>JBAPLJ010002025.1:4490000-5690000 GCA_037832345.1 Rhizophora mangle | reverse complement strand
GGACAAATTGTTTCACACAAGTTACATATAGTGGGGGGCTTTCTGGATTTTTCTACCCACCGGCTACGATTTGTGTGTTGTGTGGACTTGGTAGGGGCAAGTCGACTAAGTCTACTTTTATGGGTGACTTTTCATTAGAGCCTTTCCCCGTTTTGAGAAAAGCCATTAAAGTTGTGTCCCTTCGTGTTACACTTGGCTTGTCTTTCAGAACCAAAATGAAGCATATGTTGGGTCAAAAGCCTTGGCTTTTCAAGTTTTTAATCATTCACATTCATGCATGCTTCCAAATGACCAGTTCAATGGCATTTAATTATTGGCCCATGCCAAAGCAGATAGGCATTGTAAACTAGAACCCATGATGCTATGCGGGAGGGTCAACATCTATGTGTAGAGTGCATGAATCACTCTTATTCATTATAGACTGATACTACAAAAGTTTTAATTTGGGTAAGCAAGAATAACAAAAGTCTCGTAGACATGCATATTCTGTCCATTGTAGAAAACCCTACTCCACGATAATTAAATTACTGGTTGATGCGACTCAACAACAAGGTTACAGAATAAAAAGGTCGTCATGTAAGCAATAAGGACGTGCGTTGATGATTGATTTTGCACCAACATTAAGGCTAAAAAGCTGACCTGCATATTGGCAGACATTGTGTTGTTTGTCTTTTACAACAATCAAGCCATACTACTATTATGATTCATTGTCTTCTTCTATAATCCCCACTCTCAATTATGAAGTGAGAACTCACCAAGAGTGCTCCTCTCATTTTCATACCTAAAGCAGCCTATCCTCCTGAATCCCGAATTCCACACTGATAGGACACTTTAATTCCCTTTTTTTCCCCCTCTTTTATAAGAATATTCATATATCTCCATTCAATGAGAGAAAAGCTAAAAAGGCAGTAGATTTGGTTGGCAACCAAATCTTGAGGTACTTCCAAGTGGGTAGCTAGCTTTATTCTTTAAAAATTGTCTTTGTTCTTTGACCATCCTCCATTGTATCTAATAGTCCATCTGTATATTAGAAGGGGGGAGGTATGAATTGAAACAAGAATACTACTAAACATTAGGAAAAAAAAAAATTTCCATTTATCATGAAATATTATTTTGTTTGATGTGAATAATTTTTTTATCGTCTTGACAGACAATTTTATTTGATGAAAAATTATTTGTGATATTAGCAACAATGGAGGGAATGAGAGAACAAACTCCCTTGGTTGTTGTTAACGAGAAAACTCCAATTTCAATACATCGTTAAACATAAATTAAGTCTGATATAATCGAATTTCATGGCGAGCTTTTACCAAATGATAAAGTTGCTACTATGTGATAAAAAGTCATCAATCCTGGTAAATTAGTTGCGGATTGAGATGAACTGTGTAATGCTGAAGATTGCTTCCTAACATGGTACTTCCAAGAAAATCAAAAACCAGAATATTAACAAAAATTTTATTCCATAGTGATAAATCAGTCCCGGCTACTAAATTAAAAATGAATATGGTTGACGAGCAAAGAACCAAAAAAGGGTAAAAAAGAAAAAAAGAATGGGCCCATCCCAATTGATTTGTTTCTGCAGTTTTGTTCTCATCACGGTTGAATGATATGCGGCAAGGCTTAATTTAGTTAATTAGCCAAATAAATAAATAAATAAAGCTCTTAGAGGAGTGGGATTTCAAACCCCAAAACCCTCAAAATTCTTACATAACGTGACTTTAAGTTCCAATATATTAGGAAAAAAAAAAAAAAAGTTGAATGATAACCCTGCCACACTTTAATTTCGCCCGAACTTCATTGACTGTCAAATGTTACTGTTGAAGTTCATCCTTAAAAAAAAAAAAAATCCCAAACATATTCTAGGAATAGACAACAAAAAAAAAAAAAAAAAAAAAAGACTAAGACATGCCACAATTACAGTACAGAAATGAATATTTCCAAAAAAAATAAATCTCTATCTTGTCATGCCTCCTTCAATTTGGGGAGCCATTGCGGCTAGTCGTTTCTGCCTTTCCATGTTCCCATGCCATCCTATTCCATTTCAAAGCAACAATTGAGAGATCACATAAAAGGAAATTTAAAAAACAAAAAAAAATTGTAAAAAGAGAGAATAGTGGGTGTTAATTTTACCTATGGAGAGGTCAAAGCCACGGTTCTTCAGCTCTCTATACTCTTGGCACAAAGCACATTCCTCACAACAAAAATGGACACAGCAGTCCGTGCACGGACTTTCCTCCAAGAAATACTGCCCTCTCAACTTTGATCGATAAAAGCATGAGTACAAACAAGAGCAGCCCGTCAAGCACAATATCAGTGCATAAAGTGTTCCACTGATTCCACATGCTACACATGTACATGATTCCAAATCCAACGTCACATTAGTGGTAGTTAATTGAGACCCATGTGAGGAAACTGGGTTAATTTGATACATACATACATATATATATATATATATATTTCATGACTTACAAGTCGATCCTCTGTCTGCCATTTCTGCAATTCGTCCAAATGTTACACACGGGCACCAGCATGTTAAGCAACCTGGATTGAAGATTACAAAGTCGCACGCTTTAGATACTTTTTGGCATATTTGTTGAAATATCACCACCAACCCCAAAACTTGTGGGAATTAGACAAATAACAGAGGAATGGATTGTTATTTCAATTCCAATTCCATAATAAATCATTTTTTTTTTTTATTACCCACAGATAAAAAATTTGATGGGAGACAAACGTTAGCCCATGTTTTACTATTATGATTATTGATTACATATTTATAGTTATTAATATTAATTGTACTTATACACAACAAAATTTAAAAAAATGTAACTATCAATTATATATAAATTCACGTCAACTCACTCATATTCATATAACACTTTCATTAAACAACATTGGTCTATATCATTTAACATGATTAAATTTTGCTAGGAAAAAGGAAGATGAAAACAGATCACAAATAACTTGGAACAGAACAATGCAAGATGTTACTGAATGTACCATCCCATGGATGTTGTTATTGTCTTGTACTGTGATACCTACCCGTTGTCAGCAGTGTTAATAGATTACAAGTTAAAAAGCAAACTTACAACTGCTAGCATCGTCACAGCAGTCACATAGACCAGTAGACCAAGTGGCTGGAGAATGAACATTCTTGTTGGAATTGGCATTGGCAGGAAGGCTTGAACGGCTAGCAATTTGATTTGCCGAATCAAACGGGACGTCGGTGACCATCACGGCAGGGTCTTCCAAATTGGAAGAAAGTGGTGGCCGTGACAATGGTGGTGTTGGTGGTGGACACGGTGGCGCAGATGGTTTAAAATATGATGATGATGAAGACGACTCCGTTTGAAAGTCGTTGGAAATTGAAGGGTACATGTTTGTATTGTCTTATGTTGTGGTTAGGCAGGCAGAGCGAGTGGGGCAGTTTGGATCTTTAGAATTGAAAGGGGTTAGAAGGAGGGACGTGTCTCCTTCAAGTTGACGGTTTACAGTAGTTGGTTACACAATAATACAATATTATTTGGATTTTCTTTTGCCAAAATTATGGAAAATCATGTGGAGTCTTCTACGTTCTTTTCCATTTTCTTTTAATGGAAGAGCCTTTTATTTTCTCAAATATCTGTAAACGGATCCTGATAATATTAAATGGGTCGTTGTCTAACCAAAGCCCCTATTTTTCACATCCGTTCGGATCCAACTGAAAGCAATGTGTGCTAAAATGCTAATGTCATAAACGTATTTAACGGCCAAACAATTGTGTAATGTTTGTATTAATAAAGGTTCAATCAAAATATCATAGAAAAGTTCCACAGAACCATTTTCATCAAAATTGGAGCATCCCCGAAGGCCAAGTTCACTTTGGGATTTCTGATGGAATTCCATTGCAGTCTCGTTGAAACTAACATGAACATGAACAAGAACGTGCACAACCTTAAAGTTTCCTGGGGCTTCAAAATTTGATAAGAAAATTTTAAAATAAGGAAACATTTTTTCAAGTTTCGGAAACGTTTTGGGAAGGAAGAAGAATCAGTTTTGACACGGGACGCTGACCTGTGGGGTCTTCCGTGCTTCCTATACTTGGATATAAGCAAGTCAAAAGTGGAAGCTGGTTCATAAACATGAGATGCATTTATCATTACTGCAATTATCCAACAGAGGCTGTAGTATGGAACACTGATATTAATTATAAGATCTGTATTAGGAATATATGGTACCGTTGATGGTTATAACGAATGCAATAGAAGGGCATAAAGCAAAGGAAATACAAAGAAGTTTTGACTAATTATAATTAACATGACCTTGATAATCAGTTGATGAAGCTTTAGATTGATAATTACTTACCGTCGAGAAATAACTTTTGTAGTTTACTTGCTCAATTGCATGCGAGAAAAATATTTTACTATGCATCTGTTAAGAAAAATAATTTTAATGTGTTATGAAAAGAAACTAAATAAGAAAAATCATGCTTAAAGTCTTGATTATAATTAAAAAGTCAACTTTTATAATTCACGTGTCAAAAACGTACAATGCAGTACCTAAAATATATATATTATAAACATTTCTACTAAATAATAGGCGCGAAGTTTGACCCAGAATGGTTCACTTTTAAAATCCATTGAAGGCTTCCCAAGTTTGACTGACTGAGTAGCCATTGATTGTGATGTTTAGCAATTTAATTCTCATATTTGAAGTATACTTAAATTCCTTGAACAATGAAGACAAGGTTGCATGAATATGAAACATTATATCCACATACATTGGATAATCAGAGTTGCAATAAAGCCATTTCTACGTCATTTTCATCCACTTGGGTTGGAAGCATTGCACATTAATTTGCATAGTAATGAGGAATTAAAACAAAGACCTCTAGATAAGCAGTAACCAACAAAAAGAGAGATAACTCATGAACTTTTGCATCCATTTGGAGAATATTTCAGCAAACCAGGATTCCTGTACCATCATTATTGCCTTGGAGTCTTTGACCTCAACCAAAGCCTTTTGTTTGCCTTTCCTTTTTCCTCTATTCATCTATATATACCCAGCTAACAAATTATTCTCATCATAAGCTCTCAAAAGATATATCTCAGTTGGAGACACTCAATAACACACAAGGCCACTCAAATGGGAATCAATTATATCATTCAAACCAATCCGAAATGGCAAGATCACACAGACCCTGATCTCAAATTTGAGGGAATGGATGAGGATGATGTTTTGTATGCTGAGCTTAGAAGACAGGTTTTGTTGTTGTTAGAGGGTGAAGATGAGAATGAGGGCGAGGAGATTGCTAAAACCAGACATTCAAATTGCTATTGTAATGCCTGCAAACGAGTCTCGAGCAGGCCCACCAACAGTTTTCCTACCATACTACAACCTGGAAGCTACTTCAGCTGGTGGGACAGGGAGACCATCCAATCAGTGCCAACTTGGCTAGTGAGATCCTGGAGAAATAGCAATGGAACTGGGGTCTTCATCCCCCAGATTAAAATTTTAAAAAATAGAGATAAAAAACATAAAAAAAATAAAAAAAAAGGGAAATGAAAGGTATATGAAACCTAGAAACGAAAAATCAGAAATAAAAAAACACTCCTGTCTCTCTTTCTCTCTCTAAAAAATTAATTTAAAAAGAAGGAATATCAATGGTATTTTAGTTTATCGTTTTTTTTCAACCCAATCTTCAGTCTTATCCTTCCTTCTCAACACAACTAGTACATGTGTGAAAGTCGTTCGAACCTTTTCATTCGAATGGATTGTGGTTGGGTGCTTAGGAGTTTTGTGGTTTCAACTCTCGAATGACAACCAAGGCCGGAGCATCTCTGACCGGTGAAGCGAACCAAGTTTGTCGTCGAAATTATTCGGGTTATCGGGTGACTCAGAATGGGAGAGAAAAGCATTGCAGCGGCTGTAGCAGCGTTGGGTACTCCCAAATGTCATGTCAACTTAGATAACGTAAAAATTAACAAATTGTAATCGTTAGGGGTTTAATTAACCTAAAAATATCTCTTGGAGATTAATTGGACAGGGACTCTCTCTCTCTTTTATTTTTATTTTTATTATTGCTAAAACACAAAATGTTTACAACCACACATAAGCTGACTTATTAATGACTTACATGTTCGGAATTTGCGAGGTGAGTTGAAAATAGAGCACAGTGAATTGAAAATGAGAAGAAACAGGGGTTGAAAAGACAAGCTTCCACTAGGCATTCTCATATTATGATACAGGTATTTTACAATATGCAAGGAGTTGGCGGTAACGAACATGTATGAATAAGAAGTTAACAATTATTTAAAGAAGATAGAAAAAAAAAAAAAAAAAAAAAAACAAAACAAAACAAAAGTGCCACGTGATTGTATATTTTTCACTACAAGTAAATATAATTTATATCAAATCATAATCCCTACGTAGTGTTAGTGACCACGCTAAGTATGATTTTATTATTATTTTTTTTTTATCTGAGTTAGTTTGACTCATTTTAATCCTTTTTAAAGTTGTTTTCAGAATTTTAAAATTGACTCTAATCCATATTTGACAAGGGGAGTTTCATTTCCTTAGTCTAATTTACTTTGAAACTGAAAAATTTTGCGGTTACAAGCCAAAACAAAGTGTCCATCTTTGCATGTAGATTTCAAAACTTTTCAACTATCAACACTTACCAGAGATATGAAGATGAGAGTGAAGACAAAGGAATTGCAAACTATGCAAAAATTGATTTGGGCACCTGGATCAATAGATTGCGATGAGGTGCATTACGCTGATGTGCATTCTTGAGCATACGATGGGTTTTGCTAAATAGAGATATTTTCTTGTATGTGGACATCAAATCGGCTGTGGCTCAATACTTCCCTTGCTCGAGCACTCCGGTGTTGAAGTCGTTGGTGCAGCATCTCTGACAACTGGTCGAAGAATTCAGCATCCCATCTGTGAATCAACCTGGGGTCTTCTGCATAACAGATATATATGGATGTAACAGCACTCTCAACCACAACCATTGCGAGTCCAACCTGTAGCAAAAAGTAGCCTTACTCTTAGTTTCACCGGGGAAGCTAATGGGAAGCCAAATAAGTGCAGGTACATGCTCATTGTGATGAAATTTCTAGAAAATATGTCATCCTAATTTCCACCATATAACCAGAATATATACATACTGCCCTCAAGTGGTGACAAGGATTAACAAACAGGAAGCATTTGTTTAGACACTCATAAATTTTCTTTGAGAAAAATGATAAAACAGTTCCGGGAAATCAGAAGCAAACAACCTGGAACTGTGACCATTTTTGGGTCAAAAATGAAGTTAATGATTCTTTGTTATACAATTTCAACCTTTCTAGAGAACCACAATCAAGAGACACATAGATCTAAACTTTTCTAGAGCAATAAAAAATTCCAACACCAACTAGTCAGAGGAAAATATAAATGTCACTCAAGAAAGGAACTTACCAAGACCATTCCCATCAGCATTGCTGTAGATCCCACCATGATCAATCTATCATTCCATTTAAAGTGAATCCACACACCTGAGCAAGTTCCAGTGATAAGCCCACCCAAGACTGTTCCCATCAGCATGACAGCGCCTGAACAATCATAAGCAACGAGTGCTTCAACTCCAGTTGACTGGAATAATTCCCAGGCATCCCTTGCTGAACGATTAAAACCTTTACCATAAACACCTATCTGGAGGGAGCACAGTGAACAATTCCACGGCAACATTATTTTGCAAAAATTGACAGTTTGTTATGCCGAATCAACTACCATAAATTACTTATCAAAGAAAATGATAGACCATGCTGAATCAACTACCATAAATTATTTATCAAAGAAAATGATAGATCATACTGCACAAAAAGGACAAAATTGCAACTAAATATCATAAGGAAGAGACATGTTTATCAAAACTGTAATATATCCATCATAATTGAGAAAAAACAAAAGAAGGGAAAGCAGTAAAATATCTTGCCCAAATGTGGCATAAAAAGGCAGGTCTGATGGAATCTTGCAGCACAAAAGAAAAGACAAGATAAAAATGTTACGAAGAATAAGATGATGTATCTACTACTTCATGGCTCTGAAACCAAGATTGACAAAATGCAGCACATCCAAAAAGTCATGATGATAGGCCTATTTCCAAGACTTGAGAAAATATGATTCTGCTCCATCCCCATATTTCTCTTCCAAGAAAAAACGGTGAGGAAACAAAAAAATGGTTAGATGGGCTACAAGTAGGAAGTATTTCCAAATCAATATGTCAGCAGCCACCCTTAAGGCTTCAAATGTAAATTTCATTTGGTCAGCCTATCTCCTACTGTGGCATTACAACTTTATAATATGCCAACTATTTTCAGAACCTGTCTATTCTTTCTGATGTATCAGAACATGCCCTTAGCTGTGCAAGCTTAGAATCAATTCATGATAACCCTTCAAATAACCTCTCTGCAAGCCCTGCATTCATAAATCTTAAAGCACTAGATTCACATCTTCCAGGTAGAATTTATATTATATCTGTCTACACCTGCCTTTCTAATCTATCTGAACAGGTTTTAGCTGTGCAAGTTTTAAATCAATTCATGATAACCCTTCAAATAGCCTCTCCAAGCTTTTTCTATTCATAAAATTAGTTGTGCGAGTTTATATCAATTCATATAATCCTTCAAATAGCCTTTCTGCAAGCCTTCCACTCATAAAGCTTAAAACAATGAATTTGCATTTTCTTCCAGGTAGAATTTATATTATATTTTGTCCATACCTGCAGAACAAGGCACATCACGTTTGCAAATTTTGGTTCCTCACTCATTTGTTACCTCGACGTCTTTCATTGAAAAAATGATATGAAAAATCAGACACTTCATTGCATATTATGATGTAACAGCCATTACAATTTTGGCTCCTTAAATTAACTTCATTTCTGAATATTTTCAGATAAGTTACATTTTTTACCTTCAATTCAAGTCAATTAGTTGATTAGACAGTCAGAAACCCAGAAATAAAATTTCTACTCAAAGCACAAAATCCAAGACAATGTCATTCCAACAGCATCACAAGCAGGGAATATGACAAATATTTTGGGTGGACATTGCAATCCATCAAAAAAATTCAAGGAACTTCCACAACCGAAAACAATGACACTTAAAATTCCCTCATTTACAGGTATTTGGCAAAATCAATTCAACTTCAACCCAAAAACTCTCTGCACATCAATAATTTTAAGACCAAAAGTACAAATCATTTTTTAATGCAAATGGAAAACATAGCAAATGCCATGGCTACTACAAAAATTTCTCCTTTTGTACAAGCTTCATCAATAGCACACAGCTGCTACAGATGACATTCTTTAGAGATCTAGGCTTAGTATAATATTCAAACTTGTACAAGAGACAGATTAACAGATATTACCTGGACAAAGGCATACTTGTTGAAAAACCGGACAAGAGTCTCCACAAGATGAAACAAGAAATCAACACAGCAAAGCAAGCACTCGTTCTTGCCTATCTTTGATCGCAATCCCCTGATCTGAAAACACACTTTGAAGTTAAAAAATAGGGGGCAAACAGAAACACTATTAATTTTGGAAGCACAAAAGTGAACCATTTAAATAAAACAAATGTTGCCATGCCTACCTCCCACCGCAGTGTCCTAATAGCGGCCGTGAAGAGTGACCCATAGCAAATGCTGCCAAAAGATGTTGTCAAAGCATACCTTAGAGACTTCACTAATGAGTTCAGGGGCATGGATGGAGCCTGTCGACCACCATGAATAAGAACAAGGAACACCATTCCTGACACTATAACGTGTACAGTATTACACAGGACAGCACCTGTCCAAAATAAGCTCACTGAGAGAACCTGAGTATACAATTGATGGCGTTAAAACAGCCAACATAGAGAAGGGACATTCTCCTATAACTTTGTTGCAGTTCTCATCCTAGAAACAAAAGATGCAACAAAGAACAAAACTTGCCAGCTCACCACAAGAAGCCACCAGCGTCTGCCATCATCCAAACTTGAAGCTACAACACCAGCTGCTCCAAAAGACCATAATCCCATCCATAAAAGCATCACCACCATAAAAGCATACGCGACTCTTTTAACTTCAGGAAGACTACATACAATCTTCACAGCCTTTTGCAGCACCAGCATGGTAAATGGCAGTCTTAAAAGAATGCAGATAGTCAATGTTAATTTTGTGACTAAAAGACAGTCTACAGATTGTTCTCACCACAAGATAGTCAACTTGAAAAGCAGATTAGGGAAATTATAAAGAAAACATGACTTCTAGAACTTTACATGCCAAAGATGGATTGAGGAAAAAAGGGGCTTCTAACTAGACAATTCCACTATGGCCTGTAGCATGGACAAATGCAATGCAATGCACCATGTTTTCTTTCAGACTTGAAACTTTCAGTAGTACTGCCTAGACTGATATTTGCCTATATGGTCCAAAAGCATATGTTATAGCAATTAGTCAAGCCTCAAGATAGTGAAAATCAACAAAACATTGGCAAGGGGTTTTATTGAGCATAAAAGGCAACATCAAGAAACCACTAAGTTTGCAGCTTTTGGAGCTTATATGCCACTAACAACATTACATTGCATTAAAATCAACAGCAGCATAAAAGGAATAAATATTCTATCAGCTATCATATTGGTCTCCATTCTGTAACTGAAGTAGAGCTTTTGGCTACCACATGCCTCTATATAGGTCAATTCGTTTTCTCTTTATTTAAATTTTGCCCATCTTCCTTTGTGTTATGCTAATCCAAGCCTAAATGGTGCCTGCAGTGACTCATGAAATGGATGTGATAATAAGCACTGAAGCCAATCAAACAACATGGAGAAGTCATTAGAACAGCAAAAGGAACAAAGAGAACTGATGAACACCAACATGCTCAAACACAAGTGTCCAATTTATTATTATTGTACACATATAAAGTTTGAAATTCTGGTTGATCTTGAAACCTCTTAACACACACTGCACAATGAATTCATGGCATTGGAATTTTATCATATTGTTTAAATACTGGTATAATTCAAGAATACACCATTTCAAGCTAGTATCAGTCAACTCATACCTGTCTATGACAGATATAACATACAAAAACTGCAACGCAGCGCCAACTGCAAATGCAACGCCCCAAAAGAACTGCTCACACCAGAAGCACAAAACACTCACCACAGCAAGGTACGTGGTCAGAATATGGACCGAGATCTTCATCATATCATTTGCATGAGAACGAAGCAACAACAACCAAGTCAAACCAAGTATGGCTCCAACGGCACCGGCAAGCCCATAAATTGGCCAATAATCCTCGGTGCGTCCCCCACTTTTCCCCAAGGAGCCAGTGGTGAACTTATCAATATTGAATCTATCAGATTTGTGGAACCTATTGAGGCCGAGAATTGCAAGCCCAAATCCCAATCCAAGCAGCTGAAACAAAAAGATTACTAACCAGAAAACGTCACGAAAAAGGCGCGGCGTCTCCGGAGACAACGTTTCGCCGCCGCCGCCGCCGCCGCCGCCGCCGCCTCTCCGGCTCCTGCCTGCATTCTGTCACCAAAACCAAAATTAAAAACGAACAATCTAAATTAACCGATTAAACCAAAAATGAAATTTATCAGAGCTCCGATAGTTCTACTGTTTGGCATATCAGTTTAAATATCAACATAAAACAGCGCGAAAAGCGATTTAATTAGAAATGCGATCCAACAAAAATGCTTGCGATCACGAAAATTCAATGGAATTCAAGCCCACGCTTATGCTTTGAAGTGAAACCTGGTCGATAGTAGCGATGGAAGGGGAATCGGAGGCGGATGAGGAGGAGGACGAGGGGCTCCGGGAGTCGCTCATGGCCGAGTCAACGACGGAGAGAAAAAGAGAGATAGAGATTGGTTTGATTGATTAATAATACACCGACTCGATCAAAGCATTGTTTGGGTCAAATTTGGCCATAGCGAATGGAATACTTTTCAAAGTGAAAGAAATTAGGATGAAATTTTAAAATAAAATAAAAGAGCAACAAAAATTCAAGAACGTAATGCGAAATGGAGGGGAAACTGTCAACTCAACGGCTACTCTGTGCGTGTGTGTGTGAAATAGAGAGAGAGAGAGAGAGAGAGAGGGGACTGTAAAAGAGCCAGTCCGTGAGTCAGCATAATTGATTTCGCGGGTTATTATAGTTGTGTCGGGATGGCATGCTTTCGATGGTATCATTACTTGTGTCGTATTGATTACCCCATGTTCAACAAAGAGCTGCAGACATCTCGGCGGTTAAGTAGATGGACTTTTAATTTTAAAAAATTGAAGTTTTGATTTAGACCTAGTCCCATTTTGATTCTGTTTTAATTAGAACCAGAACTATCATGTCTAATTAATCCTCTTATGGACTAAATGTTAGAAAGTAGAAGAACAGCAAGAGCACTTCAATAATTGTCGTTAAATTGTCCGTTGCTGACTTTGCTCCGGCAACAACTACAGATACTTTGGAATTCCCCAGAGCGTTACTTTCTCGAGTTTTACAAAATTTCTCAATTTATGATTCACTGTGCGCTGTCCGTCCAATCTTTTGTCTAACCTTTCGAGGGACACACAGTTGTACCCAGCGGCCAGTATTATTATTATTATTATTGTTGTTAATTGATTTACCTACTGCCAGAGCATGAGTTAATGCAAGTTTTGTATACGAAAGAGTTTAAATCCCTGTCGCCTGCCTGCTATGTCGGATTGTTCGGTCAGACAAACTGTGGATTGTGGGGTTTGACATCCTCGCCAACCAGCTCCTAATGGGTTGGATCCATTAGCCTTGGACCAGCAACTCCAGCTGGGTCCACAAGCAGAAGTGCAGAACGCAATCCAATGGTCCCTCCATAAACGCTCATTTCCCGCGCAGCACGGTCAGTTGATTCAGCCTTGGTTGCGTCAAAAAGTTTGAACAATTATTCGGTGAAATTTTGTGTATTAATTTCAACTTTAAAACTGTCGGTTTTCGGTTTGATGAAACAATTCACCCCAACAAAAATCCCGACTCGAGCAACCACTCGTTTGGGCCAACCCCCAACATTTTGTGTTAGAAGTCACATGGGCTTGGACCCTAACCAAATCTGGTTCACTTTTTTTTTAAAAAAAAAAAAAGAAAAAACAGAAATCATAAAAAAAAAGTCATTTTTTGTTTTTTGTTTTTTTATCAAATGTAATAAATAAATGTTATTGGAGTGCATGTGAATAATGGTCTCACGTCACCCCAATAAAGTAGGCAATGCTGCCTGCAAGAATAAAGGCTCTCGTTTAATTATTAAAAAACTAAAAAAAAGGGCAAAAAGGCACAGTGGCCTCATGCATCATGAAAAAGATATGTCTGTCTCTATGTCTCCAGTCGAAAACGGTAAAAATAACGGGAAACTGTGACTAAATACGTGAACTGAAATGATTAAGAACAGAAAGCAACGGTCAAAGCAGCCTCCATATTCCTTCCTAGCATTTATTAGGCACGAACCCAGCGACAGAATTGGAAAGATCGAAACCGACACGTGTCCCTTGCTGCTGGAGATTCCCGATAATTGACAGCGCCGAAGTCGTGGGGGCAAACCCGAAACAGAATGTCCCCTCAGAGTCAACCGGTACCAGGTAATGCTTCGCCGATAACGGCAACATTTGCCCGTCCGGAAAGTGAAACGCCACCGTCGGCACGTCCACGACGGGCGTCGAAGATAAATTATAACACGTGTCGAACAGTGACACGCCGTGAGTTGACGGTAAGTCCCTCGTGGCCTTGACGAATGCGTCGCGCAGCGAGTTGTAGGCGTCGGTTTGGAGGCGAGTAACAGCCGTCCCTGAGTCGACAATGATTCCTCCGTTTCCCGACTCGTCGATTTTGAATGCTGACTTGGGAATCGACAGCAACTCGCCTCCGACACTGAGTCCCGTTAATCCGAGGTAATAAAAAGTGTCGAGTTGGCGGTTGCGGAGTAACGGAGCGGTGATGGCGTTAGGAGGCAAAGGTGAGTTGAACTCCAGAGTGGAAGCCTCGTCTGAGTCACGGTCGACGAGGCAGTAGGAGAACGCCGTGGCATTAAGCTGAGAAGGCAGGGAAAGCGAGCCGCCGCCGAGTCCAACTAAGCCGGCGGCCCCAACAAACAAGCCCTCGTTGTTATGCCCGCAGCCAATGGCCACATTATCAACCGGCGCCGAGCCGAACGTGATAGTTTCCGTGACAAAATCGCCGACGGAGTAGGAGCCGTCGCCGTAGGACGCTTCGTAGAGACACCTGTCGTTTCTGCACTCCGACACGTCGAGGGATTTGCATTGTCGAGTCCCGCAAGACAGAGGAGAGTACGAAGACGAGGAGGCCGGGTCGAAAATGGGGTCGGATTGCTGGTAACAGTCGGCGCATGGCGAGCATTGGACCCAATTGACGTCACTGCCGGTGTCGAGCACCATATAAGCCTGACTCGGCGGCTTACCGATTCCAACTCGAGAGAAATACTCGCCGCTTCCCTGACTCATACCCGATATTATCGGGCTCTGGAGATGCCCGGCTTCGGACATCGAATCAGTTTCAGCCAGCTTAAGATCCGATTTTGAAGTCCGGTTAACGGCCAGATCTAAACGAGTCAGGAGAGATCTGACTCGAGCAGAGTCGCGCTCTAGCCGAGACAAAGTCAGTGACTTGTAGTCAATTTGCTGAGCCTTCTGAATCGAAATCCTAGAACGCAGCTGTAAAGTTAGCGAGGCCGAGGATGACAATGTTGCTGTCTGTTGTTGGTCAAACGGCATTGTCGTTTTAGGACCAGAAGACAAAGCAAAGACGTCTTTGGTCTTCTGAATCATGGCCGAGACATCAAGGATTGAAGTCTCATAGTTCTTCTGCGGCAAGCTTCGAGAATAAACCAACGGACAAGCAATGAATAAAGCCAAAAGAAAATGAAACAGGGACACCATATTGGCAACTGGAGAAGAGCAGAGAATAACAATGAAGTGAAGAACGAGTAGAATGGAAGAACTTGGAATGACTGTCTATCTCGTCTGTGCGCGTCTTATTGTTTCTCGACGAAGGGGATAAATATTGGTGGGTGGCACACCGGTGGTGTGAGGACTGAGGAGTAGCTTTTGACGATGTTTTTGTAGGGTTTCATCACCTTTGTCTGTTGGCAATTTTTTTTTTTTTTTTGTCGGGGGGTAGGGGTCTACGAAAAGGAAAAGCAAAAGATCATGCGTCTACTCCAGTCTAATTGCAAAGATTTTACGATTTGATTGTGGTCTTAAACTAATTGCGAGGAGCGTGTGATTGCTGTGGCATTATGCTGGTTCTGTTTATTTATAATTTTATTTTATTATTTTTTGTTTTAAAATTTTAATTATCTTATAATATAAAATTATAAGTGAGTTAATTTTTAAAAAAATAAATTAAAATTTTCTAAATTATGTAATAAAAATAATATATTATATATTTTTTATAAATTTTATTTTTTATAAAAATTATAACTTAAAATTTTTAGATAAAAGTGGAGAACTTTGTGCCTATTCATTGCTCTTTTGATCACTTCCCCCCCCCCCCCCCTACTGTTGGACAGCTAAGGAATGAGAATGGCAGCCTTTTGGGCCTACATTAGTAACTTTGTGGGTCAAAAAGAAAAAGAAGTCTTGAAGCTCTCTACTTGAGAGTTGAGACTATTATGTTTATTATCACCATGATCAGCTATGCATGGCCCTGTGATCAATTTCTTTATCCCACTTAGCAACTTGGGAGATTTGATTAATCACTCTGTATTATCTCGAAAACTATTGGAGTTCAATCATAGTTTGAAAATAGACAGAAGGAAAAATATAGCCAAAACAGTCAAAGATTGGTCAGCCGAAATACCAAAGATTTATTTCTCACCTAAGACAGTTGTAGATCGGGCTTGAACGAACCAGAAACGTACGAAGCCCCAGCCCCTTCAAACTATGTCACCATGCAGTATCCATAGAAGGCGGAGGCCAATTTGTTTTTATTGACTAAAGACAGTAAAAATTTTAGGTTCATGGATTCAGTAGAGCCACTGGAGTTCCTAGTTCTCAGTTTATTCCCAACATATCATTCCCTTCCAGTCATGGGAGTAGTTCATGAAGAGATACAATACAGGGCATCAAGGCACTGATCATTTACCAATTATCTAACAATTAATGTATATATATGTATATATAACACTGGATTTATTGTGTAGCTGTAAAGAGTCTCTTTTATTCAAAATTACCAACATCATCTTGTTTTCATTAGACAAAGATGATAAGATTCATACAAATATGAGCAATACTGACCTATACACAGTATCTAATAATCTGACAAGTGTACCTTTAATAGGAGACTGGAGACCATTGCGGAATTCGTTAGGCCTGTTTTCAGCATCCACCACTTGCAGGTTCGATTGAACTCAGGAGCCCATTACCCCTCAATTGCATGCAGTGCTCTTCAGCATCAGCCTGAGCACAAACAATCACCACTGACAAGCCATTGTAGTGTGCTTCTTGCATTATGTTAACTGCATTGTCAAGGGTCATCCCTGGGATAACCTTCATCAGAACTTGGACAACATATTCCCGCTTATTGAAATTGTCATTATGAAGAATAACACGATAAGGCGGAGACATTTTCCTTGATTTCCTAGAAAAAAAATTAAAAACAAAATGTTACCATTGATTCAAGTCATTTAATATCATCTGGTAAGTGACCTAGATAACCAACAATGCAACCAATACCAAAATGGTCTGATTGGATCAGCACCAGATACCACTCCACTCAAAATGATAAGCCATACATGCAGAAAAAGCTTAGATTAGCACCAAAGCACTCGTATGATAAATCAAACATGCAAAAATGCACAGAGGGCTGACTAATGTCATAAACTTGAGATGACAAGTGGATACAAATCAAAAATACAACCATCTCATCAGATATCAATGGACATATTTAGTCCAAATCTCAACAATAAGAATTATGATCAGCAGGCAGCAATAAAGCACTTTTGGAAATGCACAGATATCAGCTATTTGAGTCCAAAAATGTTTCCAATAGTACCTCAAGTCAAACTCAGATTCACGCCCAGGAGTGGTTTTCTCAATTGTTGGCCTCTCCAATATGCCCCCTCCTTTCCCTGACCCTGTTGTTGGTACTGCCATGAGAATCCCACGATGGGGGCATAGTCCTCTATAAAGAGAATATTTATCGCCTGTTGCAAGTAATCATCAAATGATAATTATAAGCATCAACAAAGCTCTCGAGAGAGTAGAGAAAGGAGAAGTTCCACAAGAAACCTTACGATCAATATTCGAGAACTATATTGTATCTAAGTCAATGCAAAAACAATATAGCAACAAGCTTGCAACATTAAATCTCAACTATAACAACAACAAAGCCTTAAACCCAAATTTAATTGGGATTGGTTCAATGTATACTTTTTCACCATTCCATTCTATTATGAAACTAAGTTAGGAGTGAGAGCTAATTGTTCTCAGCTAGAAGTGAGAGCTAATTGTTCTCAATCCTTCCTAACTAAAGATTCTAGGTCAGTCTAGACCATTCTCTCCCTCTCCTCTTGCCATCCACTTGGATTTGGCCACCCCCTCTTAATTGGAAGAGGCTGCAGTAGGTTGGCATCCAGTAAAAAACTAGGCCAAGCCTAATGACATGAATCTATTAAGTAACACTGAATACAAAGAAAGAAAAACTAAAAAGGCCAAAAATGCTAGATCTCCAAATTGGTGAATTAGCGGAATTAGAGGATGCTTGTTCAACTGAGACCACATTATTATACAAGCTAAACAACTACACAATTGGGAGAATATATATATAAAAAAAAAAAAAGGAAAAAGAAAAACAGTGATTCCTATAGATCATCAGGGGCATTGCAGCACCTGACTTCCTCAAACCATCAACCATAAAACTTCAAAAACTCTAGTCTAGTTAGTCATCCAACATGCAAAAAGCATAACAATTTGCATATAAATGCATATACAATTACATGGTGACACATGTTTCATACCATTACACGCAATTAAACATGAAACTTGGCCCCAGGGACTCCCCTTTTTTTTTCCACTTTTCCTTTCTTTCAAAAACTAATGCAATGCATCTTCCAGCATTGCTTTCCACTGAAGTATGTATCTATCAGATGAGAATAACATAAAAACCTTGAAAAAACACCAAAAATGAAAAAAACAAATAATGGGTATCGAGCTACAGAGTCTTAATCGGAGAAAGATGCAAACTTTTTTAATTGGATGTGAGATTAGAGACGATGTGAGATTAGAGACAAGAACAAACCAGCTTACTGATAGACTTAATGAAAATAATAATAAGGAAGAATTCAGAGAGCAAATACAATTTCAGCGAATTTATATTAAGAAATAGGGACAGATAAAAGAGGAAGGGAAGGGGAGAGGCAAGGCAAACCTTGTTTGCCATGGAAGAGATGAGGAGGTGAGAGAGCTAATCTCCCAGAAATCGCACTCTCCATTTCTCTCTATTGTTCACAAGTTTTTTCTGTTTTTTTTGGCTAATTTTTTCTTTTTACTTTCTCTCTGAAAAATGAGAATTGAGAGGCAAAATAAAACTGGTCGATTTCAAAAAGAAAAAACTGGTGGCTGTGAATATTGCTTTTGGAAAACGGTGTCGTTTTCTTTCACTTCCTTTCCCTTTTCCTTTTTCCTTTTTTTCTTGAAGCATTTTTCTGCTTGACCGTGAGGAATCTTCAAATATATGTCTTTTACTTGCTCCAAATCTCTGGATTTTAACTCATGGTTTTTGGTGGGTCTATATTCTTTTTGATTTAGTTCTATGTCTTTTTTTTTTTTTCCTTTTAAAATCTAGTCAAGTTCATGTTAGACTGAATTTAGTCAACCAAATAAGAAAAATAAGAAAAGAGCAAGAAATACAGGAATTGTGTTGCCCATTCTGGTTCTAAATATTTGCATATTTATTTAATGTAGTCTTATTCCCTTTTTAATTGTTAAAAATATTTGTACATGTCCCTACCAAATTTTAAGATCTCCACGATAAATGTCCAAGATTTTAATTATCAAAATGACCCTTTAATCATCGGACTTAAGTATTTGTCTTATTCCATATGGTCCAACAGAACGTTATTGATACCATAAACGTTATATATTCGCCCAAAAGGTTTAATTTGATGACATTAAAGTAAAAAGACCTTGCAGTTCCATGTCACTTTAGTTAACATATAATAATTAAAAATGGAATAAGCATATATTATTAGGAATTATGCCAACTCAGTCAACTTTTGTGTTTCTTCTTTCAACTTCAGGCATAGAACCTGTAGGTGGAGGCATCATAATGAACAGCCCAACAAATATAGAAGCCTGCAAGATACCCAAAAAAATTAAAAATAATAAAATAATAAAAAAAAATTAAGTGTTAATAAAATGTTGCTCTAATGAGGAAAGAAATGGTGCTTGTGTAGATTTGAATACCCAATTGATGAACCATTGGAAACTGAATCTCTTTGGCTTCTTGGTTTTCAGCCACATTATGCTAGGCAGCTACAATAAAATTCATTAATTAGTACAGATTATTCTCTTTACTAATGCAATTAGCTAGTAAAATTTTCGGTAGAAAGTGCGATTAGAGGACTTACAAAAAATGAAGTGGGTGTGAAGCCAAATCCACCAAAGAAACCTAGAAGATCTCCAAAAAATGGGAAGGTGATTCCAACGAGCAGTGTAAATGCTGCAAATTCGAAGACACGGCGTTTTAGGCATGAGATTTATTTGTCTTTTATGGTAGTTTAGTTAAATTTAAACTCACAATGAGGAGTTCAAATGAGTCGTAACTCCATGGAGCTGAACACGTCCCGGAGTTCAAACTAAACACCCTGGTTAGCTACTTATGCTCATTTTGCTCGCTATGGATCACCAGATTTTCATATTGTCTCATAGTCTAGTCCAGAAGTAATTTAGGAATCTCACCTACGTAAGTAGATCGAGTCATGAGCCTAAGTGCAAGTCCTGATGGAAAGTTGAATCTTTTAGTCATCATCCCCTCCAGCATGTCAAAAACAGGCATGGCATAGACCTAAAACCCTTCCACCATGGTTATCTCACAGCAGAAGGTGTTTAAACTTTAAGCAAAAATTGCTAATTTGGAGAAAAAAAAAAGTGTGTGCAGGGCACACCCTGTAGCTACCAATGACATGAACCACCACCATTAAATTGGCAGAAGCAATGAGCCAAGCACGTTTTTTAAGTCCCACCAGCACATTGTCATCAACATCCTGACCAAATGCCCAGTACCCTATCAAGGCCACAGGGAAATAGCAGATTGCATTGATAAAATAAGCACCTAGTGCCCCTTTCCACATGGGTATTTTTGAAGGCTTCTCAGGAGTTGATGGTATTGTGGCCTGCCTCGTCCACATTAGGAGAATCCAGACGTAGTCCGATGGTATCTCGTGTTCCTTCTCTGCACAAGTGAGAATGGTATGAATTCCCCATCCAATCAGGTAAAATGTCTGCATGTCACAAAATTTCAACAAAAACATCGAAATGCGTGACATAACTCGCTTCTCTTTCTCCACACCATAGCCCGAAGATGGCCACCAGCCGACCAATAGCCCACCAGCCAGGCCCGGGAGAAAGATAAATTCTCTTCAAAACAGTGGACTTAGTATTCCCACTAATATGGCTTTTGGACTTGACCCAGTGAGTGCCATCCTAATCGAATATGCATGAATCTCTTTTTATATGATTGGGTAATATAGTCTTATAGTCTTGTACAAAATCTAGATTATCATACAATTATCTCAATCATATTAAGAATATGCATAAAATATCTCATCAATTTTTCCTGATATTCTTTCTATATTTTGTATATCTATTCTTGCATAACATTTTACAATACAATATATACCAAAATTATTCTCTTATTCTTCTTCTTTTATAACTTATAGCTTTATCATAGCTTTTGGCATAAATAATGAATATGATGGACTTGTAGGCATGACAACTTTGAATTTAAGCTAGGGATTCAAGGATTGTGCTATAGGCTTGGAGTCACGAATACTAATTATGCTAAACCAAATAGAAGAAGGATAGTGAGACCTTGGTGGCGATCCTAGCCTTGTAAGTAATGATGTGCCAATCCAAAAACAAGAAGGATTATTAGTCGTTGAGACCTTGGTGGTGATCTTGACCTTGTAAGGACTGATGTGAACTTTAGTTGGTTGGTGATTGGGATCTGTCCCCATTTACGCTTACAACAATTGCTTTATGGAGGGCCATAGTTTCCCGTACGATGATTAAAGGACTAGGCACTTCCATATGCATATGTTTTTTCGGTGAATGTCATATTCGCTTCTTGTAAAAGGGTCCCCAACGGCTTTCAAGACCAAAAGGAGACTAGAAGGGACAGAACACCACAAAGGCAAAAGATGAAAGTAATTCACTAAACTGAGCATTGCTGCATTAGCCTAGTGATATTAGAACTACAACAGGGTGGCAACCAGCCTGTATGAAACTTGGACTCAGGTCTACACATTCCACAAAATGTTACAAGGGCAATTAGCAATCAATTAACAGCCTGCTTGGAGTCTATTTAAAGTTCAACGGTCAACATAACAACATCGATGAAAGTCATAATGTTACATATAATTTCAGGTTATCTGAATTCATATGATACAAGATTAAGACCTAGCATGCAAGAGCATGAGGCATGCATAAGCCAATTTCACTTATTTTTATTATGACTAGATTTAAATTCTTATTAACTCATAAATGTCCCTCCAGGCATGGTAGGTAGCCCTTGTGATGAAACTTGTCCCTGAGAAATTAATTGTGATCGCCCAGGTCCTTGAACATAAGTTTGTCCCATTCCTGTCCCAACCATTTGTTGCTGCTGTGGAAGCTGTTGCTGCTGCTGTAACTGTGGAAGTTGTTGCTGCAATTGAGGAAGCTGCTGCTGTTGCTGCAACTGAGGGAGCTGCTGCTGTTGCTGCAAATGTGGAAGCTGCTGCTGTTGTTGCAACTGTGGAAGCTGCTGCTGCTGCTGTTGCAACTGTGGAAGCTGCTGCTGCTGCTGTTGCAATTGTGGAAGCTGCTGTTGTAATTGGGAGATCTGTTGCTGCTGTTGCAATTGTGGAAGCTGCTGCTGATGTTGAAGTGACTGTTGTTGCAGCTGTGAGAACTGTTGCTGTTGTAGCTGTGGATGCTGCTGCTGCAACTGAGGCTGCTGTGGCTGACTAGGTATTTGTGGCTTGAACACAACCATATCCTGGTTTCACATTAACTGACGTGAATAAAGTGAAAGGTATTTTGCAAATTTGATGCAGTGAATTTGCACTCTTTGTAGCCTTAATCACGTATGGCTCAATAACAAAATATAAGAAGACATCCACAAGTAGACCTTCAAAGCAGAAAGAAAGAAATCTGTGCAAGCAGATACACCTGGTTTTAGCAGTACCTTCAATAAGAGAGTACTAGAAAAATAAAATCTTACCCCAGGAAAAAGCATCCCTATCAAACGGTAGGCTTTGTCAGAAACAGACAGTAGTAATGTCTGAGATGGTAATTGGATGACTGCACACTGGGAGAAAAAGAAAATGAGAATTCAATATCAGCAAAAACCCATCAAATAGATTTGCCCATGTTTAATCTAAGAACAAAATCAAAAGAAAAGAGAATTATCATCAAAATCATTGGTGGGCATGCAAAATTAGTTTCACAGGGTTCACTAGTAGGTGTTTTTGAGAATCTAAAATTCATTAACTTACAATTGAGGAAGCATATATTACATTATCAGTTCCACGATAAAAGACCATATTAGAGAATTCTCATGGTATTCAATAGGTTGTACAAGTGAACATACTTCACAATGAAGCTTTGAGCCAGTTAAAGTCATCTCAATGAAATTGGATTGTAGAAGTTGCAACCTGTACAGACTTCTCGAGGATTTTTGGTTCATTGTTAAAGAGTATTGACTAAATGGCAAGTCTTGATAGACCAGTAAAGTTACTCCATTGTGACATAAGGTCAAATGTTTGATTTGTGAAACAAACTCTCTGCAAAAATAGAGGCAAAATTGTGTACATTTAATCTTTCACTAAACCCATACTGGTGGGAGCCTTGTGCACTGGAATAACCTTTGTTTTTTTTAAGTTAAAGACTACTGCCTAGTTAAACAGATTGTTCATGATCCATGAACAAAGAATAATAACAAGATAAACTTCAAGGTCCCTGTCATTTGACAACAAGCAACTTTCTCCTGTGTCAATTCAATTACCACTTTTAAGTAGCACATACGGACATTTAAGATGCTGGATTGAGATAAGGGATGTATCCTTTGGCAATCGTAGGATGCAGAATACCATGACTCTGCTGAGCTGATTATGAAATTTGATCCTCCTATAAAGCTAAAATAAGCCAAGGTGCATAGAATGTTGGCTATTGTAGAAAGAACACGGTGGCGTTGAAGAAAAAGAAAACTGATGATAGAAGGAAAGATCATTAGAGTCATCACATGAAATATGAATTGTCAAGAAACCATTCAACAGAAAAGCTTAAGCTTTTGTGTGAAGCTTGTATTATAAATCACATATTTGAACTCTAAAATGTTCCCTTATGCTGAAGCTCAACCCTCTTTGGTTGGCAACAAGAACAAAGCATCAACCTACTTTACATGCAGATATTTCACAATTAATTGCAAGGATTAGGGTGACATGATTTGGACTCATGATCTATTAGTCATGAAGACTATGATACCATGTCAAGAAACTATTTAATCTAAAAGTTTCAGTTTTTGGGTGAAATCTAGGATATGAATCACATGGAAAACTCTAACAAGAATATTACAGGGAATTTCATATTTCTTGCCCTGGTTTATGGGACCAACTTAATGACAAATTCTAGGAGTTTCTGGTCTCCTCATAGATTGAATTGATGCCACAAAAAGTAATCCCCACATTGTTGTCCTGAATGTCCAGTTCATTAAAATACCAAGCACCTTCCTTATTTGGATATGAGAAACTAAAAGTGCAATGGTAGCATGTGATCATAAAAGAAAATAGTATATCCACAAATTATTGATCAAAGTGCACAATGGAGAATAGAAACAGCAAAATAATAATGGCAACAAAACACAAAATTTAATGACAAAATACACAAAACACATGAAAAGGAGGGAGAAAAAAAAGCACCAATACAACTTACTAGCTTCTTCTCTTGCAGTTGCCCAAGAAACCCATGCTGATTCATTGCCCGAAATACTAGAAAATCAGCCTTTCCAACATACTGCCTATATCACCAAAGGTTAATAGGGAAGGATCAGAAATTCGACAGTTCTGGGAAGATAATGTTGATATATGTACAAATAAATGAAAAATAAACAACAAAAATTTTCCAATAAGCAGCAATTACTTATTATTCATGTGGTCCTGAGATATTAGCCGGACTATTTGCATTGTAGGTGGCCAATTTGCTGCAAGCCTGAGAAAGGCATCAAAGGAGCACATCAATGGGTTGAGTTCACACTCATGATAAATGTATCTATATGATGTGCATATTCACATGAGCAAGTGGACTTGAGAGTTTATTAAGCCATAAGAAGAATGAATAATATCCAAAAGGTAGAAACAATGTAAAATACACAAAAACTGTCAGATAGGTGTAAATTGTGGAGCAATATTGTTCAAATGGTCCCTATTAGACTTCAGAATGATAAAGATCAGCAGTTTCTGATTTAGCAGAGAATGATTACGAGAAAGACTGCTGTGCAGATAACAGAAAAAAAAGGTAATACAATAACAACTCAAAATACAGCCATGAGTCGAAAGCTTTGGCTCAATCTTTAATGGGCCCCCATATATATATATATATAGGTTGGTTTGTAATCCATGACTCATATGAAAGCAAATAAGATGGCAAGCATAATAAAATCTCTTTAATAAATGAATCTTTCCAGTCTTTGGAAAACATTTAAGAACTAATATCATGTTGCAAAACCATAGTAAAAGCAAGCTAAGAATAGGCAATTCCACTTAGTTTGTTTCTAATAATGACATAAGAATCTCTAAACTTACATCTCAGAAGCTGTATGATTCCTGTAACCCTGCAAATAGATACATAAAATGTAAGTCTCCAGCATTAACCCCACAGAAAGTTAAATGCATAGACTGGGTATGGTGAAAATCATACTCAACAAGCATCATGCAAGAATTAAATGCATCAAACATTAGTAGAAAAGATCTAGAGGTTCAGACATACTTCCAGTTTGGTGATAAAGACAGGCTGCCCCTGTCGCTGTCCAGATAAATTTCCCTGCATGTGTTTTGTACAGTTAAAAGAAATTAGCATCAATGTGCAGTGATGAGGTTACAATTGCTACTTGTGGTTTCCTGAAGAGTTCTAAGATTCTTTGGATAATAATTGGAAAAATCTTTAAGAGGGGCTAGCCAACAATAATGCAGCAGAATGATTCATCCAGAAGGATAGTACACCTTAGCCATCAATTCACATAGAACATAGGAACTGGAGGGTCAAGTATTTTGTTTGTCATTTTCAAAAACAACTAAGCAAGGGTTGCAATCTGCTCCACAACCCCATTTCCCCCAACAGGAGGGAGAAAGGAGGTTGGATTATAGGCGTAAGCCTAGTCTGTAGCCATATGAATTAATAGTAAGGATAAGTTAGTATATGAGTTGCGGATATTTTGTGAAAGTATAACTGCAGAAAGCTTCTTATGAGAAAGATCATCCCAGGAAGATTGTCTGCTACATGCCAGAAAATTTAGCAGATACAATAGGAGTAGTCATGGTTGACTGAGAGGCTAGGAAGTCCACAAGGTAAACAAACATTTAAGACAAAAAATGATGCATGTATAGGAGCAAACAAGCTAAAAATATAATGTCTCTTTTTTATTTCAGAAGGTGAAATGATGCCTCCAGGGGTACGCAAATCCATATCTAACGAGCATACCTCCCAGACTCTGACATATTTGGATTGTGCTGACTGCAAGGAACTTGTTGTTTGTTGAGACAAGGGCATATTGGCCGTCAAGGAGTTGTTTACACCAATTGGCTGCATCCCAGATTGTCCTTGTTGAGACATTCCTGGAGTAGGGATCATTGTGCTGGTCCCAGAAGAGACAGCTGATGGACCAAGACCATTCATCGTATTCTGATTCATGCTGATCCCACTTTGTACCATTTGAGGACCTGAAAGATTTCCTTGGTTCATGGCTGGTATTGATTGGCCCAGACTAGCACCTCCTTGAATATTAGCCATTGGTTGTGACATGCCAAGGTTTGAATTTCCAGATATGTTAGAAGGAGCTGCAGTGAAAGAAGTAAGACCAGAGTTCTGCGTCACTTGAGATGTCCCAGTAAGAGTTGCCGATCCTGTTATAGAAGAGATGCCTGGTTGCCCTGAAGAAAATACATTTTGAGCAGCAGGCACAGAAGATGCCAGCCCACTAGAGATCATATTTGACATATGCATCACCACAGGTGTTTGATTCATTGATGAGAGGCCTATGGAAGTTCCTCCAGTTAGAGCAGCAGAGTTCATCACCCTTGCTTGAGACAGATTGTTCAGTATGCTCACATTTGCTGCAGCAGGGGCCACAGGACGTACAGATTGTTGCATCCCACTGACATTAGGTTTTAAGTCCACCACATTTTCATTGCCTGTGATCATATCTTGAGTAACTGAAGGAGGTGAAGAAGTCTGCAAGCTTGGAACTGTCTGAGAAGAAGCTGGACTTAGAACAGATGGTATATGTGGATAAGGAGGCCCATTTGTCATTGAAGTGATGGTGCTTGGCTCCTGAACATATGCGAATATGAGTCAGTAACTATGTCCACAACCCATTTTCAGTTAACTGTTACAAAGACAGCATCACTCTGTTAGCACCAGGAATATAGTCAAATTACACTAAATATCAGACTTACTACTTTTACAGTTGCAGTGGCAACATTTCCAACAGAAATTGGTGGCCGGTTCTTGAGAGATCCATTCACTGCAAGTGAAAAAATATAAGCATACCAAGAGGCAGAAGATCAAGGAAAGAAATTTAAAATTGGTAGTAATATAATAGGCACAACAAGGGTCACTAGTGCCCCAATGTCTGAGGCAGAGACCTGGCTTCTTATTAATTAATTAATTAATTTGTTTTTGAACAAAGGATTCTTATTCCATGATATATCTATGAGATTTCAAATCAAAATCTGTAACCACAAATTAGTGTCAAGAATGTATCCTCTTGCTTGGTAAGATTTACCCAGAAAAAAATGCATAAATACAATAGAACCTTGCTGAAACCCATATGCAGCACAAGTGATAGGATTCCCTTAATTAGAGATTATTATCAATTATGTTATTTAATATTCTACCTATTTAGTATGAACAATTTATGTAGTAGTATTATGTCCAGCTGTGATCATTAGACTTACTCTGTTGATTTTGCTTACTTGTGTCCAGCTGCTAAGCCTATAAATATGTAGTGTCTGTATGGCCTTTCAATTCAAGCCATTAAAAAATATTCAAAGCTTTTTATCTTATTGGAGGCCGATAGAGTTCCTCAATACAAATAAGTACGAATACCTTGTGTCAGAATTGAGGTTAATGCTCTCAAACAGATCAACACCTTTTCTCTTTTATTTTTGTAAGTCTCTTATTTCCAAGAGATCAGCCTCTAATAAGCTAAAAAGCCCTAAATATATTTTAAGTGCTTGAATTGAAAGGCCGTACAGGCACTACATGATATTAAATAACATAATTCATAATACTCTCCTAATTAATGGAATCCTATCAATGGGGGTGCTTTTTAAGCCAAGAAATCTTCTTTCTTTTTTTTTTTTTTTGCACATTTATAAACCATGAATTTCAAGTGATAACAAAGTTAAGAGCTGCAACTACATAAGCAATATTCTGGCTGATTTAGGTTGCAAACAGCCAATTATCAATCCAGCATAATGAACTAGACCCAACTAACCAACTAGACCCTGAAGTAATGATGGAAAATGTGAATGAATGCAGATATTATCTTTGTCACCAAAAAACATAAAAAAGAATCCTGTTAGTTAATGCATTGGGGAAAGCAAGAGAACCCCAACAAATCTTGCAAACAATTAGTATCACACGATAAACAAGAACTAGACAGTACTTCAAAAACAACCTGATGGAATTGTCGTTGCAGGTGGGCCTGCAACCGAAGTTGCAGAAGCAACATCCATTTTCACAGGACTTTGATTGGAAGACAAGTTTGCAGCTCCAGAATGACTTAAAGCAGCACGAGCTTCCATAAAGATCTCTGAGATCAGAACAAGAAAATGAGGATTTTTCACACTGTCAACAGTTGCATCTGCTGCTCGCGTGTTGCGCTTTCCCTTCATAGAAGGAGCAATTTAGTCAATAGATGCCCAGCCACAAATTTCCATGAACTTTGCAAGTAACAAGAGAATAAGAAGTAAAACTGGTACAGATTTGTTCCCTTATTTCCATATCTTTTCACTTTCTCCTTTTCATTTTTTCCCCTCTCCTATATGTCCACACTTTTATCTGATTACAAACTTAGTCAGTGTTCTCACACATATGGGCATTACATTACCAAAAAGTTCCACAAAATGCCTGCATTCAGATCAAATGGTGATCAAGGTCAATCAAATAACAATAGATGTTTCATCCTGGTAACAACATTGGCAAAGCAGCATTTAAAAATATCAAAATAAATGGATAAATGGACCAAAGAGAGATATATAAAAAAAAACAAGAAAAGATGTTCCAATATATGAGGCCCCCACATTTGTGGGGTTGGGGAAGGGTTGATGTATGCAGCTTTCCCTTTGATTTTGCAAAGAGGCTGTTTCCAAAATTTGAGCCTGTGACTAACCCATGACTACCAGGTCACAATGGAATAACCTTTCCATTACAACTTCAGAAATGGACCAAAGAGAGATGAAAACAGGACAAAAAAAATATCATTACCGCATTGTAGATTGATTTCAGCTTTGGGAGCTGTTTTGGACAAATGACAGAGAGAGAAACAGAGCACTGCAATGCAGATTACAGTCAGTCACAGGACAGTGAGCAACCTTTACACAGAAAATAAATAGATAAATAAATAAAAATAAAAAGTGAAACTAAGAAACAAAACAAATTGAAAAGTACCAGTGAAAATGATTTAGCAACTGTTTCTGCATCAGTTAGATGACTTTCAGACTGCACATCGATATTTTCACTTTGCTCCATGTTTGGTAATTGTGGCCGATAGACTGGCGTGGGCAATGGATGAGGATTACTTGCAGCAATGAGAATGCAGTGCCTTTGCCCTTCTATATTTTGTTGAGCTGGGGTTCCAGCTGGAGTAGGGAACATCTGAATTATCAAAAAGCGAACCTAAGGAATGTCTTATACAATTGATATAAACCAACAGTTGAATCAAGCTATTTCCTGAATCCTGCCAGTTTACAATGAAAAGATTCATACATATTCAGTATCACTAAGCCGGGATCTAATTTCATTTTTCTGATTTTTTAACACAAGGGTAATTGCCAAAATTGTAAGCAGAAAATGTGATACAAAAATTACAAAATAAAACATTTCATACCATTAAAGCTTCAGAAAGCCCTTCAGCAATTGCAGCATCACTGAAACCACCACCAGCAAAGGGTATGGCTGATAACCATTGTAAGAAGAGATCAACATCCTTTGTCCAGCCACTCCGTTGTACCAGGCAAGCTTCATCAATGACATAAAATGAAAAAGGAACTCAGCCAATCATAATATAAGTTTGGAAGGTTAAATTTGTGACACAAATTAGACATCAATATGGCAAAGATGACAATACCTACACAGACTTCTAGCATGTTGTGAGATTGGTGCAATTCTCTTTGAATATGGTTACATAACTCATCAAAAGTTCTCCATTTGTTGGCTAAATTCTAAATTAGGAGGGTTAAAAAAAATTTGTCCCCAATGAAATTGGAAATTTTGAGAAGGAATAATTAATGGCATATATAAAAGCTGAAAGACATTTGATTCAAAAGCATCAAAGACATGCATAGAAAGCTTTTGAGATGTTTGGCTCCAACTGGAACTCTAGATAACTAGGTTCACTATCACAAAATTCTGAAGTACTAAAACAGTTCTACATCCACAAGATGTTTTATCATAGCTATTCAAATTATAACCTCATACTAGCCAACAAACCCTTCAAGAGAACATAGAACAGGAGCACTACTGGAAACATAGATTACAATTCCTTGGAAAAGGTAGTCCAACATTAAGAGGCAACAACATGACAACCAAAAAATGAATTGTATAACAGGAACTAAGAGAAGCAAGCAAAACCCACACCAGAATAAGATCCATGAGAATTAAATGTGACCAGCGAGAGCTCAGCACTGGAAGAAGGGGGCTTCTGTGTTTCAAAGAAAGAATTCAAAAGCATGTGAACAGAATGCATTAATGGGAAAACCAGAAAAGTAAAATTAACCAAGAATTGATAAAAGCAACTAAACATAGACATGCATTCCATACTAGTGCTGAAAGGACACAGAAGTTTAAGGAATCATTCCATCAGCACATTGCCTGTAGTTTACTGTTAACCATAGAAGCCTGATTTCTGGTGAATATTGCCCTCATTGGAAAGCCAATTGGTTTCCTTTCTCAAATAATGAGTTATGCATAAGCAGTATGGAGTTGCATAAACTGAATAAAATGAAGCAAGTACAGTGATTCAAATTACATGCTACTATATAACTGTTATAAGAAAGGGAAAAATCTTTTCATGTTGTTTCAAGAGACCTGGTTCAAATGCTACCAATGCCTGAGATGGGAGGGGATTATGGGAAGGGGAGGGTGACCCCCTGTTGTGTGGCCTATGGCCCATTAGGGCATCATCAGATGGACCCCAAAAAAGAGAACTTACATAAGAAAGGGAAAATAAATAAGAAGTGATAGCATCATTAGAGAACAAGAAAAGCACATTCTCATATAATACACCGTTTTAATAAGAAATCTAGATAAATAGTGATCCATCAAACCACTTGTAATGTTCTTTCAGTAATCCAAATAGTGTCTTAGCAGTTTTGATCTTTTCAACATCGAGATAAAAACTGCGCTAAATTCTTCAAGGTAGAGACAACCTTACCTGGCTAGTAGAGTCACTACCATAAAAACACCTGCACAAACCGTGACTGAAATTATTTATATGCAAACACAAATATATGCAACCTGAATATATAAGAAAACAAGAAGGTTCATCAATTCCGTGTGAAATCAAATGTAGATGTGAAAGCTGCCAAGATGGTCAGTCCCAGTTAATGAAACTTAAACCCTTGGTTATTCAGTTGTGATGGCTGACATATACATCCCCCGGGTATTATTTTGGACCTTTTTTGTATATAGGTGATTCAATTATGCTAGAACATCAGGTCAAAAGCACTTGCAAATCTTTCCATTATATTCAGTTAACTTTTTGCTAATAAACATGGCACACTACTCTCAAGACAAAAATGAAATGTGTCAACTCAATGGTGGAAATTTATGTCAAGTAGTAAGTTTCAAATGGAATGATAAGAAAAAATTTATATAGTTGACTTCAATTCAATTTGAAATAAAGGAGGCTTTGCTGTTGTTATAGTAAGTTTCAGCTACCAAACAGCCAACAAGACGAAATTTAAGGAGGACTACATAACCAGATAATCAGACACCATTTTCCAAGTAAGCTGCAAAATGGTGCTCTCAAAGAGATAAGTTGCTTCAGATTCTTGAAAGAATCACAATGAGTCATAACCCCTAGAGATGCAACATACTGATTATTGATATAAAAACCAGGGTACTCTTCTCAGGTCTTGATAAAATATTGCGGTTGGCTGCATGCATCTTCAACGATCCAATGGTTATAATTTCCTCAGCTAAGGACATGTTCATTGAAATAAATACTTCCAATGCTGTGTGAATCTGATTGAAGACGACCAGAATTATGGAATACACATTAAGCCATCGCATCGTGTGCATATACAATTTTGCTGTCACACCTATCCACAAATATACAACCTTGAAAGGGTTGTGAGCATCTCTCTCTCTCTCTCTCTCACTTTGTTATGCCACTGCTAAGTAATGAACAAGGGATGAGTACTGAGCAGAAAAGGGCAATTTAGTCGGCACATGAACAGGAATTTACGTAAAAGTCCACAAATTCAAAATTGAACGGAGTAGCAATTCCAAACATCAAGACCATACAAGAAAATTAGAAAGAATCAAAGAAAGGGGTTTTATCATGAAAATCAAAAGAAACAAATAAAAAATTAAAAAAAAAAACAAAGAAGGACCAATCTGCACAATTTCAATAAAGTTATGTTTTTTTTTTTTTTCAAAAAATTGCCTTTGTTATTTTGTTAGGTTGAAAGATAAAGCAAACCTGATGATCTTTTCGAGGTAATCGGAGAGGATGGAAGGCCAGAAGGGCCCCATGGCGGCGGTGCCTTCAACGGCCACGATCAGCTGTTTCTCCGCCATTCTTATTATTACTACTGCTGTGGCTTTGGCTTCTTGGTCGGCGTAGGGAAGAGGAAGGAGGAGGAGGAGGAGCGGAATGTCTAGTAGGGTTTTTAAATGGAAATTTATTTAATAATCGTTGGTTTCCATCGGACGAAAATGAGACAGAGTACAGTGTCGATGAGGACTCTGGCCTCCGCCGTCGAAAACTTGGGTCTGCCTTGTCGGGTCGGGGGCGATGGTCCAGGAACGTCTCAAACGGTGCGTTTTCTATGCCATCCTACTGCGTTTAGGGCTTGTTTGAAGAGGCATTGTTCGGCCTTATGGGCTACTAGAGCTTGCTGAAAATATTGGGCCGTCTTTCCCGATATTTGACCCGAGCCGAGGCATGTCCAGGACCATAACAGGCCCAATTAACTTCAGAGATTAGATTCCATCCACCGGCCCCACCTTTCTTTTTTTTGGAACTTTTTCTTCCCATAAACAAAAGAGATATTATAAGAATACGTTAATTATTATATAGACCAAAATTTATTCTTAATTTTATTTAAATATTATTAAATTTAATTTTAATATTAATAATTTTAATATTTAATATTATTAATTTAACATATATAAAAATAAAAACATAAATTAATACATTAAATTATTATTAAATTTAATATAAATATTTAAAATATGTTATTAATTGTTTAATTATTTTACAAAACAATATTTAACTAATTAATTTTATATATAAATTTATATCTTTATTAATATTATACATAAATATTTTCAAACAATTATTTTTCTTTAATATTAATAAAAATAACATAAAATATTTATTTTGTAAAATTATTTTTAAAATAAATACATAATTTTAATTTTATTTCTACAAAAATATTATTCCTTACAGTTAATTAACAATTTTTTTTCTTCCAATACCAAAAGCCTAAACTGAGTTCTTCAAGAAGACAAAAATTTATTAGTAAACAAAGACGAAATGAAAACATCGAAGTAAACCTTAACATCGCCAAGCCTTCATTTTATTTTTCCGTATCCCCGAAACTCTCCTTCCCTCTCTCTCTCTCTCACACGCACACACCCACACACGCACGCACACACAGATTATATATATATATATATATATAATCATTAGTTACAATATAATTGTCGTGTCGTTTCGTTTCGTTTCGTTTCTTGTGGGTTTATGTCAACCAACCAAGTTGTATCAGCTTTTACTTGATCATGGTTGAATTCGAGTCTCAATTTCAGGCACAATTGGCATTAGAAACTCCATCTGTGTTTCTGGGGTTTTTAGTTATGGACAAGTAGAAGAAGTTTTGGTGTCCTCTTTGATATAGTTTGAAGCTTTCATGGATGGTAATTGATTGACTTTCTTGCTGTTTCGTGTGCCCCAGTGTTTTTTTTTTTTTTTTTTTCCCTTTTTTTCCTTTTTGATTTCGTGCAAGGATGATGCTGCGATACCAAAACCTGGCTAAGCTTCAGACCAAAAGGGTATACTACTGTCTCTTCATCTTTCTTTTCACTGTCATTACGGAGGTTCTTGTTCGAAATTGAGTTTGATTTTTATTAGGGGTGTTTTTTTTATTTTTTAATTTTTTTTTTATTCCTTGAGGCTGTAATCTCATGTGGGCCGTTTCGTTTTTGGCTTTTTAGTGTATGAATTTCAGTTATACCAATGGTTGGGAATTTGTGTGTGGCTGCTTACCAACTGGTTTGCTTCTTGTATTGAACGGTAGACTTCCAGTTTGCTGGATTTTGTTGGACCAATTGCTGTTGATATGCATGAAATCTTCATTCAGTATATCATAGATGCAGGGTTTTCTTGTCCTTTTGTGGTTGTATGTTATTGAAATTGAGCTTGGATTGAACTCTGTTTTTAGTTTTGTGGTTAATTTTAGCAGATAGTTTTCGAGGATGTATTTGCTGCACGCGATTCTGCCACACTAGAAAATCTGAAAGAGTTGAGCTCCAAGCGTAGGGTGATTGAGGAGTCAATTAATCATACAAGCTCTGTTACAGAGGCAATTGCTAGAGAAATGTCTGGGGGCTCAACTTCTTGTTATCAGCAGGTAATATTTTTGTAGCTGCAGTGTGGTCATAAACATTTTTTTATGCTAGCCCCTTATCTTTGTAGAAGTTGACATCTAATGATGTCCCTCTTCCACTTTGAGTGGAATGACTGTTGTACACTTGTAACCTTACTGTTTTCTGATTGCCTTAGTAATGTCCCTTTTTTAGATGATAGAATTGTTGTTCAAGTGGTGGTTCAATATGTGTAATGTCTTCACCTGTAACTGTTATGGACAACTCAACATGGTCTGCTAGCATATGCAATTAATTACATGTATTTTCTTCTTCTTGTTAATTTTTTTTTCTTTTTTGGCTCTGAATCCATGGGATATGATATTTTATGCTACTATATTTGAAATTGTTAGTTCAAAACTTATGATTATATTTGTGACCAATTCCAATGGTCTATGACAGCACTGGCCGGGTGTTATTTATTTGACTATTTGTTAAAAATACCTCAGGAGCGCCTCAGATTGGAACAGTATCTGCCCTTGTTGGAAAATTTCATTTCCCATGCTGATTTTATTAGTGGCAACAGTCAGATGGTGTGGTGGACTTCGCAGCTCAGGATTCGGTGGAGTAGTGCTTTTAGCCCATCGTCTTTGTTTAACCTTACAGGCCCAAAGTTTTTTCAGATTGATAATTTGCGGTTTGAGCTCAGTATGAACCTCTTTCTTTATGGAGCAATCCTCTGGGAAAGGGCTTCAGAACTTCTGGCAGCAGGTAAGCATCAGTAACAGATTTATGTGACATTGGCATTAGTCCATTGATTAAGATTTTATTCATTCACTTCTTACTATGTAGAACCAAAGCAGTCAGCCTTCATCTTCAGAGAAGCTGCCGGGGTTTTTCATTATCTAGCTCATGAGGTTATTCCCTCTTTACAGCCTGGAATCTCTGGAGAAAGGCCGCCAGAAGCTACACCATCTGTCTGTGTTGCTTTATGTCTACTTTGTTTGGCTGAATCACAGGTTAGACATTTGTTTGTTGTCCTGGCAATTGTAAGTTCACAGATTGGTCTTTTGGTATTGACAATGTTACCATGTGATAGGCTGTGTACATAAGGAAAGCAGAAGAAACAGGAAATACCAGTTTTGGTGTTCTATCGAAGCTGCACCATGGTGTTGTGGGATTGCTTGATGAATCAACTGTTCAATTATACTCGGCCTTCGAAGAATGCAATGCTATCTCATCGCACTTTCTGGTATGTACATAAACGTTGGTCAACATCTGCTCCTTTTGTTCGTTTATCATCATGAATATGCATCATATAATTTGATATACGAATTTTTCTCATTGATGGCAGTCCTCATTGATTAAAATACTGCAAATTTCATAGGTTGTGTATGTATACTTTTTCCAGCCACTGGAGGGCCTCCACCCTGATTGAGAGAAAGTGAAAGCTACTAAGCTACAACCCAATGGGTGGCCCAGATTTCCCTAAATTACATTTAGTTGAGTTACACGTTTTGAATTATATTCTATTTTCCAGTAACTAGAAGCATTTACTGTCTTTAAGCCTATTTGACCGTTTGTAGGCTTGAATTTGCTAATCCTATTCAATGGAACTATCAAGAAAATGAAATAATCATTGTCCTCTATGTTTTGTTTGCATGAGAAGCATATTTTCATGGAGTTGCTACATTCTTATAATTGTTCTCTGTGTCCTGTATAGGAATTTATATCATCTTGCAGAGCTCTGCATGAGTTACAAAGCCAAAAGTACCTTGCAGAAGTTTTGAAGAGTGATGACCATGTTGGAGTTGCCATTGGAGTTCTTCGTGATGCATTGATCACTGCAGAAAAGGAAATGCCTGGCGTGGATGCTTGGAAAGATGTCTTTAGGAGAGAAATTGGGAATGCTGCTGACACTCTTGGGAAGTTTGAACGTGAGAATGAATTTGTTTGGCATGAAAAGGTTCCTTCTGGAGATGATTTACCAACACCCCAGGCTAACAATTGTGAAGATCGAACGATATCAACCCATGAAATGGGAGAGAGATCTTGCTTTTAAGTTATAGTCTTGTATAGAGAAAATTGCATAACCTGCCTTTTTGTTGTGGGAGCCAAAGGTTTGAACATTCTCAGGAAAGCTTCCTCACATCGTGTGCTGATAGTCAAACCAACATTCTAGTTTGTTCAGTGATTAGCCAAAGGTAGAGCATAGGGAACAGTTGAGTTGCACTAGCGAAGGGTGTTGGCTTAAGCATCTGCTTGTTGGGCAGTCTGTGTATCTTGGAGAATTATTGTAAGATGGTAAAATTGAGGGTCCTAAGAATTTCACTATGATTTCTTTACTTAGGCGATGTGGCGTTTGACTTGAACTAGTAGCTTATGGCTTTATACGCGAGCTCTATGAAGTTGGTGTCCCAGTGCATCAAGGTGGTACATTCTGGGGTTTGGCCAAAACTGAAAGACTTGGTTTGAAAAAAACAAAAAGAAAAACTCCAGAAGTGAAAGTGTTAGCATTACTAGAATTACTCCTTTGTAAAAGGGTTAGTCCAATTGGTTCGTCCTTCGGTCAACAATGCAAAAAAGCAAGTTGCTTGCATTGTATGTATACAGAGTAAACAGTCACGTCTTTTTAGTTCTTCAAAAGGCCCGTTTCTTGGTTCTGTGATTCTGTTCCCAGTGTTCTGTATTGCCAGAAGATAAGCAGTGATTGGCACTGTAGCAGAACTTGAAAAGGGCCATGGTCTGGTTCAGTTTGATAGTTGTAATGTTTAAGTTTGAACTCTTTTCTCGGTTTAACCAGCCAGGTTTAGCTTGGATGGTCACAAGAACAAAGGCCTTGAGGGAGGGCTTGACGGTTCAAATTCCAATTTTTTTTCAATTTCTTATAATCGTAATGCCATGATTTTGCTTTGGGCTTCACAGTGTTAAAATGGTAAACGACTTCTTTTTTCGCTTTGTTTTATGGTCTAAGCAAAAAACGACCATTCGATTCTTTTGAAGTTCACCTGTTGGCAAGCGTGAGAATGGGCCAAAAAACGATCCGAATCCCAAGAATTTTTGAGTTGGGCTTTGACCGGTTTATGGGCCTTGCAGCTCGTCGTCAACCCCACTTTTTGAACATAGGTGAACAAAACATGGTATGAAATTTCTGGCCCGTGGTGAAAAGTTGACCAATTGCTTGCTTATTTTATGAAGTTGTTGAGGTTAGCATTTTTATAGTACATCCAAAGAGAAAAAAAGAAAAAAAAATTATTATATCTAATGCATCTATATCTTACATAGTAAATTAAACCCCGTTAAAATATATGACGAATTAAATGTTCAGGTCACAGAAAGCAATCTTGACTTAAAAACATTGACTTAATGAACCCATCCAAATAATTAAAGATGAAACAGAAGATGACATCTGCAATTGATTTGATTGGGGTCACTGATATCTTCTTTAAGGATATGCTTCAAGAGACGAATGTCAAACATAATCTACAAGCGATTTTCTTTGCAAATATTGTTGTTCACGTCGCACCTATACCACAGCTCATTTGTCTGTGTTTTACCACTCGCGTGTGCAGAACTACTCTTTTTTTAAGGCCAATCACTTTGTATTAAATTACATTGTAAATGGCCAACCTGACCTGGGGTCTGTGGTACTCACCATTGGCTATCAATATCAAATACCTAAACCTGTTAAAAATTAACAGTGTAATTGGCCCTGCTTTTTCATGGCAGAAAAGACAGTTGAACATAAGATGCATTGCACGGGACCATGTAATGCAAATGGTTTGTCCTTTATCTAAGCGAAGAAGATTCAGTGCACAAATGGGATCCCCCCCCCCCCCGCCGGGGTATATCCCAATGCAGCGAGCCTGATGATGACACCCTCCCCATAGAATATCCGTTTGGAACTTGAACATCCGACAAGCACCTAAGGTAGGACTTTGATGGTAATTTAGTTTGTCCCGTTGCACTTTATTTGAATTTAAATTATTTCGATGGCACCTCTCTTTCAATGAAAGGAGACCTAAAGTCTCTGCATTATTGAGTTTTTATATTTGATGCATTGTAAGTAGACATAAAAATATTTACCTCAAAATTATTACTGATCAATTAATAGGTCTTTATTATTATTATAAAAAAAATTTGAATAAAAATAATAACCAATGAGTGAGACGATTAATATTTTTATTATATTTTTTAATTGTAAAAAAAAAAAAAAAAGGAAAATTGGACGACCATACAAAACCACGGCCCGGCAAATGTCTAGCAGTTTCTTCGTGGCATCCTGAGAGATTGTTTTCGGGCGGACGGTTCGTGACCCACATTTCAATAATTGATTACCACTACTAGCTGATGATTGGTAGTTAAAATTATTAAATGATAAAGTAAATTATATTTATTGCAAATGAATAATCTTCCAATAACTAAACCAAACCCATCTTAAAGTACCTCAATTTCCATTTAGGACATACTTAATAAATATTTATATCCTTTTCGAGAACAGAAATATTCATATTCTAGCCATTGAGCATCTTTGAACCTTAATTATTGGCATTGAGTCTGCGGTTTTTTTTTTTTTTCTGGGTAAACGTTTGATAAATTAGCCAATTATATTTACTTAATTGTTAAATTCGCACCCACAAAAGCATAGTCTGTTAATTTTTTTTTTTTTTGGGTAAAAACCTGCGCAGGCTAAATAGAATAGAGAATCAAGTTCCAATTCTAATGATAGTCCACCCCGATCCTTCACTTTGACCATTTATTTTATTTTATTTTATTTTATATTTTTAAATTTTTATGAAAAATTTTGTTAAATTAAATTAAATTATTAATTATTCTCTCCTTCTGATATACATTTTTACACAAAGAAAAATCTTAATTAACAAAGAGAGTTCATGACAGTAGAATGAAGCATCCATGTAATAGAAAACGAGCAGATGACCAAGTGACTAACATGCCTTCTTCTATTATTAAATAATATATTAATAATATAAAATATTTTTTTTGGGTACATAATAATATAAAATACATAATATTTTAAAGACAAATGAATAGTGTTTTTCGTGGGAAAATTTTTGGACTTTATTCTAATGTTTTTCCCAAACAAGTGAAAAACCACTTTCTTACCAATTTTCTTTTCTTAATATTTTCTTTCCACCATTTTTTTTTTTTTTCACACAAAACAAACAAGAGGTAGAGTCATCGGATCGACGTTGGATAGCTTTCCAATGTGAACATGAGTAAAATGGTTTCATTAATATCTTTTGTTGGGGAAATGGGACATGCCATCTTTCCTAGCCATCGTATTACACTGACTTCCGGAAAGATCAACCAAATAATGACTTTTTCTTAGTTTAAGACGCTCCAAGAGTCGTTTGGCCTTAAGTTCATTGAAGGGTCGGCTTCCCTGATTAGTTTCTCTCTCTCTCTCTCTCTCTCTCTCTCTAGAAATTGCATATTTTTAAAATAAAATTATTATCGTGAAGTTTGAATATGGTATGTTATAGATAGACTATTTTCTTTTTAAAATCTCAATTTTAATTTATTTTAATGTTTTTCTCAACCATGATCTTCATCATGTTAGAACACAAGATGAATAAATTGCAATACAAAAGAAGCATTTGAAAAACGAATTTCGCAAGCCTATTTTCTACTATCAAAATTGAGAACTTTTGTTTCTAAAAGGATACATATTTAGTTACAAATCTCAATAATTATTTCAAAATTTGGAAATAGGATGGGGTTTATGAGAAAGAGAAAAAAAAACTAATTTATTGTGTAACTATTGTTTTAATATATATTTTGAAAAAAATTATAAAAATTTTAGTTGATAATATTTATTGAGATGTGTAAAAAATATAAGAATGTTGGGTAATTACACCTATTTTGTAGTCACAAATAAATAAATTTATAAATAAAAAAATTATTTTTTTATATATATCATAATAAATATTGTTATACAGCGATTTTATCAAAAACCCTTTACTCGAACATCACCTCGATTTTCTTTTCCTCTCTCTCTCTCTCTTTTTTTTTTTATCAATTTATTTTACAGACAAGACTGTCTCAATTTTCTAAGGCCGTGAAATGGAAGATTCGGATCTTTCCAAAGACGAGGCCGACGGCCACGCGGCACTTCACGTCAGGAGCCGAAGGTCATCCGATATTCTCACGATTAAATAACACGTTTATTTAATTAATAGATTTGAAATCAAGGTCAAGGTATCCAGAATAACTTCTTAGTTATCCAGAATAATTTCTTCCCCACCAAGACATATAAATTGAACAAATCGAGAATATTCCGAGAACAAAATTAAAAAAGCAAACGCATTTCCAACATGCGACTCTTTTATTTTTATACCTGAAAATTAAAATATAAAAATCCGAAATTAGCAGCAAGCAATGCACCCATACTTGTTACTAATAAAAACTAGAAAACAACGTTGTAGCTACAACTTTTGTCCCACTGGTGCTCTTCCATCGACAGCGAATAAGATAACGTTCATGTCCTTTGACTAGTTTTGTAAATTTAATGTCCAAGATCAACGTCACACAAACTTTTAATATAAAAAAAAAAAAAAAAAAAAGAAAAAAGAAAATTTATAGGTAAACTTTGAAGTAGCTAGTACGGTCACATCGATATTATGCAAAATTAAAATCATGTATCGTTCATTTCTACGTCCCGAGGTGTGTAGCAATAATATATACGTAACATTTTCTATTGACTGTGTACCGTTTAATTCAGTCAAAAATTACTGTAAAAGTAATATCATTTTTACCTACGACAAAACAAATTGACATGTCGTATATCACTATCAATTAAGACATGTTTTGTGTAGGAATAACAATAATCATGGATTATGAGAGTTGATACTAATGTTATTGGTGTGATATGCAAACTCAAATGTAAAGATCTTTTTTTCATTTTCACTTTGTTAATCTTTGGTAGAAATGTTATGTTGTTGTTTTTTTTTTTTTTTAGCTCATATTTGCCTCCAATTTTGATGGATGACAAAGAGCCCTTTAATTCCCTAAATATCCTTAAATCCTAAAATTTCTAAACATCTAAAAATATTTTTATTATTTTAACAAAAATTATATATAATTATTATTAATAATAAATTTATAAATAGACAATAAATATAAATTATATTTTATTCGTATCTTTTATTAAAATAATTTATAATTATATAATAAATTATTAATTTTATATTGACATTAAAATCTATAATATATATATATATATATAGCACAAATACAAAAGTATTAATGTAAAGCATAGCAATTATAAATATACTTTGGACTTTGTATCATTCTCCATGTAAAAAATTTGTATTCACCAACAATCTCTTGGAAAAATTGCGTTGGTGGAATCCACAATGGGTTGCCATTACGCTATGATTGCCTGGAACAGCCAGCGAATGGCCTTGTATTGTGTCCTTATCAACGTCCCATTTGAACTTTGAACGTAAGGCTTGGGACAATATGGACCCCAATCATTACATTTCTATTCAGTTTGATGGGTTTATGTACGCAGAACGAAACAACAAGGATCCTTACAATGTGCCCCATTTTCCACATCTTAACGGAGGGGAAGAACAAGCCTTTTACGTATTTCGTAAAAACTAGGCAATCGACAGCCCAACTGAAAATTGTACGAGTCATTAATGACTGTGAGTGAGAATCCACATCTGTCGGTGTAACAAACTTTAATAAATTTAACAAATAAATTACAATGGTTATATAATTAAATTATTTAATGCTACATATATTTTAAAATTTTGCTTTTATTGTAAACGTTTTCCTTTTCCTCCAAGAAAAATGCAATTTTAAATTTCAAAAAATAAATATGAACCACTTCTATTATCTTAGTGGAGTCATACGATGGCTCCTGCTTACTAAGAGCTAAAACTCTCCAATTTTAGACCAACTGTTAAGGTTATTAGAAGGAAGAATTTTTTATTATTTATTTTAGGGATGCAGCCTAACCAATTGTACGATCTAGTAGTACAGAGACATGACTTTTGGTTTTAGTGATCAAAGTTAAAATACAGATATCGACAAAGAGAAAAGTTGCATGCATCATTTAAACATCAAGGTGAAAGTAATTAAATCATTTAAGTAGACATTTTACTGTATGGAGAATCTTATCTCTTATAATGTGCTTGATGGGGCATCATGGAGAATGATAGACTATGGGTGTATTTGAACTGTATTGGGTTTTGCTTACAAAATTTTACATCATTCTTTTACATGCCAAGGCAATCAAAACACTGGAGAATTGGTTGGGGTGAGTGTGAAGGAAGATGTGGAAAGAGAATTGGAATGAGAACCCCCTTCACTATGGCTGCCCCTTCCTTCTGACTGCAACTTCTTTGACCGTGCCGGAGCCGGTGCCGTATCCGGCTTCTGTGCCGAAGACATGTCTACTTGTGGGGCTGCGGGTGGTGCTGCAGCCACTGGTGCACAGACTCCGCTGGCTGTCGCAATCGTGGCTGTTTCTCCGGATGTTATTGTTGCAGGTGGTGGCACCCATATGCCTCCAACAACTACAAATTGCTGTGCTTCAGAAGTGCTGTTGTTGTGGATTGTGGGGCTCGGTCTTCTTGTATGCAAACGGTATTTCTGGAACAAACGAAAGGAAATGAGGCTCAAAATCATTGCTTCATCCCATTGCTCGTATCAGTATAACTATCTTTTGTCAATTACTACAATTATCCTCAGATAGTTTCACTAAAATAATTTTTATTGTATTAAGAATGCACACGACACGACTCTCATGTCGTATGATTTCGAGAATGATTATTATTATAAATCTTTTTATGCATGAAGTTAAACCTTTTACTTTAATTTGCTATCTAACGTGAAGATAACTCACAGCCGAATTGTTTAGTACTTTAAAACCAATTCTAAGTTAAATTTAGACATAAAATTTTATTAATAAAACTAAATTTACTTGAATTAGCCTTTTTTTTTTTTGTCTTTAACTAATTTATTGTATTTTTTATAGTTTAAATATAATTAAACTATACACATTAAATTGCAAATTCTTATCATTATAAACTTTTAAATCTAGTCACAAAATAAATATTTTTAAAATATTATATTAATATTCAATAATATAAGTAGAAAAAAACTCAGAACAAGTTAGAGTGGTACGCCACGACCTGAAACTTCTCGACCCAACCTAGACCACGAGGAGAGATATCAAGCAATCAACTAAAATAATTTTAAAAGCAGTATATCAAACACAAAAGGAAAATATGATCATGTGGTAGTGGACACCCAACCTGTAAATGGCTCTTAACTTCATCATTAGTAAGGCCATCCACCTTCATTAACTCCCTGATTTGCTTTGGGGTTGCAGCTGTAAAGACACGCCAAATTTGAAGAACCCACAAATCAATAGTCACATTCAATTCAATGCCTAAACCCCCTCATAATTACACGGCAATCAAAATCGAAGCTCCTTTTCCAAAAGAATGAAAAACAACAATTCAAAACAAAAAGAAAAAATACATTGTTCTCACCATGGGAACCACCAAGTTGTTGGAGGGCACTCAAGAACCTTCTGTGCAACTCCGGTGACCAGCACCGCCGTTGCTTTCTCTGAGATTGTTGCCTCTCACTCTCTTCTTTCCCCTCACTCGCTTCTTTCCTGCTCGTCCCGCCATTACTGGGCCTTCCTACCACCGTCTCCGCCGCTGAACTGGTGGCAGAAGCCGGCACTGCATTTGGAACACTGGCTGTTGCCTGATTATTATTGTTCTTCCCAACGCTTCCCTCTCCGTGAAATGGCTGAAATGCGCCACCATTTCTCTTGACCTCTGTCACAACTACCTTCCTAGGCACATCCTGTACAAGAATCAAACATCAGAAAAAAAAAAAAAAAAAAAAAAAAGCACCCACCCAACAAGCCGACACTGTTGAAATTGCGCCAAATTTTCTCAGCAACCAAACACGAAATGTTGGATGGATAATTACCTCTTTGCGAGGTGGATCTGGAGATTGATTCCACAACTGAACAGATCTAAGCCATTCAGATTTCTGCTTAAGATCACAATTGTTCTGGTCTTTAACATTATTACCATCATCACTGCTTCTGTTTCGCTTGTGCGATGGTTGCTCTCCATTATTCTCATTATCGTCGTTATAATGAGAGCAAGAACTAGACCCCTTCTTGATCGGAATGAACTCCGCCAGCACCGGCCCCTCACTGGATGTCTGCTCCGAGCACTCCGACTGACCGTGCATGTATTCCGACGTCGCAGTAGCCGATAGTTCCCTTCTACATGCCTCAATCGCTGCAATTCCAACCCCCATCAAAAACACAAACTTCCCCTCAAAAATCCAATCTTTAACAGCCGAAACAAAAAAAAAAAAAAAATCCAACAAAGACAAATAAAAAGAAAATCAAAAGTTGGGACCTTGCGAGACGAGCTCCAGACATAAAGGAAGCTCGCGTTGAAAGACTTGAATCTTTCGCCTTTCTTCCTCTAAAGCTTCCACATAACCATGGCACCGCTGTAACTTCTCCGCGTAATCCATTTGGACCATTCAATTCAACCTGTTTTTTTTTTTTTTTTTTTGTACCTCGATGTTGCTGCTGCTGCTGATTATGTCGGATTTAAGGAAAGATTATGACCTTCTAGCTTATAAAAAGACTTGTGTTTTTAAGCTTTTGGTCTGAAAAGCGTAATAACATAGATAGATCCGAGAACAAACAGGAGAGGAGAGTAAGAGAGAGAATATTGGGATCTAAGTAGAATCACAAGAAAGGAATAAACTTGACCACCAAAGCAAGGTCCCCCGAATGCAACAAAAATTCAACCAAAAAGAGAAAACTCTCTTTTTTTATTTTTTTGTTTGGAGAAAAAAAAGATCGGAAGAGGAGGAGAAATGGGAGAGCAAAGATGGTCTCGAAGTCGGGCCGTCGCGTACTAAACGAATCTTTTGATGTGCTGGAGTATATAAATATGTATTTTCTTCTTCATTTCGAGAGAGAGAGAGAGAGGGAAGTCGGGAGGGTTGAACATTCGATGGTCTGATTGGCATTTTGGGTCGCTTTCTTCTGTGGGCTGGCAATGAGTGTCATCTCCATTATTTTGCAAGAAATTTAGTGAATTTTATCCATAACTTTCTCTTCTAAAACTCGCTCTCTTTCGTTGCTAAAACTATAGCGTAATTACAGACCTATATAAAGCTTTTATTAAAAAAATAAGTAAGTTTTTGATTTACATAATAAAATTAATTAAAAAGATTTATAATAAAAATTTAAAATTTAATTAATAAAATATCTCTTAAGAAATACTTAAAATCATTTTAATTACATTTTTAAGGTAAGTTGCATGCCAACTAACCCAAGCTCAAAGCATTAAGCAACCCCAATTCTAGTATATCAACCAAATGGGCTGCATTGGAAGCATATTTAATTTTCGTTATCTTACCTTATCCATAATAAGATAGGAGCTTAATTAAATATTTGGATTGGATATGTATGCTCTGGACTTTGGAATATACCCAAATATACCAGATTGCGCAAGAGAGAGGGAATCTCGTGACGGTGAATTTGGCCGTCCACCCGGCGCTTGATTAGGAAGCTCTGAACGATAGATATGGGCTTCTCTCGTCTCGAAAGGCGGGTCCGCATTAATAAATTTTAATAATAAAACTACTTGAATTTATAATTTTAAATTTTAAATTCAACCTCTAGTCTTACCAACCAACATGAAAGACCCACCAGCTTTTGACGTTTTTATCTGTTTTAAACGGGACCATACCGATAGGATTGGTTGGTTCGGCTTGAAGAACTTTTACAAAGTTGAGTTTTTCACAGACCTTTGAGCGTGACCACTAAGCAACTGGTTGAAATGGGTTTAGTATTTGCATTCAAATCGAACTGCTAAATCCAGTTAGAAACATTTCGAAATCAACTGACACTCCTTGCACAAGCCAGTTAAGCACCTCTTCTATATATATATAGCTACTGGCCACCGAGGGCCAGGGCTCTTTTCTCTCCCCTTTGCAGATGCCTCATTGGGGGCGCACTCTCTTCAATTGCCCCTAAACTTTATACTGAGAACACCAGTTTAGGCCTTGAAAACAACCAATGATAATTGGTAACACAGCCTTTGTTCTTATCATGATCAGATTAGAGATGTTGATTTGACGTCAATACGAGAATATTGTGTAAGCCCATGTGCTCCAGTCACACTTTTTTTTTTTTTTTTTTTTTTTTAAAGTGAAGCAATAATTAGTGATTAATTTGTTAAAAATTAGTGAAAAAGGATGATGGGGTTTATCATCCCAATCCACATTACTCGGAGTAATTCATAAATTTTGTAGAATTTGCAGCAGTCAAACTTCCATTTCTCTCAATGACTCCTTTGGTCAATTGCTCAAGATAAGTGGTTTTGTCAGAAATTCTTTCTATTAGTTGTTGGTATCAAATAGCATTACTATTACAAAGTTCAATCAAAATTGAGATATAGACAATGGAATCATCATATCCTCTATATTTTACCATGCTTCAACGTTTTTACATTCAATCAAAGATAAAATCGTGGCTGACATCATTTTTCGTTTCTATTGTTGGGTCCACCAATTCCAAAATATGTAAGGTCAAAACAACTTGGCGAGGACGTCAGGAACCATTCTTTTTTATGCCCGGCAGCATCTTTGAATCCTTCGCCACGAACATTCCTAGCTCGGTCAACTTTGACACCAAGCTTATGTTGGAACTTTTGTTGTGAAATCCTACTAATGTTGTGTGCGGAGTGAAGGTTCAAAGGATTAACCATGACTTTTCCCCAAAAAAGAAGACAAAAAAAAGTGCAATTTTAAGAGTTGGAGGATCAGGAAGTAATAACAACATCAACCAGAAGTTCTGGCTCAATTCAGTTAATAGGCCGGGCTGTAGGTGGATACAAGTTCGTTTGGGGGCCTAAGAGCTCAATCTGCAGGACGTTTTCTCTGCCTACCGGACCTCGTTTTACTACTAATTTTGCATCATGTTTGGTAGTGGATTACAGAACTGCAATGGAGGCCCTTCAATATGGTTACCTCCAAATCATCCTCAATCTAATTTGGTTAATTCCGCGTCACCAATGTTTACAGGAAAGGAAACCAAGCTGTTAACTAGCTGGTTGGCCTGGGGCTGACGCTACTATTGGAAATTCATGAGTTTTCAACACTCTCACAAGGATTTTTTTTCCTGTTCTTGATCAGGATATGGTGGCCGTGCAATGGTCGTGCTTTGTTCGCTGCTGATACTTGCTTAGTTTTTTTTTTTTTTAAATGTTTTCACAGGTGTAATAAACTACCTTTGTACAAGGAAAAAAACAAAAAAAATTGCATGTTGTGATCTTTGTAAAAGCACTGCAGCTCTTTGAGTCCAGGAACCTTAGGAACATGTTGTGTTCGATCGAAGGCCGAGTGCACAAGCACTACTTGCTATGATTAATTTGCTTCGGATGCTCAAAGTCAAGCATCGTCCGTTCATTACTGAAATGGGGTTTTAACAACTTCCTATGGCAATGAAGGAAATGGAATAACCTATTGCTGGATACTGTATAATAATTAAGCCCATCTCTTGATAGCACCTCTTGGGCCCGATTGCTTGCAATCATGAGATCGAGTAAAATGCCCAAAATGCACTTGCTCACGTGGTGAGTGTTGCTTGCCGGATTGGTTATTTATCAGGCTTAAGCAGGCCGGGCCGGCCAATAAGTGGAGCAGGCCTATATGTTACCATATTGTAAATTGTGGATGGCACCATGTTTTGTTTTGTGAGTAACGCATTTCAAATTATTACATAACTTCCGTTGCTATCGATTGGGTTTAAGAAATTATTTCAACGTTATGCTTTAGAGGGACAATCTTTTTGTTGGGTTTTGTTTTATTTTATTTGGGAGTATATTATATTATAAAATATACAATAAAATAATTCTCTTAATTTTAATAAATTTTATATCTTTCTCCTCAAAATTCGAAATATGAAAAGTAGAAAAAGAGACATGCAACCCCAAATTCAAGTTTTTGATTTTCATCAAAACCCCCCTTCCCACCCCCACACCCCCACCAAAAAAAAAAAACCTATGAAGGAGAGTATGCTAGCCAACAACAAGAAGGACCAACCAAGTGAAAATGATAACAACAAGGACCATACTAGCAACTTGGGATTTATATAAATGAAATGATTTTTGTCATAAATATGCATTTCTATCCTAAAGTAACCAAAGAGGAAAGTTTCTCCTTTCAGATATGATCCTTTTCCCATTTAAGTTCCTTTGAATATTCATTGCCGCATGAAATATATATATATAGATATATATATATTCCTCCACGCCAGGACCAATGCTCTAACTAAGACGGACAAGTATCGGAATGATCTGATTTGAAGAATGAAACACCGAACTCTCCACCCAATTTACGATTGCATACCCATGTAGATGTATTTTGTAATATTTCCCTCTCATAATTAACCAGGCTGTGGATCCATACGATGAAATAATCCTCAATACCTAGTAAAATTCCTCACAGTAATCAAAGAATTGGCATTGGGCAAGAAACTAAGATTGAAAAGGGTCAAAGAAAGGATTGACCAGGTATTCTCCAAGGAGCACCGGGCTTAGATAAAGATCAGTTAATGGGCAGCACTGGCGGTTGCACAGTGTCAAGTACTCTGCATGACACATCAAGGGGGCGGCCATGAAGTCTCACAGGGACTCTCTTATCTTTTCCAAGCTTTCCTTTCTCATACAACACGAAGAATTGGCAATCTTTACTTTATCTTTCCCCCATTCATGTCACAAATGTGCCAATTATCGCAAGGCATTGCCATGCGGGTGCTACAGTTGCTTTTTTGTACTTTCTTGGGCATATGTCATTCAAGAAATGTGTATAAGGAATCTATATATGTATATAATGCAGATCAATTGCCTAGGAAACTCAACAGCCAATTTGTAAATTAGTTAAACGTTCACAAGAAATTAGTGATTAGTCTGTCTCATCTCGAAAACTTCATGTCTAAGTTCTTATATCACTAAATGGTTATCTTGTCTAAATAGCTAGCATAACGAATACAAGTAAATGATAAGTCGCAAATAAAAGTGCAAGTATAGATGATTACCTTAGCTAGCTAGCTATATATCTCCACTCCCCCGCCTTTGGTGTGTGTGTGTCTGTGGGGGGGGGGGGGTGTGCGCGCGCTTGAATTGCGTCATTCATTCAAAAGATGACGGGCAGCCAAACAATACCCTGAAAAACTGTGCATAAGTCTCCTATCATTGCCAGCCCCTGTACAACAACAAAAACCCAACAATTCAACATGGAACAACAGGCAAAAACATCAACAAAATCATTTCGTCCACTTACATAAATCACAACTAAGCAATCAAATCCTCAATTCTGTTGATTCCCATATTGGTAAGAGCATAGCAAAGTTATTGGTCTCTCGAGGCCTAAATACAAATATAATCTTGCCTGTCATATGTTACATTGTATTTGAGTAGATACACGAAATGTCTTGGTCTACCATTTTTTGTACTCGTGTGTTTCCCATAGATCAATGTTCACGAAGGTAGATTATGTCACCTACTTGCTTAATTGAATCAAGCAACTTGGATAGCTAGGGAGGCAGATGGGGGGTTAGCTACATGAAACACCCAAAACCCTAGGCTAACCCCGCCAGCACCTTTTTACCGTCCTTTTGGGGGACTAGGTGATGAGTAGTAACTTTGCAAACATGCACTTGGCGATTGATGGGATGTGATGGCTGGTACTTTGTGCATGATCCCTGCCAAGGATTTTAGCTTTGGGGACGGCAATGTCGTCTAATCAAATGGGCGGCCCACCGACCAATTGAATGTTCGGCTTCAATGCATAAGCATGAATTGGTGGGGATTGAGCTAGCCTTGGGTTATAAATGCATTGCACAATTTCATATATCTTCTCTGCATTTGCCTACAAATGGACGGCCATCAGATGAATAGAAAAGATGATAAAACTCAACAAGGTTACTTCACCAGGGACATTCCCCTTCTCCTATGCTGAGATAGTTCATTTAGTGCATGACAAACTTCACTCGGAAAACTGTGCTAAGACTTTGCAGCCACTAATACCCATCGGGAAAGGACTATTTTGCACACACATCATTAACTCATGTGACCCTCTCTGCTCTCTCTCTCTCCCTCTCTCTCTCTATCACTAAAAGCATGAAAATAATGTCAGGATATTCACTTCTCACCCCAAATATTAAAAAAATAAAAATAAAAATTGCTGAGATATACTTGAATGTCCAATAAAAGGTTTATCATAAAAAATTAAGATATATTTTGTAATTGATACATGTTATACTGGGTCTTTGTTCATGATCAGCTTAGGTAGGCAGAATGCGCAGAAAATTAGAAACCATTGACCAGCACCAAGTCCCATATCACTTAATGAAAAGATTAATAACTAAAGTTCCCTTACCATTTTATTGGATTAAAGACGTGAACAAAACAGTCATTCTTCTTATATATAAAAGCTCACATTTAAATGCAAAGAATGAAAACAACTTAATTTGAATTTCAGATTTTATTATTTAGAATAATTTTAATATTACATAAAAAAGAAAAAAAAATTACAAGAAACGTAAGTTAAAATTTAAGAATAGATCACATAGTTAAATTATAATATTAATGATATTCTTTCACGTAAACACTAATGTAGCAACTGGTTTGCTTTATGCATCGTGTATAAGACCTTTATCTCCATTTTACCCTGTGTCTCCATCAAAGTCTCTTTAAATAACAAAAGTGGGATATATATCTGTGTGAAAAAGAGAAAGAGAGTGACGCCCACTACTGGCATTCTACAGTTAACTTTGCTCCAATCTTTACATACTGAAACTCTCTATCACTATCTATTCCACTTTTGCTTTATGGGGGGGCTCTAGAGAGAGACAGAGACGTTAACGTGGGCAGAAGTAGACTAAAAAGTGAAGGCACAGAGAAGAAGGCAAAGCGATTAAGAGCTCGAGAATCGAGCATTGGGATCGACACAAAGACAGAGAGTGTGAGAGAGGGAGAGGAGTCTAGAGAGTGTTCCAATTTCTTAATGTTCGTACCTTTTTTTCTTTTTTTTTAAATGAATTTTTCCCTGTGGCCCTCCTCCCTGGCCGGTTTTTTGTCGCCCTTGTGTCCATTTAGCCGAGAGCCAACGCCACTAAAATAACAATCCTAGTCATATTAAGCCTACACAAAGAATTTTATTGTCATAAATGTGTCTGTGGTTTAACCATTTTTTTATGTTGCAAATGTAGATGAAGGAGAGCTGTCGACAAGGACACTAACTGCACTATTAGTACAAGAAACTAGGCAATAAGACTCTTCTCATGTTCCAAAAACAGGAGATTAACCAATAAAAATATCCGAAAATGAAGGAGAGATGTACACTTGATGACAAAATGGACAGAACATTATCTGAATCATTAATTATAGTTGATTATTATAATTTTTTAATTTTTTTTATTTAAATTTCATTGTGTCCACCTTATTTCGGATCCAAAAGTATATATAGATCATTAGCTATACAGTAACTTTGACACAAGAGAATACATGCTAACACTCCAATCTGATCCGTATCGATGGGTTGCAGTATCTAAATTAATACGTACTTTATTTTACAATATATCATACCATTTAATAGAGAATTTCAGTTTATTTTTCCATTGTCCCCAACATTAGTAATACCATCTCCTCTAATTCAATCCCTCTTGACAAACGAAGTGAGTCTTGTTAGATGAACAAACTGATTAAACCAGATGAACCCACATCAAATATATTGTGATATTTGTATAAATAAATAAGTCACGGTATTAAGCAATTTGAATTGGAAAATACTTAGCGGTTGCATATGTATGAACAATTTTAAATGAAGCCCGTCGCTCTAGACAGAATAGATAATCATTTTCCTGTTCCTACATCTCAAACCACAGCAGAAAACCTAAAAATCCTCGTCATTAATATCTTTACATATATATATATATATATAGATATATATATATATATATATATATATATATATATATATATATATAGAGAGAGAGAGAGAGAGAGAGAGAGAGAGAGAGAGAGAGAGATTGTCTTTCTCAACTGGTCCTCTTATTTATTTACCCACAAACACGCCCAAAAAAACCACCTCCCTTAACATCCATCGTCATCAAATGCCATGCAAACTCCTCCTTTCCCTTGCATAACCTCAAATGAAAGTGCCTTGATAGAAGTTGAACGCAACCAAAAAGATGACGAAAAATCCCTCTTTCTTTCACTTGGTCCCCCTGGAGGACAACCCATCATTACTAGACACCCCAGGTACCACAACCTTTCCTCAAACCAACCTCACAAAAAACATGTTCAAGAGAGCCCTCCCAGTGAAAGTGGTGTAACAGTAGCTCTTCATCTTGGTCCTTCTGGAGTTACTTCCACAAGCAACAACCTTAATCACCACATTGGCTCTATTGTTGAAGGGAAGTATTGGATTCCCTCCCCAGCACAAATCCTTGTCGGTCCGACACAGTTCTCTTGCACTGTCTGCAACAAAACCTTCAATAGATACAACAACATGCAGGTTTTCAGCACATTATCCCTTTCAGACAAAACCTCGGGGCTGTTAACACAGCACGACACCCCGGCCCACGCCCGCGCGGCTCCCCACTTGAAACATGGGATGCACCCCGGGGTTTTCAGCATATTTATTAGTTTATGACATTTAAGATTTTTAGACCCTTTGATTTTCCAATGTTGTTAACATGATAATTCTTGCTGATTTTTGCTTTCTATTATATCTAGATGCACATGTGGGGACACGGGTCACAATATAGAAAGGGGCCAGAGTCACTGAGAGGAACAAAGCCAGCTTCTTCTTTACTAAGGCTGCCCTGCTATTGCTGCGCTGAGGGATGCAAGAACAACATAGAGCATCCAAGATCAAGGCCATTGAAGGATTTCAGGACCCTGCAGACACATTACAAGCGAAAGCACGGAGCCAAGCCATTTGGTTGCAGAAAATGCGGCAAACCTTTTGCAGTACGAGGAGATTGGAGGACACATGAAAAGAATTGTGGCAAGCTTTGGTTTTGCATTTGTGGGTCGGATTTTAAGCACAAGAGGTCCCTTAAGGACCATGTGCGTGCCTTTGGAGATGGCCATGCTCCACATACTGTAGAGATATGTGGGATTGAGGAGGAAGAAGAAGAAGAGGAAGAAGATGAAGATGATGATGAGGATGATGATGGTGTTAATTCTCAGAACTATGACCATCAATATGGTAATGGACCTGGTTATGGCGCTGTTTTCTTTTAATCAATGCTGTCTATAACTTTGATTGTATGGCAAAGAGAGTAAAGAGAGTGTAGTAGGGAGAGAGGATGAGGACAAACAGTGTAGTGAAAGCCCAGGTTCCAAGCATTATTGCATTTAATGCTGCAAGTGCTAGTTCGATTGTCTAATTAAAGTACCATCTTTGTTCTGCTTTTTAACCTTTTTCTTGGTAATAAACGTGCCGGAGAGAGAGAGAGAGAGAGAGAGAGAGAGAGAGACAGTATTACCGAAGGTGGTCAAGTAAGTAAATTCAGCGGTGACTGCAGATAAGAGCAGACACGTACAGTTTAGTCACACATTCTACTGTTTATGGCTTTGCGTTTGCCAATTTCCATAGATATCGCCTACTCCCTTTTTCTTTCTCTGTCAAAGATTCACATATCCAGCCGAGAAAGAGAGAGATGGGCTCAGTATCTCTGAGCTTCGACGACCAACCACTCCAAGCACTTTGATGCCAGAAAGAGAGAGAGAGAGAGGGACCACTAAATGTTTATTGTTTACTGCTTTTGGGTTTTCACCCGAAGAGCTGCCTTTCTTCCTTTTCAGAACAACTACAAACAGATACCACGATACATTTTTTCAGGCCTCCCTGTGTTATTGCCACTTTTTCACCCTAATAATGTGGCAATGCATGCCCTAGCTACATATATATAAATACAGACACACACACACACACACACACCACTATCCACTATTTATCATCATCGTCACCAGCCCTTTATCACTTTCTCCTCTATATTTAAATTATCCCCCCTTTTTGTGTGCTTTCTCTGAAATGTGTGCTGCCATGCATGCATGGATTATTTGGGATCCATTATATACAATAATGAAATGAATTGCTTAGTGATACTAACTATTGTTACCACAATTATCATTACTGCCTTCTCGATACTTTAACTTGGCGCCTTGGCGGCAATCCACGCTACCGTGTGCACTTCAATTTAATCTCAACTGTACTTGCATTGGTACAACCGTTTAGGGTAACCTGATTGTTATTTGTTTGCACTCGGCTTTGCACTTGCGTTTGGTGAGAACGATTCTACTCACACGGGAAGGTTCCCCGTTTGAGAATTGTTTTAAAGTGAACATAGTCTTTTATCTCAACTTCAAAAAAGTGAACTCCGTCTTTGAACCAACCTATGAAATTGTGCATATTTATCAAGGCATAGACTTACTAATTTTTATTGGGTAAAATAGTCCTAGTCTTGTAAGGTAAAGTTGCCTATGTATAGTACCTATGCATGAGAATGACATTTTTTTTCAGACCATTCTTTAGTTAAAAAAGTTTTTATTTTTTGACTTGGGACGAAAATAAATAATTAAATAACTAAATAAAAATACTTTAAAGTGATACCCAGTTCTCATGGCAGCATTGTCTGTGTTGGTAGCTGGTACGTTTTCCAAAAAGTAGGTTCATTTTGTCCTTTACACAAGTTAGAAAAAGAAGATGAATGAACATTATTTTTCACAAAGTAAAAATAAGGTTTATCTGATGGTTATAAAGGAAAATGCAGACTTATTTTGTCCAAGAACAAAATGAACCAAAACAAGTTTCCATTTTTCCTGTTAAGTCAAAAGAATTTTCTTAGTCCTAGCAATTATCGTCAAACCCAATAACCATAGATAAGACAATTTTTTTTTTTATTATTATTTCTCTTTTTCGGCGTCCTTTACGTAAAAATTGAAACTCCTAGGGAGGCCACCAACTAACTGGTTCAGATCGGCCCTGCCCTTGTTACAATTATTTTGGGCCTGCATTTGTCTTGGTCACCCGTAGCATGCTCCATGAGTCGTTTGGTTAAACAAAACACCCACGGAATTGCATTGAGAAATCAAATTGCCATTCTGACCCCAAAAATATAAAAAAATGCCTTCCAAGGAGCTATAATTCACAAGTATTAGAATCAGTTGCAAGACTCGAGATATTGAATTCGAGTCTCAGTAAAAATCAATTAATCAGAAAAAAACAAAAAAACTGCCTGAGCATTTTTCAGGTATGTGAATGAATGAGTACGGAAAAACAATAGAACGTAAATGAAGACAAATTGTAAGGCATCCATCCATACAAAGGTGACCATTTCCATGCTTGGCACATATCGCCCCAATGCAACCATCCTCTCTAGCAAAAGTTTTCCTCCACTTAAATGATGAAGACATGACTCATAGTAATAAAACAGAGCTTGTACACTCAGGAAGAAAAAGCAGAACACAAAAGCTGGCATGACGGAGAATATATTGAGAACCACGAAGCGCGAACGGATTTTATCTTCTTGCCATTATACATTACAGCATAATATTAATTTTTGATCTTTCAGGAACCCTACCGGAAGAGCAATCTCAGTTTTGCAGCTGAGGTAAACAGTCAATCGCCAAATTAAAATTTGGTAGCAACGCAATGAATCCAGGATACTGCCTGCAGGCTCTATGCTAAGAATAGGCCATCATGCTCGTCAATTATCTAGATAGTCTCAGACTACGATCAACCATGAATAATTGAAATGTACAGGACGCCGTACAAATAGATGCCAAATTGCATACGGTCGACAAAAAGATATTGAGGCCAACGCCAGCCGTGCAATATGTATCAACACTTGGTCAAAATTTCTGCACCAGTTCTAGTGATTAAAATAGTATGCTCAAATTGTGCAGCTGGGCTGTGATCAATTGTCAGAGTTGTCCAGTTGTCAGGCCATGTTACACACTCAGTGCTTCCCATTGTAAGAATTGGTTCTGCAGTACAGTTTTTGTAAAAAGGTTGATACTTCCATGAAAATTAGAAAATAGCTGACCATCATATAACCCCTAATGCTTTACTCCCATTTTCAATTGCAAAATCATGAAATTGAATATCTTCTATCCTGTATACATTGTTTGAACCCAACTATCTGACTGGCCATGACAGGCATATTAAACTTAGTTGAATAGGAGCATGTTTTGAGGTCAAACAAATTTAAAAGAAACAGGCTAGGAAGAAAAAAATGGTGACCTCATAAAACCACCGAGACTTCTAAAGAAAGAAAGAATAAAATGAACTTACCAATTGTAAATGTTTGACCTTCAACCATGACACCAGGTCTTTCATTACCTGCCAGATAATGTACAATTGGATTTATGAACATCAATGAACTACAATAGAACAAATTATCTACCCATAATTTATTCAAAATAAATACAAGTCTTTGTAATCATTTAACTCATTTAATCATTGATGGCACCTCCAATCAGTTTCCAAGAGTGCCAATCCAGTATTAACTTGGAGAGAACTCCAAAAATATGCAGGTAAAAACACATTTGACAAGTTAAAAGAAGGAAACAAAATTGAACAATGGGAAGAACATTAAAATGACTTACTAACAGTAACAAAGAAAAGCAAGAAGGTTTCCTATGATGAAGCAAAGCAATTGCATTGAGGACATAATGAACTCATTGACTTTTAATTGCATAATCAATCATCAAACCATTGGTCCTACAACTGCTAAATGGTGAGAGAATTATTACAAGATGTCAGTCACTTAGGGGGCTCATCCCACTTATGATTCAAAGCGAAACTGAAGCATGTAAGGAGATCAATGTCACTGTATTTTAAAGATATTGAGCTTAGAATATAAGCACATAATGTTAGTATTAGTATCAGTGTACTACTTACGATGGTGCAATATTATTGGTTCTGAATGGAATATGGTCCCTACACCATGCCCAACAAAACGCTCCACCACACCATAACCATATTTTTCAGCATGCTCACTGCAAACAATTAAAAATTAAAAAATAAGAAAAGAGAAATCAGAAAGCCATCAATTTTGGTACATATCATTAGGGAAAGAGGTTCATCATATCCAAGTTGCCCAAAAAACATTTGACCAAATCAGATCATGAAGAGATAGCACTTATCAAAGAGAAGACAAAGGACAGGCACAATAAAGTAATATGTGTTGATAATATAATCACAATAAATAGAGCACAACAATGTTGCGTGATAACATTTAAGCATCATGCAAACTAGATGTTAGTCACTATAAGTATATGATCCACAATCACTCTCCCAAATTTTCTTAATGGTCAATCCAAGCTATGAAACTTAAAAAAAAAACTTCATTAAGTTTGAATGATTTAAGCAGCATCTTGACACAGGTGTCATCTTCCTTGGCAAGACTCTATGTTACTCCCAAAACTACCGTGACTTGCATTTTCACATCTAATGCATCACAAGGAAAATAGAGGCAATACCAAATTCTCTTTCCAATTTTCTTGAAGCTAGCCCCATCTTTGCAAACAGCTATACCTTTTTGCAAGCACTGTTCAGTCACCTGCCAAACAAAGACAATGATCAAGTCAGTTGGTAAGCAATAATTCCAGTGAAGGCACGAGTGAAACATAATATTTACAATATCATCTCTGAGAAAGGATACATTGTTTGTGATATATAAGAAAGCAGGAATCAGACATCTAACTTGAAATTATATATCTCATAGATGTCAAATTGCCAATAAATATTTACCTTCACAAGATTTTTACGTGGTAGACTACAGTCCCCACAAAGAAAAGTCCTTGACGTGTCTCCATGATAACCCTAAGAGGAAAAGGAAGAATGTTACATGGCAAATGCTATGTATTCTTTTTAACCTGTAGCACTATAAGGCAGAAAATCACAATTATTTTTCTGACAATTTCATTCTGCATGATGCAATTCAACTAAACCTTAATAGAACAAGTTGACCAGAGACCTTTTTTTCAATCAAAAATTCAATAGAGACTCATGGATCACTTTCCCTCCATTCTGCCCACTTTTGGCTGATATTAGCACCACAGCACTTTTATGGGCAAGAAAGAATATACATGAAATAGGCAAAACTGTTTCTCTAGTGAGAGTGGCTGATGCTGCAAACTTACACTGATCATTGACAATTCCGATTGCAAAGCATAGAAAGATGCTGAAAAAAGTTGAAAGTAAATTACTTCACAAGTCTATCAATTCCTAAAACTTCCCCACAAGTGCTTACATAACAAGGGTTGCATGTCAATTCCTCATTTCACTCAACTCAACACAGATTAAACCCCACAGATGTACAACATTATTATAACTTAAGTTCAACCTGATGAAGCTAAATTAAAGAAGGATAAATGTTTGTTGAACATACATTTAAGTAGACCGTGACGTCAATATTTATTATGTCGCCATCCTGCACAGATAAGAACATCATTAGCAACAAATCACCTGTAATGTTGCTCGAGCAGCAGAGGACAGACCTGTAGCTGACGAGAGTCAGGTATTCCGTGACAAATGCATTCATTAACTGATGTACACACGCTCTTGGGAAACCCTCCATAACCAAGAGGTGAGGGATAAGCACCAGCCTCAATAATCATCTTGTGCACTGCTTTGTCAATCTCATCAGTTGTCACAGATGGCTGATAGGATACATAAACAGGCACAACATTTAGTCTTATAATCTCACAAGTCAAAAAGTTCAAAGGTTCTAAACAATAACAACTTCTCAGAATAAATCTACCAATGTAAGAATCTAAACTCCATCAATAAACTGAGGGGAACTTTACATTTAGCATCCTTTAGTTTGGGTCTAGTAAGGATTCACACCTAGCATTTTAAAATATGACCAAAAATATATATATATATATACATCTAACAATTAACGAATCCCAAAAGAGAAATACATATAAAAGCATTTCGATAGCTAAAACTTCCAACAACAAATAATTTGGACCCAAAATGCAGTCATACAACAGTTTTTCCTCTATTAATAAGTTTGGAACAATGCAATCTTTCAAACTTTTAGAGGAGGCCAATTGTCACCAAGTCCAAGCCATAGTATGCTAAACTAGATGTAAATTTCCTAAACTGAGACACTAATCCATATCTGCGCTGCAATTCAAATTAAAGAAAGAAACAACAATTTTGAATTTTAAATTTTAAACTTTGAAGTAGATGTCCTACCTTAACTAGTGTTCCAGCGAAGTCGAGAACGCGAGCGGCGAGTTCACAGGCGGCCCTCATTCGCTCAATGCCCTGAGCATCATGAAACTGGTACTCGCTGGAAAGCTCTGGCAACTCCTTGGAACCAACGTAGGGAGGCTTGGGAATATGATCGGGAACAGGTAGCGGCGGCGAAACCCTCCCTCGCTGCCTCAACGGCGGCGGCTTTCTTCTGAACTTCCTCTTGCTTTGAAGCTCCTCCTGCTGCCTAACTCTAATCCAAACACGCAATTAAAATTTTAATTTCCATATATATATACACTTAATTTAATTCACCTCATAATTCTGAAGGCTTCTTCTAAGCCAGATATCTTCCTCGAATGGACCACCAGCGCTGCCTTCTTCCTGGCAGAAGACCACTTTTTGCTTGATAGAGTAGTAGGAGCGAAGCTAAGTGGGGTCCCCGTGAATACGGTTGACTTTGACCACGGTGATGCTGTTGATGAGGTTTCATGGAGTGAGGTAGAGGAGAGCTGCAGAGAAGCGGCGTGGGAAAGCGACGCAGCAAATCCCATTTTCCTCCGCACCAGAGCGAGTGAAAAAAGTTACGCAGATAAAGCAGGAAGAAAGAGAGGGGCGCGCATATTAACGGTGATTGGGCCTCTTAGGACGGTGTGCTGGCTAGTTGATGGGCCATCGTTAAACATATTGGGCCAGATCTGGCAAATTAGAATCAAGTAGGCATCACACTGCCACAAGCCAACGAAGAAAAAATGGTTAAAGATTTCAAGTTCGTAGTGAGTACTGAAGTTGTTTATAAAGATTAAAAGTGTCCAATTTCAGTTTTTTTAAGTTGAAGCCAATTAATCCAAATAGATAAAAGGAAAAAATAAAAAAGTGAGTTTAATTATTTGCTTGATGTTGAACTTGAGTTTTATTATTGGATTCAAAAAATTAACGGTCCAAAAATTTGCTAAACTAATATCCCTAAATCAAAAACGGCTTAGATATCTCATCAGTCGGGTCAATAGATAAATGGTGATTGGGCCTTGTAGACCATGTGATCGCTCTCGTTGACGGCACATCGTTAAAGGGATTCGGGCCAGACCTGACAAATTGGCATCAAATAGGCACATTGCTGTAAAAGGATAAAAAAAAAAAAAAATTGCCCTTAGTACAATTAATTGGGATATTCTTGTTGAAAAAAATATATTTAAGTAATTAATGAACTATTTCTCTAATGGAGCCATCAAAGAAAAAACTATTAATTCAATTGATTTGGTAGAGGTTGAACAGTCAAATATTCTGCTTCCATATTTTATGCAACTGCTTCAATTAATTTTGCAGCAAATGGAGTTAAATTTGACATGCATAAACCTTGGGACCCACGGACGTATGTAAACAGAATTGGTACTGAAATTTCAAAGACTAATTCAATGCTTTGGAAATAATGAAGAAATTGCAAGGAAATGGATGGTAGGCTTGAAGCAGTAATCCTTGAGTTAGCAACAAATTCCCTGGATTATGCTTGATTATTGTGATTGATGGTGGGGTTTATTATCCAGCAAGCCGGGACACTTCGAGGGAACTTCGGGTGTTGAAAATAAAGGTAGGTGGATTATCCTAATTCTCAGCAGGAAATTGAAAAATTGACAATTAAAAAAGAAGACACGGTTGTTTGCGTAGAAGATAGGCAGCGATAAATAAAAAAAAGTTGATAATCAATTTATTTTGCTGATACCTACAAAATTTTATTTACTATATGGTATTGTAATTACTAACCATATAACGAACAGACTGATGCTAAATACCATTACGCTAACAGAAAATACTCTTGTGGTTATATTAAGAAATAAAGATTGATGAATATCATTTTAAGGGTGTTCTTATTTGTCTCGTTAACATGCAAGAAATGTCTTTTATTTAAGTTAATATGGAAGACCACGTATGCTCTTATCTTACGTGCGTGGCATTATTATTTTTATATCTCGCACACATGGGTTCTTGTTCCAAAAACAGAAAGAAAGAAAAAAAAAAAAAAAACAGAGAGAGAGAGAGAGAGAGCGTTGATTTTTTTGGTTCAAATGAGAAAAGTAGCTAAGATAATGGACGGTGACGTGAAATCTGTTCCACTCAATGAAAATGATATTAAAAATAATAATATTCAATAACCATGTTGCGGAAATTCTCAGTGCTATTTGATTTCATTGGCAAGCTTCCCACTTGCCAGACCAGCTTGCGGTAGTGCCCCTTCTTCAGGAAATGTCATTGCTCATGACCTACTTATCAAAAGATGCTTGCGTTCTTCTCCTGGTGTCACAACAAATTGACAACAAAGACTGGGAATCTTGGATAACATCGTTATCGAAGGGAATAATGTAAAAATATGAAACACAACAAATTGACAGTCATGAGATCTAATTGTTTTCATTTAAAATTTTGTTGCACCTAAATTGATTTCAAGCTTTCTTCAGCTTTTTCTTTTTCTTTTCTTTTTTTTTTTTTTTTTTTTTTTTTTTCTTTTTTCTGAGTCTTTGTAATATACAAATCAACCTTTTGCAACTTGCTGCTACAACGCCGCACTCAACCCCCCTCCAAAAAGTCCCATTAACATTCACAAAATCCCCAAAAGAAAAAAGAAAAGCAAACAGCAAAGAACATCACAACTGTTACAAAGCTCCAATTATTCTTGGTTTCTTGTGCCAATCCAGTGACAACAGGTCGCTTTCCCTATTTCGTTTGTTGTTAATATTACAGCCACCTCCAACGTTAACACCATCAAGAACAGCAGTAGTACCAGAACTTGCGGGTAAACTGAAGATGTTGACCCCAAACAGCCTCACCATTTGAACCGGTTGGGCCGACCGGGAAACCGGTTCTGAACCACACCTATTTCTGGTTTCCCAGTCTATGTAAAGCTGCTTAACGGGTCCGATCGATTTCTGGAAGCTGACAATGTCGCCGGCTTTTAAGTTCTTCTCCTTCACGAACCGGCTCCAGCCTTTGGTCAGCACGTAGCTCTGGCTGCTGTTCCAGTACGAATAGCGGAACCGCCAGACTCTCCCTGTAACGTCCTCGAAGTTAAGCAATACGCCTTTTGTGCTATTGCTGCTTCCTCTCTGCAGAGGGAAGTGCTTTTCGGCGTGCTGTTTTGGTATCACCAGCCTGTTCAGCTTCCCAACATCGCTGGGGGTCACGGTCTTCTCGAAGAGCTGTTGGCGCTCTTTGAAAACCCGGTCGGCGGGTCCCAAGAAGCCGCCGCCGCAGCCGTTCTTTCCGGCCTGGTTTCCTAGCTGGGGTTTTCTTTGCACGGCAAGCATGTAGTTTCTCTTGCTTTCCTCCAGCTCGTCTTTGTAGGTGTGTTTCCTCAGCATGTCCACGATTTCCGCCTTGGAATGGCAGTTCAAGAAAGCTTCCTCGTCGCTATCTTCCTCGGATTGCCCGACGTGCTTGAAGTTAACCACGGCATCGCGGCCGCGGAACCTCTGCGCGGCTATGTCGTAGGCTCTAGCGGCCTCTTCTTCTTCATTGAAGGTGCCGAGCCAGACGCGCTGGTGCTTCTCGTAAATCTGAGCTCCCCAGCGCCCGTTGGGTTGGGGAACCACTCCTTTGTATTTGGAGGAAGGAAGCTTCCTCGACTCGGCTTCCACGCCGGACTCGGAGTCAAGAATCACGCTGGTGCCGCTGCCGACACGGCAGAAAGACTCGGGTGATTTGTTTGTTGGTGGCGGAAATGGAGCCAATGAGTTTGGTGAAATGGAGATGGATATAGAGTCACCACTCGTTGTGCTCTCATCTGTACAGCTCCCATCCATCCGACTTCTTTCCATTCTTAATTTTCCTCTTCTGCTTTTTGGTTGCAGAGATAGAGATATAGAGAGAGAGAGAGAGAGGGGGGGGGGAATTGTAGAGGTGGTTTTGTCGACTATGGTGGAATCGAAGAAAGGGCAATCTGAATTGCGTTGTCCGGGAGAGGCTGTGGTATATATATAGGGAAACAAGGACGTGTTTTGAGAGCGTTTTTTTTTTTTTTTTTTAAAGCTATTTGTTAGAATTGTGCTTGTTTTTTGGCCAAGTCAATTTGGCGCGTTTAGACACTAGTTTACTTTACTTGATCATTAGACAAATATTTATTATTTTCTTTATTAATTATAATCATCAATAAAAATTTACAATCAAGGTTCATTAATGTCTGGGAATTTTCCCTTCAAGCACGAATTAAAATTATCCTTTTTTCTGTTTTAGTTTGTTTTTCGGGGCAGGAGTTACATCTGGCGTTGGGTACAGGTAGATATGGGATGTGGGTGTTGTGGTGGGTCAAACCCAAACGGGTCATAATTAACTAGGAAGATTCATGGATATATATATATATATATATAAATACAGAGCGAGAAAGAGAGAGGAAAAATTCATGGTTATAGAGAGAGATAGGGACTAATGAGTGAAAGTTTTAGAGGTAGGGGTGGGTGAAGGTGATTGGAATGTATGGTGGTGCGTGTGATGTATGGTGGGGAGGGACCCGCAAGAACAAATTGATGGGTTTCACATGACAGTGTGGACCGTGTTTGAGTGAGTTCATCCCCCCGAGGCCCTGGTGACCAGCAGCATGGCCTCCTCTTTCTTTCTGGATTTCTCCGTCTCTATATGTTACATTCATGATATATAATAATAAAATATAACAATAAATGTTTCGTGGCAAATAGTTATACAATTTAATATCTCAAAGAAGACGCCTCCCTCTCGTACATCTCGTTGCTTTTATTACGCCAATTGGGATCCAGATAAACATTACAGAAATTGAAACAGACAGTGAGAAGGTATAGAGGGAGCCTGCGTGTAGCTACTCCTACTAGGATGGGAAGTGGGCCTAATTAGGATTAAAAAAATTAACAAAAAAAATTGGAGATTTGAACTTCAAAAGCAAAAAAAAAAAAAAAAAAAAAAAAGAGAGAGAGAGAGAGATAAAAGAAGCAAAAGGGACCTTCAGTTCAGGCCTCTAACCACTTAACAACTCCAAACAAAAAAAAAATTCATAAGGGAGTGTGGGTGACAAACGACTCATCATACAAGAAATTCCCATAATGAGATATATTATTTTTTTTTTTTAGGATATATATATATATATATATCATACTTGACTTGATCTGAGTTGTCCTGCCTCCACCTTGATTTGTCTTATTGGCTAGGTTCTCTGTACATCTCAAATCCAAAACCCTACCTAAAAAAAAAAAAAAACTCATCTCATTATATGTCCAACCATCACTAGACAATTTGTGCACCCCAACTAGGCTTTTCTTTGTTTCTCTCCCTTGTCGATTTGTTCATGCCCAAAAGTCGTGCCCAATTTGTATGAGACGTTACCCATCTTTCAAATACCTTTTGAATCAATTTTCAACCACAGTCATTTTCATTCTTTGGATCAACAGGAACTCCGAGATGTGTTTTTGCACATGCGCATCTGCTCGCTAGTTAAATTGAAATCCAAACATTAATCAGGATTATCATGTTGAGAGACCCATAGTTTTAATTTTTCCAAATATTTCAATCACTTGAAATTTCGTGGGCAGGACAACCTTGTTGGCATTTCTTTTCCGGGTCTCGAATATCAAAGAAACAACAAAGAACTTGGAGTCATATTATATTAGTTTATATCGTACGGAAGAGTTCTGGGTCGTTTTAGAGCCCACTTGCTCTGCAAGTTGATAAAAACCAATCCTTCTCTCGAGACGGTGGGCAGGCGGTTCAGCCGTGGGTTTATGATATTATTTTTTCACGTCGGCCCCATTTTATACACGCCACTTTGTCCTTTAAACACTGTACGTATATGCAATATATAGTTAATTAAAGGATGTTTTTGAAACGGATTGTCGTGAATAAGGTGTGGCACTTAAAAAAAAAAAATTATGTTTTCTGTTCTTTTTTGGTTTTTGTATCTAATCAAAAAGTAAGTCATATTTACGTCGTGATTAGGGAATTAATCACCAGCAATTAGCTATATCTCTACGATCTAATTCCAAGATTGGAACTTTAATTTTCAAAGTAATTAGCTGTACAATTACATTTAAACGAGACCAACCATTTTATATCTTCTGTTTTCTGCAATTTGTCTCAGAAATTATTTATGATGTGTAGAATAAACATCAATGGATGTACGGAATCCTTTGAGTGTCTAATACGGAAGAGCTGTCTCTCTGTAATTCATATTGCCACCGCACATGGGAGATGGAGGAGGAGAGACTGGGAGAAAGCATTGCTGTGATGAACATCAAGTCTATCAAATTGTAATGGACCCCACTACTTTCTATCATTGATTTGGGATCATTTGATGGGAATTGCTGAGTTGGTGACAATTTCAACTCTAACGTAGGCCGCCACGGAATGCGATGGCTTGATCTTCTACCACGCCATGATTATTGTTTGATCAAGATTTCCGTACTTGGAAGTAAAAAATTTTTAAACCAAGTTGCCTCAAACTATGGTTGATTCATTAATTGTACCATTTACACCCGGAAAATAAAAAAGAAAAACATTAACACATAGGTTGACTAAGAGAGCATTAACCAACTAGTTACTCAGTCCGTGCTATGTGCAATATTTTTATTTAATTAAATAAATGCTATATGTTAATTGTCTGGAAAGAAAAAAAAAATACATAAATATAATTATAAAGTCACATCTAACAGTAAAATGATGAAATATCAAGCAAAAGCTTTCAAGATTATGATAGTAATATAATTTTAGTATCAAAATGTTTGAATATTATGCTTTGACTAACAAGTCTCTCTCTAGAAGATTTCTTATCCCATATGTCTTGTTGGTAGCTCAAGCTCAGTTCCGTAAAAAAATCAAAGATCCAACTCACTTTTTACTTTTTTGTAAAACTAGAAATTGTAATTGATTAGTACCTAAAATACAGATCAACAAAAAAGAAAAAAATTATAGAAAATAGGAAATTATAAAATTGATGATTGTCTCGAAAGTTTAAAAAAATAGTTGGCTTGGATTTTCAAATTTTGTCAATTGTTTTAACTTTTGGCACTCATTCTCTATGCTCACGCTCCCAACCTGTCATGTACATTGAACTAAGCATAAAATGGGATAAGAGTAATGTCAAAAAAATGTCAACCATCAGTTCTTTCCAAGAACATAAAAGAATAGCTGTTTGGCAGACGATAAAAGAATGAATATAAATCAATATCCTTTTCGTTGCCCAAAAAAAAAAAAAAGCAATTAGACTTTTGTAATTAACAAATATTAATGTTAGTTTAATTGAGTTAAGTCATAAATTAATGAGTTTTTCTTAATAAATGAAATTGCAAAAGTTCATTCATATTCAAAATTTAAAAAGAGGAAAGTAAGATAAATTATAAAAAAAACGGTTTAAATCATGGAATGAGGTAAAAAAGAGTGAAAAACAAGAGAAGTATGCCGCTTAGTAATTATCTGTCATAGAATTATATATATATATATATATATATATATATATATATATATATATATATATAAATTAATTAATTCATAATTAATGAGATCATTCAAAATCCTAACACCTTTAAAATTCAAAAAATTTGTTTCTCAAATGAGTTCATCGAAAAATATCCAAGTTGCCAATCCTATTATAATTATGTGTAAGAAGATAATTAATAAAAAAAATATTTAAAATATATTAAATATAATTTTTATTTTTTAAATAAATTATTTTAATATAATAAACTATAATAATAATATTATATTATATTATATTATATTTTTATTAATATAAAAAAATTAATTTAATAATATATTATAAATTATTATAAATAATTTATTTTAAAAAAATTAATTAATTAATTATAATTTAATAATTTAATAATAATATATATATAATATTAAATATAAATTTTAATTATAATAAAGAATTAATGTTATTATAATATATAATAATTAATCTAATAATCATATAATAATTAGTACAATAATTATAAAATAATTGATAAATTAAATTTAAAAATATAATAATTAATTTTTAAAAATATACTAATTTATAAATAATTTTTGATATTTTAAAAAATAAATTATATTAAATTAAATAATAAAAATATAATATATATTATTATTAATATTTTTAAAATTAAGAATCATACACTACAGTATAAATTTTGATATTTAAAAATATAGTAAAATAAAATTTATAAACTATAAACTTTTTAATGAATATCAATGAATTTATTTCTATATTATATTTTCTAAAATCTTATTTAATATAATTTAATATGGTAAAGTCATGTACATATTTAATTTATTTTTATGAGAGTTTTAAAAATTTATATAAAATGTCATAAGAGTGATTTTACTCTATTTAAATATAATTGAATTTATCAAGTGTGCATTCAAGTAATATATCATTATAAGAGTTATAAAATTTACTAAAAGTATAATTTAATATTAAATATTCAAAATTTTGCACAATTTATATTATAAGAATAGAGTTATAATTTTAATAGTATATATAAAGTTAATAAATAACTTTATTATTAACTATATGAACTTTTTTCAAAACATATCTTATCACAAACGTTAAATTTTCATTACTTTTAACTATTTTTTTTAAAGAAATTTGTCTTACTCTCTTTAATGTAAATTGCACTAATTTTTTGATGAGCCACTTAATTAAAAAATCAAATCATTTTATTTATGACCATATGATTAAGTGATATCACTTCATTACTTAATTATTTCTAATAATTTGTATTTTAAATAAATATATCTATTTTCTCCATTATATAACTTATAATTAATACTCTTAATACAATTAATAAAGATTTAGTAATCACAATATATTGATACTTACTTAATTATTTTTAATAATTTATATTTTAAATAAATATATTTATTTTTTCCATTATATAACATATCCTTAATACCCTTAATACGAGTAATAAAGATTTAACAATCACAATATATTGATACTTATAATGTTGATTTCTTTTCTAGAATAAAAAAAATTATCAAAAAAATTTATTAATTAATTTGTTTCCATACTAATCATATTTATAAGTATAAACTCAAATTTAATGTAGAACAAGCAACTCATTTCATCCTAATTGAAAATTCAATTAGTTTTATTATACTTTTTTAGTATATCATAAATCTACTATAAAATATATTATAATTGATCATAAATATAAAGTTTATAATCCAAATTAATACCTTTTAAAGGTAAATTAGCACATTCTTAAAAGTAAGTATAACTTACTACATTATTAATATTAGTTAGTTCTCACAATTATATCTTGTAGATCTAAAATATTTTTTTAATTATTTTTCTTAAACTGCATTAATTTTTTATTAATTATGCATCTTAAATTTAATAGAACAATATAGTAAATAATATTTACAAATTTTAAAGACTATTAAACTTAAGGTTTATTCATACAAATATTACATAGTATAAAAATTGCTAACAACTCAATGAACATCTTACCAAAATTAGAATCATAATCAAATTCATTGGCCTTTTTGTTAGATACATTAGCCTCCTTGACTACAACTTTAAGAGCACTCATGAGAGCCTTCTCTGCACCAATACTAACCGGCAAAGTCAACTAAAAAGCCCAAACATGTGAAAGAACCATCCTTTATGGGATAATCATGTTGTATGTTCAAAACAACATGAATATATCATAAATTATACAAAATTATCTTTAAAATTGTAGAAAAAAATAATCAAAAAATTAAATAATATTGTAATAAAAGTAAATTAATGAGAATAATATCACATTGAAGACGTCTTAATCTTTATTTTTAAGAATAATTTATATTTTAATAAACAAATTATCCTTATATATAGGTTAGAGCACTTATTATTCCAAAATACACAAGATTTTGTCATTAGTGTGTTCTTTACATGATGAGGTAAGAGATATATATTAATCTTTTGATTAATTTAAATGTATGTTATAAATTATTATAATAATTTATTTTTTTTTTAAAAAAAATTAATTTATATTAATTATAATTTAATAACTAATAAAATAAAATAATGATAAATATAAATTTTAATAATAATAAATAATTAATATTATTACAATATATAATAATTAATTTAATAGTTACATAAGAATTAATATAATGTTAATATAAAAATTAATTTAATAATTATTAAATTAAATTTAAAAATATATTAATTTTCAACAAGATACACATATTTCAGTTCATTTACGCCATGTTCTATACATTTCCCACGCCGCTGCCCCTCCTCCCAATCCCCAACCCACCCCTAAGGATTTATTATATTAATGTAAATTCAATACCCATCGACAACGGGAACAATACATCAATGGAGGTTGGTTGGGGACAAAGGGGTTGGAGATTTTATTTAAAAGCCTTCTCCTCCTTTAAATCAACAAAGGAAATGCACTTAATGTATCGAAGAATAAGAAAAGAAAGAAATTCAGTTACAATGAAAAGTATACCTTGTCTATTCTCGAAGAAAAAGAAAAGAAAGGAAAAGAAAAGTATACGTCGTCCATTGTTATACATGTTTTTAATATAAACAATATAAAAGCTATGTATTTATACAAACCCACACCACCAATCTCATGGTATATTAAATTCCAAAAAGGATATCCAGATTGGTTTTGTTTACCGATGGGGGAGATCCTTAGCTCTACCGTTATCCGCATTCATTTTGATTTAGCTACCTAAATCAAATAGCGGTGCCAACTCACGTCTGCGTGCGTACACATGTGCGTTACCAACAGAATAATTAGCCCCCCCCCCCTCCTTTTTGTAGTCTATTAGATTAGCTTACTGAGGTTAATGTATATTATCTTCTCAGCATCACTTCCAATCGATTTCACAAAACAATTAGCTGAGTGGTGTAGGTAAAAAAAAAAATATCTTCAAAATTTTAAGAAAAAAGTAAATAGGGTGGATAGTATATTCAGCTACACACAATGTACACAACAAACACAAACTTGGACACATTGGATAACGTTGATCTCAGAATTTTTTAATACATATTCCCTTAAGAATCATGATCATGATCTTCATGTAGCTAGGCATTATTCCACTAATCTTATATTATGCTTTTAGCACTTAAGTTATCCGCCGCCATGTCTATCCTTTAATTTTCTTACTTATGTGGATAAATGATTTTTTTTTTTTTGTTTTTTTGTTTTTAACTCCTTTCAAACATGGGTATAAGTTGCTTTTGAATCTTATGCAAGCATGTAGAGAAGAAAAGAATAATAATAAAAAAAGGCATTTCTAGTCAATTACATAAATTAAATTGATCTGTTGGAGGGGAAAAAATGAAGGCGAAAAACGTGGCACACCCTCATCGTTGAGAGAGCCAAACAAAAATTGATGGGATTTTCTACATATAAAGTGAGTGTTTGTGACGAATTGAGCAACAAAAAGATTCATTCCTCTTAGGTCAGCAATCTCATTTTTTAAAGTGACTAGTAGTCTCAGTATTAATATATATTTATGCCTCGAAAGGCAAAGCAATTGCTTTTCTATTACCCTACCTTGCTTTTGATATTAAATAATGAGCTATATTTAATATGTGCATGGCTCGTTACCGCTTTTGCACTCCTAGGGGTTTTTGGGTTGGAGATGAATTAATATATGACTCAAGATGGATACGCCAACTCATGCCCACCTACGCCATTGCCATCTGTCAAATTAATAAAAAAGAAATAGGTATGACACACGGTTTTGACGAAATTACAGATATTGCAGCATCTTTCATTTGTGACGAAAATCGATTTGTTTTGATAGATCGATTAGCATACAAAGTTAACACGAAGTCGCAAAGCTTGACTTTGTATGTGTCGCTTTGTCGTGATTGATTTCGCGGTCCATAGGTTCTTTTTTTTTTTTTTTTTTTATCTCCCCTATTTGTTATCGTTGGTAGCAATTAAATCATAAATTTAACTCTTGACCAGTGTGACAATTGAAAAGAATGTAGCAGGTAGAATGTATTATTTTAGGGTTTAATTTCATTAAAATTTCCACTAGAACATGTGGGGAGCAGCTTAAGGGGCAACTAACCAAAACGTAGAATGTAAACTACAGATGGTAACTACATGAAGTTTCAAGGAGAAGTAATTGTTAGACTATATAGTAGTTACGAAACTCCTATTTGCTATCATTAATTTGCGGGATTTTTTGCGAATTAATATAAGAGAAATTGAGTCAAACTGAACAATGACTCTGCTGGTGAAGGGATAGCTGGGGCATTGGAAAACATAAATGATTATAAAATCCAACTTATATATGGCAATAAAAGAGTATATGATTATTAAGATTCTTAGTGTTTTTCCTTTCTTTTTTTTTTTTGGTCCCTTTCTTTCAACCCAAAAAAAGATGTAACCTTACTATAATATTAATGATGAAACGGCACAAACGAATGACTTGATGTCTACGTGTTAAAGGTTATTACAACTCAATTTATGCTCAATCCTAATCTACCTTTTGCAAATTCCAAGTCGGTAGTGATCAAAAGATAGAAAGGCATAATTAATACTTCTCTACATCTTTGTTTCTGCCTAAGAATATACACATTATTTGAATTATAATATGATTAAAGGTAGGGAATTGTGTATGAGCACAAAGTTTTTTGAGACAAGAATGACAAGTTGATGCGATAATGCAAAGTGACTAAAAATATGAAAATAAACATTATTTTAAGACTAACTTTTGGATAAAAGAAATTTTGCTGTACAACAAAAATATTAAATTTAAAATACTTAACGAAAATGTCTGACTAATAGTGAATATGCTTATAACCCAACAAATGTAAACTATGTAATAGTGTTTGTTATAAAATTATTATGTTTAGAACAACAACAACAACAACAACACGCTTGTAAATTCCTTTGCCTTTTCTGTTTGCTTTATAATCTTCCATGCAACTTGTTGGTTCAACGTGTTCACACGCACAATTACGCCAACATGTAGGGACTAATTAACAAAATTATTTATCACCTTGATTAAAAACTCGTGTGTGTGTGTGTGTGTGTGTGTGTGATAATGTATTATGAAGTTAAACAGGAAAATTATAATTAACAGAAACAGCATTAGCGGGCTCTATAATAGAATATTTGATCTTTGCATGATCCTCCGCCGACGTGGGCAACGACCCTTCTTTTCCGTCAACCCACATGAAGGAAATCAACTCGATCGGCAAGTGGCAATATAGTGCTTGATTAGTCTTTGTAAAAGAATAATTGAGTCGTGATCCATTTGACATGCTGGAGAATAACGGCTAGTGATGTTAATTCGGAAGAGGGGGGTCGGTGACTTTATTCCAAATGTTGGATCAATTGACGTATGAACAACACTGTAATCTTAGGATTACCATAAAAATTCCAAGTTTCTCTAGAAGTAATGCGACGGCTTTTTCAGATTTATAACAATAAAACAGGGAAAATGCCTAACCTTTTTTTTTTTTTTTTTTCCTTAACTACTTCTGTGAATTTTCAGCATTAAAATCTGGGTCAAAATTGGCATTATACGGCTTCTAGAATTATATTGGAGATATTCTAGTCTACTACTTGAGTGAAATCAAGCAATAAGTAGGTAAAAACAATTTCTTTCGTGGTAAAGTGGCAATGGGTGGGGCAGAATCCATGGAATCGGTTTAGTTAGAAAAAGTTTCTTCATATTGTTGACTAAAATTCAGACTCCTGAGCAGTCCTGTGGTTTCAATGGAGATAACTTCTTGTTTTGGTCCTTGAGCTAGGGAGAGTTTTTACATTTTATGTTTTATATTTTACTTAATTAAAAATTATGTAATAAAATTTTAAAAAATAAAATATTTTTAATTAATAATATTAATATAAGAAGTAATGTTGAAAAAAATTTAGATTAAAGAATTACGTAATATGAAAAATAATTTTAACAAAAAAAATAAAATAATCTTTTTAAAAAATTATTATAAGGTAGATTAGGGTAGGTGTTAATTTAATCTAATTCAAAAATATTAAAACAAAAAACTAAACAATAATGTTCTCTTGGAGCAATATAAAAAAAACAAGAGAAAAATCAAAATATAGCAGCTAGGCTGGAAAGTGGGGGGGTCCCCACTCTCCGTAAAGAATACGACAAGTTGCTTTTGTTGACTCTATGATAAGCCATCGATCTTCGGGTGCTATTGACCATAAATGGGACCCACCATCTCCTGCACGCCACATCGCTAAACCCATCGGGAGAGATGTGGGCTGTCAGAAAACCCTTTGCCGGATAAGAGCTACACTCGTACGAAAAAATATTAAGCAGATCGAAAGATATAGATGGAATATCGATGTTATAAATATTTTTTTATTTTTTTAATACAAAATAATTAATAAAGAATGAAAAATATGTAATAAATAATATATAAATATATAATAATTAATATATAATGTATAACTATATTTATTGTAATTTGTGTGTAATTATTATACATTGTATTTAATTTTGTTATACATCATATAATTTTTTTTTAAAAAAAAAAGTGACCTTTTGGCACAGGGCCCACAAGACGGTCTGTTTCTCTAAGTGGACCCCTTCTCCATTAGCCTGTCTGACAAGATAAGGGAACACGTTGGCGGCTTTTGTTTTGTGGATTCACGTTGCACTTAATATTTATGGTCAACTTTTGCCTAATTAAATAAATAATGACAATCAAGATTAAAAGAAAATTGAATCATAGGAATCACACTGTTAATTATGCCATGTGGGTAACCATTCTTTCGTTGTTTTGGTTTTAATTTATTTGATAAATGCATATTTAGTATGAGAATTAAATATCTATATGGGTACACAATTTCCCTGAGTTTATGGATTAACTTCAAATTTGCATGATCAAACAATCGGAGAAGGTAAATTTGAGTTGGGTTACTTACTGACCTTTTCAAGTACTGGGAATTGTTTCTCAAGATTTAATTCTCAGGATTGTATCTTCAAATATTAGAAAGAGGAAGAAAAAAGAATTGGGTTATTTTACATTCACTCTTTCAAGAAACTAATGAAAGAGAGCAAGATTGCAAGAGGAGAAAACTTTTAAGTAAAAGGGAAAAGGAAATTGAATTCTTCTTACAATTTTTTTTAGATATATAGAAAAAAAAAATAATAATAATTTATCATTAATGATGAGTCCCGACTAATGCAAAGGATCCTAGTACAGTAATCCATTCCCACTTATGTAATTAAACAATGATGTTAAACACAAAAAATCACATGCATAAATCCATTGATGACGATGATGATGATGATGATGGCGATGCTAGGCTATCCCCAACAAGGAATGGGTCCAACCTCATTATTTTATTTTACTGTTTTTCACTTTGTCAATTGCTAGTAGAAATTTCTAAACAGGGTATTTGGCATTATGCTGCCGACAACAACATGGGCACGCGCAAACTAAACAAAAATAGAAATAAAAAAATTGCCCACTTGGAAGCTGTAGCAATACCACAGATATCATTTTTGTTGCCTTCTGTTGCGGATAAGCATTTATCGCTTCTTAACTCAATTGTCATCTCCTATTTACTTGACAACTAGCCCAAGTTGCATAAATTATATTAATTATCAATATCTCGAAATACATATTAATTAATAGTATTTAAAAATATACGATGCATGCATGTGTGTGTGTGTGTCTAAGCGTATGTGTAACTTTAAAATTACTCATTTTGTGTTTTTAATTCCAATAATTAAAAAATTTGAGTTATAAAAAACTTATTTTTATTATATAATTAACAATTTAAAAAATTTTAATATTAAATTACTCATTTGTAATTCAAAGATTATAAACAAATTTTAAGGATAAAAATATTTTTTTGGATGATAAAAAAAGGTATATTACAAAGATATTAATAATCATACTTATGGATTAAAACAGAAGTTATTTATTAATTTTTTTCATTTACTTTTTTTATAAAAGGAACTCATTATTGGGTATTATTGAATTTGAATAATTTTTTTTTAAATCTAATAATATTAATAAGTTTAAAACTTATTATCGTATTTTTGAATACATTGATTTATTCTTTATCGTGATAAACATTAACGTAAAAATTATTAATTATTAGCTATTAATTATTAATTATTTGAATTAAAAAAAACTCTAAAAGCGTAATTTCTTAATTATTAGTTATTTCTTTAAAATTAATTTTAGCTCTGTTACTTTGTAAAATAATTAATATTTTTATATATAAATATTACCATGATCGAGGGGCAGTTGGCAAACCTCAAATAATTGCAAGTATTTAGGGTTTATTGATCATGAAACATCCTTTGTAAGCACAAAACTAATACTGCGAACTCTCTCTCATGGTAAAAGCAGACACGGTTTTTTAAGCATATCATTACACAAACGTGGTAAACTTGACTCATTCCTACTTTGTACTTATATGACTATTATATATATATTTATTTTTTATATCATTAATTATAATTATATATAAAAAATTAAAATTAAATATTTTATGATATTATTTCTGTTTTTTGTAGCGTGCCAAATATTCTTGTCATTATTATAGCGAACAAAAATGAAACCTAACTTTGTTGCGTTGTCCATTGATCCAGAAGTCAAAAACAACGGGAAACTCTGGCCAGACAAACACTGAATTGTGATGGGCTTTTTTTTTTTTTTTTTTTGAATTTTTTATAGATACATCTTACTTATCCTAATTAAATAATTACATTTCATTTAATGGATCTTGTGGTTCTTTGAAAGGTTTCGTGGCCATGCTTGGCGCCATGAGCTCACAATAAACAAATGGATTAGCATTTGCTTTAACGTAACATGTACAGTCAATTATGTGTGATTTAAGCATACGATTGCATAATATAAGATTTAATAACCTTTGTTTTATTAGAGTGTATATATATATATATATATATTATCGTGATTTTAACATATTTATAGTTTTCATTATTAATTATAATTATGTATTAAAAATTAAAAATATATAATCAATGATAATGCTGATAACCATACATATAGTCAGAATGAAAATTCAAATAAAAAAAAAAAAAGCTGGAAATGGGAATGTGCATGGCACTTGAGAAGTCATGCTGTTTTGGATGTGCTGTAAAATTCTAGGCGTACCAGAAACTTTGAAACCCCCGGTGGCTTTGTCTTTTGTTAATTTGGTGCTTGTTGAATGCGAATCATAATTAAGATTTAGTCTTATTTTAATGAGTCAATCCCGGCATCCGGTCGAGTTTGATCTTCACGTCATAGCTGGAGATTGAAATTCCGTGCCGCTCGGGGAATTAATAAAGAAAGAGAACGAACCCTCTGAGTAAAACCCGCGTATAAGTAGAAATGTTATCTTGTAAAAACAGCTACCCTAATTTAATTAAAAAAAAAAAAAACAAAGGTGACAATTGTCTCAACAGTAATTAACTTTTAACAACAATTTAGCAGTAAAATGATTTTTCATTGTTAAAAGTCATGAATTTGAATTTCAGATATTTAATGGGATTAAATGTAAGTTTAAAATTTAATTTTTTCGTTAATTTGTAATATTTTAAAATGAGATTATAAAATATTGATTGAGTTAATTTATACTTGTTATAGATTAAAAATTAATATTTAAGTAAAAATTAAATAATTAAAATATAATTTATTATAAATTTAATATTAAATTAAAAATATATATTAATAATATTTAATATATAAAAATTTAAATATTTTAATTTATTATATAATTATTAAATCTAAATTTTTATTATCTAATTAATGAGTATATCTTTTCAATATATGATTAATCAAAAAATATTATTAAAATTATTAGTATAATTTAATATTTATATTACTTATGTATATTTTTGAGTTATTATTATTATTATTATATGACCATTTTTTAAATTAACAAAATTGAGAGTGATTATGTAATTATTTAACAGTTGTATAAGAGGGAATTAAACTATAACAAGTATTATCCATACTTATCATATTTTTATAATAATAATAAAAAAGGAAATTAACATTAATCATGTTATTTTGAACTTGCAGACTTAGTCTAGAAACAACGACCGGTGGTATAGAAAGGTGACGAAGTTAACAGTAAGGTGGGGTCCTGTTGCTCGTCAGACCATGTCTGGCGCAGATGGAGCAAACCGACCCTCGAGTTGAGAGTCGACATCATTTATTTGTATACCAAAACCAGCTGCAAGAAGTCTAAGTTGTTAGGCTTTCTGACATTTGGAATGCAACAAAACTTGAACCCACCAGAGATTCCCCCTTCTATTTACCATAATTCCCCAAATTGCATTGCATGTGACACCAGCATTCTTCTTCTGCTGCCATTGATCTTTCAAAGCCTTGTTGAAAATTCACACAAACATAAATAGATAAATAGATGTATGGATTAGATAGATATAGACATATCGAGTGTTTCTGAATGGTCGCTAGCATGCTTGACCCTTGTTTCATTTCAGGCAACTGTAGTCTCATTTTTCAAAAATTAAAAAGGGGGAAAATGTGATAATGTCCACTGACGTCTGGGCCACCGATTCTTTGTGATAGTTATTTGTCCAGCGTGCATCATAGGCTGTTCATGGAAAAATACGCGCACAAAAAAAAAAAAGAAAAAAAATCCCCTTTTCCTGTAACTTATGTTCCCTCGTTGGTCGTGTTTATGTCGAGTTTGTACAAGAATTTCCGTAACCTTGGAGATCATACGTACAATCTACCGGATTCGCAGCCGTCTTGGATTAATTCAATTTCAAATATATTGTGTTCCTGATGGTCACTCTAGTATTTATAGAGTTAAATATTTAATTTTACTAAAGAGATTAAGGTAAAAAAGATAAAAATCCCACAATCCATGAATACTTACATGAAAATTTCACACGAGAGATCCGATTTCAGGAAACTTAAATTGCACAACCTTGTTAAGTTCATAAACAGAACACGAAACCCTCGATAGAATTAAACCACAATCTGAGTTTTTGGGAAATAAATCAGCAGAAACCCATCAAACAAAAAAACAGAAAATGCTTGAACCTTGACCTATGGTATGAAAGTGAACCCCCTTTTTAATAAATTGAAAGATGAGTTCCACAGCAAGCATTAATGTTGCAAAACGAGTATGGTACATTTGTTCAAGATTGCCCTGTTTGTTTGTCTATAAGAATAAAAATGGTTCATTGTATTTCTATGGACAGTGTGAACTATTCAGGGAGACCCCAGCAGGTTTTACTAGTCAGGAAGTCCTTTTTCTGGGAAGCAGCGGCGCAGCTCGATTCAAATTTCGGGGTATTTTGGTATTTGGCCACATTCGGGGTCCCCCTCTCTGCACGGCCCTTGCTGACCGGAAGACTTCCAAGATCAATATTTACTGTCCTTTTCAATAAGACTGTCAATGGGGACCATATGGTGACGGCAAGCCTTTGGCATGTTGGCTCTCCATCTCAAGCAGCATCAAGGACTTTTGCCTCTGGTATCTGTTTCTCTTTGCAGCCATTGCTGGGAAAATAGAATAGCTTGGACTTTAAATGGCATACGGATGACAAAACAAAAACTAATGATAAATTAAGGAAAATTGAAAGGGCAATTCACCGGCTCCTATCCCTTCAACAGTCTTCTCTAGACGCTAAGACTACCATCTCCAAACCAACTTCTAAAGAAAGTAACCATGCAATATCTCATGGTGTATATGTTAGCTCTAGATAATTTAGTCCTAGTTCATGAAAGCAATGATGTAGTGGACAAGTTGGAGTCTTATGGAGCAATATTTCAAAGTCTACCATTTTAGATGAGTGGAATTAAATGAAAAAAAATGAAAAATATTTCAAAGACAACAATTTTAGAGGAGTGGAATTAAATGAAGAAAATGGAAAATATTTCAAAGTCCACAATGGAGCATTACAATTTTACCAACGTGACGTGTGTAATCCCAACAATGTTAAGGAGTGAATTTATCAAATGGCACTTATGGCCCAAAGCTCAAGATAAGATGGGGGAAGTTCGTTCCAGATGGCTTGGACAAGGTTCACTTTAAGCCCACAAATGTGGGGGGAAAAATCATTGGCCAAATCCAAGTAAATGAGGAGTGGAGAGGAAAAGGGAGATCTAAAACAGTAAGCCTTTGTTTGAAGGTTTTGGTACAACTCAATCTAATAACAAATCTGGTTCACAATAGAACAAAATGACACTATAAGAGATTCATAAAGCACACTCTAGTTATATTCAGGATTTAAGGCCTAGTTGCATTGAGTTGAGTTATAAAGATAAAAATTAACAAAGACAGCTCAATGCCATACCTCAAAAATTTAACTTAATATATTCCAATCAGAGGCTGCCATTTGGCTAAAATTAATCCTTGATATCAGATGGTTTGTAAGCAAACTAACTAGCATGCATGTTAACACACAGCTTGTAGGGAGAGGTTGGTGGATCAAACCTATATCATTCCACCGATAAAACAAAATAAAAAAATGTATTTATGGAGAAAAAAGTTTCCAATTTCCAAAAGGACTGATAAACATGTCAAGAGAAGATTGAGACAAGCACAAAAAGCTAACAATTATATGCCCTGAAATCTGACAAAACTTCCAACAGTACAATCAAGTAGAATGTCTATGTTTTCCTATTCCTCAGACAAGTGATTTATAATGAAACATGGATAATGGAGTCAATCATGGAGTATAGAGTTAAGTATACTTCTACTTTTCCTTATTGACCTCCTTCAGTTGTTTTAATTTATAGCCTGCTTAGGCCACCATTCTAGTTTCATATTGTAGATCCTAAATACTAATCTGAAAATAATAGAATTTTGAAATGTGCCTGAACCCTGTTCCAGAAGGTACCATGGTAACTTCTGCATATCTCAAATTTGGAAATTACGGTCCACTCTTTGGATGTTCTCCTGAATTCATGCTAAACAGTAATACACACAATAGGTGTTCTAGTCAAATAGCAATTGTAATGTACATGTGACAGATTATGCATGTATATAAAATTTGCACTTCTTTGAAATACTTACACATTAAATCGTGAGGTGGAGCAAAGTCATAGTCATATCTACCCCTCCTGATGTAGCAAATATATGCCACCAACAGAAGCACACCAAGAATTAGAAGACACGATAGCCCTATAGCAATTTTGCCACCTTTGGACAAATGGCCGCTCTCCCAATAGAGAGCACTGTGGCAAAGAAGGTACACCACACAAACCTTTGTTGCCTGACAGACTGTATGAGCAACAACTATAAGATACAAGATATTAAGACAGTTAAATCAAAGACTACAGAAAGAATGTAATGAACATGTAGCCAGATGAAGTGACTAGTCATCAATTTGCATCTTCAAAAAGTTTTAGAATGCATCTTGATATCCAGTGTCATTCAACCTCAGAACATAGAGGGACAATCTAGATGCTATATGAGAAATACTCCTTTAAAAGCATATACAATCTTTTCTAATCATCATTCCAACCTGAAAGTTTTCTTTGTACTTCACCTCAACTTTCGTTTTCAAAGGCATTCAAAAAATTTGAAGAGAAACCATAAATAGATCATGCTTTGATAGACTTTGTAACAATTAAGTATGAGCCATGAATGCAACAAACACAATTGCTGAGAACCAGTACACAACCAAAGACGTGTATGGATCAAAATTCTAAGTAATAAACTAGTTAGTGAAAAATGATAGCAAAATCTGAAACATACTCGATAGCTCCACCATGCACACCAACCGAGTAAAGTTCCTCTGGGACCCGTCCATCCAATAAGTTATTGTTCAATAGCCTGAAAATAGAGTACGCTGAGATGATCAGACCAAGTTTTACAACCAATTAGATTCCTTGTGCATATGCTTGCTACCAGCTCTTCATGTTTGTTCCGTTTCATAACTTATCAAATTAATCCCATAGCTCATGAGGCAAGGGAATTGGACTTGGATGTGTGAGGTTAGGTGTGTGCCACCAGTTTGGATCCCAGCACCACAGGATGTTAACAATTCACATTGGGGGTCAGGCACCTGATCTTTAGGATCCAACTCACCCAATAGAGGGATGCAGGGTGGTTAGCATGTGCTTAGATGATAGCAGGAAGGTTAGCCTATATCCAGAGTCTGAAAATCTAATGTCAATGAATTCAGGCTTCAGACAACTTCAATGCTTTGACCAAGCCTTCTCATATTTGGCTTAATAATCACAGGACCTCACTCTGTGAACAAATAGGAACATGGATGTGCCTGTGGTAATGAACACCAAATGATGGTAACGAAAGTCTTCTATTACACAATTTGCCCATCATTGACTAGAGACTTAACAAGATCATATAATGAAATAAGAGCTTCAAGTTGAAATGTTGTCTCAAACAAAATCCTGCTGATTTAGTGTACATGACATAAAGTTATAGTGACAAAAACTTATTGCAGACTCATGACTACTGGAAGCAAACAACTTACACAAGCTGCAGGCTTGAAGAAGTTAGGCTTTCTGGTATAGGACCTGAAAATTGATTATTTGACAAATCCCTGCAAAAGAGAAATTGGAAATTGATAAGTAACATTGCTGAGGTATTTTGGAATATATTGCACATGGTTGCACAAGCAACTCTGGAATTGCCATCAAAATATCACAATTTTCGCTGGAAAATGAAGCTAATGGAATGAATAAAGTGAACAGGACATTTCAGACCAAAGAGAAGCACTGAAAATTTGTAGGAAAATATTCTCAAATTCAAGGAAGAAAATACCACATATTCTACAAATTGCAAAGCCCTTTTCACTTACTAAAGGACCAGAAAAGAGTATAATTATTTTAAAGTATGGTAAAATTTTTCTAGTCAACAAAAAATCATATAATGCAGAGTCAAGCAAGCGCATCCCTTGACACAGACAGCATGCTGCAGAGAGCAACTGCCAATAATTTCTCATTTGTTTACCACAACTGAAAATTAGATGATATATTTAATAGTTTAGTCAGGCAATCTCCTACATGGGAAAAGGAAAAAAACATGTATGTTTTGACATCACAATCTGTCATGCATATCAGTAACCAAAAACTAGACAGTGAGTGACAAAGGAATGTATTATGTAGTACTTACAGTCGTACAAGAGATTTTTGACCTAATCCTGATGGTAAAGTTCTCCCCAAAGAATTAGAACTCAAGTTCCTGCAAAGTAGACAAACATTGAAATGGGTTAACTAACATCTATAACCAGAAAAATAAGAGAAACCACAAACATGAAGATCAGGGATACAGAAAAATCATTCAAAAGTTACACTGACACGTTTTGAGTATATTCTACCAGCTGAGTGCAGCCATTACAATAGATGTAATCAAAAGTAAATGTCATAAATTTGACAAGCTGTGCAAGCCAACCACAGATTGAATCATGTGGCATCATGGAACAACATTTTACCAGGGCAGCATGAGATCGACAGAGGATAATCATTGTCTTTCTCATACTGACCATTGATGTTAAAGGCAGTTGGCTTAAAATAACTGTAGATAAATTTTGTCATTGAGTGGTTGATATGCAGGCAGAAACTAAGAGTTTGGACGGTTATGTAATGGTATAGCCTCAAGTGAAGAAAGAAAAGAACAAAAACAATTTCTTGGATGACACCCCAATACAGCATAATGATGAGACAAGGATCACATATCCAACTACAACAACCAACTATTTTCATAACACTTTACTCGTATCGCTTAGTGTACATACATGCCAACAAAAGCTAAACAGCTGATACTTACAGGCCTACCAAGTTGGTCAAAAGACTAATCTGGTCACATATATACCCTTTCAATCCTTGGCTTCCAAGATCTCTGAATAACACAAAACATATGGATAATCCAATACAAATGCAATGTCAGTGTCTTCCAGCAATACTCTCAAGTAGTCCAATACAACGTTATACAAAGCTTACATTTGGAAGATAACAAGAGCAGTCTCATCTTTGTTGGGGTGGCACGTAACTCCTTCCCAAGCATCCCAGTTTGTAGGGGCACAGGGATCTCCATTCCATCCCATTCTTCCAGGCACTCGAAGCGACTCTTTCAACGCTCTCATAGCAACAACTACCCAAAAATAATTCCTAGTTAGTGCAGCACAATTCTATGAACAAAGCATCCTCAAAAGCAAGATTCCCAAACTTCCGTTCTCCATTTTGTGTGCCAAAGTTGCACCAAGAAAGAATATCAAAAACATCTAACCTTCTATATGTTTTATTGTTTCAAACAACTTATAGAAATCTGATAATAGGACATTTAACCACTCACATTAGCATCAAATTTCCATTTCAGGAAGCCAAACCAACGGCACCAGAAATTTTTACACATGATTGCAAAAACCCCACATATCCTACCAAACCAAACATCCCACACAACTCCAATCCAATAAATTACAGAAAACCCATGTGTATCCTTTCAATTCAATTAGTGCTTAACAAAATGGACACAAATCTAAATAGAGGCATTTATATACAATTCAGAAAATTTGCTAATATCAAAAAAGAAAAAAAAAAAGTCAAATTGGGATTTACAAACATTAGAAAAAGGACACTCGGTATAAAAAGACTGAATATTTTTATGACTGCAATAATTTGTTAATAGTAAGTGATACAGTAGATGTTATATATTGTAAACAAAAATTAACATTTTTTTATATTAATATTATATACCCATAAAGGTTCATTTTAGTACTTTATTTTATTTTATTTTAATATTGGTTATACGATAACAACAACAAAAAAATTATTTTTCAAGAAGCCACATGCACAATTATATCTATCATAATTATTAAAAAATTGAAATTCCGTAATTTTATTTTTCACTTACCTTGGTCAGGTACGGTAGAGAGTTCATTGGGAACAAGAGCGTAATTCTCAATTCCACTAATCAACGGCGCGCCGGTTACCGGCACAAGCCGGATGCTCAACACCGTGCTGCTCAGGTTGTGCGCCGTGTACTGGAAACTGTCCGCGGCGAAGCTGCCGACCCGCGCGTAGATATCGACCCTACTCGCGTTCTTGTTATTCACGAACACATCAAAAACCCTCTCCCCTTTCTTTCTCACGGTCGAATCGATCTCTGCGAAGTGGAACCACAGCAAGTAGTCTTGCTTCGCGTCGACCGACAATACGTACTCCAATTGGCCGTTTCCGGTGACTGCTGTCTGGTAGAGCTTCATCGGGAAGTGATTCGGCGGCTTATTTGTGCCGGAGATTGTTTCGCGAGTTGAGACGGCTTTGACTATGTTGGTGGTTTTTACAGAACGATACGACGCATCGGACTGCCACGATCGGCCGAAATCGTCGGTGTCGTTGCTGAACCCTGGGCCCCACTGGTGCGAGCCGCAGGACAACCGGCCGTAATTGACGAGGATGAAATTGTCGCCGATTGTGGCGGAGGAATACGATGCAGGATCGATTTGTCGTATTTCGAGAGAGCCGATGACGGGAGGATCGGTGGCCATGCTGTAGAAACATATATCAGCCTCGCCGTCGGTCACGAAGGCGAAGAGATCGGAATAGGCGCCGTCCTGGGCGAGGTTCTCCGGCCAAGGGGAGCGCCAGGAGAAGACGAGAGTGCCCTCGACGGAGGCGTCGAAGCTCGGGGAGTGGTCCTTGCCGTCGTAGTTGTCGTAGACGGTGAAGGTACGGACATAGTAACGGCCGTTGGGGACGGGGATAATGTAGCAGTTCTTCTTTCCGGAAGAGAGAGGGAAGAAGCGGAGGTTCTTCTCCTGGGGGTAGCGAAAGTGGAGTGGCTGGGAGACGACGGAGGTGGCGCCGCCTGTAAAGTAGCGGTCGGAGATCCATACGGTGTTGAAGGGGTCGGTGCTGTTGGTGTGTCCCCCGCTGTCTATGTAGTAAGCAATGTCTGCAAAACAAAGCAACCCAACAAAAAAAAAGAGCCTTTTAGTTCAGACATTTGAAAACAAAAAACAAAAAGTTAGTTAAATCGGTTATTTAGAGAGAGAGAGAACCATATGGGAAGGAGAAGGCGGTGGAGGACACAAGTAGGAAAAAGAAGAGGAAAGGGGGAGACATGGACAGCTGAGTATGCGGATGTCTCTAACTGTATTTGTGTTTGTGTGAGAGAGAGACAGAAAGAGAGAGAAACTGTGTCTGTGTGTGTTTTTCTTTTCTTTTTTTTTCTGTGTGTGTGTTGTTACTTGTTAACTGAAGATGACGATGATGAGGAGAGAAGTGTTTTCTGTTTTGTTATTATTTGTTGTATGGACATGGATGGAGGTGTAAGGAAAGGAAAGTACGGTGACTTCTTCAATTAATAGAAACTTTAGTGACCGCAATGAGACCGAGGGAGCGAGAGACTAAAAAGGAGTAAATGAGAGTGCTCGTTTATGGTGGGATTTGGGGTTTAGAGGCGAAATTAGCGGGGAGATTTGATATTTTGCCTAGTTTGTGAGTACCGAGGCCAACGAGGGAGTGAGAGAGAGAGAGAGACACACACGGAGAGTGATGTAATTTTGGTTCTTCTAATAAAGTGGACAAAAATCAGGATAAAAATTATAAATTATGATAAAAATAAAAATAAAAATAAATATGTATTAAATAGTAAAAAATTATATATATTTATTTAAAAAATTAATAAAAATTTATTAAATTATATAAAAAAATTTATATATTTTTAATATTATATATATATATATATAATAAATTTAAATTATATAAAAAATTATATATTATAATAGAATAATATTATATTAAAAAATAAGAGATTTTAACATTGCATCTCAAATTTAAGATTATAATATATTCAATTTGAGTTTAAAAACTAGATTAGAGAACTATTTAGGTAGATGTTATTTTTTTTATTAAGATATTAAGTGCCTAAATAGCAAAAGTAATAAAAATCAAATAAATAGTTTATTTGCACAATGTATGTTGAACAAAATGACAATTTTTTTCAATATACTTGATTTGTTCATAAAAGATATTATTTTAAGCAATATGAATGGTATTATGATTGTCACAATGAATAATTTTAGCAAAGGAGTATATAATACTCATATCCTATAAAAGTCATAACAATTTAGACACGATGTTTATAAGAGAATTACTTAGGTAAATGTGTTTATTTTGTAAAGATATTAACTACCTAATTAGCAAAAGTAATAAAAATCAAATAAATACTTTTCTACACAATGTTATACTAAACAAAATAATAATTATTCTCAATATACTTAGTTTGCTCATGAAAGATATCATTGTGAGCAATATGAATGGTACCATGATTGTCACAATGAATAAATGTAGCAAATGAGTGTGCAATACCTATGTCTTATAAAAGTTATAATAATTTAGATGTAGTCTCTACAAAAGCATGATATTTAGCTTTTAAACTAGATTAAGTAGTAATTGCTTCCTTTTTTCTACACCAAGAAATAAGTGAATTCCCCCACAAGAAATAGTATAATGTTGTAGAATATTTGTCCATAGGATTTCTTGCCAAATCAACATTAGAATAGGCTTGCAATTCTAGTGATGATTAAGTAGAAAAATGAAGCTCATAGAACATAGTTCTCTTAACATAATGAAGAATATGAAGAACAGTAACAAAGTGAGTAAACCAAGGTGTTATTATAAACTAATTAATCATATGTACAACATAAATAATGTTTGATAAAATAATAATAAGATATATTAAACTTCTAACTAGTTGGATGTTTCAATGGAGTGTCATAAGTAAGAGAAAATATAACATTGTACTCAAGAGGAGTAAAAATTTTTTTATCATCATTGATCCCTACTCAAGTGAGCAAATCTAATGTATATTTACTTTGAGAAAAATAGTATCAAGTAGTATCAAAAGAAATTTCTAATTTTAAAAAATAATTGAGTACATTAATTTTAAACTATTAATGAGATATTTCTTGAGATAATTAATGTTTTGTAAATCATTTCTTATGATAATCATATATAATTGACATAAAGTAAAAGTAAAAAATGATTCTCATAATAGTTTTGTGAACAAATAAGGTAGTATCATAATGACTCCAAGAAAAACCAAAATGGTGTAAAATAGTAATGAATTTTGCAAATCATGCTCAAGGTGCCTATTTAAGGCCATAGAGTGCTTGACAAAGATGATAAACTTTATTGGGTAAATGATCATATCTAGGTGAAAGGTGCATATAAACTTTTTTTTGTGAGATTACCATAAAAAAATACTTTCTTAACATCCATAAAAATGAGCTTTTAGTGTTAAATTGTAATAAATGTCAATTGACTCTTAATTAAAGTGATTTGAAGAGCAAAAGACATCTCTTAGTCAATAAATTCATCTAACCTTATTTTATTTTAATCTAGTAAGTCTACTTAAACTTAATAACATTTTTACAAAAAAGTAAATAATTAAAAGTGTGAGTTTTTTATAAGATTTGCAGTTTTTCTCTCATTGGTCTATGCTAAAATGGGTTAGTATTGACTTCTCAATGGGTTTAAGGTTCATATAAGTAAATAATAGTTAAGTAAACAGCAAAATCTTGAAAGTGAAAGGTTAGTTTACTTACTTAAGAAAGATTCTAATAAAGTCTTAACTAAAATGATCCAAGCAATAAGAGCAACAACACCTCTTAGTCAACAAATTCATCTAACATTATCTTAATCTCATAAATCCACTTAAACCCAATAACATATTTACCAAGAAGTAGCTTAACCAAATCCCAAGTGTGAGTTTTTAATAAGATTTGCAATTCTTTTACCATTGGTCTTTGCATAGAGAGTTAGTACTAACTTTTTGATGGGTTTGAGGTTTATATAGTAAATAATAGTTAAGTAAGCAAGAAAATCTTAAAAGTGAAAGGTTAGTTTACTTACTTAAAAAGAATGACGCATAAATGGAAGCTTAAAGGGAGATTTGGAAGGAGACACTAAATTTATAAATGGTTTATATGCTTTGGGACTTATTAGTTATATACCTATTAAACTTATATCCAAGTTAAAAGGAAAAGGATCTATGAGAGGAGATTGTAATGAAACTTCAAAATTCACAATGTATGACATTAATTCAATTAAAGGATTAATGAAGAAAGATTGTGAGGAAACATTTGATTGAAGGAAGAAAAGAGAAGAAAACATCTTATATTCTTAAAAAATGATATGACAAAAAGCTTGAAGATGTCTAGATATAAAATCCCAACATTGAAAGCCTTTGTGTTCAATTCCACAACCAAGATAACAACACAGACATGCACGGGAGTCTAACTTGGTTCATTCTTGATACTCTAAAAGAATAAAACAAGTATAATCAAAAACTTAAAGTGATTAATATGTAAGTAGTGTACCATAAAATCACTTAAAAAGATATATATTTTTTATGACTTAGAATGGAATACAATTAATGGTATATACAACAATAAAAACAACTTCTCCTAAAAAATGCTCAAGGTAAAAGACAAATATAAGAAGAGTTCAAATTATATTTAGAATATGATGATATTTATTTAGTGTACCTATTTTGTTATGAGTTATAAAGACATAAGTGTTTACGAATAACACTAGTTTAGGAAAGAAGTTATAAAATTTTAAATCTCTATATTTTATAACATTATTAGTACAAAATAATTTTATCTTTTAAAAAAATTAAGTTTTGATCATACTAACAATTTAAGAATAAATATCAAATAACTTAAAAAATTCTTCATAAGATAAAATCATGTATAATACAAAGTATCATGACCTATCTATAGTATCAATAGGTAAGGGTCCCTACATGTTAGAATAAATTAATTCATATGGTGTAGAAGAAATATAATCACTCTTATTAAAAAGTAAAATGTAATGTTTGACAAATTGACATACAATACAATCAATATCAACTTCTTTAATAGAACTTAAAAAAATATTAGAAATTAAATAACTTAATTTAGAGTGAGAAACATGGGTAAAATTTCTCAAATTATTTCTTTTTTTTTTGTATTAGTTTTGAAATATCTCCATTAACATAATGTTAGAACTTGTATCTTATAAGAAAGTTGTCTATCTCTTGGGACCAATGAATTTAATTTTTTCCATCTAAAATAGTGCTTATGGGCATGAAAATTTTAGATTTCTCCATAGTATCAACAAGTATAATGTCAAATAATGATAAAAAATATGTAAAGTCAGGTATAAGATGGATCAAAATATGTTTGGTCAAGAATCAAACCAACAATGGTTGAATCAAATAACCAATTTTATGACTCAATTTTGTTAATAAGTGTAAATGTTGTAGTCAAATGATGACATGATAGACACATATCAATGATTTGATTGACACTTAGCATACCAAAAACAAATGATGATAATAAAAACAGATTCAAAAAATGGAAGATTAATGATAATAATAAAAAACAAATTATGTAAAAGGTGAAATTTAATAATAAATTATTTTAATTTCTCAAAAAAGAAAACTCTTCTTTTCTCTCATTAAAAAAGTAAGAACAAGATTTTGAATTGATAAAAAAGTTATAATAAAAACTAGAAGCTAAGAGAGAAAAAGAATAAGAGAATAATTTATATATATATTGAATTATAAGAAATTACACTTATTTATACAAGAAATATATGCAAATTAGAGAAAAATAATGTGTTAAATAGGAAAAGTATATTAAAAAAAATAATGAGATAATAATTAAATTATATTAAGAGAAATATATATATATATATATATATATATATATAATTTATATTTATATTTTATATAATATTATTTATTAAAATTAAATAATATTACATTAAAATTAACGAGGCTTTAGCAGTAATGATGCTGAATTTGATGTTTGCATCTTGAACTTTTTGGGGTTGTGGTGGTGGGATTTGGTTTGGATTGATTTGGTTATTAATGAGTACTGATAATATACTGCGCTAGCTAGTTTGAAAGAATACCCGTGTAACCTGCTGCTGTTGACAAGTTTGGCAAGCAGATGTATGATAAATTAATGGGATGTGTGAGAAGCATCGGATGGTATGAAAGAGCGAGCAGAGAGAGTCGGTGAAATTTGGGAGTCTGATTGAAGGGGTGAAGGGACTTTCGTCGACCCCACGATGCAGCACAATCAAATCAAAAAGGAAAAGGACAGGAATCGCGAGGAATGAAATGTCGATCTTTCCATCTAATGGATTGCCTTAACGTGGACTTAGAGACGTTAAAAGTAGCGCTAATTTTGAGTGGGGTTGTTTCGAGATATTTAAATTTTAGATATATTTTCTTGAAAGGTTTGGAAAAGAAGAGGATAATAATAGCAGATTTGGAACAATTTTGAGTTATTTTCACCAGAATTTTCCTATATTCTCCAGGCGGAGAAACCTATGAATTGAAAGGAAAGATTAGATTGTTTCCCCCACATATTTTGCCTGTGTCACCTACTACTTGTTATCTGTCTGTCTTATTAGTCTCTGGCCCCGTAAATAGAGGCGAGGATGGAGGGCAAAGACTTATTGCCAATTGGTGGGGGCTAGTTCCTCTTAATGGCAGTAGATTGGCAATGAAAAGTATAGAATCATGGAATGTGGGGCCACGACTGAAAATGGTTCCCAGCTTAGATTCACATTATTCCCACTCCAAGTCTCCTCCAAGCCTCTCCTGTGAAGAGTCCAAGTCCTTAAAAATCTTTCGAAAAGGGTCCCTTTCAGGCGTGTCATCCATGCATTCAAAACACACAATCAAATGAAATGCCACGAGTCACGGGCCGTGTAATACAATGATTGAGCGATTAAATTATAACATCTAGAGTTTAAAAATACAAATAATAAGACTTTTTTTTAGCTTCTTTTTTTTCTTTAATCTGATATAATTTTAAAAAATGAAGTTTGCTTGTAAAATTCCAACTTGGGTGAAGGTAAAATCTATAATTAAATGTCAATCTAAAAGAAAGCAAAGTGAAATGGGAAATTTTGTTGGCAAAGTTAATTACTTCTCTTTTTGGTTTTGTTCTCTCGCGAAAGTGCGAATTACACAAAAGCGGGCAATTCTCTCATTCTATTCAATCAATCACACACCACTCTTCTAGATTCTGAACCTCTTATCTCTAAAATGGATACTTAACTTGTTAGCTACTAGGTGTACCCTCAAGGATGACTCCGTTTATTTTTTTGGCAATTTTGAATCATATCTCGTGCACCATTTTACAATTTGAAGCCAGACCATTCAGGATTAAGAAATATAAATTTTCCGAGACAATTACTTTCATGTCAACAAAATAAACCCTCAAAATCAATCCAAAGAGAGTCAACGGTTGACTTTAAGCATTGTTCCTTGCTAAAGCGCAATCACCGGGGGCCTACTATGACCCTGCTCTTCTCCAACTCTGCCGCAGCCGCAATGACATATACCAGGCAACCAAATATATATTGAGCACATGTAAACAATATAAAAATACGGGTTGGGTTGAGTTGGTTTGGATCTATACTTGAATTTTGTGGATTGTGCGAAGTGTTCCCAAAATTAAAGAAATGCAAATCTCAAGCTCTTTCCAAATAGAATCGGAGCCTACGTTTGCATTTCTCAAGATATTTGGCAGTGAAATAAAGTATGCCACATGACGGCATGGAATTAAGTACACCTAATCCTTCAACAAATGTATTTAACCGTTGTCATTACTCTCAGTAGTAGGTTCATAATTCAATTCATACATATGTACTTATCTCTCACCCGTGACACGCGAACGTCAATGTCTTCTTGTTGTTTTCTACAATTAAACGCACCCGTCACAGATAGCAGTTCAATCGGTACTACAAAAAGAGACAACGTCTGTTGGTCAAGTTATTGTTTAAAATCTTTCTCGTTAGAGACAACAATTAGCAAACAATTGCATGAATTAAGTTGGTTTGGAGAATACGTTGGACATATGCTTGTTAGTCAACCTAAACCCTAACAACCATATATAATATGAGACCATGATTTTCGGAGGTTAATGATAAATAGTGATTGTAACCCCAACACACACACACACACACACACACACACACACAATTTTTATTGTTGTACATGTTTATATTAATTTGCCCCCTTGAAAAAAAATTTTGGATTCGTCATTGGTGTGTGTGTGTGTGTGTGTGTGTGTGTGTGTGTGTGTGTGTGTGTGGTGTTGTTACAGAAGTGAAATCCTCTTGATTCACAGTTTCTGTGAAATTGGAAACATTATCCCAAACTGTTCAACCTATGATAAAGATCCTCTACCATTAATAACAACAATTTGATGATTTTTTTTTTCGCGTATTGATTTAGCTTAGATTGCCAAATTGCATACGTCAAATGAGTTTGATTAACTTGTCTATGTTCATTTCAACTACTTTCACAAAGGGTTATTTAAATTAATGCAACTAGACCGACGAGTGAAAGTATTATATAAACATAAAAATGATCAACAATTCATATCAACTCACTTTTTACATTATTTTAATAATACATACATTATTTAATTAATTGTATCAATTTTTTATTTTTTTGTATTTAATAAATATATTATATTTTAATAAATTTTTAATATTATAATAATTAAACATGAAGATAATTTAATTTAAATATAAAATTATTTAATTATAAAATTATAAAATTATTTTATTTAAAAATTTAAATTTTTAAATAAAATTTTAAATATAAACGATATAATATATTTTAATATTTTAAATATGTCAAAACTTTTGGAAGGGGTGCTGAATTCATGGCCAGACGGGGGACACCCTGGCCAACTGGAACATCATTGCGGGCCAGTGAAATAGAAGCAGCTTAAACCACCAAAATAGGGTAGTGGAAGCGCAACCCAAGCGTCGTGCTGCAGCAGCAAACAGTCAACCAAAGGACGCTGAGATCCCACGTCTCTAGGCACGCTTGTCTGAAAAACCTCGTGATTGAAAAATAGCTAGATAATTGAGACTTGGTTTTCACTATTATATATATATATATATATATATATATATATATTCTTTTGATTTATGGTGGATAAACTAATTTTTGCTTATTAATTATATATTCAGTTGAAAAGTATTTTATATAAATAATTTTTATTTATAATTTATAAATATAATAATTAATATACTTACATTAAAAACTTTTATTTCTCATTTCAAAATAATAAATTATCTCGTCGTAATGTTACTTCGAGGAAGCCAAGAATATAGTCATTCTTCTGAGCAAAGTCAATTCATGGATACGTATTCCCACTTCAGTCGGGAAAGTGGACGACTAATTTTAAAAGGGTCAAAACCTCAAAAATATATAATTTTTCTAACACACATCAACAAACAGGCTGCACCACTTTTTTTTGTTTTTAATTTCTTTTGTTAATTGACATGAATTAGGCTTCAAACTGGAAGATAACTCCATCGTTTAACTAAAGCTAATGGATCAGCCTGCAGCAGTACTTGTCAATGAGAAAAGCACCCTCCAAGTCAGAGAGAGGAATAGAATATGTGATGGAGAATTAGAATCAGCGGTGACTGTTTGAAGGAGCCCTAATGCACGATGTGACAGGCACTTCGATTTGAAATTGACCCCATAGGCTCAGTATGTTTTCACTTCAGCTACAGCATGCCGGTATTTAATTGCAACGCTTCACCAGTATACAGATTTAACGTGGGGGATGATGCTCAAATTCAGATTGAAGGTTGATTAGTTGATCTTTAAATAGTTGATTTGGTTAGGACAAGGTCACAGTGTAAGACAAAATCCCTCAGCGAAATGGCGTTTTTTTTTTTTTTAGGCAAGTAAATAGTCCGGATTTTTTTTTTTTTTTAGTTAATTGACAGATTCAATTACAAGATCTTTAGTCTTTTTTTTTTTTTTTTTTGAATACGTAAACATATCTATTAATAATAGATCATCCGACACCTACAACTTAAACTAAACAATTCTGGACAATCAATAGGTCAAAAAGGGCCCAGTCCATCTCTACCAAGTACGCACCTCACAGACAAACGAAAAGGCCAGCCCAATTTAAAACACAACCTACTTTGGGTTTCATCCAGTACTGATTGTGGTCAAATTTTTTGAGTCAACCCTGTTCACTATGTAACATTTCCCTCCTCAGAGGCATTTCCAGGATTATACACTGATAATATGGCCTGATACAGTTCAATTGTGAGCTTAAAAGATGTGATTATGACTTAGCTGCATGGAGAAGAACCTCCTCCAAAGGCTTCGAATTGTTAAATTTAGACGGTGGGAATGGGAGCTTCTAACATCAATGGTTCGAGGTAGAGGATTAGTGCAAAAGGTTCCTTAGCTCATCCCTCCTTTGATAGGGAAGGACTTTTAACATTGTCCAAGCAAAAAGTCGGGCTGCAGCTCTTCCAAGCTGCACAACAGGATCACGGGGAAGTTTCCAAGTTGGTTATTAAGCTAATGGCAAACAGAGAAGAATGGCGGTTTCACAGAAGCTCAGCTTCAAGAGTTTGGAGTCTGTTCTCAAACCAAGTTAGACAAGAAAATTTCTCAGCAGGAACTGTTTATTTACAACGTCATTGAATGTGTTTTTCTTTTCATGTTCTTACTTGCCAGGAAAGAGAGGATCCTGGAAAGAAGGCAAGTGCTCAAAGGATTGCTCTTTCATCAGCTCTTCCGCTCCAGAGGAAGATTATGAGAACACTGAACAGGAGCACGGATGAGCTCAATAGATGCCGGAAAAGCCTATGACGGAGCAGGCAGATCACAAAAGATGTTTTAAAATTCAATAGCTTAGCTGGCTATCTTGTTGGAATACAAAAGATGTTTCCGTGTGTACATATGTTTTGTCTCACATTTTTTTCTTGCGTGAATTTTGTGTCTCCGTTTCCATGAACTGCCTTATATATGTGATATTAGAAAAATAAATATATTTTAAAATAATAAATCCTGTTATTATAAAATAACATTTATTTTATATTTTGCAAAATAAGAATCTGAAAAAGATTTCGTATGTAAGAGAATAACTAGCCAAAACTTTTTATGTTTTTAAAATTCAATACGATTAGCTGGATTCCTTGGAAGAGCACACCCGAAATCTTTGAGCAGCACGTGGAAGCGCCTTCACGAACCATAATGATGTAGAAAGGAATTGAATGAATTGAAACTTGCTACAAGCATTATATTTTAAGTCTTTCCCTTTTCAATGAGCACTTGAATTCAGACACATGCCAATTTCCTTGATGATTCTGAGGCCAGCTATCAGGACTGATAACAACAACAACTTGTACGGCACTTCACTTGAGAGCGAAAAATCATAAATCTGACTTTAAACTACTAGAAGTACTTCTTGGTACTTGTCATTTGATTATTTGGTTTCCTGGAAAGAGCAATATAGACCTAAGCTGGCATTTCTATGGGCAATAACTGACTTGAGGCCCTTGGGTCCCAGGCCATTCAAAATGGTAACTTTGGAGGAGAATGGCCATTAGAACTTACATAGGTCGTACACTACACATCAGGGACACAGCCCTATCTCAAAAATTTCCTCTCCGCTCATACACTGGATTCAAACTTAAAATCACCAACCTGAAAAAGTTCAGGCATTAAGCACTGATGTGCTCCCCTCAGTTACTTGAAGGGGTGAAATTGTGTGCCGATGGCAAACAACAATGACATTTTAATTTTGCTTTTCTTTATTCTTCAAACCATCCTGGTATGGAGTCAGAGTTCGAATTCAGCAACATGTTGTAATCCGGTATTCCATGATGGACAGCAATGACCTTGTTCGCTCATTATTCAAATATGTAACGTGGAATGACACCACGGCATGTTGATGCCTGCTAAGTACGGAATTAGTTCTAATACACTACTTAGTTAACCCATTGGCCGATGGACACAAAGGGGGCTCTTCTGACATTTCGGTACAGCAAGTGTACTTCGAAGGATACCAATCAACTTGACACATTCGCACGGTGGTAAAGCACTTAATAAACCATGGTTTCATAGAACTAAGATAACTAACGATATTATTATTATTTATGGAAAAAATAAATTATATTATGATTGTCTTTGTGATGAGTATCTCACGGGGAATGGCATTGTAAATCACGATAACTTCACGTGCAATTAGGACCTCGTTGTTCAGTACCGCAATAGGCTGATTTTCAATCTTGGAAGCAAGTGCAACAAACCCAGCGTGAGACACTTCATACAATACAAAACCTGGGACTACTTGATTATGATGCATTTCCACTGTTCTAGGATTTGTAGAACCATAGCTTTCTCATGTAAGCATGATTATTTGAAACTGCCAACCCATGTCAAGAAACCCAAGTCCATATATATATGTATATATATAGGCCCAAGACATGAAGCCAACCGGTCTGATGAGACATAGCACCATGTCCGATGGACAAATAGATTTGAAAGTTAAAACACACATTAAAGCAATCCTACGATTCAAACGATATATACAAAACTAACTTGATTTGGTATCTTGTGGTCACATTTAAGTTTAGCCCCTACAAATAGCATCTTATGTCGTGTCCAGACTTCTAAACAGAGGTGAAAGAAGAAACAAAATATTAATGGTGAGCTCTTAAATCGACGCTGACAGCTTCAATTTGTTCAAAGGATACGTTACACTATCATTAACATAATTGTTTGGCAGAATGAAAGTTTAAAGTCCTTGGTGAAATGGAAGGAACACGAGACCAAGCAAGCGGGTGCATATGCCTCACTTTTTGCTTAAGTATTGTTTAATTATTTGTAAACCACTCTGTCACTCGGCTGGTTTTTGGCAGCTCTTACATTAGTTTTATCAAGCTTTATAATTTAATAATCAGAACTACTTCTTTGGGAAAGTTGCATAAGAATATGTATATGTATGTGTGTGAATGTATGTAGTTAGCCCTTCAAGAGTTCGACAACCCCAGCATTGTGTGCGTGCCATGGTTGCCCATGTCCCCACATGCAAGGTTTTTGGATCCAACAAAATCTCAAAAGAACGTCAAAGTGAAAAAGAAAAAAAAAGAAAAACGAAACTTCAAAAAGATAAGATAATGTATTCATCATCAAGAAATAATCACACTCATATCATAATCCGAATCTAAAGATATCCAAACATAATATAGAAATTTGTGAACTGATTGAAGTAATGGCGGATCCATCCTGCTGGTGGTTGATTCCTAAATGGGTTAGGATATGGAGCGTGACGAGGCAAATTAAAGAAAGAGAAACAGAAATGGGTCTGTTTGTCTGTGTACTTCAAGTTTGATGATTTTTCCATGGATTCTACACGAATTTTTGCTGTGACACAATATATGTTTATAAAAAAAAATAATTATAATTATTCGTTACACAAAATATGACCAATAAATAAATACACAACTCAACTCAACGAATATATTTACTTCTCTTAATTTTATCATTTACAAATACGCAAATATGTTTATTTATAGCTACATGTTCCTGGAGGTACGGGCCAATGGATGATACCCATGTGAGGTTGTGGGGTCCAGAAGACATTGTCTGGTGGGTTTAGGGACACTGCACACCCTTTCATACCCCATCGTTGGCTCTTTTAAACCAAGGTGAGCCAGGACCACACCCACTTCGCTATATAAACAACGCCCACCTCCATCCACCGCTACTCCATCCATCTCAAGCCAAACTCAATCAAAATTTCACAGTACTCAAAACCCAAAAAGCTCTTTCTAGCTCTAGCTCACAAAAACATATTGTTTTGCCATTCAATTTAGTGACCCAAAAGATCAAAGTTCACTGATTGAGCAGGAAGATGGGCAGTGCTAACATGGGAGGCTCAAAAAGAAGGCTTTCAAGCAAAGGACTCGGAGCAGTCCTCAGAGAGCAGAGGGCTAGGCTATACATAATAAGGAGATGTGTGGTCATGCTCGTCTGCTGGCATGATTAGATTTCTTATTTTCTAAAGTGCAAAAAAAAAAAAGGTTTTCGCGAGTACGTGAGTTACCTATGAGTGTCATTAGAAGTTCTAGGCATTGTAATTGGGTGACTAGAATTTTTTCTTCTTCTTTTTTTCTTTTACCCCCTAGGGGTCCCTTTTCTTGGTGGACTGTACATACTGAAGCGGGAAATGGTTACTCTGGAGAGATTGACAAATTTTGTTATGCATTTGGCCTCATGGGCTAGATGTATACATCGGATCAATAGTTTGAATTAAAACTTTATATTATATTACCTAACAAGTTATGGGTGTTTCATCAGGTTCTCTTTCTCGATTCAATGAACTAAATTTACTCAAATTTTTCTTTTTTTTTTTCATTTTCTTTTTGTCGACGGAAAACGGATCTCGATTCCACCTTAATTTCGCTAGTCATGCCTACAATGAGTATTCCTATACATGTTAGGGAATGGATTGGAGCCTTGTACACATATAAGCAGAGTCAAACAGCAAAGTTCTTAAGACTTTTTTTGTTGGGGGGGGGGGGTTCCAATAGAAGTTAAAATCAATATTTGTAACATGGAGCCACTAGAACTCAAATTTGAAACCTCTTAGTTCCTAACAAAGGGTCCTATCACTACATTACAAGCGCGCAGGAACAAGTTGATGGACAAGAGATTGCATGGGGGGGACATCGATGAACAGCACCACTGTCGATGTAGTGTTTTCCACCGTCTTTCTCACTGTCGTTACCTTTGCACTTAATTTAGTATAGCTGACAAGTGATCATAGCAACTTAATCCCGATAATTGTTGACTAACAAACAGTTAAAAGAATACATTTGATAGCTTGATAAATAATTATTAGAAACATTTAGTAGAAAATATAACTGAGTTTATGAATAACAGTTTTTGGTAAGTTATTTCTTAAACGCCTCTCTCTCTCTCTCTCTTTGTGGTTAAAGTTGATAAGAAGTGTGTCATGACTTACGATTAGTCTCACTTTAGTATCATGAGTCCTTATGTGGGTACTTAATCATTTGAAATGAGGTTTAGTGATAAGATGATGTGATACCATCCAATTATTAGCTAACTTTTTTCCTTTTTTGTTTTTTTTTTAGGGTTTCTTTTCTTTTTCTTTTCTTTGGCTAGTAGCATGTCAAACTCAGGTCCAAAAAGTGTTCAGACTCACAAAATGAAATGCTTGCTTTTAAACTATATATAAGGTGCTTTGTTCTTTAGTTGCCTTTTTTTCTTTTCTTCTCTTTTTTTTTTTTTTGTTCTTTTGCTTGCCTAGCAACGGTTGCATTTGGTAATAAAGAAGAAAATAGTTCAATAAAAATAATATTCCCTTATTTGATAAATCCTCTCCATTCTTTTATTATTATAAATATAAACTTAAAATTCATAAGAAATTACGCATTAAAAATTTATCGTTAAATATTTTATATTTTTATTAGATGTTGTGATAATCTTACTTTACAGTTAATTAATTTGGGGTTTGCCGACTGGTCTCTCTTCTCGATCTTTTCTTTTTTTTTTTCTTTTTTCTTGCCTGCAACCAATCAACATTGGAACATATCAAAATATTTTAACTTCCCCCCCCCCCACCACCAAAAAGAGTTGTCTTTCAAGGAACAAAGGCAGCATATAAATAAGCATGCATCCAAACAAGCCCTTCTCCTATGTGTTATTTGTCTTTTTGGATCATCTTTTAGTTGTTTCCTGTGCCCTTTTGTGGGCCTGGTAAGGAAGAATTATTGGGTTACAACCCATATATTCGTCCCCGTCTGCCACGTGTACGGTAAATATGACTGCTGATACTGCCCCACTCGCCCCACCAAGTTGCATTGTATTGCCCTTTTCGTTTCCTCTCAGGTCCCTGTCGCAGAAGCGAGTAGTGACCGTGTTGTTGTTTTGTGGATTTTGGATTTGCCGAATATTCTTTGTGTGTACAGATACTGTGAGCATGTGTGCACAACAGCACATCAATATTGTGGCAGACACGTTGTCTTTTTTCCAGAAGATAAAAAAACACCCTACAAACCTAAAACATAGTCTCAAAAAATTACTAATTTTAGCAGAATTGTTTACAGTACTGAAAATTTGGGGTTTGAGTTCAAATCTGAGTCAATTAATTGAAAAAAAAAAAATTAGAAGTTTCAGTCTAATTATGGGTAATTGGAATTGGTAACATGTCAAATTTTAGATATTTTTATATTTTTTGTCACAGTACAAAGTAATAACTTTCTTTTGTTTTGTTAAACAAAAAAAAAAAAGATTGGATCATTGAAATATTTTATTTCTTTTATTAATTTGAAGCTGGAAATCGAATTGGAATTCTCCTTTTGATAATTTCATTGTCATATGCAAATAATATCTATGCCTTACTTTCATTGAAGAAAAATATACTTCAAAATGAAAAAAAAAAAAAAAGGAGGACCTAAACCCTGCCCACGAATAATTAAGAACTACAAAATATTACTAAATACATTAAAAAAAATAAATGAAACCTATTGCAAAATTAGTAGCAAGAAGAGAAGCTTCTGACATCAAATATAATTTATATTATCGCGAAGTTGATTGTCTACACATATAATAAAGCATTTTATGAGTAATTGATTCTTAAATATTTTAATATTTTTTTTGATTGAGTACAATGTGGGATAGAAATATAGTTGAATTGTTTAATTCATTAACCACATACAAAAACAAATAAAAAAAATAAAAATACGTTATTTTTCTTAAACTACAGCACCATATATCTAAAACTTAACCTCAAATGATGTAGGACATTTTTCAACCTTAATTTATAATGTAATATAATTTTTAGATTTTTTTTTAGAGAAATACACTTCAAATAACTTTTCTTTTATTTTTTTATCTGATTAATATACAAATAAATGGTTTTATCTTTTTTTTTTGTCAATGATTGGATTTAAGTAAAAGGAAATCAAAACATTTAGAATTTAATTAAAATAGTTTAAATCTTTAAAATTATATTAAAAAAATTAAAAAATTTTAAAGCAAAAATATGCTTATCCCTTGGTTGGGTGAAGGTTAATCTTTTCTTGTTTTGTTCTCTAGTTTGGCAGTGTGGAGCAGTGATGTCAGTTTTTACAGGAGATGAATTTTGCAACCTAATATTCTGTTGTCGGCCACATAGGAAGTTGCCACCTCTCACTCTGTCTTAGTCTCCACCCCAGGAAGAGAGAGAAAGAGAGAGAGAGAGGGTCCAAAAAAGCAGCTTTTGCTATGCCCACGTGCGCCTCCTAATCCAAAACCCCACCACCACCATATACGTCCGATTCTCTGTCAACTAAAATACACAAATGTACAAATGTGAGTAGGATTCCAAACTTTTTGTGTTTCTATTAAAAAATTTATATGTCTAAAGTTATATAATAAAATTATATATATATATATATATATATTAGAATTAAAACCCAAAACTTCAATGGATAAAATTCTAAATGGATCCCAAACTTCTATTCTCAATAATTGAAAGCAATGCATGAAGCCAAATCACAAATGAGGGGGGGGGGGGGGGCTCCCCAAATAATTCAATCCAAGTACAACTTCATCTTGTAGTCACTAAAAAATGTCATTTCCGCCGACAATTTTACAGCTAACCAGAGTTTGTTTCTGTCTATCTAGAGGCTAAGTGCAATTTCTCTGTGCCTCATTAATGGAATGTAATCCACCCATAAGTTAACTCCCAAGAATTGACTTTAGTGCTCCTAAAAAGAACAAGTGAAGAAGGCTTGACTTGAGTGGTAAAAACATCAATTTATTCTTCAGACTGAAATTCAAACTCGAATCCTCCATTTTTAGAGATGATGGTAGTGTAAATGGATCAAAACTCCCTGGTAAGGAACAAGACCTTGGACGTGTTATGGGCTCCAAATTCACATCCCATGGTTGTGGACGGCACATGATTCACGTTAGGATTCACACTTTTTAAGTCTTTAGATTGTACTACCATGGAAATTGCAAGCAAATAAATTAAATTAAATTCGTTGAATATTGAATTAATTGAACTTTATATATATATATATATATATATATATATATATATATATATATATATATATATTAATCAAATTTTAAATCAATTAATTCAGTCAAATTGGGTTGAGTGGGACCTCTAGCAAATTTTGGATGAAGTCAACTTTGGCTTCCTCTATAATCACATTCCATCCGAAACAGGAGAGCAAGATCTACGGCTTCTGGGGAAGGATTCATCAGCTTAAGAATAAGACAGGGAGCATGTAATTGAAGGATTAAAATTAGACCTCTGATTTTGAATACTTTTATTATCAAATATGAAACGACAGCACGCAATAGATGACATTGTTGAACAATAATGATAGTCGGTCGATGAGCTGTGAAGTGTGAATGATTTGTACTTCACAAATGACGTGTCGTCTAGGTCAACTACGGTGCGGGGAGCACTGTGCCCTTGAGGTGGACCATCAATGGAGAAAAGTAGCCATCACTTGATTGTGTTCGTTTGCATAGGAAAAACACTAGTCTAATGTATCAAGCGACCCGTCGTTCTTGTATCCATTAATTAATATACACATAAATGCATAAACCTAGCAATACTAACAACACTTAATTGATTTTCTAGGCAGCTTAAGATTAGCGTACAAGCCAAGAGTCAGCAAAGCACTTGACTAGGTTGGCTAGCATGCACATTTGTAAGAGCATACATTTTCCTTGGTTGCTTAACATAACTTGAGTTCTTCCCAATAATTTGATGGTCAGCACGGCATTCGATCATGAATCTAAGCTGAGCTAGAAAAACAGGATATATCGTCAGCCTAGATTGTCCGAATAGAATTGACACGCCAAGCACCCCCAGCCATGATCAAACACAGTGCATTGTCGCGTTGGACCTCAATTGAGTTCATTCCAATGTAAAAGCACCATTTTGATGACACTGCACGCGGCGAAGCACAAGCAAATCTTATCTGGACAGCATGCACCTTGTAGAGACCAGGTCTCATGAAACCTGGGCAATGGCTCCCATTAAGGACAGCATCACGCCTCCTCATTGGAAAGTGGTCGGCTCTATGTCTCAGCTATGTTGCTCAAATATAAATGACGCAGTGAATCGTAACCATTGGATAGACTGGCGGATACTAAAGGCGCTTGTAGACTACACAACTGGGTGTGTTGATCAAACTCATTAGCATCAAGCCTGGGAGTTGAAATTACATAGAAGCAATGGAACTTTCTTCTAGCTCAAAAGGGGAATCAGACCATACTTTGATCTATATTTCCTAGCGCATACGGAATGGAATAGAAGAGAAATTGGTACCAGTTACACACGAACATGAAATCTAATTCAAGTCATTCCGCAAAATAGTACAGTTCCGGAAAAATCGTGACCGTGCTTTTTATGGTGAAATGTCCAAAATGATGCTGTCCTTCATATCCAGGATTCAGTCAGCTAGCTTACCCCCAAACGCAATAAAGCTTTCTTGTGATCCAAAGTCCTGGAAAAGGATATAAGAAATGGATTAGAACCCGAGAGAAAATGAAATGGCAATAATAAAGTTCATACATATGGTTTCACGTGAAATGTAAACAAATTGGTGAAGATGACAACATACAAGCTGGCTCAATCTGAATTCTGGAGGTGTATCGAGTTCTATGTTTGCAGGATCAAGGACCAGGTTTTGGCACTCCTCCAGATCCTTCTTTAAGTGCTCTGAACCTAGATTGGCATAATCAGACAGACGGGGTTTGCCTTCTGCTCTTTCATTGACACTTCCATCTCTATTGGGAGATTGGCTCCGAAGCAGCTCATCACACAAAGATAGTCCTTCTACAAGTTGTTGTGAATCCAACAGGTGCTGCGACTCACTGTCCCACCAATTGTGTTCTTCTGCAGCCTGATTATCATCAGCATCTGCCACTTGATTAGCATGATTTTCTGTCTTGGATTGATCATTATTGTTGAGGTTCTCAAAGTCAGGCAAAAAGTCATCTTCTATACGATCAACATCAGCATGCTTTGAAGACAAAGGATGTGAAAAAAATATAAATATTAGTATCTCATTTATGTACAACTAGTCCATTTAAAATGTAAAGGGAATACATTCTAAGAAATTAGAATAACACAAATTCTCGAGTCATCTATCACACACATGTAATGGCTTACATCAAAGTGCATTAACTCAAGAAAATCAAACTATAACCAACTGTCCTGCTGATCAATGATTAAAACAATTGTTGAAAGGTGTGGCAGAAAATATGATTCAAAGTTTTACTGGCAGTTGAAAGTAAATTATAACTGTAGTTCTACATAATAACAGAAAGAGAAGGGAAGAATTTCACCTGTTCACAAAGATCTGGACAGATATTCATAATAGTAGATTCATTACAAAGGTTATATTCTGCACATCGTCTTTCACTTCCAGGAGGGTCAGGCGTCACAGACTTGGGAGTGACAGGGTCCACTTTTGCAATCATGTCGTCAATGTTTTCAGATATGTCGTCATCATTTCTGTCACCCTTGTTACCCTGTTGCTGCTGATAAAATATCTTTGATATTACGTACTCTCCCTCCCCTTCATCCTCTCCTGTCCCAAGGTGGTATTGATGCATCACCCAATTAGGCTTCCCAGTTTTTACCTCTTTTGCAACCTTCAGAACCATGATCTTTTTACATCCTTTCTGAACCCCTTCCAGAATGACTGGCTTAGTTCTTCCAGTTTTATGCCAGCGGACATCACCAAAATCATCACCCTGAATTTTTCGACGCTTTCGAGTCCCACTATTGTATGCCTTGATTGCTCTATGAAAAAAGTGAAACACACTCCCATCTTGCTTGACGCCTACAAAATATACAACTGTTTATAACCTAAAGTAAATAAAGATAATTAATACACCCTATACCAGCTTGAACAGTTGACTCCAACCTGGTAGATTTCCAGGATGAGTATAACAGATGCCATAATCATTTTCAACGGTGGGGATGAACTCGTTTATGAAGGGATGGGGTTTCAAACCCCCAACACCAACCTTTGCAAGCAAATGCCATACAATTTCTTGATCAGTTGGATCAAACCTCACACCTCTTGGCAGTCCAGGCCAATCATGAGCAACCTGCAGCCAATATGGTTGTGCTAAACACTTGTAAGAATTGTATAGTCCCAATTAGGAAAATATAAGGTGGTGAGAATTAACAGTAAAGGTTAATAGAGATGTAACATATGCCCCTAGATGAGGCTTCACAGCGTGCAATGTAAGTAGGGGTCAGTTGGCCCTAAATGATAATAGAATAGTTTTTCTTTTTCTAGATTGGGGCTTAGGCTCTCCAACTACCAAATAAAAAAAAAAAAAGGAAGTGAAATATTTGGAATTTACAAATTCTGTGGTATCTAATATCTCAAGTTCCATTAACTTTTCATGTAAAGTGATTATGTTAGATTTCGTAGAGCATTGTTTGCATCTTTATTAATTTTTTAAACAATCTGTCAGAAGAAATGAAGCTCTAAGGTCATCAACTGAATGGAAAAAGAAATAATAAGCACAGCCAATGCAGTTCAAACATATGCCATCTAAAAGCCTCAACTACTAATTGCAAAACAAACAGCAATGCAGCATATTCTGATACATCTGCTGCAAGTCATATGAAAAAGGGATCTCATTTATTTTTACTTCTCTGTTCTTTGATGCTTAAACAAAATTGATGAATCAATGACAAAAGGACGAAGAGAACTAGAACCCTGTTGACAATGTCTACACATTACGTGAATGCTGGGAGCCACACCCCACAAATATGCATTTGAGTGTTGCTCCTAATTTTAATAGTTTAAATCCTCAGAATAGATGCTTCATGCAGAATGCTGAGAATGTGCAGCTGCCATAAAATGCTTTTAGGCCTTGCTGTGGTGGGAGTAACTAAGTAATGAACCTTTTTTCACTTTCTAAGATAGAAACACTTACTGCTCACATCTTCTGCAAAGAAAAATAGGGCATGTATAAAGAAACTAAAGCACTGAATTTAAAAATAATTGACCCCATAGAATTATAACTCAGAAACGCTAATGACTTGAGTCAATGGATTAAAAACATGCATACAAGAAAATTAAACATATGAAGCAAATTTTTTAGGAACATACATCATTATTGTCAATAACATACTGGCAATTTGGACAAGCTTTAGTTGGATTGCTCTTCCATGTAACTTTGGCAGGATCACATGCACTCTTTATTTTTGTCGCAATTCTGTTACCATCCACCAGCCATGATGGTCTGCACAAAAGTACAAAGTTATAAAATTCAACCCATGAGTTGCTGTCAATGACCAGATAAGCAGAAATGTAAGCATGCAAAGATCTCCGAAACAGATTAAACAGTCGCAAGTACAGTGGAGATACAGGAGATGAATTAATTACTGGGATAGGGAGTTACATAATGTAGGCATGTGCATGTTTCAGATATCCCAATAAACTGAGTGACAAGCAGATTGAAGATGCATGTAATGCCACAGAAAAAGAACACTTAACTTGTGAATGCCAAGTCTACATTGTAAACCTCTATTTGATCACTCCAATTACCACCATCAGCTGAAATGATATCACACAAACTCTAATCGATATTTCTTCCCAAACTGAGGGGTTCTATGAAATAAGTATACATTCTATTTCAAATTTCAATTATTTAATCATTCTTCTCATGATTCCATTCTTAGGGAAACGGAGAACCCAACCCAAAACTGGAAAGACATGCAAACAGAGTCTAAGTAAGCAATAGACTGGCACACTTTTCAACCCAAAACCTTAATGCATTAGGTTTATGAATCATTCCAATTTATATCTTACTTACTTCTCTATCCTTTCTAACGTGAGTCAAAGTCTTAGGGTTTTAAATTGAGGTGTAGGGTCAAGCTCCCAAGACTATTACTTACTTGCACTCTGTTAGCGTGTCTAACTGGTTTTAGACTCGCGTCTCTTCAACACATTGACTCTATGTGAACAAAAGTTAAGATTGCAAGCATAATCCACACCACCTAGGGTTTAATTTTCATATGACCATCCACATCACTTCCAAGTTCTCAAACTTCCATCGTTATAACTTATCCGTCCAAATAACAGAAAAAATACTATATATACACATACATACACGACACCAACTGCAATAGACCGAAAGAAAAACAGAAAAACAGCACAATTGTGGATACTCTGTAGACTGTAAAAAGCCTTAAGAAATTCAACTCTACAAGAAAATAGTTTTTATCGTCTAGCTACACATAGACTAAAGATTGCTCTAATATTTTCCCAAATACAGTCTTGGCCAGCAAAAATGAAAGTCCCACCTATAAATGTCCATTTCTCAACTACCCAGATGATCATTGGACTAAACTTACAGAAAATAAAAATAAAATACAAAAATTGGGCAAACAAGATATGGATCAATACAGAAAGACCCTATCTTTATTGCCATTAAAAGCAAACCGTGCAAGAAAACAGTAACATGACTCAATGTGATGTTTCTATATGGCCCTAACAGCACACCTAGAGAGAGAGAGAGAGAGAGTGAGAGAGACATGCTTACCCAGCCATGAACAGTAGCTAATGATCAAAGAAGATCAGATGATTCAAAACCGTTCCAAAAGAGTACGTAATTTTTTCTCTTTTGATCTCCTCCAGTGCTTTCTTTCCTTTTTTTTTGTTGTTTATGAATATTAAGAACGAAAAGGGCATTTTATGTTTGTTCTTTTTGAAATTTAAAAAGTTGAAAAAAAAAGTCTTTACTGTTTTCTTTTTGTTTTTTCTAAGTAAGAGAGTAAGAAGAAAGGTTTTCAACAATAAATTTAAAAAACAAAGTTAAAACAGCAGTTTAATTATGAGGGGAAGAACCAGTGGGACCTAGTCATGACCATAGATTTGGGCTTTTGACCTCTTTGTCGCGTGATCAACGGCTAGAATTTTTTATATCCCATTGAATGACACTGGAAGAGTTGCGTAGTGGGGAAGGATGTACGGACAGTAGGTCCCACGTCTGAAAAAAATATCTTTTTTTTTTTTCGGTTGAAAAGTATAAAACGTACGTAATTATAATAAAGAATCATTATATAATAAAAAATGTGTGTAACAATTACTCTATACCATTCATCCCATCTGCTCCGGTAAAATCCTCCCAATTACGTACTAATACTTAAATATTAAAATTTTTAATAATATATATATATATTTTTTATTTTAATTATATACAAATCAAATAATTAAAAAAAAAAAAAAAAAACAAATTGAATAGAACTCACACAAAATCTACGCCGTCAAACTCACTGTTTCTTCCCCGCCACAGTTCGGTCCTTCACCCCGTCCACTTAAAAATGCACCACTACCCGTCCCGGGTAAATCCACAAATGACAAAAATTGAACGATTCAACACCTACTTCTTTGTTTTTGCTACATCGGTTTGGAATTTTTTTTGTTTTCTTGTTTGTCCAAATATTAAAAATATTAGAAACTAAAAATAAAATTTGGATGAAAGTTGACTATTTTCTTTGAAATTATTTGAATTCCTTGTTATTTCATTATAATTATAATTTTTTTTGGGCATATTATTATTGGCAGCTTGTGTGTATAAATGAGTGGAGAAAATAGCATTTTTAAAGATGTTAGGTGTCATTGATCTGATTTTTAAATGTTCTTCAGAGTTTTTTTTTTTTTTTTACACAGGCAATGAAGGATTTTTATTAAGAAACAAAAATTATTATTAGTGAGTTTTATACAGATCCTGCCTAAGTTTGACTTCTTGTACAAAGAAATCCTCATAGAAATGTTAGCTACTGTAACACTTGTCATTGCTCCCACATTTCTATTAGGAATTAGCATCAAACTTGAGTAAAATTAAGATACAGAGAGCCAAGCATCCACTGCATTATAGACTTACTTTTGTTGCCCTGCAATAGGTATTTTGGTACACATTAAGTTTTTGAGTCCTGCACCTTACACAACTTTGATTTCTTCTATCATCTGACTGCAACCATACTTACAGCCCCCACCTCATGCATGCTATAGTTTTGAAAGAGAGATAAATTAACCTTTTTTTTTCTTATCTATTTATTTTTGAAAATTGTAAGAAAATAACCTAATTTGTTTATTGAAAGATTGAGAACAAGGAAGTCTAATTATTATTTTTTTCTTTTCTCAATATTTGATGCTATAACATTGAAAATTAAATTCGTTTTCGCATGTCTTGAGGAACAACACTCATTATTTACAGGTCGACGAGTAACTTAATAATGTTTCCAATTGGTTGCTCATACAAATTCGAAGATAATCCATTAACTGAGGGCAATTGTGTACACATAATGATCTTTAATTCTCATATTAAATATGCATGTATCAAATCAATTAAAACGAAAACAACAAAAGGATCGTTACCCATATGTCATAATTAACATTGTGTTTCTTGTAATTCAGTTTTCTTAATCTGACATCTAATCGTAATTGTCGTGATTCAATTGATTAAGTAAAAGCCGACTGTAAATATTACGTGCGATATGAATTCACAGCACAAAAGCCACTGAGCTATTTCCTCGTCTTTTCAGACGTACCAGTGGGGAGAGAGTTCCTGGCTATTTCCTTGTCTTTTCAGACGTACCAATGGAGAAGGGTCCTATTCCGGATCAGGTGACGAAGGCAGGACATTCCAGGGTCCTGTGGGCTTGCGCTTAAACACTTTTTTTTTTCTTTTTGAAAAAATTCACTTGCAACAAAAACAGGTAACCTAACTCATTTTAAATTGATTAAATCTGCTGTGTCTCTCCAGTTGTTTGCTCATACGAATTTGGAGCTAATCCATAAATTGAGGGGCAATTGTGTACCCACAAAGATCTTTAATTCTCATACTAAATATGCACTTATGAAATCAATTATAACCAAAAACAATAGAAGATTAGTTACCCATATGACATAATTAACGTTGTGTTTTCTGTAATTCAATTTTTTTTAAATTTTGTTGTCTAATCGCGGTTGTTATGATTAAACTAATTAGGCAAAAGCTGACTATAAATATCGCCTACAATGTCAAATCCACGTAAAAAAAAGCCACCAAACAGTTCTTTTATCTTATCGGAATTACATAGACTAGGTAAGGAGACTGGGCATTCACATGCAGCTTATTATGTTGACCGATACTTTAATGGAGAAGGGTCCAATTACATAAACTAGGTAAGGAGAAAAGGCGTCCACACGGCGGGTGGCGCTCAAAAAGTTACATTTTCTTCTTCTTTTCTTTTCTTGTTTGAAAAAAAATATATATAAATAATTAGCAACAAAATTCGGTAATCTAAGTCATATTAAATTGATCAAAGCTTTTAGCTTTTAAGTTATTGTGATTCGCCGTCGCTGGATTTTTTCAACTAATATAAATTAAATCAAATCAGTTTTATTGAACGAATTAAATTAATTTATTTGAGTTGGGTTCATTTTTGAAAACTCTTTTATCGTTGGGCACAAAATGTTTCAAGATAAAAGATTTCCGGCAAAAGCAGCTGTCGGTAGTTCTTTTAAAGATAATTTAATAAAAATTGTGGGTTGCTTACCAAATCCTTAAGAATGCTTGGCCTTTTTCAAATGCATATTATAATTGTACATAACATATATAAGTACAATCTATAAATATAATAAAAAAAAACCTAATATTAATAAACAATTTTAGTCATTCTAACGAGTCCAGGCCCAAAACTTCAACCCAACTACGACCCTTTAAAAGGGAAATTGAGTAAAAAGTATTATATAGCATGAAGGAATTCTGATTTAAATCCAAGTCATATTTATTATAAAGATTCTAATTCAAGTTAAATAAAGTCAAGAAATCTCGCATTCATTTGAAAGTTCAGGTAACAAGTGCTGAAACCTGTAGATATTATTTATCTCCTAACATCAATTATGATGAGGGAAGATGAAGTGGCTAACCGCCTGGAGGAGGAGATGGTGAAGGAGGATACTGGCGTTGGAATTGGATGAAGCAGAGAGCTAGTGGTGGGGGCAGGGGTTGCTGGGGTTTCTGTCAGATTGGTTGTTTTTTGGCAGTTCAGCAAGGTGGAAAGCACGTGTACAGGATAATTTTAGGTGGGGGCCTCTCTTCCTGCCTTGGTTGCTTTTTTGTTTTTATAGTTGTAAAGCAACTTTGGGGGTGGTGGTAGAACCTAATCGCCGGCTGTTTGTGTCATGCGGGGACCGTTTCCCGGTATGAACGTATTTTGTGGTTACTGCTGGAGGTCTCATCAGTTTTGTAGTTGGGGGCTGTAAATATACAAATAATATCTATTGGCTGCTCAACGGAAAAAACAAAAACCCCAAATATGATAGTTTTGAAAGGGTTATAGCTATAATATATTTGAAACAAGAGCGGATGCATAGCTAACAAATAATATTGTATCAGCTACTCTCTCCTCATCACCAACCAAAGTTCATTTGATGCGCAAAAGCTGACCAGTCACCAAACCCAAAGCTCATCTGACTTATGAACGAAACCTGATGCGCAGCTAACAAATAATCTCGCAGAGGATTATGTCAAAATAACAAGTAATCTTTTTGCTTTGTCAATCATATTCTTACAAGCAACGATAAGGAGAGCTATAAGTTTTGAAACGGCTGAATGACAAGGAAAGCAAGAACCAATAAAGAGGGGACACATTTTTCAGTTGAGTGAATGGATTTTGTCCAAGAGTCATTGGCCGCCTTGACCTCGGGGAGAGCACAACAAACAATAAAGAGTAATCTCTGAAAAGTACAAGGCAATGGTCGCTATGAAATATGAACCTGTCAGCTTGGTGTCAGAGACGTGGTTAACTTGAATTACCCTTTTGCAAGTTTATGGGATCCGCCCCTTCCCATTTCAGCCATTCTTTAAGGAATTATATCACGGAATTTTGATGTTGGGAAACTATGTTTTGGGGATTGAAAATGGAAGGCAGATATCTTATCTTATCCCAACGGATAACATTATACTTTTTTTGGCCACTACGTACATTTAAACAGAATTCACCTCACTTACCTCGATCTCAAAATTTAAGTTCTTCCACGAACGAGACCACAAGATAATGAACGTGATTAAAAATTTAAATTTTTATTCAAAAATTTTAAAATTTAATTTTAAAAAAATATATAAAATTTTAAAAAATAATTATTTCTATTATATTGTATAATTCTTGACTTATTAAATTTATTTTGAATGAAAAAAAAAAAAAACAATAAAGTCACAAGATAATGGACACGTTACCAAATACACTCAAATTTTCGTTGACTAAAATGCACGCATTTTGCTTCACGAATCATATATTTATTGACTAGGTGCAATGGCTTCACGGCTGGGAAAAGTCCCGGAGTTAGCGACCACTTACTTCAGCAATTGAGCTAGCATATCATTGTTGCGCTGGAGCTTATTTTCTCACACGAGGTTTGTAGCTAATAGTCAGGTAAGAAGAGCCTAGCTAGAAGTCAATCTCCAATGAATTAAAATTAGTTTGGTCCATTCCGAGTTAATTACACACGTTACAAAAATTATCTTCCTATAAATTATTTAGAAAGCATGTAGATTATTGAAGATTTCCTTCTTATTTTGATTTGTTATTAGATGTTTTCCTATTTAGTTAAAATTTTTCTAGTTAATTTTTAGATATTTTCCCATTTAAACTAAATCATATTCTCAATTAGTTTTTATTTTGAATTGTAATTAGGTGTTTTCCTATTTATTTAAATTTTTTTTCAATTAGTTATTAAGCATTTTCAAGTTGGATTGTTTTCAAGTTGATTTTTATTTTGATTTGTAATTAGATGTTTTCCTTTTTAATTAAAAATTACCTAATTAATTATTAAGTGTTTTTTTGGTTTTCTAGTTAACTAGTGTTTTTAATTATAATTAAGGACTAAATCATGGTCATAGTATTTGACTTTGATATTCCTCTCCGTATTAAAAATCATTAAAAATTGGGCTGATGTTAGGAAACAATTTCCCTTGAAGGGTAGTTGATAATCCCCTATAAAACGTAGATTTCCATTTGTTTGCTTATCAAATCTTGTTGTAAATTTTCAAGTTGCACTTCCACGTTGCTCTGGTTCTCTTTCTCCCCCTCTGTCTCTCTCTCTCTCTCTCAAAGACTCACTTCTACTAGCAAATATGACTATTTCAACTCCTGCGCTTGTAACCACAGGCAAGAGCCGAGTCCTCATTGCCGGAGCAACCGGATTTATTGGCCAATTTGTAGCTGAGGCCTGCCTGGACTCCGGTCGCCCCACCTACATTGTAATCCGGTCAAACCCCACTTGCCCTTTCAAGACCGCAGTCCTCAAGTCTCTTCATGACAAAGGAGCCACAATCTTACATGTTTGTATCTCATTTTCATACATATTGTCAAAATATAACAAAATAATTTCTACCTCGTTGTGTAGCAACTCAGAATCCTAGCGGCGTGGATGATTATTTTTCATTAATACAATTATTTATTTATTTATTTATTTATTAACTGTATATCATTTTTAACCCGAGGTTTTGATTTTGATTTTAGGGGATGATAGACGACAAGGAAAGTATGGAAAAGATACTTAAAAAATATGAAATTGATGTGGTTATATCAGCTGTGGGTGGCGGAAATTTGTCGGACCAAGTTGGTTTAGTGGAAGCTATTAAAGCTGTTGGTACTGTCAAGGTATTTTTAATTAATCCACAGAATCACACTATTTTTTTTTTTTAATTTGTTGCAATAATGGGTTTTTCGAAATTGGGTACATGAAATTTTGTTGCAGAGATTTTTGCCGTCAGAATTTGGACACGATGCAGATAGGGCTGATCCAGTGCAGCCAGGCCTCGAGATGTACAAAAGCAAGCGCGAAGTTAGACGCTTGATTGAAAAGTACAAAGTCCCCTACACCTACATTTGTTGCAATTCCATCGCTTCTTGGCCATACTATGATAACACCCACCCTTCAGAGGTTCTTCCTCCGTTAGATCGGTTCGAAATCTATGGTGATGGCACTGTCAAAGGTAAGGTGGACTTTGGGTACAGCCTTTTTAGTTTATGGAGAATTTCACTCGAATCCTGCCGGGGGGTCAGTCCACTTCTGAACCCGTCAATTAAGGCGGCAGTGAATTTTTTGTCCTCAACTATGCCAGTAATTATTAACCATGATTTTGATGCTCAAATGCTAGCCTCCTTTTAATGGCCAAATGATTTCACGTAGATTTCCTAAGTTTGTGGGTTAATTAATTCAGTTATTAACCTGTCGCCTGTAGCTGATAGATTTGAGTCAGGCAAGTTTCTTTGTCGTGACTTGAGTCACGGGTTCAAGTGGAAATGGGAAAAAGAAAAGTGTTGGTCCCTTGCGCCCGGTTGATGGGAAACAAAAAGCACCCTAATCCTCTATAGAATAAGATAATTAATATATCAATCTAATTATCAATGAAATTTCCTTGCTGGTACTGACATTGGGAAGTTTCCAATGAGTGGATCACAGGTTCCAGCTACAGAAAATAGAAAGGGGAACAATGTCTATGAATTCTGAGGAATAGAAATCACCGTAATCTTTCAGGAATAACATAATTAATACATCAATCTAATTATGAATCCAATTTCTTTGTAGCCTATTTTGTTGATGGTACAGACATCGGGAAGCTTACGATGAAAACTGTGGATGACGTTAGAACTGTCAACAAGTCGGTCCACTTCAGGCCATCTTGCAACTTTTATAATATGAATGAGCTTGCAGCATTGTGGGAGAGGAAAATTGGAAGGACCCTCCCCCGAGTTACGGTCACTGAAGCTGCTCTGCTTGCCGCAGCTGCAGGTCTGCTCTAGCTTCTGCTCCCACTTCCTAATTAGAACTTGTTACACATTCATGTTGTTGGTATTTTCACATAGACACAACATTTACACGCTGGATGATCTTCTTGCAGAGAACAGGATACCAGAAAGCATTGTTGCATCGTTCACACATGATATTTTCATCAAAGGTTGTCAAACAAACTTCAAGATTAGTGGTCCTAACGATGTTGAAGCAAGCAGCTTATACCCAGAGGAGTCTTTTCGCACCCTGGAGGAATGCTTCAGTGACTTTGCTCTCAAATTGAAGGATGAGCACATATTCAGCGATGGCAATCCCACTCCTCTGGAGGAATGCTTCAGTGACTTTGCTCTCAAATCGAAGGATGAGCACAAATTCAGCGATTGCAATCCCACTCCAAATCCTGTCATATGACTGTTGACAACAACAGCAACCTGTGATTAAATGGCTTTTCATTGGCGTATCCTAGTCTCATTCCTGGTAAATTGGGTGAAGATTTTGACTTCCTCGCAGAGGAAATGATCTAAATCAATCCCGGGGCTTCAATTAGTTTATTGTAAATTAGATTCAATCTCAAACTATGTCTCCAAGTGATCAGTGATTACGTATGTTGTCATTATGGGGATAAAATTGTTGTTTATGTAATGCTTAATAATTGTTTAAGGTCAATCTATGGGGCAGCCTTTTAAGGTTTTAAGTTACTTGTCATGCTTTGAAACTGTTTTGGTCATTTTCCTTGCAAACGCATGCATTCTGCAACAAAATGGAATTTCCTGCTTACAATATGTTTTTCAATCGTTTTTCCAAGCCTTCAAATTGGTCTTCAACGACTCTACTTTGCCAATATCACTCAAAAAATATAGCTATAGCAATTTGCAATTGGAAATGCAACCATCTTCGACTCAGAGTCAAGAGTCCAGAGCATAGAAGAAAAGCGAGAAATAAAGAAAAAGCTAGTCAAAACAAATTAACTCCAATCAAAATAAATTGAACGCATGTAATCCGATCCGTAAGATAACTCAAATCAAGAATAACTGGAACCAAACCCATCCGCCCCAAACCCGTTTGACACCTCTAATAGCATTAGTACATCATCAAAATTTCCAAAATCTGTCAATTGTACCAGAAAATAGAGAGAATAGCATAGAGATTAGCTGTCCCCAATAACCAAGCCAAAAATAATGATATTTGTAAGTGGTGAACTTACAGCAGGTTTGACTGTGGTGCCAAGGGCCATAGATGCTATGTATGTTGATGTCACCTAAGTCTCTCTTTGCTTCATTAATGGCAGCAATGCATTCATTAGGCTGACCTGTAGCATTGGAGGACATATCCCTGTAATTTCGGGTCAGTGCAGTGAGGATTGATAGAGTGAAACTGGATTGATTGGAAGGGTAGTGACTATTTTCGGAGCTGCTGAGCGGGTCTGGATTGGCTTTTGCAGGTATGGTTTTCCTGTTGCTATAAGCTTTGTTGATAGAATTTAATTGGTTGAAAAGGAGGTGGTGCCGAGTGGCTGCCCTGCCCATTCTCGATTGTCTGCTCTACGGTGGAGTTATTTATTTGCTAACGGATCATTTTTGACAAGGACGGATGCATCCAGCCACCTCTCAAATCGCGGTCAACCTTTAGCCAGGAGGACCCGGCAACGTCGGTGGGGTTGAACTTTGAAGACTCTGGCCCCGTTATTCATGTCCACATGACACGAGTTGTTTTTCAAATATGTACATTGAGGCTTTTCCTACCTAAAAAATTGAAATTAAAAGTATACCATGTGAACTAGGACGAGGTACATTTTGTCAATTAAGCGAACCAACCAATTGCGAAGTAGGGTCCCACTCCGTCTGACAAGTCTCCACCATTTATAGCTTTACACCTAAATGGTCGAGTAAATTAGTTAGGTGTAAAGTACCATATTAGAAAATTAATCCAGTAAATTATTTTATTTAAAATTAAATTAATAATATAAATAATTAATATTAAATATATAATTTTTTTATAATATAAATTTTATTTTTAAAAAATTAAATATAAAAAATTACTTTGTTAATTTTTTTATAATTTTTTAAGTTAATTAAATTAAAAAATTAATTAATTTATTAATTTATAATTCAAATAGTTAATCCATCAATTTAATTATTTATTTTTAAAATTAATTAATAATTTTTAAATTTTAAATTAAATTATATTATAATTTTTAAAAACTCGGTTGCTGGTGCCAACCACGTGTCTCTAGTTCAGTCTACAAATAAGTAAGTCCAAATCCAACTCTCAAATTTTCTCACTTAAACTAATCGTCTTTGTAGTCTAGTGATAGAAAAAAAATTATTTGTTTTATATACAATTTTGAATTTTCAACAAAATATTTAATAAAATTAAATGTATATTTTAAATATGTACAATTTGAACAGAAGCTAAATTCTTTGACTAAGTACCATGGAGTATACTTAGTTTGCAAGCCAAATTACAAGTATAATGTGCGTACCCAATCTTCCCTTACCTAACACCAATGCTTCCGATTATTATATCTTGAAATCGAGCAACATCATTCATCACCATTTATCCGAAGAACCTCTTTGAAGTAACATTTTGACAAGTAAGATTTACTTGACTGGAAAATTGCTTCAAAAAAGAAAAAAAAAAAAGAATTACCTAAGTGGGATTTGCAACATATGTTAGAAGCATATGGAATCGTGTGCTAAATTAAAAGAGGGTTTAAATAAAAGAGAACATGCAAACTTGAAATCACAATTGTCATTGGTTTTTGTTCGCAATTGCAATTGCTGGTGTGATAGAACAGGGTCATAAGGCAATGATAGATGCTTCTAGTTGCGGTTATCATGTTATTGAAAAGTGCACCGCGATTGTAATTGATATTGCCGGCTGTAGTTTAAAACCAAAAACTTCATTCAAGATCTTGAAACGAGAAATTCCATTATATACGTTGCTTTTCCCAATATAGAGTTTTTTTTTTTTTTTTTTTGATAGTGACTCTATTGGGTGTCCAATTTTTCTGGATGCAATGAATAAAATACCTCTCCAGCTCAAAAAAAGAAAAAAAAAAGTTTTCTCTTTTCTATATATATATATATTGCAGGAGATTGCCAAAGACAAGCACATCAATTAAAAAAGTACTAAGATTTAATGTATTTTTTTTTTTTTTTGGCATCTACATGTTTATTTGAAAAATCATTTAAAACATTTGGGAAAAAATGAAGAAATTTCAAAAAAAAAATTTTGGGAGGGCCCCCCAGCAATACTCATAGTGGATGTTTACAATTGGATGAGAGAATTGTACAATTTTAAGAAGAACTTTATTTTTCTTACAAAGTTTACTATGCGCCTCTTTTTAGCCTAAAAGCTCAAGTTCACTTTGGTAAATTAAATTCATTTAGAAGCTCGTTAGCTAAAGTCAGTTTTCCATCCCATTTTTCTTGAAGAGCTCTAGTCAGGGACATGAAAGATGAACACGATCGAAAAACAAAAATACACGAGAATAAAAAACCATTAAAATAAAATTAAAATGACATATTCACACATCAAATTAAGTATTAATTTAACTTAGTTTAATAATTTTTTAATTCTTATATTTACATTGTCCATCAAATTAATTTCTTCTTTTCTTAAAACCTCTAACAATATTTTTTTCTTTTTCAATTAACTCAGTTTATTCCAACGTGAAAAGGGAGAGAGCTGGTGCTTTAGCCGTAAGGATTTCCTTTAGTCTTACATTCGTATCCATTACATGCATACCATAAGCTTCTGCATATACATTTGTGTCATTATCAAAATTACAGGCAATATGATATTATAATGGAAATCAACTTAAGAAGTGCATAGATTATATTAAAACATCAATTCTCTGCTAATAGTTTTGAAAACTTCTGTAAATGTGGACGTGCACGCAACCATAAATTATAGAATTAGACTATATAAAACTTAAACAAGTTAAATTCAAGTCTCACCCTTAACCTATTAAAAACAATACGTTTGAACAATTAAGGTCAGTACATCAGCTAATCACAAAGCTTAACTTCTCTGTTCTTAAGTGACCTGAGGTGGGGGAGGCTTTTATAGACTGGCGAGATTTGAAACCAGGCCCTACTTGGGTGGCCGTTGGAACTAACCACAAGCTCAAGCTTAAGTAGAAGATAATCAATGAATTAAAAATGTCAAAAAAAATAGACATAAATATATAATTATAACTCTTAATTATAGTGATTGTGTTGATTACAATAAGCTATGATATTTATCAGTGCTCTAAAGAAGGCAGGGAGGAAGTGGGGAACCTGAAAGTCAAAGACAATGTTATTTATTAAAATGTAATTTCCCCCCTCCCCCAAAAAGACAGTAAGTACAATTGCGAATTGTCACCCACAGAACATGCGCGCCCCATTTCGGTTTTATTCTTTTTTTTTTTTTAGAAAATCTTTTTCTTTTGTTTTTTTTTCCTCCACCAGCGGAACCCTTGCAAGGAGGACGGGAACAAACAACAGCGTACGAGAACATTGGGGGAGTGTCTGAAGATGGTGATGGGGACATGGCAACACATGACGAGAACAACATCGTCGCCATTCCTATGATGATCACCCACAACTGACCATAGCACAGATATATAGAGAGAGAGAGAGAGAGAGAGAGAGAGAGAGCAACGTAACAGTAATGTCAATAAAACAAAAGAGGATCTTTTTCGTGGGAAGTGAAACCTCATACCAAAACCTGACAGAAAAAATGTGGACTTTGCTTCCTGCGCTCTCTGCTGCGCATTATCTCATTTTGAACGTTTAGATCTCTGTCTCTCTCTATATATCTAATTCCTTGCATGCACAACTAAACCCATTTTCGCAAACGTATAAAAGAATAATGTTAGAAACTTAAGAGCCTGTAGGAAAATGTAACGGAGTGAAATACCACTTAGATATTCAAATCTGTCAAAGGGCATTTTTATGAAACAAATGTGAAATTGTTGAGTATAACAACTTGACTTCATTCATTTCACTGCTACTCGTTTACATAGGAGAGGATAAGCTACGATAATGATTACAAAAGGGACGGTTTACATTGCTTGAAGACCTGACTTATTTAACCTTCCTTTCAGACAAAAAAAAAAAAAAATTACCAAAGTTACAAGTAAACGAACTTAAGGAAGCAAAGTCTATCCTTAATTGCTGTAAAAGAAAGGACAACAAACTCCGACTGCTCCCACTAACATTTTAGAGGTTGAAACTTGACTAATCAACAACTTGGTTCAATTCTAACCCCCTCTTAGATCTTTATCTTCGAAAAGTAACCAAAAATATCAGTAATTTACTGAGTCTCTTAAGTTTGGTCTCGAACAGTAAGGGGGCTTGAACAGCAAAGAAGATGGGTTTCCTAACACCTCTCCTTAGATTCTTTGGTGTTCATGTCTATTTTCTCTCTTGTAAAACAATGAATGGACACGTGAGTGGCTGATTTGTTGATTGAGATTTGATAAAGATTGTTGAGTTTGGTGTTATTGTTGTTGTCATAAGCATGATTGTACAGATTTTGTAGTAGGAATGATATGAAACTTTATTCAAACAGATTTGACTTTTTTTTCCCTCTCGAAGTCATAATAGAATGATTTTAAAAATTGTTCATTTTTTTCTTCCGAATTTATGATAGAAGTATTTACGCTGATGAGAAAAGATTGTTGATGTTGTTTGAATTTTCTAAAATGTAGAAATTGTTAAACAAGAAAACTGCAACAAGATGCAGACTAGAAAACCGCAAAAAGAGTTCAGCAACATTGCAGAAGAGTGCAGTAAATGGCATTGCAAAAGCCTTAACATGAGCAGAATGCAAAACTAGAAAATGCATTATCAGGAATTTTCAAAAACAAAAAAATCGCAGTAAAAGTATAGGACCACAAAGTAGAACCAAAAACACTGCAGTAACAAATTGTATTTGTAGAATTGTTTAAAGTGTAGCAGAAGATGAGTTGCTGCAAAAAATGAGTGCAGTAGAGATAGTTGAAATGCAGCAAAAAATGAGAGCTGCTGCAGAAATGAAAGAGCAGCAAGATACTGTGCTTCTGCAGAAGTTGAGAGTTGTAGAAACGAAAGACCGGCAAGATAATGAGCTACTGCAGAAAAGAGTTTATACAGAAGTTGAGACTTGCTGCAAGAGTGATAAGAAAGACTGATTTTTTGGACCCAAAAACAGATTGCTAGAGGTCCCTTTAGATCATTGATGCTTCGATACCATTTGGAGGGAAATGAAAAGGAGTAAAATACCATTCCTGGTATTCACACCTGTCAACTGGCATTTTTATGAAACAAAAGTGAAATTTTTGAGCAAAACAACATAATTTCAATCATTCACCTGCTACTCCTTTATACAGGAGAGGAAAAACAACAACAATGATTACAAAAGGCATGGTTTACATTGCTTAAAGACAAAGCTACAAGTAAACAAACTAAAGGAAGCAAGCTCTGTCCCTAATTGCTGCAAAAGAAAGGACAGCAGACTCCAACCACTTTTGCTAACATTTTACAACTTGCAACCTGACTAATCAATATTTGGTTCATTTCTAGCCCTCCTCCTTAATCTCTATCATCAAAAAGCAACCAAAAAAGTCAGCAACTTACCAAGTCTTCGAGCTTGGTGTTCGACAATAAGGAGGCTTGAACAGCAAGGAAGCTAGGCTTCCCAACAGAGCCTCATTAGAACTTTTATTTTTTAAAAGAAAAAGTAAAATTATAACATATTTTGAAATCAGAACGTATGCTTGAAATATAAAACACATAATGTGACAGCTATAGTATAAAATTTACTTGAAATTCATCTTTTGTACCACTCTTAACACAAAACAATAGGTACAGGGAAGGAGATGAACATTCCCAACAAAGTACCAACAATAATCTATATGTCCTCTCTCCCTCTCACCCTCTCTTATGTTTTTTTCGTAATGCAGGCACACAAAACACACCATCATCATTACTTTCACGTACTAGGGAAAAATTACATTAAAAAAAACAAAACAAAAAAAAAGGACACCCCACGCCAACAGAGAAAAAAGAAACATACCAGGAAACTTAATTAGAAAGAAAACAAGAAGGGAGAAAAGATTATTAGTATGTTACTCTTGATAACAATTATAGGGACCTGTGTTGTTGCTGCGGTTGTCCAGGGATATAATATTGGTTCTTTGTCTCTTAACGCTACCTGAAGAAGACTCATCACCTCCAGTCTTGTCCATGACTGCTTTCAATGCTTCTTGGATTGAACTAATGGAATATTGCGGTTGTTGCTGTTGCTGATCATCGCTGTCACTAGATGACTCCTCCTCTCCAGTGATAAACAAAACATTCTTTACGCGCCCACCAAGTGTTGAGATCTCAGCTTTTAGTGTCCTCAAGCGTAAGGCTTTCAGAGTCTTTATGAGTTCAGGCAAGAGATCAGACCTATCTTCACAGCACAGTGAAGCTTTGATAACAAACTTACCGTCTTCTTCATCGGATGCATCCACTGTTAGCTCATCGATTTCGGTTGGTATAGTGCTTGATTCGGCTATCAAAGAAGTCTGCCTTTTTAGCTCTTTAACGTGTTGGATCACCTCTGCTAGCAATGAAGCTTTGTCCGTCTGATCAATCAAACACACGAATATGACGAAAAGAAAAACACACACACATACACACACACACACACACACTCACAGAACAAATTATCCATCAAAAAACAATGCACACAGCACCAGGGAAAAAGTGGGATGAAACAGTGAATTGTTATACTAGCTTTGTCGATAATTTAAAAAAAAAAAATTTCAGTGCACAAAACTCCTACAATATGACATCTAGAGTTGATCATGGATACCCTTTAAAAATAAAAGAAAAGATGACAAGGCAAGTATAACCAAGGTTTATTCAAAAAAGTGATAATCATAGTAATAACAGATGGTCATGCTTTTCTTGATAAAAAATGAAACAAAGAAGAAATCATTTACATCTGAAAGGGTTTATTGGTAAGTGAAAAAGAAGAGATAGGATATGAAGTTTTGTACATAACACTGGCATGACTAGAGAGTTTAGGACGTTTCTACTTTCTAATGGTGGGGTTAAGAAAGAGGGGCTAGGGCTAACTACAAGTGACTGACAATAATGCTTGTTTTTTTCTGTCTTTATATCTTTTCATTCTCTGGGAATCTCTACTTTGGTTTGACTGATGATAACCGGCAAGAAATTTCCATGGAAGGCTTTTCAGCTGCTATTTGTTCCTCTTTATGATATCAACCGAGCGGCATTAGCGCTTATTCCCTTTAGTTGATTCTTTCTTTCCTCGGAACTACCGCATAGTCCCCAGAAGCCTTACGGAATATTAACCGAAAGAAAAAACAACAGCATTGAAAAGATCAATGAAAAAACATAAAGAAACAAAAAGGAAAGCTAAGAAAAGTAGAAAAATGTGACCCCCTTTCATATCTCTAAAGACTTTAAATGATATCAGGTCCTGATGGCAAAGCAAATTATCCGACCAACCAGCCATCTAACTAGAATCTTTAAGAAGACTGACAGAAGTCTTTGACAAGAAGAAAAAACAAAAACAAAAAACAAAAAAACCACTCATTATAATACAAACCAAAAAGGGCATATATGAGCATGACACACTGCATATTGTTTACGTGTGGATGTTTAATGTTAGCTTCAATTTTTTGGTTGAATAATTTCTTGATATAATATCATAATAATTAAACTAAAGAGATCCATCCATGTTTAAGTTATGTGAGAGGACGTGTTTAATATGTGGTTTATTTTTGGATTTTTTTGTTTCTTTAATAATTTTGTTGATGTGCTTACTTTGGTGGTGTTGGGTAGTAAGCTGCGTAGCTTGGCAAGATGATTGTTGATTCTCTCTCTCCTTCTCCTTTCAGCCTCACTGTGACTCTTTGAAGCAGCAAGTGCCTTAGCATCCATGATTTCTTGAGCAGTTATTTTGCCCAATTCGGCTTGCAACCCGAGCGAAGCCGAACCCGGACCAAGAGCATCAGATATTATCCTAAGATGATGATGATGATGATGATCATGACTTGATGGACCGTCGTATGCAAACTGCAAGGCAGGACCAGCTCTTCTGTTGAATAGACTCCCATATGGTGATGGCACCGGAGGAGGGACAAGGCAAGGATCATGGATATCACGAGCCGTTGGATTGAACGTGTGGACTGGAGGGACAGGCCATGGCATGATTGGTGAAACTTCTGGTAATATCAATCCTGATCCCCCACCATATGTGTCACTATTTTGTTGCTGTTGATGATGATGTTGTTGCATGTGTTGGAGAAGTAGCTGTTCCTGGTAGCTTTGTGGGTTATGGATGGTTTGAGAGCACTCTCCTTGATCTTCTTCTTTCAGTCCACACATCTCTCTATTTCAACCCCTCTCTGGAACAAATAAGAGATTGAATATCCTATTTGTTTGTTGTTAGTTTCATCCTCCTGATGTGAAGATATGTGAAAAGAAAAAGGCTAAGTGAGATGTTAAAGGATATATATGAAGTTGGAATTACACTTTTCTATGTAGAGAATGACAAAAAGGGAACAAGAGGGACAATAAGAAGCAAAAGGGAATACGAAGAGATGCAGAAGATGTTTGATATGTTAAAAGGAGTTGGATGGACTGCTCGGGTAGTGCTGAGTGCCTTCTGAATGAGTGCTCTATACTCTATCTCTTGGTGTTTTAGTGAAATAAAAAGCCAATGAAAGCAAGGAAGGAAAGAGTTAGACACTTAGACACTTCTCTCCCTCTCCGTGTGATGTGTGTGATGAATGAATCTCACTATCTCTTTCACCTGGGCGTGGAGGGGTAGTTTTATTGGAGAAAGGGGAATTGAGGTGGTGACCCTTTTATCCTTTGCTTCAACAAAGCATTCCTTTTTACTTGGTGCTTAGTTTGTTGGGTACCTTTTCGGTTCCCTCCTGTGCTGACCTGCAGTCCCCCCCCCCCCTCTCTCTCTCTCTCTCTCTCTCTCTCCCTCTCTCCCCACCACTCAATTTCACTCTAAATATATAGAGTCTGTGAGGACTGCTAGTCTCCTTTTCTTTCTTCTTACGGCATTCTCTATCCATCCCCTGTACCTACTGGTGGTGGGGTTGGATATCTTTTCGTTTATTTTATACACAAAGTATATATCCCAATACGATATAAAGAATTCATTATATCAACCAGAGAAATTTGACGCAGTTCAAGATGTACGTTAACATACATCCCTAATTTTCGTTATTAATTACAACCATAAATTTGAAAAAAAAAAAAAAATGCCAACCAAACAATAGACATGACGATGCATTATAGAATTTTGCATTTCAAAAATATTCAATTTGTCACGTCAATCTAATTTTTTCTAACATAAATAATATTTTCAATGCTTAAGTATATTGTTAATCTATGAATGGTATAAAATTATTTATTCAATAATTTTTTTTTTTCCATTCAAACAAGTACATACAACATTAGAACGTCCTTGATTTCCGCATTCTCTTAACGGGACTCTATCATAACTCTGTGACTGTATTCAAGCTGTATAATTACACCCTATGAGTGCAGTTGTTGGACGGAAAGGGGAGAGGGGAGATGGGGATGGGGAACACAAAAGCAAACATGGTGACACACAACACACAGATTGTCGCCCGACCAAAGTCCCAAAAGGCTGATGGTATCATCATGTTAAAAGCCAAAAAGGCTTAGCTGAACCGTTCTATTTGGCTTTTATTTATTTATCTTGCGACCTTGTCTATAATTCTTTTTTCTTTCAATATAGCGCTTGTTTTCTAGCCTCTCTTCATTCCTTTCATCGCCTTGGTCGAGTCCTCACGTTCCTCCATGCTCCTCGCTATTTCCACGCCACACTTTATGCTCCCACCACCCCCCTCCCCACAAGTCCGTGTAATCATTGCGTCTTGGAACACACTCCAACTCTACTGCCCCCTCTTTCTAGGCTGCTCTCTCGGGCTTATGGTTCTTTGGTTTCAGTTACATGTGAATTCAATATTCATGGCTCTCAGGGACCTTTTTCTTTTCCATTTTTTTTCTTTTATTGGGTACATCTCACGGGTCCTTTTTGGAAGCCCCTTTTAATTTGGATAGTGTAGACAAAAGCTTGCTTTTTTTTTTTTTTTTAATAATTGTTTCCAAAACAACTCCAATACTAGTGCATTAAAGCTAATTGGTGGCCCCTTTTCTCGTTTGAGGATCGGAAATGTTGCTATATGCTTCCATTATAATCCCTCTTTTTCAAATCTAGAGTACTGCCGGTATTCCCTTTTTCTTTGCCCAATATTGGATTATGGCAGCGTAACTACTTGACTAGTAGAGTTTTGGGGTATTATTTGGTGAGATACGAGACTGAATTCTGCCTATCTTTGAAAGAAAAAGGGAAAAGTGGCATCGGAAAGATAAAGATTATGATTGTTATATGGGTTCTAATGGAAAAATATATATATATTTTAAAACAACAAATAAAATGATTTTTAAGTTACAACAGAATAATTTTATTATTATATTAAAATTTATTTTTTGAAATATAACTAAATAAAAAAATAATTATATTAATTTGTTATGTTTATGATTAACAAATGTATTTTCTACTTTAATATATTTGAGTCTTAAAGTGAAAAAAGCATCCTAATGTACATATTCTTCTCTATTCGCCAAATGAAGTACAAATGTGCAAAACAAGGAAACAAACCGACTTCATCATCAAGTTTGTAGTTCAAATATGTTTGTTTTCCATGAAGATGCTTCTCTGACTTCACATTTTCTTTTACGCGAAACTTAAGGAACGAGGGGCTGTAACGTGTGTTTATATTTATAGCTTTGAGTGATTGATATCATCACTGTCCACCAATGCCATTTCATATCTGCACTGAGATCGAACAGCATATCTCAGTTTGTTGGTTGGTAATATTTGTCCCTTGTAGTCTTCAAGGGCTTCCCTCCCTTTTAACGGAAGAATGGGATTCTTGAGTGAATTATATCTATTTTTGACAGGTGTCACTGTAATCCATTACTTCTAATCAAGAGATTTTGGAGATTTTTAGGTGAATTTAGCCTTTAATGTGACAAAAGACCTATAAATAAATTTCGAATGAACCCTTTTAAGTTTTGATAAAATGTTTGCGATGTTCCTTATAGCTTTAATTTATGATTGCATTAATGGAATTAATTACTCCCAAGTCTGTTTTGTCCATGAATACCCAATATTAGTTTTTTTTTTTTTTTTTTAATTTGTGTATGGACTAAATATCGAATTTTAGACTTATAATTAAAATTTTATACGACTTTACTGCCAAACGTAGTGTTTATTGGTAAAACTAGTTATTTGGGCTACCTTTTTTTCTTTTTTTTTTGATAAATCAAGATTGTATGTTCATTAAAGGGAAAAGATCAATTCAAACTGGACTTTTTTAAGGCAATAAACAAACCACACTCCAAAGAGGAGAACCTCCACCAAGCAAGAACGGGAAAAAAAAAAAAAAAAAACTAGAACCAGTACATAAAACATGAAATAGCAGCAGGACAAAGTAGCAACAATGCCTTAGAGGGGACAAGACAACTAGCCTTTGGTGCAGCAATGGACAAGGTGGCAAACCTAAAAGTAAGTCTTCCTCCTTAAAATGAAAATGTCTACTTTTTCATTAGAAGGAATAGAAGCACAAGCACTAATAGAAGAGAACAACGTATAATTGATGCAACAAGGCTCCACCAACAACGAAGCCAAGTAAGATCTAACCCAAGCAGGAGAAAAGGCACAGCAGAACAACAGCACCGGCACCAGCAAACCGCAAAGTCAAAGTCAAAATTGAAATATGCAACAAATCAAGTTAAGCACCCAAAGTGACCGCATCATCTAAGGAGCGACCTCCAGAGATAATTCATTCATGGAACTCAAATGCCCCCAACGATGATAGGGGCCTTCAGAATACTTTGTACAATTTGTAAAAATTTGTCAGATATCTGAACATGTTCTAAGTTTAAAGTTTCAGTAATGTGCCTATTTTGAGCCATCAAGAACTAGTTCTTTGGATTTGTAATTTGTCAGGTTTAGCACAGCACATTGATTTATTCATAAAATGGACTAATTTACCAAAGAATTTTCCCTTCTAATTAATCATTATGTCTGTTTGTGTCATACATGTCATGGGCTTTTGCTAAAAGAAAAAGGAAAAAAGAAAATATATGCCTCAAGGTCTAAGTTCTTTTGTCTAGAGGAAGATCGAGGAAGAGATTTTGAGACCCATCTTTTGATTTTTTTTATTATTATTTTTTTGACTTCTTAGTTGGGTTTTGGATTTGGATATGTTGAGATTAACAAATTAAAAAAGACAACCAAGCAAAAGGCTAACTTCAAATGCAATTAAGTTTAAGTGGATGCCCAAGTACAGTTAACAAGCCGCCCACTTCCAATGTGTCCTTTGATTCTTCTACCTCTTTTACAATCTACATTTTTGGCATACGAACTCAGGCACTTGTGCTTTTTAGCTCTTTCTATTGTGTTACAATTTTGTAGGGAAAAGGACCTTATCATTCGTCAGCAAGGTTTTAAATTATTACAATCCCCAATTACAATTGTAATCAGAAATTAAATACTAATGGTGCTGCATTAACTTTAATCATAGTTCCATCAGCTATAATGAACTGCATTTGATATAATTTACTATATCACTAGCAATTGGCTTTTTTTTTTTTTTTTTTTTTTTGATATGTGCAATTGACACTTTAAACCCCTGCTTGTTAGAAAAGGGTTTTTAATATGCATATCTATACTTTTCTTTGTGGACGGAATGTGGTCACACGCATGGCTGGTTTGTTCCCCATACTTTATACACTTTTCATCTTTTGCAAACCTTTTCTTTTTCTTGTTTTTGATTTTCGCAAAATCTTATGTTTGTGGCATTTTTTATTTTACTAGTCTATTCAAACACTTGATGATAGCTGCATCACCACCACTAACATAACCCACGACAAGGCCCCCTCCTTCCCTCTTTCTGCAGGGGTTCTATGATGACATCAATCTCACCTAGTCCTGACGTTTGTTCCTTAAGCCATTGGTGCTGCTCATTGCCCTTCTTGCCACCTTGCTGGTTTAGTGGCGTAGAGAAGCAAATGTTGGGCTTCTTGGCGTATGATGATGGGTGGTGGTTTGTACTTTGAATTCATTCACGCACTTAATTAGCTTCCAATATCACAGTATTTTCTTGAAACATACCAAGTTACAAAGATAGTGTTATCCTTTCCTATCTCATGTACTCTCACCTTCAAGTTCCAATCTGTTTAGACGAGGATATGTCGATTTTCTATTGCCACGTAAAGATCCATGTAAAAAATCTTAGTGTTGTCCAAAAATTTCACCCACATTAGGAAATTAATGTAAAGACAATTCATGATAAAATAAATTTTTATATTATTTCATAAAACTCGTCAAAAAAAACTATTTTATTAAAAAATTTAAATTATTAGATAAAATTTATAATATTGATCATATATTATAATTTATAAAAATTTTGAAATTATATCAAAATATTATTTTATCTAAAGATTTAAATTATTACGTGAGATCCAAACATAAAATACAAACCCACCTATAATTGGCAAAGTATTTTTTCTGGGGTGTGGTCAACGAATCGTGTGTCAAACAGACTCACGTTTGTGCTCCACACAGCAACTCTCATATCACTCCCCACTTATGAACCCATGAGTTCTTACGAGCATCAAAAGAGTCAAATGTGAGATCAATGACCCAACAAGACCAAAGAAAAAGCCTAGAAATCCACGAGTGTTCATCGGAAAATATATTCGCGTGGCACGCGCCTGACCAAAGTTCGATTTCCACAAGTCCATCATAAACAATGGAAAAGTTTTGTGTTTCTTGGTACAGCAATCTTCGACCGATCTACCCCAGTCCTTCTCATCACAAGCAAACAATTATTATTTTTTTTTAAAAAAAAAAATTGATATGATGTACAAACAAATAAGGTAATATACGTAGAAAAAGTGGAAATACATCATATATTTTTTAAGAAAAGAAAAAAGGGCAAAGTGCATAAAAAATATATGTGTTTCTGCATCTAACATTTCCCTTATCTTAACAACTTGCGATGAAGAGGGAATATTTGCTCTTGGGGAATTGGAGCATAGATGTAACATCAAAGTCAAAAAGCTACCTGATGGCATGAATGGTAGAACGAAAGGAAAAAAGTTCGTTCGCTAATTGGTTTATATGGTAACTCTGTAGCATTCTGAAAGAGAAATTGATCAACGTTAACATGCAGTTGTTCTCCATATATGAATGGTCATTGTTTCTTCTTTCTTTCATTATAGCTGACATATACCAACAGACAAAAGCCATAGCCAAAATTACAAGGAAACCAAGCATAAGGGAAGGGACTGCATGAATCTAATTTTTCATATTTCCTTTTAAAAAGACTTGTCGCAATGCACTAAATTCCCACAATAAGAGTAAGAAAATTTGGATACACACAATCATATCATTATTTTTACAGAAAAAAATTATTTTTATAACTCAAATTTGTAATAATAGAATAATTTGACTATTATACAAAGTTTGGAAAAAAAAAAAATAATAAAGTCCATGAATTGGTGGGGTTGAAGAATGTTAAAATGGTGAAAGAAGAACTTGAACTTGCCCAAATCACCATGTCCATATAATATTTCTCAATTGCGATTGAACATAATTACAGTGTTGCCCGTTACCCCCAATTAGACCCTTGATTCCAAATTAAATTTGTACAATGGGTTCTGTTCTCGTTTGCTAGGGTTGCCATTGTCTCCTTGTAAAAGCATTGAACTTTTCTCCATATAGGCTGCAATACACCTCACTTTTCCCTTCCATGGAAAAGGCGAAAATACCATTTCATGACACCTTATGGAACTGGCCAACTCTGGGGGTATTAGCCCTTTTATCATCCGAAAAAGCATTGAAGGTTCCCTATGTAGTAGAGATGCAAAAGTAGAGACTTGCATGTAAGTATATGTCTGTAACAATTGTATGTAGACTGCTTCAAAAGCATTACAAGTCAGAGTAATGAGAATAGGAAACACAATGAAGTGACTAAAAGCCTGGCTGGTAGCTGCCCCAAAATTCAGATTGCAGTTTTGCCAGTTCAGCTTTTCAATAAAGCAAAGGAGTATCCATGAACATTCCAAAGCGACCAACCCACTTGGCCACCCCAAAAACTTAAAGAAAATGAACCAGGATACAAAAAAGAATAGTAGCCAGGATGGAATTGAGAATCAGAATCAAAGATATATATTTTTTTTTGGGTTACATCGATCGGAATGGACAGAATCTTATATTTTCAATACCTGACTAACCAATTAATCCAGTAACATCAGATAATATGGCAGAACCAACTTGTTCAACAAAAATCATCTTATTTTTGTGTGAGATTCCCTGTTCGTTACGTGACTAAAGAATTAACAAATAAAAATTAGCAGAGTATCTTTGAATCATAAAGTTGTTTTTGGTAAACCCCTTCTGGGATCTTCTTGGAACTTGCCTTTCCAATGAATATACAACTTCGACTCAAAAATTTAAAAAAAAAAAAAAATAGTGAAATTTTTATTGCAACAAGTTTTTAACAGACATTGTAAACTTTTGTAAGCCCCATCTTTGTTCTTAACGGAGAATCAAATTGACTGAAAATTTTTCTAATTTCCTTCTCTTTTACAATTTAAAGGGTGTTACGTCCTACACTGTAGGGTCTGAAAAAGTATCTAATACATTTATCTTTGCTTTCATAAAGACATTATTTTTGCAGCTCGATTAGCCTGGAGCAAACCCTGTTATTACATTAAGGCTTGCTTTTCTATTGTAATTTAAAAATTGGAATTGCACAGTCTAGCTATTCTTTAATTAATTATCAGTGTTTCGTGACAATAGCGGTGCACAAAATGACAAAGGTAAACAAGCATTGGCCCTAGTCTACTTCTGGCTAGAAATAGAAAACAACAAATTGCATCACATGCAATTTCGTACTTCATAGTTCTACTTCCAGAAATCAGAATCAGACCCATAGTCCACGGGGTCAACAAATTTTGGGCAGTCAAAACTAGCCCAATATCTTTAATTCTAGCTGTTTACCAAGAAGATCTTTTCATGGGACCATAGCCACGAGGATTTCCTTTTACCGAACAAGAGAAAGTAAACAGTAATACATAATTAATTAATTAATAATAATAATAAATACAGACTAATCATATTTTAATTAATTTTATAAATAAATAAAATTAAATATAAAAAATTACTATATCACTTTATATTATTTTTTTATATATATTATTACCTGCTAGTACTATTCAAAATTCCACCAAGTACTTTTACCTTAAAACTTTCGTTCGTAGATCAATTTAAGCACTGTCTTAATCATGGGCCAGCAAGTGTTTTCCACCTCTGTGGTTTGGAGTCAGTGGACATGGATGCGTTGCCTTGAAGGGTCAAATAACTATATATATATATATATATATATATATATATATATATATATTATTGTGATTATTTTTTTTTTCTTTGTGACCTAGCAATTCAACCCCAAAAGTCCACAAAGAACCTTGAAACCTAATGAAGCGGTGTCTTAATCATGGGCCAGCAAGTGTTTTCCACCTGTCTGGTTTAGAGTAGATGCAAATGGTTGCGTTCCTTCCAAGGGTCAAATAATTACACCCATATTTCCAACAAGTGTGCCTCTGAAGCGGGACAGTGGGCTCGTGCGTTGAATTAAAACTCCCCACCTCAATACGGCTCTTTTCATGGCAAGTACAAATACATGCGCTCTAAATTCTTATTTTTCCAAAGCTGAAAGCCACTCCCACTAGGCCTTACCCCTAAGGCATCACGAGCGGAAAGTAAAAAAAAAAATTAAATTTTAATATATAATACATTCACGTGTCGTCCTCTACAATTCAAGTTTTTGATTTAGACAACTTTGTGACATTCTGTCAGAACCCAATAATCATAAGTTTAAATCATATTATTATCAAAATCTTTTAATTCACTGCGAAAAGAACCAACATGCTCCATATATATATTTCATTGATTTTACTCATCCAATACTAAAATCGTTTGAGTTGAATCATTTTTAAACAAGAGGGATTATAAATTGCAAGGCAACGAAAAGGGTTGCATTAGGCCTTAATTAATTATATTTATTGACCACCCGAATGATAGTTCAACAGAATGTTTTGCGTCCATCATTTGCATGTTGCTGCTGCGTGCGTAGGATAAATATTAAAGCAGCAAGTGATGCTTTAGTTATAATTACCACTTTAAATTGCAGACTTTGACTCGTACTGTTGATTAATTGAAAGACGAAAAGTATAATCTAGTAGCCAAAACAGGATCATCTCAAAATGTGACACAGGAAAACGATTTGAAATTGAATATGCTGTTCTTTGTTTCTTTTTTTTCTTTGGGGGGGGGGGGGAGAAGGATGACTAGATGAAGTTTTGCGGGATTTTTGGTTTGCAATCCTCTTCATACATTTTGCAAAGACTTTGGTACAAAAGTCTTAATTGGTCTTTCACATTTAGATGCTTTTTAAATTATATTTGCTAATATTTTTTTTAAAATTAATCTCTTACATTTTTTTTGGTCAATGATTTTGACCTTTATTTATTTATTTTTCGTTCAATATGTCACATGGTATATCATGTCAATCGTTTGATATCAATTTGGACGTCACATTATCATTTCTAGATGGCATTGTACTTCTTCAAAAAAAAAAAAATATTTAAAAATTTGTAAAATGATTTATAAAATAAAAAAATTGAAAAATCTTTGAAAAAAATCTGAGAACTCAAAATCAAATTTGAAAATGCAGAAAAAAAAGGAAATATTTAACAAACCAGAATATATATATTGTGCAAAGGAAATAAATTTTTGATTTTTTTTTATTTTTAGGTATTTTTTCAAAATGTTTCAATTTTTAAATTTTAAGACATTTTGAATTTTTCACTTTTCATTTTTTTAACTTTCGGTCATAAAAGCATCCACGAAAACCTGAGCAGAAATTTTGAATCTACTAAGAAAATATTTTTTTTGTCACTATATAGTGAATAATATATTTTTCTCTTCAATAAAAATGAAGAAAATTATTTCATAAACGTTGGCGCTAACGAACCCCCCCCAAAAAAAAAAAACCATCTGAGCCTACTCTTCATTTGTTTGCAAGGCTTGGGGACATGTATACTGACAGCCCCAAAAACTGGGTGGGCTGTCTTATGGGTTGGGTCTATATTATCTTAACCCAAAAAATAAGAATGGGCTACGGCCCAACAGATGAGAGACACACCTAAGAAGCCTGCCCCCATCATGGATGATGAAACTTTTCGGCCCATCCATGAAAAGTTTTCTTCTATGTACCTTCACATAATGCACAATATCACTAACAAGCTCTAATTTATTGGAAATAAAATAATTATTAGAATTGAAAGTTTCAATTTTAAATGTTAATCAAAGTTAATTAACATAAAAATAAAAAAAAAAAAGGAAAAACATAATGCACAATATCTGTTCACTCATGATAATTTTGTAATGCATGGATTTTCTTTTTTTCTAAAAAATTTTTTTCAAAAGAAAATGGAAAACAAAGATTGTCATGAGTTGATGCGTTGTGTTCATGTCTGGCAACATTACTTGGATCAGTTAAGTGTTTTTCGTTTCACAAATTAGAAGTTACCATCCTCACTACCTTTTGGGTAATTTCTAATCCAATCAAAGATGATGCTTGAAAACTTTTCCAAATCTTAATGAAAGACATTTCCCATGTTGTTGCTTTTCCCATTTGCCACTTCCTGTCATTTCAACCCAGCCATTTCGCTTTCTCACCACATCAATTCCCACAAAGGAAAGTTAACAAAAACTTAATTATAAACTGAGTCCTTCTATTTCCTTGGTATTGGTGTATGCCATTTTATTTAGATTTCACCAGTAACATTCTTCAAGAAAAGAATTTTTTTTTTTTTTTTTATGGATTTTCAGGAAAACATTTGTAATTTCTTATGAATTTCATAGTCTTATTATATGGATGATCTGTTTTTAATCTAGAGTTGGGAGGGTAAACTTACAACACAATATGCAAAATTCACAGATCGTCCACCGCAGAATTGTGAGATCACCTCAAATATATGTACTCCAAATACTTTTTTAAGAGCCTGACGTGGGTACTCCTGTTTCACTTTTCCAAACAATGTTGCTTGTTGTCTATTCTCTGGGCCACACTTGTTACCAACACTGTTTTTGTCATGGAAAATGAGATTGTATTTCCCCTACACCTTATTCTACATGTTTCAAGTGAGAGCTACGACAAACTCAGATTCATCAAGCAAGCAATCCGTAGATATTTAGGGATGTGCTAGCAACGTAGACAGGGTTAGGAAGGTGCTGGTAACTTGGAGTTTGCGTGAAAGAAATTGCATGGTGACCCAAAAAAAAAATATTCCCCCCACACCTGATTTAGTTGCTCTTCACTCAAAATTCGGCAGTGGATCCTCGCTGCCCACCCAATTATGCTTCTAGATAAGACCGTAGGCATTTACGTCTACACATGCGTCTAACAAATAATATTAGGAATATAAGGCAAGCATAATCAAGCAGGACATGAATCGAGGTTTGACAATCATTATAATGACCCCTTTTCGTTCCTTGATATCTAAGGAGCTTTCATTACGAAATGGTCTACCTTTTCCTCTCTTTTGTCTTTCCAAGTTTCAACAATAAAATTAATATAAGAAGGATGCAAGCAAGCAAATCTCACATGAAAAGCCAAAAATATAAAAACAAAAAGAACAATGTTGAGCACTCACATGTGTACCATCTTACAGCTTTCCTATATTAACACATATGGTGGGTTCAGATTGTCAAAACTTCAAAAATTTTCTTCTATCTAGCTCCTCAAAATTCATTTCTATAGCTCATCTACGGTTTCATGCTCCATGCTTTCTCTTCTAACCCTTCTTCTCCTACTCTTCCACCAGGGCCATGAGAACTCATCACCCCATATACATTGTTCTTTGCCTCTCCCTCCTCTTATTAATGTTTCATGAGTTGCACATCTTCGCGTCCGTGGTCAACAAGAAGGAGATCAGCAACATGGTTCATTCGTCAACCTCCGATCGTCCTCTGCTTAGCAGAAAAGTTCTTGCTAGTAAGTTTGATTTCAGCCCATTTGAAAAGGACCATAAAAATCTCTCCCGGGAGGCTGAGATTGATCCACATTATGGTGTGGAGAAACGCCTCGTCCCCACCGGTCCCAACCCGTTGCACCATTGATGATTCGCTTTCTTGCTTGATACAACTAGATGATTACTCAGGTGAATGATAAAAAGATGTGGCTAGTGAAAGCCTTCATTACTTGTATAATTCTCCTACTTCTTTTTTTCTTTTCTTTTCTTTTTCTTCTGTTTTTCCATTTTATGCTTTCTTCGTGCATATAAATTCAAATTATATATTGGGCTCATGATGATGTATAAATGTATCAAAAGCTGATATGTTTCATGAAAAAGGGTCGATCGACAATATAATCATCAATTTTGTAGCGTTAAAAAGTTCATCATTGCAATGATAATGCTTAATTGATCGGAGTGGCTAGCTAATCATTATTTCTAATAGCCCCATCTTTTTTTTTTTTTTTTTTTTTTTGAGATTTCAAGGAAACATGAGTAGATGGGAGGGCAAGCAATGGCAGGAAGTGATATTAAACTACTCCTTAATAATGATATTTGTTGACGAGGTTGGTTAGCTTTAACACCTTCTCTTCTTTGAAGATCAATTAAGCAAAAGCCGTGTGTGCACTAGACATGATGGATATGATGGTACGTGCCAGAAATCAGCTCCTGTTCCTATTATAACTTTTGAACTACAATTCCATTCATTGATCAAAATCAAGGCTAGGCACACCAGCACGGTGCCCAATAAGAACAATATTCCTCTCCTCAAGTAAAGCTATGTTGCGTTCTTGGGCAAAAGATTCTCTCTTATTGATGATAGATATCAGCAGAATCATTTTCTAAACGGTGTATTGTACTGTTTTTGCATTAAGATATCGTTTCAAAAAGAACATATATCTCAATACATGGGTCAATTTTAAGTTAACAATCTTTTCCGATTGTTTGTAATTACATTTCTTTTTTTTTCTTCTAATGAAATTCACTTCAGTGATCGAAGGGGAAAAAAAAAAAAAAGAACTCTATAGATGTTCCCACGACAAAACTAAAGTATCGTAGCCCATGTACTGCAAACCCACATAAAAACACCTTTTCCTTTACTCAACCTTACGTCATGTGAACAAAATTAACCAAAATCCTAGCTCCCTCCACGATATTAGATGCATTGTGAAAGATGGGAGCAAACCGCCCTAGTCTACACCTCTCTTTGTTCATCCATGCACAAACATATTCAGAATCCATCTCCACCACCTAATGTTCTAATTCCATCCATTGTTCAGAAAAAAAAAAAAAAAAAAAAACACCTCAGTGACCCATTTCACCGAAAGATGGGGATGATTGCAGTATAACGCACATAATTAATTAATTAGCTCCTGTTCATCTAACAAACTTTATGTGAATTCTATGCAATCAATAAAGATAGTGTACAACCTTAGCTCAAGCATTTCACTAATTTACCGAAACTTCTCTATTGATGATGTTACAGTTTTCAGCACTTTCTCTATGGTTTCGTGGGTGTTTTATAATGCATTCTAATGTAGGGGGACCATACATTTTTTGTTTTTTTTTTTTCGTTTTTTGGGCTTTTGGGGTTAATATTGTGATGTAGTATCTCGATTAGGTTAAAGATATTATTAATGTCCGAATTAAGGATTTAGAGAAAATCACTTCTTTCTAATAAACTCCATGATTTGAACTATCGTTAACACATAATTATTGTCTTTATATCACATTAATTAACTAATTAGTTACACAGTGATCGTGAAATGCTCTCTACAAAGGAAACAATTAGATAGACCAAGCATGATCCAGGCCTCTCCATCTGTTTTAAGGAGGTTGCTGCTTCACTCACAACTGCGTATTCACTCCCCCTCCTAACTAGCAACCACCCCCCGGAATTAAAATCTTATGGTATAGTGAAATTATGTATGCATGCGTCGGAATCTATTTGAAGAATTCATTTTATCGGTCCGGTTCATTCTTTTGGATTCCACACATGCGATCCACAAAGTTCACGCCCCACTTTCGAATCTCTCTGAATTTCGGCTGAATGCCGCTGGTTGGTGTTATGTATATACACTATGTGATTATATTTTCACTGGCAAAGATTTCCATATTTAGTAGCATCTATATCACCAATTTCACGGTTATTATGGCAACCGTCTGGAATGTGACGATCGGTGGAAAGAGGATAAGGAAAGTTGTGTAAGTAACGAGCTAGCACCGGTTCATTTTGCTATCATTCTATCACATTGAAAAAAAAAAAAAACAAAACCATATTTTTCTCTTTTAACGATCGAAAGAACCTATTGTTCATAGAGATGTCTTTTTATCTATTAATTAGTAAATACTTCTGTTACAATAAGAAGATGCAAGTAGTTAATGTTAAATTGGTTGATTAACTACTAAAATATCTTAATATCTTAAAAAATTAATCATACTAATTAAATTATAAATTAATTAAATTATTAGTTTAATTTAATCGTAAAAATTAGATAAATATTAACTCAGTTATAAACTAATTAAATTAAAAAAAAAGTAATAATTAGCAATACTCAAGTTTACATTTAGATTAAATATTAAAATTTTAATTTGATCTTAAAATTTTTTTAAAAATATATTTGAATTCTAAAATTTATTTAAATTTACAATTAAATCATAAATTTATCTAAATTTTTAATTTAATCATTACAACTAAAAAATTAATATACAATTAAGTCTTTATATAATTTTTTTATAAAAAAATATTTAAAATTATCCATTGAAAATTATGTTTAGTCAAAATATACCATATAAAAGCTTTTTTTTTTCAATTATTAATAAATAAATATATATTTATTATCAAATACTAATTTTACTAATATAAATTCAAATTAATATGTTAAATTAATTAAATTTTAAATTTTTATTTTTTTACAATTTAAGTATTGATTTAATTTTTAAAATATTAAAATATTTGTCATCTTATCTAATAAATTCAAACTTAAAATATCCATTTTAAGAAATTAAATTCTTACCACTAGAATTTCTCTTAAGTACATAGCTTTTTACTATTTATCACAACTTAGGTCTAATTTTGTCTAAGATCAACTATGTAAATGATGTATAAAATTCCACCTGTCATGTGACCTCAACCTCCATTTCCTTGCAATAAATATTAAAAGGAAAAAGAACAATCACCTTTGTTACATCAAGTAAGAAATGACAAATTTGTATTCTATCAATAATGATAAAATAGGAAAAGACATGACAAGATTGTAACCCCGCCCCCTGCCGACTCCCAACCTCTCAACAACTTCCTTCTTTCTCTATTCCAAGGGCAAAAATGGCCGAGGGAGAGGCAGATCTAATTGAGGCGAGCGAGCAAACCCCTCCTGGTATTTATGTATTTTATATAGTATGGTATGCATAAGTTCGCCATTTAACTTAGTGTTTAAGTTAGTTTTGCCTCCCTCGGGCCACGAGGTCAAGTCCTCGAAACCCTATATTTTTTTTTTTTTTCGTCCCACTTAATAAATTGGTTCTGGATCTGTTAACAGTTTGAGCCGACACCAATAAAAGGATTCACCGACATTTTGCTTACGCAACAAAGCGTTTAATACGGGCCAAATGCCTTTAATATCTCAATGTAATGATAACAAGATGGCTACATCCACGGCAATCTTAGCCAAGTTGTTGTCGATTTCATTTTCAATATGGGTAATGCCTCGTGACAGTTATTACAACTTTACAGGAGATGCATTCAATGAAAATTCTCCATTCAATAAAATAATAATAATAATAATAATAATAAATAAACCCTTTATGGGAGATGGAAAAATCTATAATTGTCAACTATAGTAAGTAATATTACAGCAGCGATGGTAGGACAGGCTACCAAATGAAAAGACTATTGAATCTATTAAAAGGAATGTAGAACTCCCCTAAACCTAAATGCTTTTTTTCCTTTCTTTTTTTCTATTATTTACCCTTGAAATCACTTTTTCTTTTTGTTCGATTTGAGTGGGAGAGAGGGGATTTAATTATTAGTAAATTTTTGGAAATTCGAGCTCAAATTTCATTCAAGTTTTCAATTTGGGCTATATCGAATGTTTTAAACCTAAAGGTTTATAAAAGAAGTGATGCTAGATGCTGATTACAACAACGTCAATGGACAAGAAGCCGTACAAATTGAAGTAGATAGTCCTTTTGCATAAGAGGCAGAATTCTCATGGCTGTTAAACTCATTAGCAACATTTCTGAATATAGGTTTTTGTCTCTCACATTCTCTAACATATATATGTTTTACACTAAACTCAACGTACATTATTTTTAAGGGTCCGGCAATCAAATAGTGACCCAACTCAACTTACTTGCAGCTCGACAAAGCCAGCTCCTCAGTCTGACCAAAGGCAGACCATATATCCACCGCGAGACCCCATGAAATGATTAGCAATTACCAATTAAAATTGTGGAAGAAAATTAATGTTGGAATTAGTAATGGTTTCTAAAGCACTTTCCCGTGAGAGATCATAGAAACAACGGAATTTACAACAGATTTAATTAATTATTAGGAAGCAGAAATTGAGACCAATAGAAAGGATTAACGTGCAAGAGTGATAGTGTTCATTTCGAGCAAAGCGTCTTATAGAAAAGGTTTGCAATATAATTGAGGAAGTTCATAAAATAACCACAAGTGCTGGTCTAGTTGCCAAAATAATTGAACTATTACTATTTTTTGATACATTTACAGACCTAAGTTCTACTCCTGGGATCATGTTACAACATTCGTGAATCCCTTGATGACTTACCTTTGATCGGATCGAAAAAATAATTAAATACAACATACAGAAATTTTTTAAAAATATATTAAAAAAATCATATCTTTATTTTGTTTAATTAATAAACTGTTAATTTAATTTTTAATTATATAAAAATTTGTTACATGCTTAATCAATTTGAAGTGTTTTATATACAAATTCATATTATATCATCATAACTTTTATATTCACGTATATTTTATATTTTTTTTATTGTAATCATATCACTAAAAATTAAAAATATAGACAAAATAATAATTTTAATAATACAAGAATTTCAGATATGTCAACTTGGTCAATCATTTTTTCATTCAACTGTATGTATGTGTCTGGCCGTGATCTCGTTTTTTCAAAATCCCTCAAGCAGGTTCTTGAAGACCCATTTTCCCTTATGATCCGCACAAGCATTTCAAGGGAAATGGTACGTCTTTTCTTAGAACATGCCACCGTTGATCACATGACACAAATTTTGCTCAAACAATCAATTCCAATGGACTGGTTGCACCCAAGTCCCCATTGGCGTCACCGGATAAACCAGCCAAAGGTACTAGTAACAAGGCAACTCCACTCTTGTACAACAAAAAGGCTGGTCAGGACCAAGATCGTAGCAACGAGCTTGAAAGCCATGTGGGAGGTTTTGGAGAAGATGGTTTGTGGCAGAAGTTGATCTGGGTGGGCGAGAGATGCCAGCCACCAGAATTTTCAGGTGTGATCTTTTATGATAGTCGAGGTAATCGAAGGTCTGAGATTACAAAAGTCTCCTAGAGCTAGGCCATTTCTAACCATTCCACTTCCGGTCATCAAAGATGCCCATTAGCGAACAAGCAGCTTTAACTCAATGATAATAAAATCATCTAAGTTTAATTTGAGTTTCAGTTAGTATCAATTAACTGAAAGAAAAAAAACAAAAATCACTAGAGACATTTTTCTATGTGTAACTATCGATGCATTAAGTCCGTAGTGCATAATCAATTTGTTGGGTTAAATCAGTTAAAAGTTCGGTCAGCAACAACCCATCTATTTGCTGTTGTTTCATTTCTATTCTCAATTTTCCAGATGAGTATTGGAATTGGCATCTCGCCTGTAAATGGGCAATCATGGTGAATTATATTGCAGCAGTATTTAGTTAGTCCAAAAATCCAAGCAGCATTCATGGGAATTGCATACATTTTATATATATATATATATATATATATATATATATAATATTGATGTATAGTTACTCACTTTGTAAGCATTATGCAGGTGAAACATTGTTGTGCATGTACCAAAAAAAATGTATGGAAGGTTGTCAGCGGACTGGTTTGACAATTATATTCGAACAAAACTATTAGTGGCGGTTTGAAAATTTAAGGGCAAAAACTTTCAGATGCTTTGGCTTATTCTCTTCTGCTGTTTGTGCTCTTACACGGTTCCTCGGTTATTCAAAAGCCTTCATGCTTTCTGAATCCTTTGGAATGTAAGCTTGCACAACGCTTTATTCCCAAATGTAGCAATTGCTTTATTCAAGTTTACAATGTGCAAAGGATCCAGCACTCGGGAATGCTGAGTTTTTGCAAGCAAGAGACTCTTCAAACAGCCATTTATGGTAGAGAAGTACTTGAGAGATAACAAGTGTGCTGTGACAGCAACATGCTGAATTTGCCTTTGTAGCTCTTTTACCTCCTTCCTTGCCACCTCCAATTGCTTCTTCATGGAAGCTCCCTGTGCAATCTCTTGAAGTTCTTCATTTTAGCTTACCAGGAACTAATTTTAATATTCAGCATGTCAATCTCAACTGTTTTATTCTTCAGCTGCCTTTGTAATTCAGCAATGTCTGATTCCTGCTTCTTCAGTCCAGGTAACTCAAGCAGTTCACCTTTAAGTTTCACCTCTCTCTCCTCCAATTCCTTTACTAGGCCGCACAAACGTTCCAGTTCATTGGCATTATTTTCCATCTCAGTTTCATAAATATTTTCCTTCTCTGACTTATCAAAATTTTTCTCAGGCAAGGGATATTCGATTTCACTGGAAAGAAATGTTTCAAATTCAGTAATATCTTCTTCTTCAGTACCAGATGGAATACCATGAACATGGTTAAATATGCTGCTACTCAATTTGATCTCTTCTTGCTCTTCTTCCTCGCCCTACCAAAAAAAAAAAAACCAGCATCTCATCTTTCAAGAGAAATAGATAAAAAGAAGAAGTAACACTAAATAGCACAGAAGTGTGAAGGCAAGTTAGAAGATTTTGATTAGCCTTTGAGTGTATACTCACATCCTCTTCTCTAAGGTTATCATTGGAATAAGGAATCTGCTCATTGTCTTCGATCTGATGTAGCTCAAAGCATGCTTCACTATCTGAGTTCCAGTTTCACCAGAACAAACATAAAGATAGCAGAGCATGTAAGCATTAAAGCAGAGATAAAACAGCTTTTCAAATATAAGAGTGGCTTCTTAGGCCAAGTTCATGCGTGAAATAGCCAATGAATGAATGGTCTCACTATTGTTGGTGCTGAACTGGTAAATACAAAAAGATATGAATTAGTACCCAAAGGCCTGACAAGAGGGACTGGTGGCCTTGAAGCTCTGCTTTAACTGCATAGGCTGCAATAGAAGCAATAACCAGAAAGACTAACTGGACAATCATGTAGGAATTGTTTTTATAAGAATTTTTACCTTCCATTCATTTACATAAGCAAGCAAGATCCATAACTCCTCTCCACCACACATATCTCCAAAACCCCATTGCTTGCAATCCAACATATGCAGTTAAAAGACCAAAAAGAAAGGAATGAAAGAGACACTTAAAACGGCAAGGGGTTCCAAGGCACAAGACTCCACGCCATGGGGTTTGATGATGAGTAAAGTGTGCGCAGCCTTATTCCTTTTTACAGAAAAATTGTTTCTAGGACTTGAACTTAAGTAACGTTTACAAAAAGGCAGGCCAAAAACTGTGAATTTGAGCAAAAACACTATGCCCCTAGATATCTGTTTAAGTTTAGGATGAAAACCATTAGGTTGTGACCTAACAAGAGGGGTTAGAGAAAACTGTATCTTCTCTTATGCCTCATTATTTGGCTGTTACAAGCAGTTAAACCATTAGGTGATCAGAACTTCAGAATCAAGCCACAGATAATTTTCAGCCATCTGACTGAAGTATTCACCTCAAAATATACCTTACATTTCTAGCCATTAGATTAATTGTGGAAACTGTGTTCATTTATAGAAGACAAGTGTCATTAATAAGAACATGTTGTTAGCAGTAGGAGCAGGAGCTGGGTCCATTTGAAAGGACATGCCTCCTTGGATAGTGGTTTTGATGGAATAAGATTGGAACTTAATTCTCTGGTGGACTGGAGCATATGTAAAATGTCAGCTAAGCATGTATGAAGCTTGCCAAACTTTTTGGTGATTGACTGCCCAATAGACATGTTGAAGGCCTTTTGGGCTTTTCTCTGGAATTAGCTCTCTTCAGGAAACCCATGTAAAAGAAAAACAAAAAAGGTTGGAAGGACTCACAGGAAAGTTAAACATGCACAGAACAATCTCAAACATAACAAAAATATTTATTATTATTATTATTATTATTATTAGCATAGCAGGACCTATCTGCACTGTCAAACCATGGCATAACATTCCAATTTGAGAAATTCACCATTCCATGAATTTTCTAGTTATCCTTATTAAATTTTTTCTACTAATTTTTTTCTTGCAGTTTTTTTTTATATAATTTTTTTCTCTAAATTCCATCAAATTAAAGGCTTGCACTTTTTATAAAAGCCTGAAAAATAAATGATTAAATGATTGAAGGATTAATTATATAGAAGAAGACATGGTTAATGGTATAATACATGAGAAAAAAAAATCATTCAAATATGTCAAAATTAACAGTTAACGACGATGGCTTTGAAATGGATAGGATTTGGACTTTCCACGCCGCTCTTACAGTGGATTTCCAAGTCATCTCAGCTTGTACGTCCAACACCCTACATTACTACTTTATTCCGAAAAAAGTTTATTCTGAAAAAAGCTTGAGTGCGCAGAGGAAAACGTCCCGATTAAGATATATTTACGTCATGTTGATATTAATAATATTTTAAAAATATTTTTTATTTTTTTTTTAAATAATCACTTCAAATATATAATATGACGGATATCATGTATAAAAAAATTATTTGTATACATTTAATTGGTCTTATTATACATTTAAAACGTAGTATTACACGTTAAGGTTTTTTTATTTTTTTTGAGAAATTTGAATTTTAAAAATAATAATAATAATTTTTAATACAAATGAGATGAGGTTAGGACGATGTCATCGGTGTCATGGACGATTGTTCACAACAGTGTTCTTGGCCTGATATTTTGTGGGTGTGCGTGTATGTATTTGAGGTGTGTGCGTGTGCGCGTGTGTGTGTGTGTGTGAGAGAGAGAGAGAGAGGCATATAGACATGGTGAAGGAATTGAAAGAGGCAATCAGAGGAAATTTACTAGAAAATGGTGAAGGCTTTAGCAATGGAGTTTGGCTCTTCTGGGTGGCACTAATCACTCTCTTTGCTTTTACATTTCTCATTTTCTCTTGTGCTGAAGGTGCATCCAAAGACAAAGCCTCTGCAACAAATGCTAATGCTTATAGTTCAACATGCGGTGCCGCGTGTGCTGGAGGCTGCGGTGGAGGTTGTGGCGGAGGCTGCGGTGGTTGACTGTGTGTTTGTTTGAAGGAATCTTATCTCTGGTGGGGGTCTTTTGTAAAAAAGCATAACAAGCAAGGGAATTTACCAATATAGTTAAGAGACACCTGCAAGTCCCCTGTTTTGTCTTTGGATTATTACATTACATAACTGCATAGGTTTTGAATTGTAGCATGTTCCGATGCATAATCCCCTATGTAATCGCTTGAGCCACTAGTTTGCTGAAATCATGGCCATTACTTTCTTCTCCAGTTCCTTGGTCTGATTCACTCGATCAAATTACACATCAATTCCTGGTATAATTGGCATTGCCGTCTCTAACTTGGGATAATCTCAATTTGTTGAGAAGGATGAGTTCCTGGCATAATCGGTCTTGCAGTCCCTTAACTTGAAAGAAACTCAATTTGTTGACAAGGATGAGTATCATAGTATGATCTTGCTTAATGGATTTAGGATGTCTTTGAAATTGGGGTTTCAGTTTGCAAATCTGTGTCGTGAGTCAGACACAAAGTAATAATATCAATAATTGTGTTTAGTGACATCTAAAGATGCAGTTAGTAAAAGCGCAATACACTTTAAACTTAAGCCTGGAAACCATAATATCAGTTTTGTTTATTCTTGATAGCGTGGTTATGCACCGCTACTTCGATTTTGTTTTGCAGCGTTGCTACGTCCAATGTAGCTACAAAACTCAAGAGCAATGTCAAATAGACCCTTTATGGTTCACCAAACCTTTGCTTTCTCTGTTCGACAGTATCCTTTTCTGTAATTTTTACATTCTCGGGAGCCATTTCGACAATAATATTCAGTCTGTTCTTTCTCCTTTGGGGCAAGGGATACATATTAGTAAGGCCTAAATAGGGGGCCACCAGGACAGAGGCATGGTGGTTAACAGCTTCTCTCCCTCCCTTAATGCCCCATCCTAGATTAAGTATAGGATTCAATCTTCTTCTGCATATGATAAGACAGGAAAAACCCTTGAACAGATAAACAACCAGAGAATACAATGCAATACAGTGCTGGCAGCCAGTCTCGAAATTATGCACAGAACTCTGTTCTGATGCCACAATCGTTCAAGGAACAGAGAATGGTTGATCGTTGGGATCCCCTGAACCTCATCCCCCATGTTGAAAAAGGCAAGCACGCAAGACATTTGTACCAATGAATGGCAATCGTAAGACATCAGGTGCAAGTAATGAAGCAAAATGTCGCTAGTAAACTCGCTCAGTGACTCCTGGCTGAGATAAACTTTCAACATTGTCATTGTGATTGTCACTGTAAATCATGCATTAGAAGATATAATTACAGGAATCATACTTGGTACAGTAAAGGAACCAATCTCTCTCTCTTATTCCAACAAAGATTTTTGGTTGTAGCTAAACCCAGTTTGGAGGTTTTAACTTCAGTCATGACTCAAGCGAGAAAAAAAGCTTTCACTGTTCATATGAACTGAGGTCCTGTAGTTTCTATGCCACTGGCAGTAGCCATGTGACTTGAATGAATATGTCATTGGTCACTGAATTTGTAAATATATGCAGAGTGAGAAGGAAGGCTTTCCATGGGAGCTTATTAGTTGGCAGCAATTGCCTAATTTGGTGACAAATAAACCAAAATTCACATTCTACCATTCTTCCTCATTTCAGTGGAGGAAATATCAATGCGGAATTTTTCAGGTGGTATTGAGATAAACATGTCTTTTAACACCTCTGGAATGTCAAAATCCTCAAGAACCTGCAAAATAATCCAACAAATCATACTGAAAAAGACTCCATGATGAGGATATAAAGTATGTTAAGGCCAGGCTTATTTTGTGAGCCTCCAAGTGAACACACCTTAAAAACACCATCTACATTACGGCCACCAACAAGGAAAGTGCATCCTGTTCTTTTGCATCCATCAAGTATCTCTATCATCTTCTTATAGTCACCATCATAATATTTTGGCTGAAAAATGAGAAACAAGTAGTATGCATAACTTGGAGATTGAAGAATATAGGATACATCAGTGCATATGCTCTATTTGGCTTCTCTAACCTGCTAAACATACGATTATAACAAGCAAAGATTCTATTCTACATCCCACAGACTGCATAGAAATATTAGAACTTTAACTAATCAATGAATGTGCAGAGGCACACAATCATGTCTCACAAAAACTGGTAACAGTTCAGCAATTATAGTCACACATCGCTCAATGCATTAGCTCCAACATAATTATCTCACTCGTACATTAATGAGCCTTGCTGCTGTGTCTGCACCAATAACAAAAGCACTGCCTGGGAAAAGCTCAGCTTTCTTATAAAAATATGGCTGATTGGAAATAATCACCGTTTTTCCTGCCATTTAGAAGAGAGCTCATTAATGGATCACACAAATGAAACTAGCAGTAGCATCATTCCACACAACTTGGTTATCACAATCCACATTTAAATTGCTGATGAACAGGAGAGAAAAAAATAAAGTGAAAACTAAGACAAACTAGAGGTTTGTAACTCATAATTTCATAGGAGTTACCGAATCACACGTTGGTAAACTTTTGAAGACAAAGTGGTAAATGTGAACCCCTAACGAGACAGGGAACTAAATTTCATTTCCATTCATGACAACAATATCACAGCAATGTGCACAAATAATGCTATTGAGGGCATCTTAGTGTGTGAGACTCACACACTCAAGGGTAGGAGGAAGTATCAAATGTACACCCTTACCCTGGCTTTTAAAAGATTGTTTCCATGACTCAAACCTATAAGCTCCAGGTCACAATAGAGTAACAATACTGTCATACAAGGCTCACCCATATAAATGATGCTATTAAATGCCTTTCAATTATGCAAGAAAATAGAACAAAGATTAGAGATAGACTACTTCATAGTAAAAGCATTATTTGAATTCTATCTATGCATATTCTGCCAACAGAGTCAACATCTTACATTACCATTGAGTCAAGAGTGACCTTGATGCACAATTCTGTTCCCAGTTCTACAACCTCTTCCATAAAACATGTTCCTCATTGCATGTGTTCACATGAAAAATAACCACACTGACAAATGCAATGTATAGAGCTTGAACAAGATAAAAGCTATCAGCCTCACCAACTTTTTCAAATTGCTTGACACGATTTTGGATTTCCGATATTGAGAGAGGAGGTTTGTCAGCATTTACTGCAGATATTTCAAAGCACGGGCATCCATTGCCGCAGATGCTACATAAAAATGAGTTTAAAGGGTAAAGCACTGTGCATTCACTTGCATTTGCACTGGTAACACACTTCCATGGTCAAAACACCAACTTCCATAAAAAGCTAAACCAAAAGACTAATGTTTTCAATATGATTGTGGACTTGAATAAAAAGAAAAAAAGAAACATTCCCCAAATACATGTTTCTAGTAACCAATTCCCATACCTAGTTGCAACTTCTAGCAGCTTGATGTGACCATCATGTAATGGATTAAATGAACCTGGAAGTATTATCCTCCTCTCTTCATTTGACGGATTTGTCTCTGCAAAACAGTGGTTAAACATTAAGTAATGGAGAACAGTGCAACAAGGACTTTTCCAGCTCAAAAGAATGAACCATACCACTTGAAAACGGATAAATCTTGAAGCATATCTGCCCATTTATGATTTGTTCTAATTCTTGTTCTTCAGTAAACTGCTTCTCACAATCACGAGAAACATCAGAGTCAGTTAAATGAGATGGAAAAGTTGCCTGAACTTTGCACACATTTGCAACAGCCTACATCAGAAGAAGGGAAATTTGTTATTAAAATGTACCATGCAATGACCAGAAATAGAAACATCTCTAGAAATGATAGTAGACTGAAATCAAGCATGCCACATCTTGCAAAGGAATACAGTCAGTGATGGATAAAAAACATACGGTTTATACTAGTTTTTGAAAATTACCCCCATATTTTTTTTTTTTCAAATTTCTCCCCCAGTCATTTTCTTTTGACCATAAAGTGACATGATCCACTAACTCTAAAAAAGGTGTGCCTCATATCAATGTCTTAACATTGCCCACTTAAAGCTTTCCTTTTTCTTTTAGCCTACCTCTTTTAACTATTTAGAGATTTATTTGTAAATAGAAAATATACAAGTGGCAAGAATAAAACATAACATTTTAAAACCTTAACTTCTATCATTTATACTTTTAAGCCTAAGTGTCCATGGAGCACTTTAGTGCAAGAACTGGTTTACAAAATATTTTTGTTGTCACTACCAACAAGAAAGAACTATTTAACTTTCATCCTTTTGGTTTAATATTAACAGCTATATTGCTAATATACAAGCACAAGATGAATAAGGTGCAATTCATCCAAGGAAATGAATTTCATGAAGTGACACTTCAATAAATTGGGACCTTGGATTTGTGATGATCTTATCACTAGTCTAGTGATGAATGCATGATGGATACTCTTTGCCCACACTAATATAAATTCCTAGATCCTCCATTGCAAGCAATGGACCATATGAGAGAAAAAAAGAAAAAAAAAAAATTTATAGCCCAAAACTTTTGTGCCAGTATACAAGACCATATAAATATTGGCAATTCAATCCATTTTTAGTCACACACCTTCAATAGTAGATGACTTGAAAGGGCATCTTCTTGCTCCCGAGTTCGAAAACCCTAAGTTGAACAAGTAAAAAAATGGGATGTTTAATATACCAAGTTCACACCTTTAAAACAATTGTTCCAGTTGTTTTTTCGCAAACCCAAAGTCCATTTAAATATAGTGAAATATGATGTTAAATCTATGTGAGAGAAAAAGTAAAGTGAGATCCTCTGTTTTACCTTTGACAGGGTTACACTAGATGTCCAAAGTCTGTCAGATGTTCTTGTTGACAAGTGAAACCTATACATAACAAAAGAAGAGATTTACGTGGAGCCTGGGATAACCAAGGAGTCACATATTGCAAGAAACAACCAAGCGCCTAGATTACTTCAAATAATCTAAAGGTGGCACTCCACATAGAATTTCACAAGCATGTTTGAACCAAAAGTTCAATTTTCCAAAGCTAACAACTAGAATAAAGCATTCGAAAAGAAAAAAAGAAAAATATTAGCCATTACATATATTTATTTTCCCCCAAAAAATGAGGTGCTCCAATGAGCATAGCTTGCATCATATTGGAAAACATTACCAAACTAAATATGGAAACAAAACTCAAGAGACAAGTATATGATACTAAAGATGAAAATAGAAGACATGAACAAACAACATCAATAACAACAAAACCTTAATGCCAAATTCAATTTGGGACACCTACACAAACAGAACACATGAACAAAGTATTCTAAACATTGCACAGAAATTCAATACCCATATACAAAGTTTTACAATACCTATGATCCCCAAGTTTGGGGCACGAGCTTGCAAGAGAGCCAGTGAAACCCACACCAAGAACAGGGGCACCTAATCCAACACAAGAAACAAAGTCCCCCAAAAAACTTATACATCAAAATGCCTTCTAAATCAATTTAATCAAATGGGGTTTCCTTTTTTCGGTCTAATCACCAGGCCTAGACAGCTTAAGAGCACGATTGAAAGCCAACAAAGCCATTTCCTCTGCAGTTTGCTGGCTAGAGTAATTAGCAGGAATCTGAAACACCCCAACCAAAAAATAAAAAAAAAAAAACACAAATGAGATTAATTCCAGTCGTGATGGTTTTTCAGTATAAATAAAGAACTGGACAAGAAACGAAGCAAATCAATTAAACCTTGCCGAGCAATTGGATCATGGACATTCGGGAGTAAGGAAGCACTACTTCGAGCACAGTATTTGTTGCTCCTGGTACGGACATCAGCCAACCTACCGCCTAACCAATCAATTAAAGATTAAACTAATTGATTAATGATTTAATTAAATTCAGCCAACCTCGGACCTTGTGTTTAACGTTGCGGGTCCGAAAACCCGGATAAAATAATAGAGTCAAACCATTACTAGTGAGCTAATTACTTAGTTAGACCGTTGTGATGTGTAAGAGAGAGAGAGAGAGAGAGAGAGAGAGAGACCTGAGACGCGCCGCCAGCGATGTAGAAGACGGCCTGAGTGGAGGAGGAATGTATGGCTTCCACCAGACTTCGGAGACGGGCGTCCGTCATTTTTCCTCCCCTCTGACGGGTCGGGCGATCGGTCGTCGTTTCTTTCTTCCTTCGGTTCCCGCATAAATGGTTGATGGATGGATGGATCCACAAGAAACGCTGCCGTTGCAGTGAATTGTTTTCCCATTTGGGGGGGTCGGTAAGACGATTTATTATTTTAAACATGGTACGTTTCAATGATATTGCATTTTCCATGTAAACTATTCATCGGAATTAACATTTATACTTTCTGAGAATTTGAGAAAAATAAGATTTAAATCCAGCATTCTTCTTCAAGGAATTTTACTGTTGTGGTCAATCAAATTAAAACTTTAATTAACCATGGGATGTATTTAATTTTATACTATTCCATATAATTTTTTTTAAAAAAAAAATTTTAGATTTGAGCTTCTATTAGAATGTTTGGTGGAGTTTTATGAGAGTGGTTGGCTACACCACACCTCTTGGTCATTGAAAATAGTTAGGTACCATCTTGACTCTAGAGCGTGTTCCTCTAATAAATTGGATCGAGGTCTAATTTATTGTATTGTGTAAAGATATATGTAATTTTTTTTAAAAAAATTATAGAATATCATTATTTAAAAAAAAATTATGTATATAAAAGTGAAGTAGAAAATTCTAACATCACAAGTGAACCTTATTGGTTATTTTTTATCTTGTTCTTCATTTTTCATGAAAGTTAGCTCAGAATATGATACAAGTAAAACCCATTTTGTAAATGTTACCTCAAAACAAAAAAAAAAAAAATTGCAAGGTCTACTCAATTTTCTTTTTTTTTAAGATTGGTTTTTGTATATAATTTTGCTTTTATTTCTCCCTTTTCCTATGTACCCAACCACCAAAAAAAAAAAAAAAAAAAAAGGAGAATTGGTTATGTGTTGGATTTGGATTCTAATTTCATGTGAACAAATAGATGTGTTCTACAATTATATGATACCAAAGATTTATGTGCGAGAAAATTTAGAGGAACGCAAAAATGAGGTAAGTTTAGAAAAAAAAAAAATCATTAAATTGTGTATTTTAAATTTTATACTCGTGTAATTAATAATATTTTATATAAATTTTGTTTGAATTTATATAAAAAATTATATTATATATTTTTTATAAAAAATATTTTAAATATATTAATTATTATATTTATAAATTATTTATTATATTAATTATTTTTAATAAAAAATTATTATTTAAATACTTTAAATTTTAAATAAATTTTATATTTAATTTTAATATTAATAAATTTAAATTTTATAATATTATGTTATAAATTAATTAAAATTATGTTTAAAATAAATATTAAAATATAAATTTAAATTTAAAATATTAAAAAAATATATTAAATTATCAATAAAATTACTATTTTAAATAAGTGTCCTGCAGAGAGACTTTTACAAATTTATTTCTCTATTTATATAAAATTATTTACCACGAAAAATTGTGAATGGCCACGTCCATCAGTCGAATCAGTTCCCTTTTACCTGTCACATCCTACATTAGTGTCTCTGTCGGTTCCATTTTTCTCTCAAAGAAGGTGAAAACACAGTAGATCCTTTGCAAATTGCCTCAATTCTAAAGTTAACCCAAGCTACAGGATATATGACCTTTTTGCTGTAATGATTTCCTTTAGATTCCATATTCAAATTAATTTTTTTTTTTTTGGGCATATTTGCCAGGCAATTTTAGTGCAGAAAACAACAATAGAAACTAATCGACCCATTTGCATGGACGTAGGGCACACGTCTAAACCCAAATGCCAAGCGTATAAAATACTTTATTTCTCAACTCAACTATAAAAAGAAAAAGAAAACAAAAGAGAAAATAAATAAAAAAAAATCATAAACAACAATACCTTAAACTGTGGACAAATGGAAGAGGTTACCCCATATCAAAACTTAGGGTAAGAGACGAAGCCTCTGAGGATCCCAACTCAGAGGTAACTTCCCTTGAGGACAATGAGCAACCAAGGTTGAGAATATGAATCTTATGATAAACTTTGTAAAATTACGTTATTAATGTTTTTTTCAAATTAATTCAAATTAAAAGTTAATTTAAATTAAAAATTTATTATAATAAAAATTTAATTAAAATTAATTATTTAAATATTTATTTTTATATAAAAATATATTATTTATATTATTCATATATACTATAATAATAAAATCATATTATTCTCATAATTTTTTTATCATCACCTTCATTCGTGTGAAGCATGAACCCTCACTTCTTTTTTTTTTTTTTTGTTAATTACTTTAATACAATTTTAAAGTTAAAACTTTTAATTTTAAAAATCACTCTAATACTATTTAACATTTACAATACCTCAAAATTAGTTAGGAGCTTTGTAGCATTTTGGGGGTTGACGAGTTACTTTTTCTACTAACTACTAGTTATACTAATAATTTTCTTGCTTAAAAAAGGTTTGATAATTAGATTACGCGCATGATTGGCATACAAAGTTCTTAAATATATAGCGCAAACCCAATTTATTTTTGTATCAATTAATTATAAATAAGATATAAATTCAATGATTTTAAAGGTAAATTTACTTCAATATGTCTAATTATAAATTAATCTGTGTATAAAATACAAATTCTAGATTGGTTGAGATTACCTGTGACTAAGACACTCTATTAGGGATGTGCAAATAATCTATTCAATTTGTTTTATATTATTTTTTACAAAGAAAATCAAAAAATATTATAAATTATTAATAAATTATAATTTATTAATATAGAATCATTTGTAAGATTAAAAAATTGGAATTTGATTCTTAATTATGACCAATTAATTAGAAAATATTTCAAATTAAACCAAATTAAATGGATTCCACAAATCATTTTATCTTTAAAAATGCTTCACAAACTTTAAAACATTTTAGAGAAGAGCTAATGGAGTTAAAATCCATTAACTAAATTTAAAAAAAAAAAAAAGAATTTTCCGTTTATTCTTTTTGTTTGGCTCATTTGTTTGTCTTGACCTAAAATCGAAATCAAACTGAACCAAAATGTTTTATTAAAATTATTTTATTAGTTGGTCCACTTCAGTTTGCACGTTACTTTCCCACCATTTATTTTTAGGCCCCACGAGAAAAAAATCTTTTACATGCCAGGCCGACAGGCTCTGTGTCCTCTTCCACCGCATCAAATATGATCATGAAGTGATGATAAAAAATAAATAAATAAATAAAAATAATAAAAGTGAAAAAGACTAGGGTGGTGTGGGCCCTCACCTAAAATTCTCAAGCCCCACTAGTCAAACGGCTACTTCTGTAGTTCACATTTCAATTTAGGGCGAAAAGACTCATTATATCGTGCGTTTTTTTTTTTGAGATTATAATCTCCAACTCCCGGAGGAAGTAGTACACTGTATAATCACGTGGTGGACATTTGAAGAGTTGTACTTGGGTCCCACTGCTCTAAAAGGCTGCTAATTGCCGTCAGATCTGGCAGTGTTGGCCTGATCGATAACAGTCAACAATTCCAGCTGCGGAAAGTTTCCACCTGGTGTTCCCATTCGATGAATCTAAACTGTATAATAAGATATTAAAGCGTAATGATTGGTCTAAGTGGTAGCTTAATCAATTATATGCTACTAAGATTGATTTAAATACCTTTATTCTCATTTTTTTTATAAATAAAATTTATGTAAAAAAAATATAATGTAATATAATATCAAATTAAAAAATTTATTTAAATTTTATATTATTTAAATAATATATTTTTTATAATAAATAAATAAATATATAAATAAATATGTTCACTAATATATTTACATTTTTTTTTATTTTAAAAATAAATTATTGGGTTTTTTTGGATGGCGGCTCGTAGTGACCTTAATCATGCCACTGATGTGGGGATCATCATGACTTGTCCCAATTCGATGACAACTGCCAATTTCAATCATCGCCGTTTATTTTGCCATATATTTCTCACCGTTGATATTGCATACATTTTTACCGGGCCATCAAAGGCTGGGAAAAACAGGGGAAATGTTGTCACGGGATCAACCTTTTTTTATTTTAAAAGGACAATTAAGAGTAACAATTTTGGTTGGTAATAACCAAAATTGTTCTTGAAACCCACAACCTAGACTGAGACTTTGAGTCTCTAGACAAGAAACTTAAAATGAGATATTCCATTCTAACCTCACATATTACTTGTAATTAATTTTTTTTCTTTATTTTCAATTGAGAAAAAAAAATTGTGAATTATCTCTACAAAGCTATAACCTCTAAAAGGAAAATTTATCAATTTGAGTTTCTTACACATTTGGCATGTAAAACAAGATCATGAAATTAAGATTTTTATTGTGATTTTAAGCTAACTCACTTAGCTTATAATATGGACTAATAGATTCAAAAATAGAATTTTATCAATGATAGTTTTTTACTAACATACCATCTTAGCTTAAAGTTTATAGTATTACCTAAATCTCATAATCCCTTGTATTGAATCAAATTAAGTTTTGTTTTCAACTCAATTGTAATTTGATCCTTTCTAATATGTATTGTTATTTTAATGATATAATCTAATCTTACACTATGAATGTAACTTAGATTACATTTTTTAAAAATAAAAAATAATTATAACATTGGGTTTGCAAAACTTGAAAAAAAAAAAGTATGTTAAGTTTTAGTAAATGACATTAATTGGTGAATTTATATTTGTTGGATTCTTGTTTTCCCAAAATTATTTGCATTTGAGAAAAAGAAAAAGGAAAATAAGAAATATTTTACTCACAAATCTCAAAAAATTTAAAAATAAAAAATCCATCATGTTCCACAAGTCCTCTTATGATTTTTAGGATTTTGTCCAAAATGAAAATATCACGATAAATTAACGAGACCAACTGGTACCGTTGGCAATGGCGCGCCATTACGGTTCATGGGGTAGATCCTAAATCGTCCTGTATTGCTTCTCTCACCATCGCCAACCTTCTTTTCCTTTCCATTTTTTTTTGGTTTTTATTTATATATTTTTTTAATTTTAAATTTTCGCTTCCCAAAAATTAACAATCTTCCCGAGGTCTTCCAAACCAAAAGCTGCAAACTTTACCATTCTTCAACACTCCCGCACGGCCACCCACACAAACGCACACTCTCTCTCTACTTTCCTTTTTACACTCTGCCTAGTCCATACATGTTCACTCATTTCCTCACTCTAATCTCTAATATTGCCTCTCTCTCTAGCTTTCTTTTTCACCTGGCAATTTGGTGCTGAAAGGTAAGCTCTTTAGAACCCTCAAGTTTTGATCTTTACACCAGTGTTCACTTTTTTTTTATTTGTTTCAGGACATGTTCTCTCTGATTTTGTTGGTTCTTGTTCTCTGTAATGGTCTAGTGGGTTCTTTGAACAATGAAGGCTATGCACTCTTGTCGTTTAAGCAGTCCGTTTCTAAAGACCCACATGGGTGTTTCAGTAACTGGAACTCTTCTGATGAGGACCCTTGCTCCTGGAATGGGATTACATGCAAGGATCAAAGAGTTGTGTCCATTAGTATTCCCAGGAAGAAACTTTTTGGGTTTCTTCCTTCTGCTTTTGGGTCTCTCTCTGAGCTAAGGCATTTGAATTTGAGGAATAATATGTTCTTTGGTAGCTTACCTTCTGAGCTCTTTCAAGCTCAAGGGTTGCAAAGTTTGGTTCTTTATGGTAATTCTTTATCTGGGTCCTTGCCAAATGAGATTTGCGGGCTCAAGTACCTCCAGACCTTGGATTTATCTCAGAATCTCTTCAATGGGTCGATAACCACATCAATTGTTCAATGCAGAAGGCTTAGGACCCTTATTCTTAGCCAAAACAACTTCACTGGTCCTCTGCCACATGGTTTTGGTACTGGTTTGGTTTCTCTTGAAAAACTTGATCTTTCCTTCAATAAATTTAATGGTTCAATTCCTAGTGATATTGGGAATTTGTCCAGCCTCCAAGGAACTGTTGATTTTTCTCATAATCTCTTTACTGGTTCAATACCTGCTAGCCTTGGAAATCTTCCAGAGAAGGTTTATATTGATCTAACTTATAACAATTTGAGTGGTCCAATCCCCCAAAATGGTGCTCTAATGAACAGAGGACCAACCGCATTTATTGGCAATCCCATGCTCTGTGGCCCTCCATTGAAGAACCCATGTTCTTCAGATGCTTCTACTGCGAGTTCACCTTCTTCAATCCCTTTTTTCCCTGGTAACTCTCCGCCTCAAGCCTCTGATAGTAATGGTGGAATGAATGTGAACGGGAGGGGAATAAGTAAGTGTGTTGTTATTGTGATAATTATCAGTGATATAATTGGTATTTGCCTTGTCGGGCTGTTGTTTTCTTACTGCTATTCAAGGGTTTGTCCGTGTGGCAGACATAAGGATGAAAATGGTTATGGTTGTGAGAAAGGAGGGAAGGGGAAACGGGAGTGTTTGTGCTTTAGGAGGGATGAGTCTGAGACCCTGTCTGAAAATGTGGAGCAATATGATCTTGTGCCACTGGATGCACAGGTGGCATTTGATTTAGATGAGCTGCTTAAGGCATCAGCCTTTGTTTTAGGGAAGAGTGGAATTGGAATTGTTTACAAAGTTGTGCTTGAAGATGGGCTTACTTTAGCTGTGAGAAGATTGGGTGAGGGGGGCTCTCAAAGGTTTAAAGAATTCCAGACAGAAGTTGAAGCAATTGGAAAGCTAAGGCATCCAAACATGGTAACTCTCAGGGCCTATTATTGGTCTGTTGATGAGAAGCTGCTAATCTACGATTATATACCTAATGGAAGCCTTGCTACTGCACTTCATGGTAAGTTTGAGATGCAATCGCCAAAAATTGGAAGATGTACCTTGTTTCTTTACCGATTTAGTTGTTTTGGTTACTAAATGGACTTTTTGTTCTTCCTTTCACTCATGATTTATTTAGTCTATTTTGTCTGTTTTGGCTTTTTACTATTGTCATCAGGGAAGCCTGGTATGGTGTCCTTTACACCATTATCATGGTCTGTTCGGTTGAAGATCATAAAAGGGATTGCTAAAGGCTTGGTTTATCTGCATGAATTCAGCCCCAAAAAATACGTTCATGGAGATTTACAGCCAAATAATATACTTCTTGGACAGGACATGGAACCAAAAATAGCTGATTTTGGACTTGGGCGCCTGGCTAATATTGCTGGGGGTTCACCAACTCTGCAGTCTAATCGAATCACTGCAGAGAAACCACAAGAAAGACCACAAAAGATTGCACATAGTTCAGAAGTTGCTGCGTTTTCATCTTCAAACTTGGCATCATATTACCAGGCTCCCGAAGCACTTAAAGTTGTGAAACCATCACAGAAATGGGATGTCTATTCTTATGGGGTGATCCTACTTGAAATGATCACTGGAAAATCACCACTGGTCCTCGTGGGTAACTCAGAGATGGATCTTGTTCACTGGATTAAGCTTTGCATTGAAGAGCAGAAACCACTTTCAGATGTCTTGGACCCTTTCCTAGCTCCGGACGTGGATAAAGAAGAGGAGATTATTGCAGTTCTAAAGATCGCAATGGCTTGTGTTCATGGCAGCCCTGAAAGGAGACCTACAATGAGGAACATCTCCGATGCTCTGAATAGATTGGCCATATCCTCTGATTGATGAATCTAACGAAACTTCAAATCGAATGCTTGAGAGATTCTCAACTTCTTTTTTGTTCCTTTTTATTTACACGGAGTAGGGGTTTCAACTTTGATGACGTTTGTTCTTGGCATTTTCCGTAGGAGATGAACAATGGAAGCAGGGTAAAAACGCCAGTTTGCATCCTTCGTTTGTTCTTCATAGGATTCTTGTATTTGTCTTTCAACGAGGGTTTCGCAAAATATGAAGGTAGGATTGCACTGAGGGCATGAAGCGAGTTTTCTCTGAGCTTTGTCCTTTAGTATGTATCTGAAAGGATGTATTTGTTTTCTTGCTATTATTGCAGACCGTCTGTCTCTCTCTCCCTGTTAGTGGAAGATTAGTTCTATTCTTACCCTTATGGCATCTCTTGAATCTTTCTATAGTGAAAAAAAATGCCACCATTCAGGCAATGAAGCATGGAATTCACGCCAATAAGGAACATTATCGATGTTTGGCGGCTATCAGCATGACTGTTTTCTTGCAGAACGATTACAAGACCAGAAAAAAGGGCATTCCTCAGTAATTTCCTGCTAAACCTAAATGTCATCTTAGTGAGGTTCCTGCATGATGGCCTGGGTTCATGCTGAAGGGAAATGCTATTGGTCATGAAAATTTTATTAACACAAAAAAAAAAAAAAAAAAAAAAAAAAAAAAAAACGGATGTCGAAAAAATAAAAATAAAAACTAACCGAACGGACTCTAAGAATTCTCAGATTTTATTATAAAAATTGTCTGTGTCAAACCTCCATGCCTTACCATCTTATGTACGGTTCATCTTCTTTGTCACCTTCTGTTACGGTGCTCCATATCGCATTTTAGTTTCAGGGTCTTTTCCATCTGTCTTTTGGTCCGACAGAACATAATTGTAAATGGTTGGTTTTGTAGCTTTCCAACCATGTCGGGCTTGGACTCCACTAACCAAAGTATTATATTTTCAATGTTCCATAAGAAAGGACTGTATTTGCGAGGTCCATGTAAGGACACGTTCAACCAAACGCGAATTTATGTTATAGTATTATTATGATATATGTATATTTATATTTTTAATTATAATTATATATTAAAAATAAAAACATAATTAATAATAATGATAATACAATACATAAAAAAATGAAATTTAAATAAAGAGACTTTTTTTATAATTGTATACACATTTTATTTTATTATATATGTTTATATATTTTATTTTAATTATATGTAAATTATATATATATAGATAAAACTCACATGCAAACCATATTGTAAATCTCTGACTCTCCCGTCCCCCACCCGTCGACTTTAACTTTTTTTTCACCTGTTCAATTCACTGAATGTAACTTTCAATATATTTATATACCACAGAAACAAAAAAAAAAAAAAAAAAAAAAAGAGTTCTTAGCTATGATTATTCATGAACTTTTTTTCTTTGTGACTTTTTTTTTTTTTTAATTTTTCTTAACAACTCCTTTGTATTTAGTGGCATTCATAGGCAGCTCCTGTGTACGCGTGAATGTTGGATAAGAATCAGAAAAACCCAATTATCTTGATAAAAAAATTAAAATATGACAAATCTCAATTATTTGTTTTGGCCACAACAATATTACCTCTTTTCTCTCAATTTCATGTTTTAATCATAAAAAGAATGACTGGACCCTCTTTGCCGAGTCAATTAAGGTAAACATACAACTTCAAGCAACATGATATTTAACTATTCCAATGCTCACATGGAACCCAGATTATTTGTTGCAGCTAAGCTAAAGTTTATCAATAAAAAGGGAAGATAATCTTTTTACTTGATTTTTTTTCTTTTTTTCTTATTTTTTATTTTTTTTTTCACTCGGTGAAGGAGGGCATGACATGAACTAATAATTCTTTAACTTTTGGTTTTTGATTGCTTAAAACTGAATCGATGAGTAACCAGAATTATAATTGAAGTTGGATAAAAAAGAGAATTGAACTCTTTAGACTTAGCAAAGTCTTGCCTCTTCTGCTACTTAGAAGTTAGACTTTTCAAGTCTATCAAGCCCAGGATGTGCTAGGTTGCATTGGGACAGAAGGGATTGCAAAAAAAATACGGAGAGTTAGTCTAATAAAAAAAATATTTTAATAATTAAAATTTTAAATTTTTATATTTGAGATCATGATTACGAAGAAGTATTACTTTGATTGTATAAACTTTCTCAGGATCTAACTCTAATTACTCAACAGAGGCAATAAAGTTAAGAAACACAATTTTATAGCACAATAATATACCTTTATTTAGGTTAATATAAAATTATTTTGTATAAAATATTTTAAAAATTTGTCACAATTAAATTAAATATTTTCTCTTTATATTATTACAAATTAAAATATCTTTAAAATAAATAATAATAAATATCTCTACTCTACTCGCTACATAGGCGACATCCTATGTGCTAGTTGGGTTTGGCAAAGATGCTCCTAAGTGACATCCTATGTGCTGGTTGGTTTGGTTTGGTAAAGATGCTCCTAAAATCAAATCAATGACGTGTTAGATACTTTTCATAGCTGGCAAACCCTAAGATAAATTATTACTAAACAATGTCGCAAATTCTTTTGAGTAATTATTGAGACAGATTTGGAGTCTTTTTTTTTTTTAGCTTGAATAGCTTGTACCATCTCCTTGACATTTTCTTTCAGATTCCTTCGTTAGAGGAATAAGTATTGAGTTTAGTGTAATTATTCATATAATAATTATAAAACTAAGTCTACCCCAAAAGAATATGAACAGCATCCATGAACATGACATCACACAAAGTTTCATCGTTCAAATCCAACTCTGCATGATAAATGTAACCAAATAATGACAAATAAGAGGTGTTCCATTGTCCTTTTTGAATCATTAAATTTTGTAGGATTTGCTATTCTTTATATACAGCAATGATTCAACACTTGACCCCATTACACCTATTAATTTAATTTGTTTTCTTTTTCTCTTAGATTATGAATTATAAAATAAAAATATTTTTTTCTTTTATTAATTCTCGTAAATCGCAAGATCAGACACAAGCCTAGTAGTAGTGTCTTTAAGGACAGGTTTTCACCTAACATTACTGCCCACGTTCTGGGAGGGGAAGAACAGGACAGTGAAATCCACATGATCCCCGAGTCGCTCCATGCAAGAGAAGTCCATCGCAGGTCGAGTCCACCGTAATAACCCCACCACACGACGACATTATTCTCCTAAAAAGCACTCTTATCTATGACGAGCGTGGAAATTTTGACCTGGTGAAAATTTACAGCAAATTGTAGGGTGATGTGAGGAAGCGACTCCGGCTCAAAGATCAAAATGATCTTCCATCAAGCATGTCCCAAATATAAAGGAAATGAACATTTTACAAATTCAAGAATATAAAAAAGACATTCAGAATGCACAAGACTCCACTCAATTCTATGAGAAGAGCAAGGAAATAAGTACCAGCCACTATGATTGTGGGACACTCAAACAATAGTTTAGCCGCCTGGAGATTATGGCTGGTTAAGAGAGAAGCCATGACGGCAATCCAATCCTAAGACATTGTACAAGTGCATAAACTAGAAGAGGTCTATGGCTTTCAATAGGCAACAATTCATCCTTCCATTAACCGACTGTCCTTCAACCTAATTTGCACTTAATTAACACGCAATTAGTGAATCGTAAAAACACAACCTCAAAAGACTATCACTTAATTTTCATTTTCCACGTGGGATTAAAACTCATGTAACAATCATTTCCCCGTGCACATGCGTCTCGCGAAGACTATCTTTCCTCGAACAGATCAAATTGCCTCTACGTTGCAGAAACATCAACAGAGCAAGGGTCCCTCTCCTCTTTCATTAAAGGACTGCTTCAATCAGAGGTTGAAGCATCCAACTGAGTGAATTAGTGGCTGGACAAGGGTCTCGAAATGAGAGTGTATACTGTATCTCTTGATCTCTTGAAATATACCAGATCATGCTGCTACGATGAATTGACAGGGTAGTGAAGTATGATTTCCTAGATGGTCATGTTTCAGTCATAATGGCTAAGAAATTTGACGATGCAAGGATAAACTTGCTCCACTGCCTGAGGAAGGTTCAAAAATACCATCATTGACATATAGAAGTGAAAGTTAATTACAAAAAAGTACAGTTCATAGCAACCGAACACACACCAGTCGTCCTCCCACCAAATCATAATGTGCATAATGTGGACCTTCAGGTTCTCCAAACAGTTTATAAGTTACCAAATGCTGAGGAATTCGCCGAATGGTTTCTGATGCATTCAAATCTTTATCAATAAAGATTATTATAGATTAATACCAGGAAAGGTAGGCACTTTAGTCATCTTTGTTTGACTATACCTTCTACTGCTTCAGGTGGGCAAATTAGATCCTGGTCTCCTGCTATGGCTAGGACGGGTATGCCACTCTTATGCAGATGATCCTTGTAAAAAAATTTACCACTCCTATCACATAACCCACCTTCTCGAAAAGCTGTTGTAAGCTGCAATATGAGTTTAGCAGGTATGGTACCTGGCAGTGGTAGTCAGACCATACATTCCAACATATAACGGAATTACCTCCAACCAAACAAAGAAAAAACCCCACAAAAACAGCCATCCCCACAGCATAAAAGGACTAAAAGCAATATGGGAATAAGATGTACCAATATGCAAGTAAAATTTAATTTTGGCTGGGGTCCTGCATCCATTTTTGGATTCTTATATCTTTAATATACTTTGTTAGCAGAAATATTTCTTGACTGTGAGGATTCCATCATAAACAAACAGTTGGGAATTTGTTTGGTCCCACATCATTATAGAAATCAGGGCTGGTTAAATTCACTTTACATTTCAAGTAAATTAGAAAGGCATTCCTGTACTTACAAAAGTTGTTTAAGATAAGCTTTTCTAACAACTCTGGATGCATCATGTCCTCTGCTGATATGAGTTGATTGAACCAAGAAAAGATATAAGGAGGACGGGATGAAAGAGGATATGCTGCTGCTAACAATGCCCCCAAAGGAACAACAGGCACATTTAAAGCCTGGGCAGGATCTGCCTGTATGACAATAAAGTACCTCAGTAATTGCTTTTTTAAATAAGGCTGAACTCATTGAATTCTCATAGAGACAGCTACCACAATCTATATTTAATGAACACAAACACAACCTCTTTTGACTTACAAGGGGCAAAAGCAACTTAAGCCTAGATTTTGAAGAAGTGTAATCTAGTGATGATGCCAGAGTGACAACTGCTTCCAACCCACTCTCTCTTCCTTCATAACCTGAGAATATGAACTGATAAGCATGACAAGAAAAGTAATAGGGCACATTTTTATTTCTCTTGTTGCTTTTGAAAATGTAAGGAATGACTCAAAAAACTACTAGAATTAATAGTAAGAGCAGATATAAATAGCAGCTGGAAGGGAAAAAAGAACCTTTTTGTTTGTTTTGAGAAAAGGAGGGGAGGTGGGATTACACATGCTATCTCAATCATGACTTATGATACACTCATATAAGAGATGGCGTCTTACCACATCGTGAAAGCATTGCATAAAGCAAGATTCCTCCCATTGAATGTCCGATGGCAAACAACTTACCATCCTTTGGTTTGCTCTGTGCCCTTATATATTCCATCTGCATGGGAAAAGGTGAAGGTTATCAATATATCAATTGTCAGCCATAGTTTGTAATAAAGATACTATGGCTGGGAACAAGTAATGCATCTAGCATCTCAATTTATAAAATGTCACCTCACCACAGCAGGAACATCCTCTTCCAGATAGTTGTCAAAATCCCAGTCATACTTCACAATTAAATCTAGCTGTTTCTGAAAGTCTTCTATGGTTGAAAAAAGACGCTCTTGCAAGTCAAACAACTGAGGTGAAACAGATTTTTGACCTTCCTCAATAGTATTTACAAGTTTTTGACTCAGATCCCTGAATTGAGCAGCAATAACTGAATTTTGTCTTGTTTCCAACAAGCTCATAAGCTTTTCCTTTATCTCATTGATGCGTTCAGTCAATTGAGAATCTTCCAAGAGCCTTGAAATCTGATCGACTAATTTTGCAGACATAATCTTTGACTGACCTTCGCTGAGGAAGCCAGAGAGTCTTTCTGACAAGCGCATAAAGGTTTCTGTCAGCTCCATTACCAGCTTTGATTCATCCCACACAGTTGACATCCTCAGTGATTCCTCTTTGACAGAAGAAATCTCAGTATTTGAAACAGAACTGGGAACATTATTTGGCTGCTGAGCTGAGCACAAACCTTGGTTGGTTACATGCTTGGCAACAGCCTCCATCTGCTTGGACATTTCATGGGAGGACTGCTGAACATCTTTGGAATCTGATCCCTGTACACTCAACCCAGCACCTCGAACTTCAAGTATCCACGTGTCAAATCCCTGGACAGACATGTATCTTGCAAATGAACACTGCAAACGTTCCCAGAACAAAGTGTCAAGCAGCATAGAGAAAAAAGACAAACTGTCAAAATTATAGAATTCAAAGATAAGTATGAAATCTTCCTCGGCAACCCATCAAAACTGACAGCATATACATCATACCATGTTAAGAAATTTATTTGAGCTTGAAGGGAATATTCACTCACTCTGTTACAATTTCTGGGGCTCCATAACAGTTTAATAGAAGATATATGGGAAGACTATCCTCAACTAACTCAATCAATCATTATTGTAAAAAAGATTCAAAAGGATTACAATAATAAAATGGCCTGTTGGTCACAGTATAGCAAAAGAAACTGACGGTAAAATGTCTACAAGAGAACACCTCAAAGCAAACATGCATGACAAGGACACATCATAACAGTTGGATTGAGCAGTGAAGCAACACATACCATTACATCCCTAGCCCAGAAGTGAATTTAACAGAATGCACAATGCCATCACAATATGGTAATGTAGTAGAAACATAAAAATTCAAATATACCAATATCTGAGGCAATCCATAACAGGCAAGTCATGTGTGGGTTAAGGGATTTGCAAACATTAAATTGTACAAATGCAAAACATCTACTGATGCTGAACACGGATTGAACCAAAAAACAAAAAAGAAACTTGAAAGAACAAACATGGGAGTCCGCCCCAAAAATAGAAAAAACCGAGAATCCAACCAAAAACAAATGAAAATCAGCACTCATAATTTCCAAAGCAACTCAATTCAAACTCGAATCCGCCCCTCAAGCTGGTCTCCGTGAAAGGGACACAAAACTCATATGCCATGTGCCCATCTTAATAAACTATAGTACCACTGTCTCATTACTAACAAAAATCGTTTTTTGTTGCTTAAAATGGACCAAACAAACCACAATTAGATATTAAAAAAAAAACCAAAATAAAAAAGATTAAAAAAGAAGAAGAAAAACATTATGATTACCCCAGGAGAGAGATCGTAGCCAATGGCATTAGTTCCCACTCCAGACAATAGCAACAGTGGATGATTCCTCGCAGGCGCCTAACAAATTTAACGTTGGAACAACAAAATAAATCAAAATCATCATCGGATCAAGAAAACTGCTAAAGAAAAAATGTTCTTGTACACAGTGCGACGGTGGGACCTGAGGAGGAGGGTGATATCGCCAGAGAGCGAGGCGCCAGTCGGAGTTCGGAGAGGATACGTAGTGGAGCTCGTCGGCGGTGCACATCGGTGGCTTTCCCAGCACCTTGACCGCGGGTGGCTCGGATGAGTCGGTGGTGGAGAAAGCTCGGAGCCGGAACGACGCCGGGCATGGCAGATGAGGAGAAAACGGCCATCGGGTGCGCGAGAGGATAAGACTGGGATTGACGACGAAGAGGTTGGCCACGTTGAGGGCGGCGGAGCGGATGTCAACTTGGATGCTACTGGTCGCCATCTTTATTTTATTTTTCCCTTCTTTTTGAAAAATATTAACTAACGAAATGATTAAAATCGTGAAGAAATTATATTCATATTCTTTCTTTTATTAAATTTTTTCTTGGGATGTCGAGTCACCGGCTGACCGGCTGGCAGGTTGGTTAACCGACCGTCCGCTGGGGTGCTGCGGGTGGGATTTGTTTCAGATTATTAACGTTTGCTGGCGACTCCCTGTCTTGTCCAAAAAGTTCGGTCTTCTCTCTGAATTACTTTTTCAACTCTTTATACTGTACTTCCACGTCGCGTTCACTTTGTCCTGCGGACCGGGTTCTTGGCTGTCATTAAATTTTAGATGACTCCGGCTTTAATATTACTTGACTTAATGTTTTGATCTAACTTATTATTCGAATAATAAATTTTTTACTTTTTTTACGTTCGAATAATATAATTATTAAATATAAAATTTAAATTTTTGAGAAGATTCGAATTCATATCGAATACGTAGAGACGACGCAAAATAACAATGAAACTCTCACGGCAAATGGTACTTTTGAACATTTGAGAGTTAGAAATTTTGTTTAACATTCACACAGGAGAAGAGGGATTCAAAAGGATTTAAACAGATATGGGATTGCAGGTTGAGGATTTAACTCAGGAGTTACGAAGACCGCCCAGAAGGAGAGGAGCCCAATGTCTGCAGCCCATCACCACCCACCTCTCTTCAAGGCTGTGCCTTTTTTTTGTGGGCCAGCTCAAATTCTTTTCATTTCTCATTCTTCGAGTTCGTGGCCTAATTGGACCGAACGGCCCACCATCAGCAGCAGCACCGCCACCACTTTCGTGTTCTGCTTCTCAATTTCAGCTGTCTATTTCTCTCTCTCTCTCTCTTATTTCACTCCTCCCAACAGTACCAGCTCCTCCGCCACCGCCGCCGCTTTGAGCTTCTGAGTCTCTCAATTGTGTTTATCTTTTCTCTCTAGTATATAAACATAGATATTTTGTGTGTATAGCAACCATGAATCCAAATAGCCATGGTGGTAGTGAAAAAGCAGAAGTGGAAGTGAAGAGAGTGTTTATAGGAGCAGGTTGCAATCGGATTGTCAACAACGTCTCATGGGGCGCCTGCGATTTCGTTTCCTTCGGTGCTCAAAATGCCGTAGCTATTTTTTGCCCCAAGGTCTCCTTTCTCCATACGTCACACTCTTTTTTTTAAAAAAAAAAAATTTATTTGATAATAATTCTAAAGCTTTGTCCTTTTTTTTTTTTTTTTTATCAATTTGCCGCACAGAGTGCTCAGATTTTGACTACGCTTCCGGGCCACAAGGCCTCCGTCAACTGCACCCACTGGATTCCAAGCAACAAGTTTGCTTATAAAGGTCCTCTTTTTTCTTTTCCTTCTTTTTAAATTTTTTTTCCTTTTTTTTTTTCCGCGAATGTTGCAGTAAGACCGTGTACATTTAATCCTGAAGTGCCTTTTGCTTGCTTCGTCCATTGCTAGTAAGCAGAAAAAGAATACGACTGCGGGTTTTCTGAGTCTTATTTATTTATTTATTTATTTATTTTCATCTGTGATAAACTTATTGATATTCGTTTGCAGCAAAACACTTTGGGCAGCATTATTTGCTCTCAGGAGATGTTGATGGTGTCATTATCTTATGGGAATTATCGCTCATTGACAAAAAGGTTTTTTTATTTGTTTTCTTTTTGAGAAAAAAAAAACTTCTCTGTTTGTTATTCTTGGCTATGAATATTGGTTCGTGTCCAACATGCTTGGACTTGCAGATGTCATGATTATGTTCTTACTTTAGGTTGAGCATGTATTATATTTGATAAACGGATATATTTTTTCTAAATAAAACTGTCTTTGTGCTTTTCTTTCAGTGGAGGCAAGTGTTACAACTGCCACAATCACACAAGAAGGGCATCACGTGCATTACTGGGATCATGCTCTCTGAAACTGATGCAATTTTTGTGTCTACTTCCTCAGATGGCGTGGTTTGCATATGGGAATTAGTCCTTCCCTCAACTCCTGAAAGTGAGTCAGAATCAGTCATTGTTGTACTTTCTTCACTGTACTGTTCTAAATTTAACGGTGCTTAAAAAAGTTGTTTTAAGCATTTTAACAGTATTTGAACTTGTGGGTTTTGTGTTCTCAGCATCTTTTTTTTCAATCTACTTACCATTTTCTCTGGAAATGGTGATGCCTTGCTAAGAGCTTTTATGCAGAAAACATATATGGCTCCTCCTTTGTTCCAGCAGATTAGAGTACCTAGCAAATTTACGGAGTAGATGGTTGGAATACCTACAGTTATATTGTTTTTCTTGAATTTTTGGTTATGCATTATTGGTAATAAAGGGCCATGATCTCAGTACAAAGTAAAACCTATCTGTTGGCTTTGAATGTGGTTTTGATAACTTAATGATGCTTGGACTGGATAAATTGATGACATATGATCAACATTGTCAAAGGAATTGTGAATTCTAGTCTGCTGTTATGCTAAAAATGCCTCGATGCTATCATCATTAAATAAGTGTTGATGAACTGCTTCTTTAATGATCAACTATATTTCTGTTATAGGTGAATGTAGATTGTCATGTCTGGACACCCATCTTGTTGGTTCAAGGCCTATGGTGGCTCTTGCATTGGCAGCATTGCCAGGGAATTCCGGGCATATAGTCATTGCAATGGGGGGTTTAGATAACAAGATTCATCTTTACTGTGGAGATAGGACAGGAAAGGTATCCAAGTTAAGTAGCTGTACCTAGATATATTCCCACCTAAGATATTTTGTGCAACTTCAAATCTGTTGGTCTAATCAGTGCTTATTCCTGTAGTTTGCTCATGCATGTGAATTGAAAGCACATACAGATTGGATCCGGAGTTTAGACTTCTCTTTGCCCATCTACACAAATGGTAGTGCAGATAGCATCTTGCTTGTAAGTTCATCTCAGGACAAGGGAATACGCATATGGAAGATGACTCTGCGAGGTTCACTAGACAGTGGTGGTAGTATATTCAGGAAAGATGAAATGAGTCTATCGTCTTATATTGAAGGCCCTGTACTTGTAGCTGGCTCTTGCTCTTATCAAATATCTTTGGAGTCTCTTCTCATTGGACATGACGACTGGGTATATTCAGTTGAGTGGCAACCCCCGTCAACTACATCAGCTGAAAGGACTACTCATTACCAACCTCAAAGTCTTTTGTCCGCTTCTATGGACAAGACTATGATGATCTGGCAGCCTGAAAAGAAATCTGGTATTTGGATGAATGTGGTTACTGTTGGAGAGCTGAGTCATTCTGCTTTGGGTTTTTATGGGGGCCACTGGAGTCCAGATGGAAACTCAATTTTAGCACATGGATATGGTGGAGCTTTCCATCTGTGGAAAAATGTTGGTATTGACATTGATAATTGGCAACCACAAAAAGTTCCATCTGGGCACTATGCTGCAGTCACGGATATTGTGTGGGCAAGATCTGGAGAATACTTTTTGTCAGTTAGTCGTGACCAGGTAACATCTTGTTCATGTTCAAGTGACAGTTTCATGAAGGTTGAAAAACCAAAAAAATTTTTGTTCCTTTGCTTGTTCTTCAGACATTTCCCTGTACTTAAATTCAGTGCACAGGGAAAATAGTGCAAAAGATATGTAGAGATGATCATAAGTGAGTAAACTACTTTTAAACCATACAAAGCTGAGAAATTAGTAAGTCACAAATGTATAGACACATCCACAAGCAACTTGCATGCTCAGTGTTAGCATCAAAGATCTTTGTGAGGTGTTGTTACCTTAACTTTTAGTACATTGACAAAACTAAAAGTTAAGTTTTCAACTTTACATTTTTTATGAAATTTTGACAACTTTACATTGCAATACTTATATTGTAAGATCATAGAATTCATTGTTTACAAGCAGTGGGCTCATTTGGGGCTCTTCCCCTTATTGAATTTAAGCAAATAGACAAACTATCCTGGATAAAATTGATTTATTGTGTCAACTTCTTGCCTGCTCTGTTGAGCAGGAGAAATTTAGTCTTCCAAAGTGATGTCATTGTGGAGAAGTATCAACTTGTCAGGAGTGCTCAAATAAAATTTGTTGAATAATGGATTATTGAACTTCTATTTTCATATGCTTGGTGATATATTATGAAATTGTTTATGATATTCTAATACTTTTATGACTTTATGTTTTGATCTTTTGTTTTAGACATCTCGTGTTTTTGCTCCATGGCAAAATGAGTCTTCCATCATGGATGTGGAGTCCTGGCATGAAATTGGTCGCCCTCAGGTTCATGGCCATGACATTAACTGTGTGACCATCATCCAAGGGAAGGGGAACCATCGTTTTGTTAGTGGTGCTGATGAGAAGGTTGCCAGAGTCTTTGAGGCTCCTCTGTCTTTTTTGAAGACTTTGAACCATGCTACTTCTCAGATGTCAAGTCTCACTGAAGGCCTAGTAGATATTCAAATTCTGGGTGCAAATATGTCTGCTCTTGGCTTGTCACAGAAACCTATTTATGTGCATGGTAACTCTCTCTCCCTCTCTCTCTCTCTCAAACAAACACACACATGCGCATGCGTGTGCGCATTCACAAAGCAGAATTCCGCATCAAAGATCATACAGGTAATAACACTACATTTGACTGATATGTGTTACTTTCCAAATTTAAGTGCCTCGGATACCATTTCTTTCTGTGAGATAAAGGAATCATTTGCATGTCTGATTTTGGGTTTACATGTCTCATTACCTATTAGTGGTTCTCTAGTGGACTATGTTGGTCTTGACAGCATCATCAATTCATTTTTAAAAAGTTCAGTGCAATCATTCACAATACCTTTCTTTTTCGCCATTTGATAATTTTAAATATGCTTTTAAGTTTTCTTTGTAACTAGTGTACTGTGAAGACCAACATAGCTTCAGAGCCCATGGTAATGTTTTTATGTCGGATACATGCAAATCATGTCAAAGACAATGGTTTTGAGAGAAAAGGGAATGATTTTTGCATGTATCCAGCTATTTTTCTTTATGTGGCTGGCTCATCGTGAATGCTTAATTTAAGTATGATCTAATTAAATTCCATCTTCAAGTAGGTGTGAAGATTCATGTGATGGGTCAGTCTGGACATTGAGTTGGACATTGCAATTTTAGGACTTACTAGTTAATATCACAAGGATAAGGCTGCATATATCTAACACTTCCTTAGACCCTATAAGTGTGGGAGCATTGTGCACTGAGAATGCCATTTATGAGTTAATTTCACAGGATATTTTTCATGTGCGTGCCTTCTTAAAGACATTGCAACCCTCCCTTTCTGAGTGGTGACATGTAATCCAGTTTAGTGGCAATATTCTTCTTCTGTGCTTTCTCAGTTCCTGAACTTGGTCTGTTGATCATTTCAATTGCCTGCTTGTGAGGTCCTTCAGTTCAATTGTATGAGGTGTTGGCCTTAGGGACACTTAGTATTTTTCCTTCTTAACTTTTAATCATTAGCTGACTGATTATCAATAAACTGAATAGAAATGAAGTTTTCTACTCACCAGAGAGGATGGAAATCTTGCTACTTAATTATCTTGCTGGAGGACATAATTGTTTGGAGTATAAATCCAACATTGATAAAATACAAGAACCTCGGCTACCTTATAATATCTATGTGCATCATAACTTAATGGTTTAGGCTTTATGATAGATATGAGGTTCCTAGGCATTCTTTAATGTAGTATCAGAGCTCGGTTCACTTTCCCTTATTTGTACCTGGTGGTTCTGCCCCTTGTGTGTTTAGTTTAAATCGGTTCAGCCCACTACTAGTAGGGCTGAGTGCCCATTGTTCAATTCGAGTTTTGCTGTTCTATGTGCTAGTTGGGCTTAGCATGTGTCAAGGAGTGCGTTAAGACTATAAACTCCACATTGATAAAATATAAGGACTTGACGAGTTTGTAATGTATATGGGCTTGAATGTTCATGTGCCTGTGTGTGGTTAAGCAGCAGAAGTTTAGAAGATGAAAAATTTTAAGTATACAGTAGTATGTGCCAGATGTTTTCAACATAAAAAAGTATTTGAAAAGTTTTTATTATGCAGCTGTGCATGAGACCCTGGACAGAAATGGTAATGATGGTCTTGACACCCTTGAAAGCATTCCTGATGCTGTTCCAGTTGTGTTGACTGAGGCTCCCATTGAAGATCAGCTGGCATACAATACCTTATGGCCAGAGTCACATAAACTTTATGGTCATGGGAATGAGCTGTTTTCTCTCTGTTGTGATCATGAAGGGAAGCTTGTTGCTTCATCATGCAAGGTATCTGCTTCTGATGCCATACTGACAGATTCATCTCAAACAACCTTGTTAGCTTCAAGGAAGATGCCTTGGACATATAAAAGGAACAAATTTACCAGCACTGTCTATTTCTCTTTTCTGTTATTTACAACTGCAATACTATATCAGACTTTCTTATGTGTAGGGAGAAAAACAGTGAAGCTCCTATTCTTGTGTTCAGCAATCTCTTATTGGTTTGCACAGAAACATCTGTAGTCCTATTATGGCTCATAGTTCCAATAATAGAAGAGAGAACATAAACATTTTGGAAGCCACAGAAGCAAAAGGAAGGCTTTCATGTGCAAAGTTGAATCTAAAAGACAAATATGTAATACGTAATTAATGTTGTGCTCATGAATGGTGTGATGCAATCAGCACTTATCTTAGGACTTGTATATTTTTTCTGAATCATGCATCTTGCAGGCACAGTCAGCAACAGTGGCAGATATATGGCTGTGGCAAGTGGGTTCATGGAAAGCAGTTGGCCATTTGCAGTCTCATAGCTTAACAGTGACACAGATGGAATTCTCTCACGATGACAGTATGCTTTTAGCTGTCTCAAGAGATAGGCAATTCTCCATTTTTACAATCAGAAAAACAGGTGCTCCCTAATTTGCATGTATCTTCGCAGACATATTTACAGTTGCATGCATCTGTGTACATATGGGTGTTGCCTTTCTTGTTCGTCACTTGTACAAAAAAATTTCTTTACAGCATGAAACACAAATATATAAAAATAGGAAGGGACTATTTGGCAACATTGGGTTTTTGAGTCCTCATTTATGAGATAGTGTGCAAAATTTTGAGTATTTGGATACCATTGTCTTTCTGATTTTAATTTCCATTCAGGTAATGAAGAGGCCATCTTGTAGTGTAATTAATAGAGAAATTTGTACAACATGAATAGCAAGAGTGAAATATCCGTTGCACAACATGTTATGTGTTTCTCTGTCTTCTTCAGATTCAGGGACAACAGAACTTCGGGCATCTTCTTGGTGTATGCCTAAAAGCCAGGGTTTAAGGATTTAATGTATTTTATCTTAATTTCTCCACTAAGCAATATGTTGACTTGCAGATTATTGTTTTCTGTTGTGGAAGGGCAAAGCTGAATTGGATCCTTTGCAGGAATTGTGATAGAAATTAGCTTAAGCATTTTTCTACATTATTAGTGTTCAATAAAGTGGCACATTCTAATTGTATTCTTGTCTTGCCATTTATATAGGTACCGATGGAATTAGTTACCAGCTTGTCGCAAGGCAGGAGGCACACAAAAGAATTATATGGTCTTGTTCTTGGAATCCATTTGGTCATGAATTTGCAACAGGTTCAAGGGATAAAACAGTGAAGATCTGGGGTGTAGAGAAGGAATCTTCAGTTAAACACATGATGACTTTGCCGCAATTCAATAGTAGTGTCACTGCCCTTTCGTGGGTTGGTCTTGATCGTCGAAGACATGATGGGTATCTTGCAGTTGGGATGGAAAGCGGACTAATCGAACTATGGAGTCTTGCTGTGAAAAGAACTGACAATGGTAGTATTGTAGCGCCAGCTTTAGATGTTGCCCTTACCGTGAGGTTAGACCCTTCCATGTGCCATGTTTCTTCCGTAAACCGGTTGTCATGGAGAAGTCGTGAAAAGAGTGAAGATTGCGGTAGTCTGCAACTTGCTTCTTGTGGAGCTGATCATTGTGTGAGAGTGTTTGAGGTGATTGTTAATTAGAAATGCAATCACTCGTGTATCTGTAGACAATTCGATAGTGTATCCAGTAATGGCTTGTTAATTAGCCTTTAGTCTTGAGAACCAATGGAGAACTTATAGAATGGTTCACAAGTAATTAGTCTATAGCTTCTTAATCTAACCATGATGGAAGGGAGTCACAACGTATTTCGCCTTCGCGATTAACAAGAGTGTTTAACCGGAAATGAGTTGCACCTCCTTTCTGCTCCCTCAATAGGGCCGGGCCGGCCCATCATAAATTGGTCAACCCGACCCGCAAACCAATGCTAATCTCCTGCTTCTCTGGACTGGTTACCACTGTAATCCCAATTGTTAGGAAAGTTGGTGCTGACTTCGACCCGCTGCATAAGCTGACCAGAGAAGAACTGCGGGCTTAGCTTGAGGGAGCCAAGGAATTGGCAATAGGCTTCGCCGTTTTGTCCACCAGTTGTGCATGTAATTTAGAAGAGACATTAACCATCTTTCACATCCCAAGCATGACTCAAAGGAATTGTAGACGCAGGAAAATGATACTCTGTGCTTTCACAACCAAACCAAAGCACGCTTTGATGTGACCTTTTCAGGCAACGAACATTGAATGTGAAAAATTGTCAAAAAAGTTGTATTAACTATTAGACTTAGCTTTAGCCACTGATTAATTTCACTTTACTTTAACTAGTTTCAGTGCACGTGCCCGGCACGCGAGTGACAAGAGTTGTCATTTTATTTCTGTAAAATTAACAAGAGAAAAATGTTTACGGTAATGCAAGACAACTTTGCAAGTTTAACTCGAGATGGTTAGCTTAATAGTAAATACGAACTTATAATTATATAATTAAACGTCTACTAATTTCTATTCAAATCCTTCTGTATGCAGTTTATGTTGTAAGTGAGATACAAAAGACCCCAAATTTACCTTAAAAAAAAAAAAAATAGTCATTAGAACAATTATAAGCACCTGAACTTAAAGTGGGAATAAATTTAACTAAAAAATAAAAAAATAAAGTTGTATTGAAAAAAAATAAATTATATATGTGTGTATTAGCATGGAAAACATATTGCTTTTTTTAACAAAATAATAATTAATAACTAGTTATTTGTTGAAAGGGAGACTCGTGGCATGAAAATACTACCACTTAAATCTCAGCTAATGGCATTAGATCCCCCCCCCCCCCGATCGTCTCCAAACTATTAAGGTTTTGGGGTAGCGTGGATTGGAGTCAACACATCAAATCCTTGGTCAGAAACACAGAGAACGGCCGCAGTTTAAAGTTGGTCAAGCATGTGTTGGGTCTAATTATCGTACAGAAAAAAGTCTATCTGTCTCGTAATATCAACAATCAAACACAAAACCTCGTACGCCAATACAATAGTTTAAGGAATAATCAATACATCAGAATCCAACGTCGAGTAACAATTCAGGGTAACATGAAAATCGGTGGGCAATGTCACAGAATGTGCCCGTTTTTCAATATATTATTGTATGGAGTTTTGTACTTATTACCCGCAAGAGGTCCAAATTTGAAGTGACGAGCTCAGGGGAAATTAATATTGTAAATGTCTCAAACTGTCTCTGTTTATGGCAGTGGAGAGGGGGATGCACTCACAAGTAACGCCCAAAATATAACGAATTGTGGTCGAATAGTCTTAATTTAATTTGATTCTATTCGCTTTATATCGATTAAAAAAAATCAATGAATCAAAATTAAAATTATCCAAATTGAACCCCATTAACTAGAAATTCTAATAATTAAAACTATAATAGTTTGAATAATCTAAAATCTAAATAATCGAAACCCAAAATTTCCAAAGACCTCTAACATAATTTTGTTTTTAGCCCAATGTTTTTTAGACTTGTTAATTCAATTTTACCAAGACATATGATAATCCAAGATCTAATAACTGTGGAACTCGGAGCAATCTAACTTGAATCAGACCCAAGACGCACAACCGTTGGATGCCTCTTAACCATTCAAAATTCAAACAATGGTGGAAGAGCTTTGAATTTTGATAGAAGTTGGGTGCGTCATTTTCAAAGAATCCAATCCCCTTTCCGGAAAATTTTAATCAAATCATATATATCATAACCAAATCGGATCAATCAATATAGTCGTTGAACTAACAAATAAAATTGTGCCATGTTAAAAAAATATTTTCATCATAATAAAAATTTTATAAAATCCAAAACAGATTTGACACAATTTCGTATGATAGATTCACCCAAAAGAAAAATTTACGTTCACTCTATAATTGTCAAATAAACTCATTCTGTTCTCTAAAATTATTACATAAGATGACAAATGACAAGAAAAAAAAAATCGAAAAATACTAAAATATCTAAAGATTATAAATGAATTTCGTAAGAATTGACAGAAGTTCATGTGATAGATTTTTACCAGGGTAAAAGGGTATCTCTCTTTGGTACTGTCTCATCTCATGTCGTTGTCAAGCAATCCACCTGGTTAAACCTCGCATTTAAAATCTCGTGTATTCGCAAAGAGGGTGTCTGCCTGCTGCCTTTTCTTCTTTGAATTTAAAACATAATATACATTCCTCCGTTCTAATGTATTCATACAATTTAATCAGTAAATTAAGTAGGGAAAAAATAAAATTATGGAGGTTGATATCAGTAGTATGTTTATTTAATGTTTTTTTTTTTTTTTGTTTTCAATTTTTCAAATCCTTTCTTGGTGGGAAATTAGTTTTATAGTTTTCATATGTTACCATAGGAAATAGATTAAGATTTGGAAATGAGACAACGTGAATAGTTTTACAAAGTGAATCAACCCTTTCATCACAACAACACAGAAGGAGAAATGCACCCATTGTGTCGTCAAGCTTGTACAAAGAATGTAAAGGTAGCTCAGCGACATGGAGCTCAAGGCTTCAACCGACTAAAAGTGCCATCCCCCCATGTCGGAGAAAAGGGAAATGGTCTGCAATAGCCATCAACTCAAAGCTCGATTCACAAGATCAGATGCGCTGGTAAATGAGAACGCACAATAGTGGGGAGAAGAAGAACAATAGGGAAGCGCAAAGTTGAGGCTCCTTCAGAACAAATCTAAAAATGGGGCATTCTGATATTTGCATACTATGATGATCAAATGAGGCCCGAGACAAGGTTTACTTCAGTTTAATTTCTCTATTGACTGAGCAAAGCCCAGCAGGAAACTTTCGCCAAATAAGATTTCCAAGCAATGGAGATTGCACAGAACGGCAGGAGAATAGTTTTCGAGAAAATGTAAGCTAAGAGGACTCGAGATTTAAAGGAAATGAACGAAGAAAACAGACATGGCTATCAATATAACACTCTTACTACTTATATGAAATTTATTAAATGATATATGAACTGCAAAAGCACACAATATATGTATTTTTGAGCTTTTCACGGTATACCCCAAACCCAGATGACTTTAATTCCTATGACACAACCAAGATGACATACGATGAGAAATATGATCAAAGTTTCTTATTATCTACCACAAGGACACAACTTGAAAACAATGCCGATGGCAAGAAAGACATTAAACAGAAACTTTAATATATAAACCACAAAACCTTCTTCCAAAATTGTTTCTTCACTTTCGGTTGACTTATAATGGCTGTGAAGTTCTGATCTGCTGCTTGATGTTTTCTGTTGGAAGTGAAGCAGAAGCATCTGGCAGTGCTCCACCAGCAGCTGCAGTCATGGTTTGGTACTGAGAAGGGGTTGTGGCGGCTAGAGGCTGCCCATAGTAGACCTGAGCATGAGCAGTTTCTGCAAGCTCATATGCATAATTAGCAGTGCCAGTTGAAGGGGGAGCAACAGATTGAGATGGATTGTGAATTTGAGAATAGCCAACATATTGCTGTTGATGCTGGCTAGGAGGGACCTGGACTAACTGTGGCATGCCTGTAGTTGTCGTTCTATACATGCCTGCAGGAGCCATTTCAGGTTTAGTGACAGGAGCATTTCTCAAGGCGCTGTAAGCTGCAGAAGGAGGAACCATTGCAGGATTGGGAGATGTCTGAGGTAGAGTAGACGGGATCGTAGTTGTAGTTTCACTGATACCAGATTGCTGCACAGGCAAGCCATATGCTTGGCGTTGCCTTGCCTGCACATAGTACAAAGGATATTGCTGATCAAGCTGATGATGATGCTGCTGCTGTGGAGCATATACCGGGTAAAATGAGATTGGCACTGCCCCAGTAGGGTGATGGGGAATGTAATGAGCAGCAGCAGGTATAAATTGCTGTGGTTGCTGCTGCTGCAGCTGTTGATCCAACTGTGGTTGCAAACATACCCAGAATCCTGAACCTGTTGTTGGATCTGAACCCTCGCATTCAGATCAGAGACACCGATCTTTGGATCCATGGGGTTAGCCACAACCATATTGGCTCCAGAAGGGATTTGCACAACTGGTTCTTGATAAAGAACAGGCTTTTGTCTATTTATAGCATTGCTCAGACTACTATCACTGAAACATTGAAATGAACATCAAAAACCCAATTCAAGTTCCTCGTCATTTCTCTCAGATAAAACTACAAATCTAATTAGCAAACTCAACTTAACATTCACAAAATAGAGCCAAAAATCAATACCTTGAAACGGAATCTGGAGAAGGGACATCGATAGCGCCGCCAGTGCTTCCACCACTTGACTTCTGTTGTATCAGAGTAGCCAGATTCTGCGGCTGAGTTTGCGGCGGCGGCGGCGGCGGCTTTCTATGACCAACAGATGCCCCATGGTCTGATCTCTCATCATCAGAGAAAGCCCGATTCTGATACTCGCCAACAACCACCTGAGACTTCTCAGCCGGCAAACCCGGAACAGCAATAGAAACCGGCATCGGTGGCGGCGCCAGCGATGAAATAACCATAAAACCCTCCTCTTGTTTTTGCGCACCACCACTGCCAGAGACGGTAATCTGAGCAAACTGATCTTCAATCCCCACCGTCTTATGGTCCTGCAATACCCCTCTAGCCCCTCCACCGTCCTCCACATGGACCTTTATCGGAGGCAGATTGACCAAAGAAGGAGCAGAAGAAGTGGACCCAAAAGACGACATCGTCTCCAGCATAGGAGAATCCGACACAGAATGAACATCTTGATGCTTCGCGTTCTTATTCAATCTCTCCGCATCTCTTCCATTGTTATTATTTCCATCATCGTCAAGACCCAGCAAGCAATTAACCGATGCAGACTCCGAAAAGCCCCGATTCACCAACCCGGGTCCGGCCCCATTCAACGCGTTCAAGAACCAGTCCTCAGTCTTAGCACTTGATTCAAGAATCGGAGGTATGGACTGTGCTGAATCCGGCTTCAACGGAAATAAAAACAGCCGCAACCTCGAAGATTTCGAAGAACTAACGTTGTTGCAATTACTGCTGTTGATATTGTTTTTGTTAGTGTTAGTACGGTCGTATTCGTCAATCATGTTGTCTAGATCTTCATCTGTGGAGACCGTAATGAGAGAGTCTAAATCCTCGCTTGGCAGCTGGTACTTGAGAGTGAAAGGCCGGCCGTTGAGCAAGCTAGTGGCGAGTCGCGAGGAGAGAGAAGAGAGGGAAGTGTGGCGGTCGACGACGACGATGCGAGTGTCCCCGCCGACGTAGCAGAGCGACTTGTCGTGTGGGCGTGGGACGATGTGGCCGCCGTAGGAGCACATGAGGCGGAGCTTGGAAGAGATGGAGGAGGAAAGCGGCAGAGCTGGGTCGTCGAAGTAGGAGTCCGTCGTTCGGGAGCGTGGAGAGGAGTCAATGGAGTCTGGGTAGGTTGTTGGGCCCACGACTGCCGTGTTGGTGCTGGTGTAGGCGGCGGTAGTGGCTGTGGCGGGGGTAGAGGAGAGTGGCTGAGCCGATGGCGGAGGTTGAGGTGGTGGTGCTGGTGGTGGGTCCATGGGAGCTTTGGTGGAAACGGGTTTTGTTTGTTTTTCGAGGTGAGTTGGAAAGAGAGAGAGAGAGGGAAAAAGAAGGAGTGCGCGTAGTGGGAGTTTATGCTCTTAATAGAACTCTCGATGCATGCTCTCACTTTTGATATGAGGTTAACAGTTAACTATATAGATTAAATATTTTAATATCACAAAAAGTAAAATCTAATTGTATTTTATAAGTTTATTTTAAAATTAATTATATTAATTATATTTTTTAAAATATTAATTAATTTTAAAATTTATAAATTAAATTATCACATAAATAATTTTATCAAAATTATTTAATTATTATTTTTCATTAATTTTAGGATGAGATTTTCTTTTGACTTACTTTTATTAAATCTTAAACTATATAACAAGATTATAGTCTATATGATACGAAAAATGATCAAAGTATTTTAAAAAAAATTATTTTTATTTTTAAAAATTATATTTATTATAATAATTATATAATATGAATATAAAAATTAAATATAAATATTAAATAAAAATTTATATAATTAAATTTTAATTATTAGTTATAATTAATTTATTATTTATTAAAAATATTAATTAATTTATTAATAATAAAATTATAATTAGCGTTAAGGTATTTTTTTTCTTTTTAATATAGATGGTCAAATGACTTTCACAGCTAGTTTACTGATTGGCTCTACTTGAGGGTTTGCGGGAGGCCTGGTTATCCAGTACAACAAGAACTAGAATAGGAATGTGCTACATGTTGGGATCGTCCATTTGGATGGATCATCGTCCATTCGAGGGCCAAGTTTCATAAGTGTTTCAAGGCGAATAATTAAACTTTAATAATTAAAATTAATATTTTACTGTTTTTTTTTATCGACTGAGTTAGTAAATCTATATATATTTTTTATATATAACAAGAATGTCAATAACATAATTAATGACTTAATTATATAATAATACAATAAAAAATATAAGAAATAAATGTATTTTGTTTGAAATTTTATATAATTTTATTTTTAAAATTAAATAATTTTTTTATTATCAATATATATTTATTATGTTATTATAATATTATTATTATTAAATATTTTGACTAATAAGATAACAATATAAAAATATTTAGTATAAAAATCACGGCTTGCTTACTAAGAAATGAACTCATTGACTAAAAGTCAATTAGGGCAAGGGACTTCGCAAGATGGTATTTCCAATAGTTTAGATATATAATGCCCAAATCCTCGAGATGTCATTCATTAGCGTAATGTAAACTCTTTCAAATTTCGCAAAGAATTGAACCTTTTGTTTTTAACCTACTAATTAAATCCTTTTTCTCAAAACCCAAAAAAAAAAAAAAAAACAAATTAAATCCCATTTGAAGACAAAAACAAAAGATAACATAAACCACAATACTATTTTTAGGGACAAAATTTTCACTAATTGCAATTTTGTCATTTTGATTTAATTATCAGTCCAGTACAATAATCAGATTAATTTATGAAAATAAATGATCATTAAAGAGCAATACCCATTTTTTGGTTCATAATATAAGGAAATTCTTGTTGTCTGAGTGAACATAATAGGGAAGAAAATCTTTTTGAGAATTTGGAATCCTATCTCAAAACATATATAGTAATCATTCCACAGTAAAACGCGTTTCCAAAAGTTGAAAAAAAAAAAAAAATTAATTAATTAATTATTTAACTGGCCTCTCGCAAAAGCAAAATCATCCAAACACAGTCTTACCTGCAAACTTGGGGGGAATGCAATCATTCTGCAATATTTTCCATCATTAAGTAAATATTTGGCCGAAGACCATAGTCACGCGCCAAGAGCCACGCGTCGCAAACTCAGTGGACGCCAGTTAGCTGGCTTGGCACCACAACTCCATTTAATGGTGGGCGCGTTCAAGGAATGCTCGAGTGGGGAAATGACAGGCGGCGTTCCATGTAGATGCTTAGCTGTAAAATAAAAGTAACCGTTCGGTCAAGTGCGTTTCGCCGCTAAACAACAAAATAGGAAAAGTTAAAAAGAATCAGGTGCTCCTTTTGTATACTTTATTTATTTATTCATAAAATGTTTATTTTAAATACTTCGATTTTATTCAAGTCTCCATGACATTACAGCAATGCAGCTTCTTAAAAAAAGAAAAAAAAAAAAAAAATGTTTTACAGAGCAACTTCACATATACGAAAATAAACAATTTTATATAATATAAAATATTTTTACTATACAACTACTTATACTATTTATAGGAATCTATCAACGACCCATTTTAGATTTTTTTTTTTAATTCATTAGTGCAAGGATTATAATGCACAATTAAATCAAATGACCCCTTAATTATGAGGTTGATTCCTATCTTCAAAAACAATGGCGGAGATCAATTCATGGCGGATCAGAGGAATATGGGTGCAACAAGTAAATTGCAGACTCCGACCCGCAGGCAGTCTGCTTGTTGACATTGTTCAAAATTAAATTTAGTTGAATGAATTATTGTACTTTCATCGTGACATATTACAAAAATGGATGTGGCGATTCAATCAACACCGATTCCCTAGTATGCGTTATCAATTTTTTATATATGGTACAATATATTCAATTACATTTATGGGTTATAAAAGATAATATAATATTAATATCCTTATTAACAATTTTGTTGCCGATTATTATTGTTATTAGCCTTTTTTTTTTTTTTTTTTTTTTGGTAGTTGCGTGTATAAAGCAGCACAAAATCTTAAAACTTAAAAGCCAAAAAAGAATTTTAGTCTCATAACAGAAATTACAATAAAAATTTAAAATATTTATATAATAATTATAATAATATTACAAATGTAAGACAAATTTACGTTTAAGATTAGTTAAATTGATTACCCCTTTTGTCATGAGACTTTTTACATAATACAAGCGACTTTGCTAAGATGCAAAGTTTTATAAACTCATACATGGCCGTTGAAATTTGTGTGAATATGACTTGGTGTTGGGGTTTGAGAATTCCAATATCCATAGGTCTTCATACAAATTGCTTCCCGAATTCATCTACGACACAACTTTCAAAACTCAATAACCAAATTGCTTCATTTTCTTTGAAAGGTTGACGACCTGACATGTCAAACATTTATTAGGTGATAGAATCAAAGCAACTTTGTCACGAATTCATCTTCCTGTCAAATCCATGGCTATATCACAAACTGAATTATGTGGGAAACTCTTTTTCGGAGAGTCTGATGGGTATGAAATTTTAAATTTCGCATATAACCCAACATTTTTATCCCCAAGAGTGTGCTAATTAATTAGGTGGACAAACTATAATAATCTCAATTTCCTTTAAATCCTTATCGAAGTGAATTCTTATATTATATAAACGTTACACTCATATGTTATGTTAAATTGGTTTTTGATACAATCAGCACCGATTGGTGTCAATTATGCACATGGGTTGGTATGCTGAAATTGATACTGTTACTAAGGTTCGGTAACCGGACCATTTTCTGAGTGAGTGTCGGTATAAGAAGATGAATGTTAAAGAATGAGTGCAGACGTTAAATCCAGAGAATACAAAGGAATGCATTGACTGGTATCTGAACAGAATCAATGGGCGTCGAAGAAAACCACTTAGAACATTGAGCAAATACGCCAAGTAAAGGTCGTCATCGTTTGCAATAAATTATTTAGAAATGTCATGCGAACAAGAAAAAAGGAAGAAGCAGAAGAAGTTCACATAGACAAATACCCTTGTTGGATTGTTATTAGTGATTTCTTAAAGGAAATTTTCTAGATTTTCAGGGCCACTTCGAGTCCATGGCAGTCTTTATCTGCACACTGATCTATTTTAAAAGTTGAGATCAATTTTTTTTTTTTTAAGGGTCAAAAAAATAACAAACTTATCTAACTACTATTGGAAATGATCTGAAAATTTCAATTTGAAATCATCCATTTGATTGATTAAGTTATGTTAACTCTAACAAAACTTTGCGATAAGAAGAACCAAACGGTCCTTATCATTTTGAATTTGACCATAATCCCATGATAAGCATTAATTGAACCTTATAAACATTACACGTTGAGATACCGAGATGTCGTCAAAATTACAAAAAGTCATATTATATTATTATAATTAATTATATTATATGTCTATAATTGTTTAATCCATGATTTTAATTAAAATTATAAATGTGCAATAAGTTATTATGATAATATTATTTTGTCCATTTTTGTCTTAAGTCAAAGAGCGGGATATAAATACTACTAAGCCTTGTTGAATTCAAAAAGAGCAAAATGTAGTTGACAATTGCTTTTTTTTTTTTTTTTTTTTTTTGTGGGACTCAACTGAGATTCCTCGGATAAATGGCTGCCACAATGACATGTCGTGACTTTCCCTAAATCTTATAATTTTGACACCACGGTTGGAGCAACTCTCATTATTATTATTATTATTAATCAAAAGACCACACTATTAACATATATTAATTGACTACATAATTAATTGAAAAACTCAATCATTATATATTATAATATATTTAATTATAATTAACTATTAATAACATGTAAAAAAATTAATTATTTAATTTTTATGTAATTATTTATTTTTAGTCTATTTTAATTTAATTAATTGAAATACTCAAATTTTCAATCTATTCTAAAAAAGAATCAGAATTAAATTCATTATTAATAAAGAGTTTTGAATTTCGAACATCAATTGAAGTCAATGAATAAAAGAGAAAACAATATAGATTAATTGTATAAACCAATTCAGGAGGTCTCCAATGCAATAACACGTTAATGGTTAAAAAGACTAATAGGTCAATTGGTCAAGCAATGCCAAGGTAGCGCCTTGATCCTAACATACTATTGGCACGGAATAATAGGGAAATAGACTTCACCTTTCTTAATTGGATTTGATAGCTAGTTAAAAAGGATGGATTAACGAAAATATTAATAAGTAAAATTCTTAACTTCAATTGACATATATAATTAGTGTATTTATAAAAAATATATTTTTTTTAATTTTTCTAAAAAAAAATACAAAGAATAGAAAAACTTTATTGATATTTTTTCATTAAAAATAATTTAACCTATCAAATTTTAATCGTGTATATAGTTTTACATATAGAAAATTATTTAATAAAAAGATTTCTTATGACAATTATTACCCATTATTATTCTAACATTATTTATCTCATTCTTAAAGTTGGATTATAATGAAAATAATTATAGGTGGTGAAATAAATTACTTGTTTTAATTGAATCAAATATATGAATTATTTTTTATTAGATATATGATTCATTAATCAATAAAAACATACAAGCTAACTATAATAAGAACTCCTTATAGTATGAAAACGAAAACAAAAATAAAGTAACAACGCAACATGGAATTTTTTTTTCTTGAATAATTATAAGAGCACATTTCTCATGTCACTAGTATTTAAAATTAAATTATTTATCCTAATATAATTATTTAATTACAATAATATTTTTAATTGATATAAATAAATTTAGTTTAATAAAAATAAAAAAGTTAAAAAAAAAAAAATTTGTATAATTTTATTATTTTTATTTTTAATATATTTATATAAGTTAATTATAAGATTAAATTAAGAAAAATATAATTATTTATTAAAATTTTATTTATTTATATTTACTTGACAAGAAAAAAAAATTTCTTTTTCTTACCACTAAAGTATCTTTTATCGTTGTTATAAAATATGAATATATATATATATATATATATATATATATATATATATATATATATATATATAATAATAAAAAATATAATTATAATTATTAATTTTAATTAATTATTAAATGCTGAAAAACGAGTATATATGTGCGAGATTGTGTTCACATCTATATACATGTCGTAAACTATATTGGCCGTTAAATATCGGAAAATTCTAACCGCCGGGCGCGAAGGGGAAGATTTGATTTTTCTCTCTCATTCTATCTCTCTCTCTAGACCGTTTCTCTCAAAGAGTCGTGGAACCAGACGGCGTAAGCCTGCGAATGACAGCAATTCTTTCGCGTTCCTGGGTCCCATCAAAACCAAAAATTTTTTACTAATAATTGCACTATTTGATTTCCTTTTTTGGTTTAATTTTCCCTTAATCTTTTGGGTCTTTTCCCTTTTCTCGCTTTCAGTTTTCTCATATTTTCTTGCGGCCACGAAGTTTCTCATTTTCAAAATCATATATTCATTTCGTCTTATGTTAGGTGGGTTTGGTTTTGGTTTTTTTCTTTACAGAATTTGACAATTGTTTTGGAGTGAATGGTGAAATGGCATGGTGGAGGAATAACCCATTTCAGAATTTCCTGGGTAACTCTCAGGTTTGTAAGATATTTGGAGTGATTTTTTTTTTTCATCTGATGATGCTAATTATCAACTTTTTCCAGTGAAGGACTCATGTGGAAAGTAGGAAAAAAAAAAAAAAGAATCATGATTTAGTCTTGTGATGTGGTTTTGCATTCTGGGTTTTGGTGATCTCGAGTAGAGGTTCATGCATTTGGTGGGGTTTGTTCATACTTGTCCTGTATCATAAGGAAGGGGGTTTTGGGGTTTTCTTGTTTTGTTTTTGCAAGAATAGATGTGTTGGTAGGTGGGCTTGAATGCATCAGTTGTGTGCAAGTTTCATTATTTCAAACTAACTTTGATGGCTTTGGTAATGTATTGGAAATTGGTGGATTACCAATCAACACCAGATAGAGCACTAGTAGTTACACGTAAACATCAAAAAAAAAAAAAAAGTGATCGCATGATGGTTTTTTTTTTTTTATTACATCCACTAATTTGATAGAGGATTGGTTTTAAGAAGATAAATATGTTAAATTAAATAACTGAGTTACCAAGAAGAGTTAGCAACCATTTGATTCATTCAAAGGGAGTAGCAAATGATTTCATGGTTAGCTGTTTATCAACTCATTTGTTGTAGTTGCTAGATACTAGAAGATGAAGATACTGAAATAAAAAACATGTAAGTATGCTTGTCTGAGATAGTTGGGTGTTGTTGTGTCTTCACTGGCAGGGGAGAATGAGGGAGGTAGATCTTGGTGCACACACCATTAAGTCTCATGGAGCCACGGTTGCAAAGAACCATATGCACGATTGGCTTATACTATTGCTACTTGTAGTGCTAGAGGTCATTCTGCTTGTCATTCATCCATTTCATCGATTTGTGGGAAAGGATATGATGGAAGATCTCAAGTATCCCATGAAGGACAACACTGTGCCTGTATGGGCTGTGCCTGTAAGTTTCCTTCAGTATTTTGAATTTTTACTGGAACAATAAACTGGAAGGATCATATGTCTGTTTGCCATTTCTCGCTCTTGAAGGTAAGATTAATGGACTTACTTTGATTTTTATGACCAGTTGTATGCGGTTCTGCTGCCCATTGTTGTTTTCCTTTGTGTTTACATCCGAAGGAAAGATGTCTATGATCTGCACCACAGCATTTTAGGTAATTCTATTTTCAGTCGATGCATTTTTTTTAAATGATTTATCTACCTAAACAGAAAATCTGTAAAATAAAACCTCTGATGACTTGTATTTAATTTGTAAAACAGGCCTCTTGTTCTCTGTGCTAATTACCGCAGTCATCACAGATGCAATTAAAGATGCAGTTGGTCGGCCTAGACCAGACTTCTTTTGGCGTTGCTTTCCTGATGGGAAGGATGTATGTTTCCTGTTTCCAATCTCAAATTTATTTGTTTTTTATCAATTTTTCATTCTCTTTTTCAGTCTCCTCCTTCCAGAGAACTCTTCACCTTCACAATTTGCTTTCTCAAACAATTAGAAAATGGTCTAGTTCTTCTCCTTCTTTTTAATGTGATTTTGCTAAAATTTGTCTTGCAGTACTTGATTTCTCCTCTATAGAAGATGGAAATCTCAGGCTTAGGTTAAAATTCATTGTTTATACCACACCATATTTCTGATCAACAATGTTTTCCTCGTTCAGGCTTATGATCAGTTGGGAAATGTGATATGCCATGGTAAGGCTAGTGATATCAAGGAAGGACATAAGAGTTTTCCAAGCGGTCATACTTCATGTAAGCCAACAATGTTTTCCTTGTTCGGCTCTGTTTAAGTGATATTTTTACTTCTGTAGCATAATGACCATTTCAGAAAACAAATAATGACAAAAATCACAAAATTTAGAAAGAAAAACATACTGAATAGTTGAAGAGAATCTATTTATGCTTGAAGAATAGTGAATGATAATGTGCCTAGGATTCATATGATCCAGTTTATAATTTCTTTGCAGGGTCCTTTGCTGGCTTAGGCTTTCTTTCATTGTACTTGTGTGGAAAAATACAAGCATTTGATCGCAGAGGACATGTAGCAAAGCTATGCATTGTTTTCCTTCCTTTGCTTTGTGCTTCTCTTGTTGGCGTATCTCGAGTTGATGATTATTGGCACCATTGGCAGGATGTCTTTGCTGGAGGCCTTTTAGGTTTGTTTTTGATTAGTTGATTTTTACTTGCCAATGCTGGATATGTATCTGAGAATCTGACAATAAGTAGCCTTTACAAAATCGCAGGGCTCATCATAGCAACATTTTGCTACAGGCAGTTCTTCCCGGCCCCCTATCATGATGAAGGTAAGATATTTTTATTTCTTTCTATTTCTCCAACCCTTTTTCCCACCTCTCACAAGCAGTAATTTGACTGAGATTCAGATGGATCGCGATTTGTGCTAATTTTCACAGTGAATGAAATCACATTTTTGCATCATCAGTTGGGACAACTGTTTATTAAATTTACATATATCATGCAGTTTTTTGAGCCAGAATGATATATGGGTTTTTCCTACAGTGGATATTTTGTAGGTTAATTGCTTCTCTTATTAACAATTACCCCTATGCATCTATGCTAAGCTTGAATCTTTAAATTATTGCACTAAGCTTCCTTGCTTTCCATCATTCAGGATGGGGCCCTTACGCGTATTTTCGAGCTTTGGAGGAGTCACGGTCCAATAGCAATGGAGGGCAACCTTTCAATGCACTTCAAATGCAGGCTATGGATGTACACATTGTGAATCAGCAAGTTGGACGAAATGGCAATGACTTTACATCATTGCATGAATTGGAATCTGGAAGGAGGTGAACATGCAGATATATCTTTACAAGATAAATATGCCTTCCTTGGACAGTGCCTCGTGATGTGGACAACAGTTTCTGGTGCTACTCTTAGGATTTCTGGTGCTACTCTTAGGATATTAGGAGGAATATGATAGGGATACCGATAATGTAAGTCCGAGAGAAATCTTAGCTGAGCCTAGTCTGCCCCACTGTGAATTAGAGTTAAAACCAGACAAACAGTTTCTTAATGTGAATTTTTTTTTTTAAAAGAATGAGATTATGTACATTTGATCCTTCTATTCTTCACACTTCATATGTAGAAGACTTGTGCACCGAGAAAGCCTTTTACATGACAGAGAGTTTATATTAGAATGGTCTTAATCATGTTTTTTTTTTCACCTCTCCTTTAAAACGTAACAGGTGGGCTTTGCTGTCTCGCCATTCGGCCTCTCCTACACGAGCCATACTTCATTTAGGTCAACATCTGAATTAGCTGCCCGGTCGACAAATGCCATTAACTTAAATTCACGTAATTGTCGTTTAAGGCAATCCTTCCCCCCACCCACCATTATCACATACTGTATTCTGTTCTAATCAGATGGGCCACCAATTGCAATTTGTTAAGTAACTTACCTCCTAAATTACTTTTTTTTTTTTTTTCATTTGATTTGTACAAAAGTAAATTTTAAAATCTAGAGATAAAATTAAGAGTTTAGTTAATTCTATCATTAAGCTTTGTTGCTAGCGGCACTGGATATTTCTTGAATCCATGGTCAAAATGCAAAGGGACATCTTGCAAACATCAATAAGCTCATCCATGATGCAGAGCTGAACTGAACATAATTTATTATTATTGTTTTTAAATCATTTAACATCATAGATGTAGATGGGCCGAGGCTTGCTCGAACGGAAGATTCTATTTGTAGAACTGGGCAGTTGGCTTGGCCTTTTTTAATTTTTATTTTTATTTTTAAAGATTATCTAATCCATGATTGTCATGTTGCCACCTTCTTTTGCTTAAAGGTCAAGGAATCGCGGAGGAAAAGAGCAAAACACCCTTTTCATATCCCGGACAAGCAAAGAATATGCAGATGGAGAGGAGGTTTTCACAAGCTGTTAGAATAGCCCTGAAATTTCCCAATTTTCAAAAGACTAATCGTTAGCAAGTGGATTTTAGCTCCATAATGTAACAGAGATGACAATGGGGGAGGTATATCCTAAAAAGAATAATAACATTAATATTAATAATTTAAGGCAGGCTGGCGATGCCAAATGGAGCGGAGCAGAGGGCTATGACCTTTCACGAATAAAAGAAAGAAAAAGGATCCAAACCTTCCCCATATAACCATACTCCGCGATTCCACCTCTTGTCCTCTTCAACAATTAATAACTGTCCCAAACAATAATTCTTATAAATAATAACCATTAATTAATTTTTTAATTAAAGAATTGTATTTTGTTAAAACCTACCTGTAATATATTAATTATAAAATAGATGAATTATATTATTGAGTCGTCTAAGATAAATATGAGATTTAACAAAGACGCATCATCATTATTAATTGTAATTGAGATATAGTTATATATGTATATAATAATTAATTATAATTATCGGGTATAATAAATGTATATTTATTTTTATTTTTTTAAAAAACATATGTAAGATTAAATAGAGGCAAGTTTAATCGCATCCCCACGTGACTGTCAGTTCACCTATATTCTTCGTTTTGATATTGCCTGAAAGATGGTATTATAAAGGAAAAAGCATGGTCATAAAACCCAACCCGGTTATTGACCCGATCAAAGGGTCATGTCATGGGGTTATAAGTTCAGTAAGTGGATCATTGGTTGAAGCAATTTAATATATTATTATTAAATATATTTATAATTGATAAATTTTGATATTTAAATTATCATAAATATAAAAATAAATTAAAATAAATATAAAAATTATAATTTAATGTAATTTAATTTAAATATAATATAATAATATAATATTTAAATATTAATTTTAAATATTATATTATATTTATATTCTAAACAATAATATAAAGATGATATAAAATTTTTTAGTAAAAAAAAAAATAAAATTAATTTTTTTCTTACAAAAATAATTTTAAATTTAAAATTTTAAAATTAAATAATTTGTTACAAATTTGAAATATTTGTAATGAATTAGTATGAGAATATAATTATATTTTAGTGCATCTAACTACATTTGAAGATAAATTAGAAGATTAAGTCATGTATTTTTAAAAAATTAATATTTGATACGAAATTACTTTAGTGGAATGGTTAAAGCGATGAATTTCAAATAAAATGCTAGAGTTTGAATTTTGGTGATAAACTTTAACCCGCCAAGTGACCCGATCCAACCGACCAAGTCGGGCCGAGTTCGATATCTATGAGAAAAAGAAAGGTGTCCATTACGCGCATTTCTTCCACTTCAGCAATAAAATAATAATAATAACAATAACACTGACATTCTCTCTGTGTCTGTCAGTTTTTCTTTGGATACCGGTTTGTTATCACAGTCAGTCCCATCACATTCTCTGCTTCCTTTTGTAAGTTTTATTTTTTTTTTTTTTAAATTTTTGGGTTGGTTTCTAGGAGGTGTTTGGTTCTCAGGAAAGGGACGGAAAACAAAAGAGAAGAAGAGAGTGATTTATTGCCTCTCTTTCTCCTTCTATTTTCCTTCACTTTCTCTCGAAACCAAACAGAAAATATAGCTATAGAAAACACAATATTGCTTTATTTATTTATTTATCACTATGTACCAAGATTCCGAGCTAGAATCGAAATTCAAAATAGTTGAGGCTATTGTAGCCATCGGCAATTCTTTGTCATTGCTGAACAATGCAAAGATGTCTATGCAAAGATATTTTATGAATTCTTTCTTTTTTTTTTTTTCTGTTTTTGTTTTTGATTTTGTTATCAGATTACATATTGCATGTCATGTCGTACATATTAATTTCAATCACTTCATTGTTCTTGCCATTGCTGTGGACTACCATGGCCTCATGGTGTTTATAACATTTCATTTCAATGGAAAATCCTTCATAGTCAATTTTCTTCCACAAAAATTTGCTTGTTGTTTTTCTGTTTGTCTTTGCTTTTTTCCTCTAATGTATCATTTATTGTGCGCATTGCTTTGGTAGTTTAATTTCCATATGGTTTGTAAGCTTCTCAATTTTGTAGTAAATCCATTACCTAGCCTTTTGATTTGTGTTCAGAGAAAATGCCAGAAATTCAGTTGGGTACTCACACCATAAGGTCCCATGGAATGAGGGTTGCAAGGACACATAGGTATGACTGGCTGATTCTTGTTCTTCTCGCGGTTGTAGATGTTGCTTTGAATGTCATAGAACCATTTCACCGCTTTGTTGGAAAGGATATGATGACAGACCTTTCATTTCCATTGAAATCAAATACTGTTCCCTTTTGGGCTGTTCCAGTAAGTCAGCTTTGGAAAATAGTACCTTACTTTAGAACAAATTTTCCACACAAAGTTTTTCTGATATGTTCTGTTTTGATAACTATACAATGATTCTGCTCCCTTCCTCCATCTATCTCTCTCTTTCTCTCTCTCTCCCCAGATAATTGCTATATTGCTGCCTTTTGCCATCATTCTTATATATTACTTCATCAGAAAGGATGTCTATGATCTGCACCATGCCATTCTGGGTAGTCCCTGTCTCTATTCTGGATAGTTCAATTGTTGTTATTCCTCCTTGTTTGCTTGTTAATATTATCAATGTCATTCCACTTAATTTGCAACAATGGATATTCAGGACTTCTGTATTCTGTGCTCATTACTGGAGTGGTAACTGATGCAATTAAGGATGGTGTTGGTCGACCTCGTCCTGACTTCTTCTGGCGTTGCTTCCCTAATGGAAAAGGGGTAGGTTCTCCAATAAAATAACTGCCCTGGTAATTGTTTCATTTGGTTAAAATTGTTTTCTATGTGGTTGAGTTGTTATTCTTGCACACTTTGGTCAATATGCATTTGTTGCATACCTAGGTCTTTGATCCTGTTACAAGCAATGTTATGTGTACCGGAGTGAAGAGTGTTATCAAGGAAGGGCACAAAAGTTTCCCCAGTGGACATACTTCTTGTAAGATGCCTAATTACTTCCTGGGATTGTACTCCCATGGATGCTGCATTTTCTGCTTATTTGGTGTCCTTGAAGTTGTTTTCATAAATCTCTCTGCCTTTGACCAAAAAGCATATCCCATTGTTTGAATGTTATGAGGGTGCCATTTTCTCATTTCTGCTGCTACATTTAAGATTTCCGATTTTCAGAAAGGAGTTCATGTTTTGTTCCAATATATGCAATTCTATTTCTGAAAAGAAAATGTGCCATCAGATGGGTAGGATAAGCTATGCTTGACAAGAAAATTTACTCTGGACTTCATGATTTAAAGTCCTATTTTCCTCGTACTTATGTTGCCCTGGAGGAAAGAGAGAAGATGTTTTTCACCTTAACCTCTATGGAATTTCTTGTTCACGAAATTTACTAAATTGTAGATCATTACTAATGACGTGCTCGTGTGAACTTATGCTTTCTTTTGCAACTTTATATGTGCTTGTATACAATGAAGAGTTGCAGCGATGCAGAGTGCAGCACATTCAATAGAATTTTCATGGCCTGTTGCATTTGGATTTGTGCACCTGTGCTATTGGCCATCATTGGGAGACATTTTAATGTCTTGGAATCGCAACAATTTATATTGAGTTCCTTATGGGCAAAATATTAGTGAAAGAGAATTCTGCTTGTTGATATGCAGGGTCTTTTGCTGGTCTTGGTTTTCTAGCATGGTATTTGTCAGGGAAAGTTAGGGCTTTTGATCGTAGTGGCCATATTGCCAAACTCTGTATTGTTTTTCTACCACTCCTTGTTGCAGCAATGGTGGGAGTTTCTCGAGTGGATGACTACTGGCATCACTGGCAAGATGTATTTGCTGGGGGTCTTCTAGGTATGTTGTCAAGAATGTATTTTGTCTATTAGATCACTTCTTTGTCATGGCGAGGATCCTTTTCATTCCATTATTTTCTTTTCCTGCAGGGCTAATAATTTCTTCATTTTGCTACTTGCAATTCTTCCCACCTCCATATGATATAGATGGTACATGTTCTTTCTCCTATAGTTATTTGCAAATTTCTCTTATTTCATTCTGTCTAAACATTTTCTTGTATTGGGGTTTTAACTAACTATGTCAGTAATTTGAAATGCAAATAATATGTGGCAAGTTTTATACTAGCATTTGATTACTTGACTTGTTGGGGTTGGTGTATTGTCATAGGATTTCTTAGTAGTTACATATTTTCCCACAATACCAATTGGTAATACATTTGGTTGAACGAAATTGAGCAAACCCCCTGGCTCATTGCTATTGCTATCCTTATGGTCATTATCATTGTTATTTTGTTTTGGTGAAGATTTTTCTGTGCTTATGAAAATGCTACCTGACAGGCATCATTGGAATTGATTAGTGCCTTAGTTGTGTTCTCTCTGGAAGGGTGAGCCTTGATGTAACAGTAAACATTATTCCATTGTGACTTAGAGGTCATGAGTTCGAGTTGCTAAAACAATCTCTTTGTGAAGAAACAAGAGTAAGGTTGTTTACAACTGACCTTTTCCCAAACCCCATAGTGTATGGGAGCCTTGTGCATTGGGTACAGAAATAAAACCTGTGTTCTCTAGTTCCCTGCTGCCTGAATTACAAATTGTTTGAAAGCTTATGCTGTCTGCAATTCAAGAAATTTCAGGTTCCAAGGGGGCAATGATGGAGCTGGTTTTTTAGTTTTCCTTTCCCTGCTATACGTTTGACACAAAAGATCTGCTAGGCTATAACAACAAGTGTATGTATTTTGTGTGGGCTATTACAGCATGTGTCTAACGTGTCTTGTAATGGCAATATGTTCATCAACTTTTGTCTTGCCATTATTTTAGGAAGCTGTTTCCATTCATGTCCTTCTAGTGCTTTCTAAGATTCATTCTTGCCAGTGTCATTCTTTTTGGGAACAGCACAGAGTTGCATTTTTACTATCAATATATAGATAATTTTGAAGAATCTTGGGTATGCCTCGAATATGTTGGCAGGTAGGAGAAGTTACATAAATAGGAGAGCGATTGTTCCCCCTCACTTTTTCATCATTAGTATATATGATGTCGGAAAACTAAACCTGTCCTTGATAGACTTTGTAGTGTTCTGTCAGAGAGGCACAAAATTACAAATCCTTTAGACAAGACTAGAATTTTCTTTTCAACAGTTCCCATGTGCTGTAGAAGCCCGTCTGATTGGTTGTGTGCCATCAAATCTCCAGATTTTCAATGTGTCTTTGCATTGCTAACTAAAACATATTAAGCATTATCTGCCTCAGCTTTGTCGATTAAGCTAACAAAGACCATATCAAAATGTTCATATATCATTACAAGTACATACTTTTATTGTCCATGTCTTTCTTACGTCTTGCGTTGGACGTGCAGGCTGGGGACCTCATGCATACTTCCAGATGTTGGCAGAGTCTCAAACTGGCATTCAATCTTCCAACAACACAAATTGCCTTGCAGTGCGGGAAACAGAAGTTGAGAGTGTGTACATTGATGGTCAGCATCACAGTGACACTTCAAGAATCAACAATAGGGACACAAACCCCTTTCTGGAGGGAACAGGAGATGAGAGACGCCACTAAAATTGGGTTTTGAGTACAGAAAAAGTAGGAATACCTCAAGTCCATGTCTTGTAAGTCGGGTAGAGTACTTTCTGTTACATCAGCATATACATTCATACTCTTGTGTCGTGAGTACACCTCTTAGCCACCTTCCCCGTCAGATTAAAAAAAAAAAAAATTGCTGTTCTTGTCCTGTACTTTCCGTTTCTTTTCTTCACTTGATTTCTCTCGAGTGCGTCGTCTAGGTAGGTTTATTATTGAGGTCTGTAGCGTGACTTTCAGATGTGCATTGGCAACTTTAGACGGTGGTGTGGTGATCTCCAAAACGATGCTTAATTGGAGAGAAATGTAAAACAAAAAAAGATAAAAAAAAAAAAAAAAAAGGCTATTGATTCTAGCTGGATGTCACAGGTTGAAATATTCATCACAAATTATCTTCAAAGAGGAATATATTGTAGGATATCATACAATGCAATTTTTCAACTAATGCTGCCCCACCGGTGTAGACTCACCAAATGATTGATTCCATTCAAGAGGAGCATTTGACGCGGTACCCAAAAAAGGACCCTAGTGGCATGGTTAACTTCTTCCCTAGTGTTCACTTTGAGAACTCGAAGAGGTACTGGAGGAGGAGGGGATACCAAAAAGTTGAAGGTCCAACGGAAAGCAGTAAGAAGAAGCTCAAAATCTTAAGACTTGGTGGGACTAACCGGGCGGGCATGGAAACTGAGAACAACTCGAATGCTACGTTGGAGGATCGTTTCTCCGACGACGATTTTGGCAAAGTATGATGACCATTTTGGCAGCCATGATGGGAAAATGGAACAACAAAGGTTTGCTTCAAGGGAAGAAGATTGCTAGTGATCGTCAAATTGTAAAGGTCTCTTCTGAAGAGGAAATTGATTGGAAGCCGTTTTTTGGAAGTATACAAGCAGCTAGTTGCTTCTACTGAATTAAAGAGACCTCTACAGGAATTTACCATTGTGCTGTTAACTTACATTTAAATTTCATTGCTTTTTTTCCCCATATTTGTTATATGGCTCTGTGTGATGTGTGGTAGGGATGATCCAAATGTGTGGGGTAAGGCAGAGCAATTTTTCCTGTCGAGGTAGTGGCACAACGAAGCTGCCCTTCAACGTTCCATGCACGGTGTCCTCGTGGATTGCTGAATGACTGATAGACCGAAAAAATGTCAGAACCTGAAAAACGAGATCTCAGGTTTGTGGGATCCAAAGAAGGATTAGGTGGACCATTCATGTATTAAAAAAAAAAAAATTAAATAGAATATTATAATTTTATTATTAAAATAAAATAAATACATAATAATTTAGAGATAATTATATAATAATTTTAAAATATTTACACTAATAATTAAAAAATACTAATATTAATAATTTTAAAATATATAAATAATATAAATTATATATTTTTATATAAATATAAATATTTAAATATATTTAAATAATTAAATTTTAAATCGAAATTAATTTAAATTTTTATTATAATAAATTTTTAATTTAAATTTACTTAAAAAAAATTTTACACTTTATAGTCGCGAAACTAAGTCGTGAAACCTAAATATTCATTCTGCCAATATGTGTTGTGGGAGTCGTGAGATTCGAAGCGGACTTTGTTACAGTGTCACAGAAATTCGAAAATGAAATCTTTTGGTTGAGTCACATTTGCATCCTCGCGAGGAAGTTGATTTAAATGTAACGTTGTATGTGCCAATATCATCCTATCTAGCTTGTGACCCTGAAATTAAATTGTTGAGATAGTTGTGCATCGTGCCCCCATGATTTACTCGATCGGTTGGTTGAGAAATGAGCAATCCACCAAAAACACAAATTGCCATTTCTACTGGCAACCTTCAAAAGGTTGGAAATCCACATCTTTGTCAACAACGCGTCGGTAAAGAGTTCATGAAATGCTTTAAACGGTTGGAGCTTGCAATCCCACCATCCATTGTACACTGTAGCTATGGGTTGGCGACATATACATATACATGACATGTTGCTGAAAGTACCTTTAGCTTTAGACCCGATATGGATGCCGTGAGGGTCCTACCAAATGTGTGTGTTGGTGATAGACACAATGTTCCTTGCCAAAAATGTAGAAGTCACCATCATAGCAACCTCAAATGCACTGTACTGCAAAAAAGCGGCAAATTGCAAATTCAATCAGAAAAAGACAATACGGGAAGTAAACCAAAAACTTAAAATCATTGATTCAGGTGTGATTTCATTTTCTCTCGCAATCCAATAAAAAGATAATATTAGCCATTAATCTTTCCCTCAATATTGTTTGAGCGATTCAGACTCATAATCTCACCATGATATTAATTATAGTTAATAAAAAAAAATTAAAAAAAAATCGAGTAGGGTCAAATAAGAAGTCTTTTCACATTAGCAACACTTTTCAACTCCAAATCTCATGAAATTGAATTTATGAGTTTTCTTTACATATGGTTGGTGTGTGTCACAATTATTATTACTAACAAAAGAACTAAAATCCCCGTGAATACCTCTGTACGTTGGAAAACGATATACCAACAACCAAGCAAAGTTGAAGTCGGCGACCAAAAGGGAAATGTTCTGCTGGCATTGAGTGTTGGACTGTTAGGAAGATGGCTTCTTTCATTTGACTCTCACAACACCTTCTCTTGCCCATCTATAAAAGGGGCGACCCAATATGGGATCTTTCAAAGCGGCGCTGAAGCCGAAGGATTTTTAATTTGAAGGAAATGGAGGGAGGAATTGCAAATTCTGAAGACATTGTGAGTCCATGTCTCCCCCTTCTAGATGATGACGCGGACGACAATCGCTTGAAACAACTTGGTTACAAGTCTGAGCTCAACCGTAGTCTCTCGTGAGTTATTTTATTTTATTATTATTTTTTTAAATACTCTTTTTAATGTTAATGCTAATTAATGACAGCTTTGTTCTACAGCCAATGGAACAAAGCGTTTGTATTTGTATTTTATGATTTTATCCAACAAGTTTTAGTTTGCATGGATATTTGATTGTTGCTGCCTTAGCTAAGTAGCACGTGGCACATTATTTATCTGTTTTCCTTTCATTTTCTTCCATTTTCTCGCCAGCAAGAAAATAAAACAAAGATATTTGTTTTACATCACTAGCATTTATTGACATAAAGAAACTGCTCACCTTAAGCTTGACACATGACTGAATGGAATTGGGGGGGTTTTGTTACTGTGTTGTTGTCTGCAGGTTAGTAGCAAACTTTTCGGTGACTTTTAGCATCGTGTCGGTGGTTACTGGCATCACGACGCTGTACAACACGGGTCTGACCTACGGTGGGCCCATTTCGATGATATATGGGTGGCCCATAGTGAGCGTCCTCACATTGCTGGTAGGGACATCAATGGCTGAGATTTGCTCTGCCTATCCAACGGCTGGTGGGCTCTACTTCTGGAGCGCAAGGCTTTGTAGCAACAAGTGGACGCCTTTAGCTTCTTGGATGACAGGCTGGTAAGTCCCTGTTTTTTTTTTTTTTTTTTCTTTCCAGCTTATTTCTAAGTTATATTTATTTCTTATTTTTGCCTAAAATACTTCTACTTTATATGAACATAGTCAAAAGAAAATAATTTGGTAGATATATTTTGTATGAATTTGAGTGAGTATATGGATTAGTATTATTATTATTAATTTGTTTTATATCTCATTTTGGATGTTTTAGTTAGACTTTCACTACTATTCTTGTTGTTGATAGGAATAGGATTTTGCTAAACTAGGCTTAAATCGTTTGCTTAAACCCAAGTTTGGTGTGATGGAATGGTTGATTTTTTTTTTTTTTTTGGGGTCCTGATTGAATATAATTTTAGATTCAAAATTATCCAACCACAATCCTGCATTCAATCAAGCCGAATAGGCCCAATGATGTATACTGTGGGCCGGGCCCAATGCAAAGTCCAACTTCCCGTAGCCAGGCCTAGTTGATTTGTGAAGATTTCTAGTTGTGCGTTGATAGAAAGGTGCTTGGGTTTGGCTAAGGTGGTCTTCCATAGAAGCAGAAAAATAGAAAAAACAACTTGGAAAAGCCTCCGTGTATTTGCTCAATAATTTACCTCATTATATTACATAAAGATTTCCTTACATATCGCATAAAGATTCAAGTTATTGAAAAAATTGAAATTCCAACTTCTCAAAATACATGTAAATCAATTAACCAAAAAAAAAAAAAAAAAAACTAAAGAATTTGCATGTAGGCTTGTCAAAGTGACATTTGGGTCTTACCCTATATAACATTTTGAATTTTAAATTTTAAAATTATATATATTTGTGACAGATTTTGTTATATCAAAATATTCCTGACGTGGTGCATTCTTGTTAAGTGTATCTGTGTCCAGCTGTTATGACTATGGTATAAAAGCATATCCTTGAAACGTGTGCACGTTTCTAAATTCGGATTCCAATAAAAGATTCCGTTCCTTTGGTCAGGCAAATTGAAAGCAGATACTTTCCAATTACGTTTCCTTTTCAACACAATATATTAATGTGCCAGAAGCAGTATATTAATATTTTCTGGGAGATTCTGTGTGAATTATTATATATTTGAACACGTAACGTGGGTTGTCAACTAGAATCTAACATTTGTGCTAACATCAAAATTCCCATGTTTGAAAGGATGTTGCAGAGTTATGACTTTGCACATTTCAATGGATAGCGGCAGATGTGAACTTAAAGATTGAAAGGGAAGAATTCTAAAATGTTTTTTTTTTTTTTTTTTTTTTACTATTTTTATTGATTACCAGATATATCGATACAGCTACGTGACAGGAAATAATTATATCGCTTTTTTTTTTTTTTTAATAAAGCCAAAGTAAAAGAATGTTGAATTTTGTGTTAAATTGCAAAAATACAACAATTTTTGGTGGATTCAAGAGAGATAATTTAAGATGTGATTACGGTGCCATTCGAACAAATATTAAGAAAGAAAGAAGCTTTTGAAGTTCACACGTCCCATTTTCCATACACGTCTGTCTAAAAGGGTTCCATTGCTTTGCCCCACATCTTGGAGAAAAGTAAAATATCAACTGCGAACCCTTTTTTTGACGAGACAGGGACAGAGAGAGTCCGTCGTTAACAGCCACAAGAAGGACGCACGTGGATGACGAATCTTGCAAAAAAATTATTGCACCAATCTCTATGGTCAGATTGAGTTACTGTTAATTCATACTAAGTAGGTTTATAAAATCCCTGTAAGGACTGCACACGTTAACACTTTTTATGATATCTTTTTTAATGTGATTGTTTATGTTTATTTTTTTTAATTTTAAAAATACACTGAGACACCAACCACATCTATTCAACGGAAACCCCGTTAACAAATTAGCCAAAGGTTGACCATAATCCATTAAGCTAGGAAGGGAAGAGGAGAAGAATTACTCGAAGGAAGGAAGGAAGGAAGGAAGCAGAGAACAGAGAGACCAAAGATTGGTCATTTTGGATTCGTTTATCAAATCAAAATCCAATCTTTCTGTTTTCTGCTTTGTTAAAGATGGTTGCAGGTGGTGAAAATATGTATCTTCCAACTCACAGTTCAGCTCAAAATGACCAAGGTTCTATTGATTCGGGCACTGCCCGTCTCAATGAGCTTGGCTACAAGCAAGAACTCAAGCGTGACCTCTCGTAAATCTCTTAAAGCTCAATTCTTTTTCATTTTTTTTCCTACTCTTTTGATTCTATTACTCCCCCAGTTCAGGGTTGTCTTTGAATTGGGTCATCATGGCCGCCTATATTGCAGGGTGTTATCGAATTGCGTTTTCATTTGCGATCATATCAGTGATAACTGGTATAACTACCTTGTACAACACTGGGTTGAAATATGGTGGGCCTGTTTCGATGACTTATGGTTGGTTTGTAGCTAGTGGGTTCACAATGTTTGTTGGGTTATCAATGGCTGAGATTTGCTCCTCTTACCCAACTTCTGGTGGTCTTTATTATTGGAGTGCAAAGCTTGCTGGTAGTCAATGGGCACCCTTTGCCTCTTGGATCACTGGCTGGTAATCCTTTTTTTTGTTTTTTTTTTTTCTTTATGGCTCTTTTTTTCCATTTCTTAGGCTGCTTTCTTGCATTTGATTTTTGCTGCCATGCTGCCCAATGACTTTTTGGTCAAAGTTAGTCGGCGTTGATCACCTTCTTCTTTTTGGTGGCGTCCAATTTACATTTCTCACTTCACTACTTTCATCTACAATTTGGTTTGTTCTTGGCCTTTCAAGGAATCTCCTTTTTGGTGGCGTCCAATTTACATTTCTCACTTCACAACTTTCATCCACAATTTGGTTTGTTCTTAACCTTTTAAGGAATCTCCTTTAAGATGGTGTGAATTTGAAGGCTCGATTTGAAGTTGAGAAAATAGGCTTTTAGGTCTCTTTTTGCAATAAGTGATTTGGAAAATCACACCATGCTACTTTGGATGATTAGTTGGGTGCCATTATGTTTTTTCATGAACACTGCATACTGGTTTCCATTTAAGAGAGGGAAAATCAGAACATCTCTTGGCAGTTTGGATGCAATTCTAGTATTAATTAATGATTAATTCCAAAGGGGTTCTCAAAATATATATTGGTGTCTATGTAGCAAGAAATGAATGAGGACATGTGATATGCCAAATGTGTAAATGTGTCTTTTATGGGACATGAATTCTGTTGAAATTCAGTTGATTTATTTTTCCTGCAAATGAAAAGCATTGGACTGCTTTCTTTGTACACACAGAGATGAATGCCATGCTTCAAACTTATACTTGAATCCATTCAACATAGCTTGGAACTAAGGTCCCTGGATTTATATAAAATACTGGTCTGATGTTTAAGTTGAATACGTAATAACATTGTTGGAATCAGTGTGTTGAACATTGATCACCTTTAATCAGTTTATCATATTATTTTAAGGGCACAACACCAAGAAAAATTTGATACATATACATTCCTTAGTTGTTATTGGTCAAAGTTTTGGTATACTGACTTTTATATCTGATCTTTTATTGCTATTGAATGCATAAATTTTCGATCTTTAACCTATTGTCTGAGGCTAAGAGTAAGAAAGTTGATTATCTTCTTGCAGGTTCAACATTGTTGGTCAGGTATAGCTCAGTATCCATGCTGGAAATTCATAACATTCGGCTTCAGGATTTACTGGCAGCCTGATTTGTTTAACATGTCAAATGATCTGTTATATTCTCTAACCACTTCACCTGCACTTTCATTTGCAGTGGGCTGTAACTACAAGTATAGATTTCTCACTTGCACAGCTGCTTCAGGTTATAATTCTCCTTAGCACAGGTGGAAAAAATGGTGGTGGATATGAGGCTTCAAAGTATGTAGTTATTGCTATGCATGGAGGAATTTTACTTATCCATGCCACATTAAATAGTCTTCCCATCTCAGTGTTATCATTCTTCGGACAGCTGGCTGCTCTCTGGAATCTTCTGTGTATGGAGAATTTCTAGCACTAGTTTTACTCATTTGTCATCTTCAGTCAACCTCTTTCCAATATCATTAACAATTCTCTGCATTTTTAGGTGTTGTGCTTCTCACAATTATCATTCCCTCTGTTGCAACGGAGAGGGCTAGTGCCAAGTTTGTGTTCACGCACTTCAATACCGATAATGGGGAGGGAATCAACAACAAACTCTACATTTTTGTTCTGGGACTTTTGATGAGTCAATACACCCTTTCTGGGTACGATGCTTCTGCACATATGGTAAGCTGCATTACTCTTTTGTTGGCCTCTTTAAAAGTTGTAAGCAAAATCTCATGTCATAGGAAGAACCTATAATAACTATTTTTAGGTGGAGTTCCAATTCTGAATTACCTGAAATTAGCAAGTTGCACACACTGTACTTCTATATTAACTATTTTATTAATATATTTTCTTCCTTGGCTTTGTCTTTTATTTATGACAAATGGAAGGAATGAAACTAAATAAGCTTGTTTTCATGTCAATGTTGTTTCTAGACAGAGGAAACTAAGCATGCCGATAAGAATGGACCAAGGGGGATAATTAGTGCTGTTGGGATATCTGCTATATTTGGATGGCTTTACATAATTGGTGTCACCTTTGCCGTCACAAATATTCCTTACCTGTTGGATGAAGATAATGATGCTAATGGTTATGCCATCGCTGAAGTATTTTATTCAGTATTCAAGAATAGATATGGCAGTGGAGTTGGGGGAATTTTATGCTTGGGATTAGCTGCTGTTGCAGTATTCTTCTGTGGTATGAGCTCAATTACCAGCAACTCCAGGTACTCATGCTTGTTTTTTAAGTTATTGAATGGAGTCATAAAACAAGAAGCACTTTCTGAGTATGAATACTTAGTTCAGCTACTGAAAAATGCTAGACAACTATTTTCAGAATGGTTTATGCATTTTCAAGAGATGGAGCCATGCCACTTTCATCAGTTTGGCACAGAGTGAACAGGCAGGAGGTCCCTATAAATGCTGTCTGGCTTTCTGCATCCATTTCATTCTGCATGGCACTAACGGTATGACAGGCTATGACAGGCTATGAACTTCTACTCCTGCAAAGTTATTCACTGCTTCTGAACTTTCTATAGAAAAACTTCCCTTTATTCATGCTGCTTCGGGGTTTCTACTTCTAGTTAGAATAATGATATTCTTCCCAAAGGAGTTTCTCGACATTTTTTGTCTAACTCCACAATTGTAATGAAATGGATGACCTTAAAAGATATAAACCTTAGAAAGGTATTTGGTAAAAGAGATAACTTTAAAGTTTTCACATCAGCTATTTAGTGGAGTTGGGAAAAAAAGTCAGAAAAACTCGTTCAGAAAGAATATAATTGCTCTTCTAGTCATTGTATATGTGCATTCAGCCTGAATATCTTGTATCTATCTGAGTAGCCAGTTCCAATAGCTACTAATCGTGTGCTCCCTGTTTAACGTTCTGCAGTATCTCGGAAGCACAGTGGCATTTCAGGCTATGGTATCCATAGCTACCATTGGACTGTATATCGCTTACGCACTACCCATCTTCTTCAGGGTGACTTTGGCACGCAAATCCTTCGTCCCAGGACCATTTAACTTGGGACGTTACAGTATCCTGGTTGGTTGGATTGCAGTAACTTGGGTAGCAATCATCTCAATTCTCTTCTCATTGCCTGTGGCGTACCCCGTCACAAATGAGACGCTTAACTACACCCCTGTTGCAGTCGGTGGCTTGCTGCTTCTCATCGTTTTGACTTGGATCCTAAGCGCTCGCCACTGGTTTAGAGGCCCTAAAACAAATATCTAGGTAATTGAACCATGTCATTTTCATAATGGTCATTCTCCCGATCACAAGCGTTTTTGTGATTGTAATAGTCTAAAGAGCAGTTCAAGAAATAGCTACCGAGTCAAAAGAAGATGTGTCTTTTTATTTTCATTGGTTTTACACTCCAAATTCTAAGTAACAAAAAGGTTGTTGTTGATGTTAATAGTTTATTATAATAGAAATTAGTTTAGTTTAATTTAATTTTAATTTAATTATTTAAGTAAATTTAAGTATTTATAATTATATTATATTAATAAAATTATAATATTTTTATATTTATCTAATAGTAATATTATAATTATTGTATCTTATTAAATTTAATATAACATTAGTTTTGCTTAATATTTTCTAAGAAAACGAGAAAAAAAAAAAAATGATGGTGTAACTAGACCAAAAAGTCGTCTAACTTTTTTTCCTTTTTTCTTTTTTTTTTCGGCAATTAAATTATAAATTTTCGATTAGTCTCAAATTTATGACGTCATGCCTATATTCATGACAAAAACTATTATCCCACCTCCGAAATATTCCATCATGGTATTAGAGTTCATGTGGCATGAGACAAAAGGGTTGATTTTCAGAAATTATGAAAAAAAAATAATTCAAAATTTGATTTCTAATGTCTCTCAATAAAATTCCAATTTTATTTTATTTTATTTTTATCTAAAAGTCCCAATTTTATTAATTACAAGCATAAATTCGTAGTCACCAGAACGTATATCCCAGATTCACAAGGAAAATAAACTCCTGGCTTCCTGCTCTTATGAAATTTTATTTTTTTGTTAATTATTTCTGAAAATGCTATACTCACATGGTCCGTTAATGGTTTCCATTGTGTGTATTCACGTATTGACGACGCCATAGATTTGACCCGTGAGGCTCAAAGTAGAGGTTGGAATCTTCCTCAAAGCATAATATTGAAAAGCTTTCAACAGTGGATAGTATCAATTGGTCCAGAATGAAAATGAAAATGTTGTAAACCCCAGAAAATAGATCAAAATATAATCGACTAACTTCGGTTGTTCAATGGCCAGGAATATATAGTTTAAACAACATGACTGCAACATCCGATGCTGCAATTCACAATAATATCTGTTTAATGTGCATTCTCGATCTTGCACGTTTAAGCAACATTTGCACTAGCTGATGGAAATGGTGGGTGTGACCAACTTGCCAAATATCCGAGAAACTTACCCTGCGGCAGTGGTTGATGTTTCTGTGCAACCAATGGTTGAGAAAATCTCAACAAATTCGAATTCAAATAGAAGAGGTCCCAACAACATTTCATATACAGAAGCTAGTGAATTGTTTAATTGTTTCCAAAATCCAACCAAAAAAATTTTCCTAACCAGAAAAAGAAAGAAAAATTCTCTCAGAACTTGATATAATATGGCTGATAAGGGAGGCTTCACTATATTCTTCTAGCAGCAGCAGATCATTATTCGTACTATGCTAGGAAGTTGGCTTGTGGTAAAAAGTTTGAAGGCTCCTTCTCCATCTTCCAATTACAATGCTCAATTTTGTAGATAATTAGCATTACATTTATTGATCAAGGTCTATAAACAGAACTATATTCCATGCATACACAAGTCAGAATGATAAGGAAATGAGGCTTATGAATATTGTGCATACCTGACTATCACAGTTTTGTGCTGTTGCCATGTATAGTATCACTACATAGCCATTCTCAATAGTGATTGACATCCAACGGGTTTGGCTCAGACTCTGAGTGCTTTGCATTTGACAAAGAGTCGGGAGGAAATGAAACTGCTGTTCCGTTAGCAGGGTCCATACTATAATTGGATGGATTATCTGCACAGCCTGCAGTGTGATTTGATGGAGCCATAACATCCAATTCCTGATTCCTGTTAGTTGAGTATCCTGACGATATGTTTGCATATGGAACATTACCTGGAGTAAGATTTGGATTTGCCAGAGCATTTGGCTCTTGAACATTTCCATTGCAGTTTGCCAAAAACTTATCAGCTTTAGGCGGATTGCCTAAGGCAGGATCTGAAATTGCCATTACCCCAGCTTCTTGCTTGTGATCGTTGCATTCCATCAGAAATTCATGCAGATTTGGCACATTGTCCATAAAGTCCAGCTCCTCCTTTCCATCAGTGCAGTCCATCGGAAGACTTCCTATTCTGCGCACATTGCGTACAGTAGGATTTGAAATTTGCATTACCCCAGCTTCTTGCTTGTGATCAAAGCATTCCATTAGAAACTCCTGCAGATTTGGCACTTTGTCCATAAAGTCCAGCTCCTCCTTTCCGTCAGTGCAGTCCATCAGAAGATTTCTTATGCTGGACACATTGCAACAAGTAGGGTCTGAAGTTGCCATGGCTTCTAGCTTTTGGTTCACATCATTAGATTTCATTGAATACATGGTTGTTTTAGGCTCAAGACCTGAAGTAGGATTTGTAATCGCTACTTCATTTGTCTTTTGGTTACCATTACTGAAGCTTATTGGCATTTCATATGCACTAGGCAGCTTGACTGGAGTAGTCCAGAGAGCCAGCACATCTCTCCCCATGTCCCCAAGACCGAAGTCTGTCAAAGACTTAGCTGCATTGGGCACATTGGCTGCAGCAGGATATGAAATTCCCATGGCCCCAGAATCTGGGTTCCCATTTGTGGGATCTGTTGGAAATATGTCTGCATTTGGTACATAACCAGGATTAGGATTCACAGTTGCATTACCATCAGAATTTTGATTAACGTTGACTAAGGTTGTCGCAAGATTGACAGCATTGAATGTATGATCTATACTGAACTGTGCTGATGAGGAATTCAGCCTTCCTGTTGCCTTAGATGATGTCAATGGAACATCTGTCTTCATGTCCCCAAGATTGAAGTCTGTCAAACACTTATCGGCATTGGGCATATTGGCTGAAGCAGGATCTGAAATTCCCATAGCTCCAGAATCCAGATTCCCATCTGAGGAGTTAGTTAGAAATTTTTCTGCTTTAGGCACATAGCCTGGATTAGGATTCAATGTTGCATTAACAACAGAATTTTGATTCACATTGCTGGAGGTCGTTGCAAGGTTGGCAGCATCGAACACATGGTTTATAGTGAACTGTGCTGGTGAAGAATTCAGCTTTTGTGTTGCCTGAGCCGATGGGATTGGAACTTGATGAACGTTTAGTCTGCTACAGGCAGCAGAAAATCTTGGAGCAAGAAAGCTAGGTGTCCTTGAGAACCCATATGCATGGCCTGAAATGAATAAGCATCTGAAGTTTAGTCCAAAGTCAGACATGAAATAGAATTTGGAGGAATTAACCGTGTCATTTGTTAAGTACTTCTGAACATTTGTTTTGTTAGCTGATCCCCAATCCCTCTACTCTTCTTCGGAACCTTTGTAACTTCAAGACTTGGAAAATATGCATATCTTGCATTGTAGGGGGTCTCTGAAGGTGCCTTCTTCTCAGCGCTAGCTTCCAGGTTATGTTGCAGTTGAGCTCTATATTGCTGAAAGAACATCTATCATTAGTTTTCAGCCAAACTTACAAAGTGATCGTCGAATCATGGATGCAGGGAATTAGAAAAAAAAAATGGTTGCAATTCTATAAGCTAAGAAACTAGCTAAACATATACACCATCACATTCTCAGTCTGTTCAATTGAGTCTACATACTTGTAACATTATAACAACCAAATTGAACGAAAGAAAGACATAAATTGATCATGCATATGTATAGGTTAGAGATTTGACAAAGCAACAAAAGAAGCAACAATGGACACAATTAACTATGAAGTGAATCAACAAAAGGTAAATTACCTGAAGATGGCTAGCAAAGTGGCTTCGCACCAGATTAGGCTTATTCACCTTTTTGTGTACTGATTTAGGACAAGCTTCCATGACCAGAGGAGTGAAAAACAAAAGCAAAACGAGGAACAAACAGAAGAAAATATTACTTCAGACATAATGAATAGAGCAGAATACAGGGTAAAGAAAAAGTTGATAAAAGACAAAGTATCGTCTTAATTACTGTCATCGCCTAGTGCTTGCACGGCTGCTATGAAATTGTAATGCAGCTGGGGTGTCCAAACAAGGCGTGGCTTCTTCACCCGGAAGGCGTTGTTACTTTTTCCCTCTTGTTGGTCTTTCTCTTCATTGGTTTTCCCTCGTTCACCTTCCTCTTCACTATCTGCCATTTCTAAAATCCCTTTCCCTTTTTCTTTAGCACGACTAGCCATCCTTTCTTTCTCTGTCTCCTCCTCTCCGGTCACTGGTTCTTTTTCAGCTTCTGTCACATCAACAATTATTGCTTCTTTCCCTCTTTTCACATTGGTTTTGTTGGCATGGGTTCATTTTGTTCATCTTCGAATCCGTTTAGATTCTCAATCATCTCCAATGATGCAAAAAAATCATTCTCTGATTCGTCTCCGTAATTTTTATCCACTGGTGCAAAGTTCCTTTCAATTGCCTTCCGAAATTTCTCTGCATCAATCATCACACAGTCGTCCTCATCATCATCATCTTCTTCTCCGTCATGCAATGCATCCTCTTCAACTTGCTTGCCCTTACCTTGATTATCACTCATCTTTTGACGTTGATCAGAGAAATGCAAGACTTGCACTTCATCATCATCAACAGCAGCAACGTTTTCACGTCTAGTGCCATGCAGCTCATTTCCAGCAGCAACTCCACGCACCCTTTTGCCCTTAACACTCATTTCCTGTTGCTCATCAAAGACATGCAAGACTTTTAGTTCGAGTGCAACATCCTTACCCTTGCCTTTATTAACATGGTGATGACCATCATCATTAGGGTGATTTCCCGTTGCAATGCTAGGCCCCAGTTTGGTTTTCTTCCTTCTGGCTATGTTTTCATTTTGCACACTTAAACTCCTCTCTTTGCCTTCCTCTTGCATTTGGATCTCTGCAAGCTTTTGTCCTTTGCAATAATCAGGTTGCCACACGTACTCGCGGTTATCCATTGAAATTGGCTTATCCAGAAAGAAGGACGTCCCTACTACTAGAGTCTTAATGGTATCTTCTATGCTGAGCCTTGACTATGTTACTGCATGGCAAACAAACAAACAAACATTATAAAGAAAAAGAAGAAGAAAAAAAAAACTGTTTCATGAAGTCGCTCTGATTATATTCTTTTTATTTTTATTTTTAACTCATTTAGTACTTGAATTCGAGCTATTCCCTTTTAAGCTGAAGAATATAAAAAAAATAAAAAATATATATTTAGACTATAAATGTGTATACATTTTTATTTTAAAATAAAAATATTTTAATTTACTATACTCTCACAAAGATAAATCTATATAATATAATTTAGTAACATTATTGTATTTACACCACGGCTCAGCTTCACATTTTCACCCTTTGCACAGATTTTTTTTTTTTTTAATTTCCTTGATCACTTATGCAATTAAGAATGTTTCAATGTCTACTCATTGAAAATTCCTCTATTACAAAAGGGAAAAAAAAACACGACATCTACCTCACTTGTTTTTAATGTCACATACTAAATGAACTTGGAAATGCTGATATAGTTAATGTTGCCCCCAGTCAAATAATACTGAGAATAAACGAAAATTGAGATCATAACAAGAACAAACTAAACATATGAACAACACAGCAAAAATCCAAAAATTCAGTGTTAGTATTACGGATCAACATCCAAAAACTGGAGTAGCAATTGGCACTCATATGTGACTGTTGATCGAAAATCATATTTGGTAATTTTTACGTTGAATCATTCTTGAATCTACAGCAAATGTATAAAACTCATAAAAAGAGTGAAATCATATGGCATTTATACAAAAGATTTCAAGAGAGCAATGCCGTTTTCCACTATTGGATGTGAAACTTTGTTGGTGATTTGGTCCTAAGTTTGAGCTTCTTTTTCTTTTTTTTTCTTCTTTTTTATCCATGATGATATGCAAAGTATAGAATAGATTACTCATTCCAATTCCCAGAAATCCAACGTCATCTTTTAGAATTTGAACTTAATAAATGTTAAGATTCTTAATTATTGTGTTAAGTGGGAACCTTCGTGACTCCATTGAGCCTTAAATAGGTGCAAGACCAAGTCTTAGACTCGATGTGATGAAATACAAGACTTGAATAGAAAAACGATGGGCAAACCAACCAAAAAGTACATGTATCGATCTGTCTTCCTCCCCCCCCCCCCCAAAAAAAATCAATTGAACATATGTTATTATAAATTGGATACATATTATTGGTGATTGCATGCACATAACTATAGATCTCATGGATTTGCTCTTACCAAAAAAAAAAACTACTTAGAAGTTGTATAGTTATACTAAAAAATAGCATTGATCGCTTATTGACAATTCTCATAGTCATGATAAAAACTTTAAATGAATGCCAGTATGCAAATATTACATTGAATTCTTGAAGTCTACTATATATATAATTAAACAAAAAAGTATCAAATAAGATGGCATTTATATATGGGATTTTAGGTCATCCATTTTCCATTCGTGGCATATGTAAGGTATCAATTAAATGGAAGACTAAATTCTGAACAAGATGGTGATTTACCAGGCGATGGAAACAAGGTGTAGACTTGGAATCACAAAGAACTAGATCCATATATGGACAACTAGAATAATAACAATAAAATCTTAATTTTAAATTTAATTGAGATTGCCTAGATCTATATATGAAATCATAACAAATTAAATTTGTTACATAATCCGAAGAACAAAAAGGTTAAAACTATGAAATCTAGACTCTAACTCCATATATGATTATCTGATATTTGAGATTGCTCTTTTAAAAGGTATAGAAGGTAGATCATTTGATACTTATGCTTCCTAGCCATCTCTGATTGTCTAAGCTATTTTGAATTTGTTGCCAAATCCTTCCTAAAACCATTTCCTTGGTTTTTCTTTATTAGCTTTTGTGGTGCATAAGCTATTTTGAATTTGTTGCCAAATCCTTCCTAAAACCATTTCCTTGGTTTTTCTTTATTAGTTTTTATGGTGGATATCCTAAAATATAAATTTATAAGTAGATATCTTTTTTTTCATATAGTTTAATTTTAAAAGTTTAAAATTATAAAAGTAATTATTTATACGCATGAAATATGTTTGAAATTTTTAAAAATATTTATAATAATAAAAATTTTAAATTTTAATTAATAAATTATATATAATTTATAGTATCAATAACAAATTAAAGGGATACAAAAATTTATTTTCTTTATGCTAGAAAAGTTAATTGAAAACAATGACACTAATTTAAAGAAAAAGAATAAAAAAAGATCATAGTTTTATGTTACCCTTGCACGTTTTGCTGTCCAAGCATGTTCACAAGAGATGTTCTAGCATGATCCACCACCAGAATTTCAGGCCTCGAGCAAAGCTTTGGAATGAAATTGCTCGGTAAGTCTATTGTATCATCCATTATGCAAGAAAGATGATAAGAAAGCAAAACTTTACTTTTTCAATAAAATAAGTGAAAAGACTTTAATTAGAGATGAACAAGAAACAAAGAACAAGAGAATCTCACAAGATTGGTACTGAATTGTTTTCTTTTCTTTCTTTCTTTTTTTTTTTTTTTTTGCTTTGGGTTTAGCAGTAGCAAATATTGATTATCAAGGCACAAGGAAATAATAAATGGGATTAATGCTTATTAATTATCTTTCCCTTCTTTAGAATAGTCCAATGAGGAAACACAACAAAAGAAAGGCAAAGCTTTTTATTTGTTGCTTTATTATTATTATTCCTTTTCTTGAACAAGGAGATGAGCAAAGGTGGTGAGACAACTGGGCTAGCAAAGCTTGAATCAAAAGTCCATGCTCATCAGGAGAACCCCTAATGAATAATAATAGACAGAAAGACAGAGTGGGGAAGAGAGAGAGAGGGTCAGAGAAAGACGAGCAAAAGGGTCAACGGGGTAGGTGTGAGACGAGAGAGCACTTGGGGCTTAAATATAGGATTTTCTCTGTTTTTTTTGTCTTTTTTTTTTTTTGTTTTCTATGACAAGACGTGGAAAACAACTTGAGTTTCTTCTGTTGTGGGCCTCACTTCACAACCAGTAACTGTGTTCCACTTGTACTCAGCGGGACCCACAACGTCCTACACACAATCCAGATTGACCGTTACCATACGTCTACGCCGTTTTCTTTTTAAAATTTTTAACACTGCCAGCTTTTTCCATTGCTAGATTTAGTTGCCTTTTATTCATTTTGAGAACTTGAATAAGAAAAAAAAAAAAAAAACTCATCTAACAGTACGTCAAAACAAAATAAGATTTTTCTTTAAAATGGTCAATTTTTTCTAACCAATACTTTATTTTATTTAGATAAAAAAAATTAATTAAATTACTCACCATATTTAACACATATTTTATTTTTTCATGCAAGTAAATAATAATTACATATAAATTGTTAATTGCAGTCATAAATTTTTTTAATATATATATATATATATAATAATAATTAATTATAATTATTATTACTAATTCTCTTGGTGTCTTGCATAAAAAGAGAAGAAAATTAGCTACAACTTCCCACAATTTTATTTTCTTGCAAGAAAAAAAAAATAATTGAGGATAAATATACATTACACTAGCCGAGGAACGTTTATACACATGCGTACGTGAGTGCGATGAAAGATATGTCATTTTAATTAATTAATTAATTTTTTGGCTTATTACGTGTATTAATAAAGAAATTAGTTACTTCGCGAATTTTGTTCTCTTTGCGTGTATTTCTTCATCCCAACGTTAATGGGTTAGGTAATTGCTTGAATCAGAAAGCTTAAATGTGAATTTAATGTATTTAATTTTTATTTAATATACATGCAAAAGAAGAACCCTTTAGCATTTAATTTATGGTTTTCAAAAAAAAAAAAAAAAATGGAAAATACGATATTGTAAAGACTGCCGAGTTACTAGACATAACCAAATGGTTACTCTTTTATTGTTTGTGAATGTCATTTTCCTTGTTTTAGACAATAAAATTGATTAAGGCAAGTTATTGCAAATGATTAGAATAAGATTTTTTTTTTTTTAAATTTTTTAAATAACCATCACTTGCATGCCAAAGAAACCGAGGCATGTTTGAAACCTGCTGAGGTCGAAGTAACATCTGAATTGTTTTTGCCGCAATTAACTTTCTTTGTTTCTTTTTGGGACGAGTGTAATTCTATTATTTACTACTCAATTTTTAATTAAGTGTCACAAATATCTTAAAAAATATATATAGTTAAACTGAAAATTGGTATAACTTAGTGAGAATATTAAGTATTGACAAGTGTAATTATTCTTGGGACTAAGCTTATTGTAAAGCGGAGATCAAATTAACCTTATACTTCAAATAGTTTCTCATTTAACATTTCATTTTGTAAATTTTTGTAAAGAATTAAAAGACATCTTATAAAGAAATTTCACCTTGAAATTCACTATCTTTAGAAATTTTCCTTCATAATTTATTTTTTTCATTATCCTCGCTTGCACTTTATGCATCTATTATAATATTATTCAATTTTTTTTTAATCCATTAGGTTTAACAAATAAACTTGTTTAATGAAGATGTTGTCATTTTATATTAATTACAAAAATTAAATTAAAGTAAGATGAAAATCAAAATATAGAATGAATTTACTAATTATTCCCGTGGCATTAAGAATTTATTGCATAAAAGTTCGGGCGACTTAAGTTGCACGATAAAATTGAGTCCAGGGTGCCATGGGGGGGTATTTTGGTCATTCGGCCTACCGAGAAAAGTCTCCCAATACCCAAAATTTTTGAACACCATTCAGAAGCCCAAAAGGCCTACGGAATTAAGGCCCGAGTCCAATACAAAATACGAGTCCTCCTTACGAAGTGAGCCCAAAAGCCCAATTCCCGCAAGAACGTGAAGGACTCTTTTAACTTTTACTCTCGGATACTGCACAGGTTGAATAGCCCGTCGGGTTCCCGTGTAGTTATTTCTGTTTACGGGCCACACACCATCCAGCGTTCGACGAAATTCGGAGTTTCAAACACACAGATTATGGTAACTCTCTCTTTCTTTCTCACTCTATCTCTCGCTTTCTCTCTCTATTTAGTGTTATGATTCTGTGTGCGCCTAATTGTTGGTTGGTAATGGAATTTGAAGGGAGATCCAGCGGAGGAGCTGGAGCCTTTGTTCGATTACAGGCGCGTGCAGCCCGTTGGTATCACTTTCCTCGATGGTCAGTTCTCTCTCTTGCTTCGCGTTTTTTTTTTTTAATGTTTCGTTTTTTCGTTTTTTTTATTTTTTTTTTCCTTTGGTTGCTTTCTTTGTTGTTTTGTATGCGGAAAAAGAAAAGTTTGTTATTGTTAGTTATTACCCAGTTTGAGTTTGAGGAATTCGTTGTTCGAAAATCCGAGGAAAAAAAAAAGGCATAGAAAGAAGGGAAATTGAGTGAAACTCTTTTGTCAGCTGAGACATGCATAATAATGTAGATGTCTATCTAATTGCTTGTCTGAATATATTGCTTTGCTAATAAACAGTAAACCGAGCAAAATTTTGGGTTTATTTTGTTCGACAGATGATGATGGTCAGTGTGCATTGTCGCCACCCTCCCCGGAACGGATGAAGACTTCCCGCCCAGTTGTAAGGCTAATTTTATTCATTATCCGACATCAATGAGTTTATTATTCAAGATAATTGTTGGGGATTTTGTTGTTTTTAAATTTTGCGTAATGCTGTCTTTTTTTTTTATTTTAATTTTTTGGTCTGTTTTGAGTTAGGTTGAAGTGGTAGATGGGGATATGCAAGTGGTTAAAGGTAAGAATTCTGAAAATAAGGATGAGGAGGAGGAGGAGGAGGAGGACTGGTTAGCTCCTCCGCCCAAGGCTCTTGGTGATTTCAATAAGTTGCTTGATGAGGATTCGACCATAAAGGAGTTGAGGTATTGAGCATTCTTTTCTATGTTTATGTAATACGGTTTTAAATTTTGATCTGGGGAGGTTAAATGTTGTTTTGTTTCATCATTTTTAGATTTATTGCTGGGTTTGAATTTCTTATGTTAGATGCTTCTGCAATTTGCACATGCAAATGCAAAGCTCATAATTTTTTTTTTTGTTTTCTGAGAAACATTGAGCTAATCTAGACACTCAAAATAATTCTGATGTAGAGTTCTAATTCAGAATTTTTTGATGCTAACTAAGTTTGGGGTAAAATGACTAATTCAATTACTGTGGTTGAAATATGGTGAATTAACCTACATTACCATTAGGAAAGTGATTGATCAAAAGTCTTTCACAGTTTTGATTAGAATTGAATAAGAAAATTCTGTATTGGCTTGTTATGCTGCTAATTGAAAATCACAGAATTTTCTTACTTTCTTTTTGAAAGCATGAATGCCCATGTGATACACAAGACCAATCCTCACTGGTAAGGAAGCTGGTGTCACTTATGCCAAACATTTTCTATATGAATGGAAACATAAACCATCAGGGTTCAGTTTGATGGCCTCTTCAAGGCCCTAAAGGGGTTTGGGAGAAAGAGGCTGGGGGGTCAGGTCCCTGCCTATCCTAAAGGTTCAATTTTTAAGAAAAAAAGAAGTGAGCATAAGTCATTGCAAAGGAATGAAAATTTAGCTGAAATTTATCAAATCAGTCATGGCTGTTGCTCACTCCTGACATTCTTAATACATCTATCTTCTCATGCATTTAGGTTAAAGAAGCAGGAACTGCAGAAACTTGCAAACTCTGCCAGGGATATGATGCAATCTGTGGAGGAGTCTGTAAGAAGAGATTTTGCTAGTTCAGGGCAGGATGCCCTGGATGCTGTTGTGGACCAATCATTGAAACCTCCTCCTGAAAGAGCTAAAATAGTCATTTCTTTTCAAGGCAAGGATGGACACAAACAAATTCGTGTATACAAGGTATATCTGAAACTTAATCATTTGGTGTATCCAAAATGTTGATATGCCTTCCATGCAGTTGACTATCTTTGGATATTTGTATCTCAGTCCCAACATAAAATTACTCATTAAACTGCTAACTGAAATAGAGATTTCTATTTAGACCAACATTAGATTATGATGAAACAGGAACTGGGACCAATGAGAGTATTATGTCACTAGAATCATTATAAGTACAAAGCCCATAGCGTAAAATTTACGATTGTCACCTGAAAAAGCAAAGTTCTCTATTTGGCACCAATACCTTGTTTTGACTTTGATTATGTGAAGATCTGCAAGTTGAATGCTACTTTATATGTGTTTTCTCATTTATCTTTGCTATTTCCATAAATGTCATCATTGATAATCTGATTAATTTCCCTTGAATTGGGCAGTTATGAGGTATGAAATGGTTGATTACAAGGCCTTTTCTTTGCCTACATCTCATGGCATTAATTCCAGAAAAATAAACAGGATGAAAGCTTTAAACTTTTGGCAAATATGCCTTTTGCTTGTTGTGGTATGTTCAAAGTTCATCCTTCCATGCATTTCTTTTTCATTCCCTTGTGACAGCCCAAGCTTCTTATAGCTTGAAGTTTAACATACATGGTATAATTACCTCATAAATTTAAATCCTTTTTATGAGCACATTCATCTCAATGCTGTGCTTTTGCTGGATATCCAACTATAATCATTGATATTTTGATATGATTCTTAATATGATAATTGAGGGGTTCTTGTGCCTAAGAAATTGAGGGACCTTTTTATCAATTTTGGAGTTAATATTCTGTGCCGCTTCTTTTTTTTGTTTTTTCAATGCTGCCATATTCTATGTTGGGTACAATTTATTCCCAATGGCTAGAACTGTTTAAGTTGAGGTTTTACTGTTATTAATAGGATGAAAAGTTTGAGCGGCTGTTCAAAATGTATGCGGATAATGTTAAACTTGACATTCAAAGTTTAGCATTTTCATTTGATGGGGATAAAGTGAATCCTACAGCTACTCCAGATGACCTTGGGATGGAGGACGATGACATTATTGCAGTGCATGTCAAGAAAAGATGACTAAGGTATGATAGTTACCACCCTAAAGTTTACCTTTTATTGGTGGGAGACCTGCTTAGATACATCCAGTTAGTGAACGCTTTGCAGTTTAACGGGTATGTATTTATATGGTGGCCAATACTGATGATATCATGCCCATTGTTTTGTCTAATTCACCTTCTTTACTGTGTTTTGTGGCTATAACTGAAGAGGCAACAAATGCGAAAAGGAAAATTGGGGCAGTACTTGTACATGAAGGGTTCTCCAATGCCACTGATAAGAATATGCAAATTTTTTCATGACTTAGCCAAAAGAAATTGAGTTGAGCTTAAGCATGCTTGTATCATCACATTCCTGTTAAGTTGATGTGAACCAGCCATTTTGATGCAGTGAATTGTTGGTTAATGAATAAGGGATTTGTTGGGGATAGCCAAAGGAAAAATGTTGTCAAAATTGGACATTTGAGAACTGTTACTCTGTAGGGGTATCACTCTTTCAATTGTTGTTGTAAAGGAGTTCTGGTCTTTAATTGCATATTCATTTGGTGGAGAGGAAATGGTGTTGAAATGATGCATAAGAGCTCCAGGGACTTTGGTCATCCTTTCAATTTTCGGATGTGAAACATGGCAAACACAATGTTCCTTGACCTTTGCCTATATCACAGCTGAATGTTTTGCGTTCTTAAAACTTTTTGTTTCTTGTTCTTTATTTAACTGGTTCTGTTGCTTTTTAGGACACCCTTCATGTCTTTGGTGCAGGCATGTGTTACCTCCAGCATTTTTAGTTTGCACTGATCCTTCCCTTCAGTCTTTTGTTTTGGCCGTAGTGCTAAAAGCAACATTGCCTTGTTCTTGCCGAGCTGTTTTGGTTGATTCACCATTGAGACTTGCCATTTGTACCGTAAAGATTGTCATTATTTTTGTTTTTTTTTTTTTTACCATTTTGCACCCCCTTATTGTACAGCATGTTCAACTTGCGAATCTTTTGAATTTTAAAAATATTCCTGTAGCATGTGTACAAGAACATTGCATCTAATTTTTTTCAACCAAATTTGTTTATTTATAAAATGGGAACAAATCTTAATATAACGATAAAGTTATTTCTTATATTTGACTTGCAAAATAAAAATAAGATGGTGTATATTTTTTAACTTTTGATAAATGGTGTGTTAAGAGTTGTGCACTTGTCTTTGTTGTATATATTTACAAAAATGTGATTGTATAATTATTTTCTTGTGATGCTGGATCTTGAATTAATTTTCTGTACAAGTTGCACGCACTAATGGAACTTTCATGTATTCTTCTCGTCAAAACCCGAGGATATGACTGTTTCTTTTCTTCTGTATTTTTGGGATAAATCAAAGTTAGATTCGTTAGGGAGAATAATGAAGAAATGAGTCCGTTTTATTCCCCTTCCCCAACGCACTCACTACAAAATCAAGAATTTCAGCATGATTTCTACATATAAACATGTGAAAATGGATGGAAGAGGAGATCTAAAGGACCTCTCTCCCATTTTTCTCCGACTTAGACAAGCCACGGGAGGAGGTGCTGCGGACAGCACAATCTGTCATTACGAAAATGTGTTTTGGAGGAAGAAATTTCATCTTAGGAAGTTTGGTAGATGAGAAGATAAGCTATGATTTCTCAAGCAGTCAAAGATAGGAGAAGAGACACTCTTCTTGGATCAAAGGCTGGTAACACTGAGTGTCCAGTCAACTTCTGCCTAGAGGTAAATTGGAGAGCTTTCAATCGAGTGGACACTTGGCTTAATCCAGTCAAGGCAGGGATCTTGAGTAGTCTTATTGAATTGTTCTACAAAACATCATGACTTTTTTAATTATTATTTTGAGCTCAGAAATAGTTAATGATTCGATGTTAGTTGTTGGCCGGGAATGCGAGTTTTTGTCCATGTCCTACAACTGATGTCAGTTATTAACTTAAACAACCATTATAGAAATAAAGAAAGAAAAGTGGATTCTTTTTCTCCTTTTTCTTTTTTTTTTTTTTTTTCCTTTTTCAGATAATCAAATAAAAGTGAGATTGAGTCTTTGCCAAGTAAATCGTGGCCACGGACCTTTTTTTTTTTTCTTATTCACCAAACAGTTGATGCAATGTCAGGTTGTTATAGTTGTGTTAAAGAAGCAAACTCTCTTAACAGAAAAGGCATTACGACTTTGCCATCTAATTCCATGGCATGTTCTTGATAGCTTCATGACTTGAAAAATTGAACGCCCCTCCATGGCCCTCCCACCTTCCACCCTCTCTCTTAACTTTCTTCAAAACCAAGCTACCATGCAATCAAATGCCTCGCTAACCGCTCTTGGTCTCTGCCTCTTTAGCTGTTTGATCGCCATCTTTTCTATCCTTATTAGATTCTAATCAAATCTTAGATGGAATAGTACAACGGCAGCAAACACTTTAAGTCCTTTGGATATATATATTTTCTTTCATTGACTCGATTAAATTCACAGCTTTAAAATCCAAATTTATATACATATTACATTATCACGATAGTTTATAATAATAATAATAATAGTCATATAAATATATTCACATTTGAAATTGAAATAATAATATATTTAAAATTTTTATTGCAATTTATTAAATTAATGAATGTAAAAATTTCACTTTAAATCCAACATATGGGTCTAGGCCAAGTAAATTTTTTAATTTTTATCTCCAATAATTGTTTTTAAAATAAAAATATCCAATGTAAGATCGTCAAATGGGAAAAATATATATATATATAATAACACAAATTTAACTAAATAAAAGGGGGGAAATAACGCAGACGAGTGGGAAAAGGAAGCCCGCAACTAAAACGAGCTCAAGCCACGAGTTAGAACGAAATTACGGAAATACCCAACAGTCAAAGTTCAGTGGCTTGTAAAAAAGAGCCCGCAGTACCAGTGGAGCTTGGGACGGTGAGGAGCAAATTGGGGAAACTGAAAAAAACACCGCAATACCGTTAGGATCCGTTTGGCCCACGCACCAAGCAGACATTATCTCTCTCTCTCTCCCTCTCTTTCCCTCCAAATGTTCTCTCTCTATAAAACTCCTCATCCTCTTTCTCCCCTCACTCTCTCTCTCTCTCTCTCTCTACAGACTCTCTACAGAACCAGAGAGAGAGAGAGGAAGAGATGCTTTTATCCTTTTTGTTTTTGTTTGGTTGAAATTCAGCGAGAAAAGAGAAATTTCCTGCCCAAATGATAACGGACACCGCCTCCGCCGGTAACGGCGGGCCAACGGCCACGAGCACGTCCTTGCAGTATCTTCCTAACGACATCGATTTGCTGTTCTTGCCCAAAGCCGCCACCTCGTTCACGCCGTCCCCGGACATGGAGTTTGAGTACTCTGCCTTTGTAATGCAACACCAGGACCTGATAAACCGCCACGCGCTCTGCCTCTCGCGCCTACGCGAGAAGGCCAGGGAGGTGGAGTCTCTCTGCCGGGAGAATGCCGCTCTCCGGTCCTTCAACCGCGAGCTCAATAGCCAACTCCGCTTCCTCGCCGGATCCTCCTCGCTCCAGAAACATAGCTGCCTCGCCTCCTCCTCCGACTACAACAGGATGGCTCCTTTTGGTCTTTCTGATGGCTTCCGCAATCTGACGGCCAGCACTAGCGACGGTGGTGGAACCGGAGGAGACGAGAATTGTGAGGATGAGAGCCCTACGAGAGTGATAGAGGTGCAGAGCGCGGACACCGAGACAGTGTCTTTGCCAAAGAGTATTTCTGTTAGATCTAATGGATATCTGAAGACGAGCCAGCAGTCCACTGCTACTGGCTGTAATACTCCGGCAACCACCAGTCGCCGTCGAAGCATAAGCTCGCTCAACGGAGGGGTAACTCTATACAGATACTGAAAACTTTTGTTCTATTTACAGATCCATTTTAATTACTATTAATGACAATAGTTAGCATCAAGTTCGTTAATGAAATAAGAGACACATATTTTCTGTTTGATGTTTGAGATTTACTGGCTCAGATTTTGTCTATCTTTTGCTTTGATAAGAAATCAAAACAGGAAGGATTTGTTTAGGGTTTCCTGGGAATTAGTTGCCAATATTGATGAATTTCAAAGCAAGATTTCTGATTGTTCGGGTGAAGTGACAAGTGAGGGGACGAAAGAGAGGGATTGTGTTGGGGAAAGTGGGGCTTTAGAGGTTCATTTTGTGGGGTTTCACGAAAAATTATAGTCATTAAATAAATAATGGATTCAAACGGAGGCTACAAGGAAAAATTTTGTGTTTTCATTTACTTGTTTGTTTATATTTTAGTATTTTTTTTTTATGTGTTAATTTGAACTTGAATATATTTGTTAAGTGTGATAATAGATTTTAAATTTATTAATATTATAATTAAATAATTTTTTATAAAATATTTAAACTTAATAAATTAAATAAATGAATAAATTAAATTTTAATTTTTAAACACAATAATTAATATACCTGCTACATATTGTTTTTGTTAAAAAAAATTGTGTTTACATTTTAGTACGACCAAATGCATACTTGAAATTCTAGACAATGGATCACGGACAGAAAAAAGTATCGTTATGTGTTCACCATTTCTAACACTTTCAGTTGTCGAGGTAGGGCGTTGTCACAAAGAAGGTCTTCACCTGTTTGTTAAAATACCTCATCACCTTGCAGATTTGCTGAAAAGATGCTGTAAGTCCAAATTTGGCATTTGACAAAACATTTTATCATCACTCTTTCATGTGGTATGGGGTCTTGCCATTGTAATAATATATACACTCAACGAACTCTCTGACACAACTTATTGGAGATTACTTAGTAGAACGTGCAGCAAATGTTTTGTGCTAGCACGCATTGGGTGGTATATTCGTGCATGATGTTGATAACCTATACATGCAGCAAAAGGTTTACGTATGTGGAGGGAAGAAAGAGGAGGAGCCACTCGAACTGGAAGTATACCGCCAAGGCATGTTCAAGACTGAGCTATGCAACAAATGGCAGGAGACCGGTGCTTGCCCTTACGGTGACCACTGCCAATTTGCTCACGGCATTGAGGAGCTCCGCCCTGTCATCCGACACCCTCGCTACAAGACTGAGGTCTGCAGAATGGTGCTTGCTGGTGATATCTGTCCCTACGGCTATCGCTGCCATTTTCGTCATGCACTTACAGAGCAGGAGAGGCACATGGGCTGCCGCAAGCTCCGGGCAACGTGAAGCTGGACAGGTAAAACAATGAAAGTTACAGACAGAATTATGATTTTGGGGGGTTAAAAGTAGAGATCTGTTTATAATTTTTGAAGGAGAATGAACAATAACAACAATAATCTAGTGAAGTAAGCAGACATATGATGGACAATTGGACATATAAGATGAGAACAATAGTTAGTATGTATAAGGGGGTAGAGAAACGCGATGAAACTATTTGGGAGAGGGAAAGACCCGTGCTGCCGCTCTCAACAGTTCTTCTGTTGCTTCCATATTTTTCATAGTGAATGCGATATGTGATGCATGATGAACACTTTTTAGGCTACATCTGGTGATTTGAAAACAAACAACTGAAAAGATACCAATTGTAAATTTGTGTAATGGTTTCAATTTGATTGTGGCAAAGGTAAAAGCATTTTCCCCATTGGAGATGTTATTCAATCTCTCGTCCTCGACATAATATTAAGATATATGAAACTGGACTATTTCTTTGTTTTTTGGGCTTTTGGTGGGAGATGTCATAACATGTTGAATGTTGAATGTTTCATAACTTGGTTCGTGATGCGTGTCTTGGGGAGAAAAAATTAGCTATGAACAGGTTACATCAATTTATGATTAAAAAAAAAAAACCATACATATATAGTAGAGAAAAAATATTTAAAAAAATTAATAAAATATTTATCAGAGAAATTTATGCAAATTAAAAATATAAATTAGGGACATCTTATATATTAAACTTGTGTGCTATATACAATATTGTATATTAAAATTTGATAAGACGACACTGGAATTTGATGAAATTCTAACTCTTCTCATGGTATCACATCTTAATTTGCAAGAGCTAATAGAGATGAAAAAGATTGTTCTAGTTCAAGTCGAGTCTTAACAGAGATGAAAAAGATTGTATGAACAATCCAGTAGTTAAGATTACTATAAGCGATGCTTCTAATCAGCAATAGTTTTTCTTCAACAAACTACTTTTCACAAGACATAGACTAAGTTAAATATACAATCCATCCCAGGAGCTCTCTGTGTTGCATGTTATGATTAAAAACCAAAGGATGAGGGATTGTCACTTATTTAATATTTGTTACTTGTGGGTGCTCAGCTTTCAAATAAAAATTAGTAAAGAATAAAATGAATTTTTCTTACTACTTCAGATAATAATTTGATTTTTTTTCCTATTTTTTTTGTATTGATTCAGTTAAAATTAAATTGCGTGAGTTGAGTTTTTTTTTTTTTTTTAATTCGTTTATGGTTGATAGACCAATTATGTGTCAATAATAAGTTTTTAATCGATTAGAATGTACAAGAGTAGTTTGAAGCGCAAAAGCAAATTCGTGAATTAAAATTAACAAAAAGAACCAATGAATAAAAATTATTAAATTTATAAAAATAATTATGAATCAAGGAAATAAGTATAAATTTTTTTTTCTTTTTTAATTTCGCTTTTATGCCCACGGAATATATTTTTGGTGTCACTCACCAAAAACCTTCTCTTGTTTTGGGGCCTAAAATTTCTCCTTTAATTACAAACGATTTTATGTATTTTTTTTCTAATCTTTTTCATTTTGCTTACACCGACAAGTAAACATAACAACACTTCTATGTTCATGAGCTACACAGCACATAATTCTTATTTTTCAAATAAAAATTACAAAAGAAAAAGTGGGGGAAAAAAAAGAATGAAAAGAACCCCCAAGAGCTCTAAAAAAAAAATAATTGAAAAAATCACAGAAAAACTCGAAAAGCCATTAAAGAAAAAAAAAAAAAAGGTTCGAAACAAAAAAAAAATAAAAAGATGCATCAAATCACTGCCGTCCAAAACTGTCACCTCCGTGGGAAGACCTCCTTCATCTGAAAGAGAACCAACTCATCAAATCCCCACCGACGCGCTCATCAGAAAAAAGCGGCGACCGACAAAGAGGGCAGTTAAAGTTCAGATGATCAAGCCACCCATCAAGGCATACTTTATGGAACACGTGGCAGCAATCGAGCTTCCTTACCTGGTCCCCATCTCTTATCGTGGACAAGCACACCACGCAATCCGTTCCTCCTCCCTTGACCTCGCAACAGTTTTTGTAAGAGAAAACCCGGTTCAGGTTGAGCTGCTTGGCGAGGACGATCGGGCCGGCCGGTCCCGATCCCACTGAGCCCAAGAGCCTATCGTCGACGGCGATCTGGGCCGGACCGGAGAACCAGACGAGGCCCATGGACTTGAAGAGGCTGAAGAGGACAGACCTGACGTAGGTAACGCAGTTGGCAATCAGCGTTATAAGCAGTAAGGGAATCGAATCCGACGACACGTCGGTCAGCTGGTTCTGTAAACCCATCTTTCTTTCGTTTTATGCAACCTTTACCCGGCGGCAGAAAGGCATAAATGGGTCTGAGGGAAATCAACGTGGAAATAAAGCAATGTTATGATTGTTTTGCAAAAAAAATATTATTATTATTTTTTTTTTTTGGTGAAAATGACTTAATATATTGTAAATTAAGCACACGTTAAGTTACGAAATCTATGAATGAGATTAAAAAAAATAATAATAATTGGACCACATTTTACCACAGCTCTTTTTCAATTCTTTCCTGTCAATAATTTCCACAATTCTTCTTGGATTGTTGTAAATTACTTAAAAAACAATTAACAAGTGGAAGATGCGCCGGGCGGTGGGGGAGATTCAGACAAGAACCTTATCGAGAGAGATTTTCCGCGATCTCTGTCGACGAATAATGTTCGAACTAAAGGGTGAAGCAAATACAAGCATATAATAAAAATGTCCAATTGACATCATTAACGACAAGCCTGTTAGACATGTGTGGCCAACAGGGAATCTTCACCGTCCAAAAACGATTGTTAAGCAATGGCTAATTATTCCCTTTTTTTTTTTTTAAAGATAATAAAAAAATGGAGGTGATACCCTATAAGCAGAGTTAGCTTAGACTGAATCTATTAGGGAAACATATTTTTGAAGGGCAATGCGCAATCCATCACCGTTGGTCCAATGCCATGCACCCTTAATATTTTTTTTCTTTTTGGGGCCCATCCAAGTCCAACAAAACCAATTTCCATATGCTCCTTTCAGGAGTTTTGAAGACTAGGGGGTCTTGTTCCACCATCAATGAGGGTGGGACAACCTTAGGTGGAATATGGTTAGGAGTCCCCCTCCTTGGCTGCAAAAATTGCCTCTATAAAGACCACAACCAAGCGAGGGTGCCAAATAAAGCTGACAGTGAGGATGCACGCTTCATATGTCACAAAAAGGAAAATCTACCAACGTTATATTACATAAAAGCCACCGCAACCGCCAGGGCAACCCCCACAAATATCCTCCAAAGTGCAGAAACTTATTTGCACTATAAAGGACTTAGGGACAACAGTTCTGCTATATATTACATGTCAACAAGCTTAGCAAAACTTGTGTGGAAAAATCTCAAGCTGCTGATATGCCATTCTTCTTCATCAATTCCTGGCAGAAGCAATCACCAAAGGGATTAGATGTCAGCAACCAGAGGAGTATATCCGGTCTTGTGTGATTTTGCAACAAAGCATGTTATACCGATTTTGTAGAAGCAATTGACAGGCGCTGTCTTTCCTTTTTCTCACGTCGGCACTCTCCGCACCAGCTGGAATAATCCTTTTGATATTTCTTCAGCTCTCGAAAGACCGAACTGGAAGGGGAAATTGGTACAAATAGTTGCTTAGATTATTGATGAATAAATCAGATATTCAGCATACAACTTCACATTGACAACAACTAAAACCAGAATCTGTATGATAAACCAGGATTGGTATGATATTAAGGCAATTTATGCCAACTCTCTTGTGCCGTCATGGATTCCCATTCCATAGGACATTAATCATTTCACTTTATGTAGCTCCTTGTCTAGAAACATTTTGTGTTCTGCATATCAGCGCTAATTAGTGCAACAACTGAAATAGTGGAAACTGTAGAAACATATGTTAAAAGAACAAAAAACACTGCTAATCGAACTCCTTGTCATCTTATGAGAACCAGAATACATGGCAGTGCTCTGCTAAATGCTAAAGTAGACATCATATAGATATTATATACAGTGGCATGCAAAATAAGATATTGTGAGATATATTTAAGTAAATATCTTTTCCACAAGACAGCCCTAAATCTCATGTTAACTAGAGAAGAGAGAGAACAGACCTCCTACACCATAGAATTAAGTTGAACCGATGACCAGAAGTTGTAGGTCTAGCACCATGCCGATGGTGACCACGATGAAGAACTGCACGTCCTGGAACATGGGTATAATCTAAAACCTCCTATTTGCAAATGATAAAAGAATAATATTAATCAGAAAATTCCTTAGCTATGTAATGTGACAATATGATCAACTGATCAAGGTCACTTTTCCCTTTGCCAAGCTCTATAGAAAATATCAAATCTATCCCACTTGACAGCACAAAGAACAGTACCATGCTCACTTTCATTGGTTTATTAATTTTTTAATGATCTCTTGAAGGAGCTAAAACCAATGAAACATTGAAACAGAAATTAGATTCCAAGGAAGAAGACAAAGAAGTTAATGGCCGTGAATCTCCTTTCCAGAATTCTTTGTAAATTTTTGCATGATAAAGAATATCAAGTAGAAAAGCTGTTTGGATAAATGAATCTCAAACAATTGACCAAAGTAGCAGTTGGAGTCCACTGGGAATTGTAATTGAAAGTCAACACACCTCTGGCTGTGTTTCAGTATTCACATGCTTATCACACCTAACTCCTCGTAAGAATAACTCTCCACCGCAAAATTGCGTTCCCAAGCAAACGTTCAGGGTGACTTCTGAGTCATCTACATGGAATCCTATAAAGAGAAAAGCCATTTAGAGTTACATAAATGTGTGAAAACACGGGTTTAGGCCATCAAGGCAGGCTAAAGGAAAAATAATCCTTTGCACTAAAGGCCAAAAGGCAAAAACCATGAAATGAAACTGTTCTCAGAAAATAAATGTATATCCACCTGAAATAGCCAAGTGCCAATATTGATACACACCATAAATTACTGGAAACTTAAAAGCATAGAAAATTCATTAATGCAAATGTTTCACATCAGAAGCTCTTCAAACTTTTTCAGTGTTCATGTCATACTGGTGATAAAAGGTAGACAATGAATGACTAAAATGGACAATATGTAAAAATCAGGAGAACAACATCATCCACAAGAATGAATAACAACGGCAAAAAGGAGATTATTAGTTACCTACCAAGTTCAACATCCTTATCCATGCCATATTCAACAACAAAGCCATGATGAGAATCAAGAGTTGACCCACCAACCTCGGGAAAGAAAACTGCACGAGAAATCAAACCAGCAGAAATGAATTTTAGCACTAATTCTAGAAGTTCTTTCTGATCACAAAGTCTTAAGGAAAAGTGATTTGTTACCCCGAGACATGGGACATATGTAGTCATCCATAAGTTTGTCAAGCATGGTTTCCAAGCCAAAGTCATCAAGCACAACACCATATTTGTTCATTGTGTTTGGTCGCATTATTCTGCAGTTTGTGTTATGGACCCATCTTTCAAAGTGTTCCACCTAAGCATCACAATCTGGTACAACTAAAAGCGAGCAAAATTGAACTTTTTACTTAACAAATGAGAACAAGCAACAAGATAGTACCTCAGAAATCAATATCTCACAGAAATTTGGCTTGAGCATGTCAAATACATAAACTCCTGGTGTGGGTTCAGCCAATATACTTCTAAAACTCTCTTCTTTGTTTTCCTTGATTGCTTTGAGAAATGAGGGAACAAAGAAGTCCTCCGCGTGCATAGTATACAGCTGCTTATGTAAATGCTGCAACAATTACCAAAAAGTGAAAAAAGGAACCATAAAAAGAATCCAAACAAAATTGTGGACGGAAAATCAAGATCTCACTAAAACATATCTCAAAATTCAGTTTCATGTTCAAGGAACTGTTAGAAACCGTGAAATATTACCTCTCTACACATTAGACCTCTCAATCAAGCTTCAATCATAAAAATATACCTGATAGTTTTTTATAATTTTCTGCCTATATTCTCTGTGCTTTTGCACCTGCCAATTTGGAATGATGAAAAAAGAAAAGAGCATTAATATTAAATAAACTAAAAGGAGTACTGAAGGCACAAAGCTGCAGGAGCCATTTCATGCTGAATGCAACTCCTTGAATCCCATTAACCCATCAGAGACGGAAGAAACCTACTTGTATGCCCATTATTTTTGTGAAATAACACAAAACAAATTTAAGAACTACTTGAGAAACGAGGAGAAACTTTACTTCCGTTAACCTAATTGCTAATCATTCAGATCAAATTTTCAGTCCTATATCAAATTGAATGCAAAAATTCAAACGGAAAAAGGACCGCAGATTCGCATGCGGATATGAAAACTATACGAGTGATGGATTGATACTCACGCGAGTGCGTTCACCGTCTGGGGAGTAGCGCGTGAGAATGTTCCTCATGACCTGGAATTTAGCGTCACGTGACGAATTGAGCACAGCGGGAGGTAAGTAGCGTTCGAGAGAGCTGAAGAGCAGAGGACTGAACTCCAATTGCATGTCCTCGTAGCTTTCCGGCTTGTGATCGGCGCTCGGGTTCAGCCTCAGCCTCAGCTTCTGCCTCGCCGCCGCAGTTGCCGGGGGCAGCATCAGGCCGTTCGCGTTGCCGTTCCTGTTGGCCTTTCGCGATGCATCCGTAGACATTGTTGAGTCATGCACAATTAAGTGTTAATTCTAGAGAAACAATAAATGACATAAAAGTTAAATGAAAATTTGACGACGACGGCGGCGGCGGAGGCGGCCGAGGAGGTGGTGGTGGTGGTGGTGGTGGAGGATTGTCTTGCAGGTTAGGGTTTTGTTGTCTCAGTGGCAATGTTGGTTAGCATGGTTATTGCTCGTGGGGTGTGGGACCCACACATGCGCCGCGAACAGTCGTAACGCCCGAGCCATCAAGCAAGTTTTCGGCACATTACAGTGACCTTTTTGGTTTTTTTCTTTTTTCTTTTTTCTTTTTGTTTTTGTTTTTGTTTTTTTTTTTTTTAAAGAGTGAGATGTACATGTTGGTGGTAGTATTAAAAACAAAAGGAAATAATTTTATTTTGGGACCGTGTTCTCTGACGAAGAACGGCGAGTCTTTTTAGTATTTTCCTAAAATTCCAGGGTAAGGTTCTCTATAATTTAAAGGTGTATAAGTGTAGTATCTTGTGTTTTTTTTTTTTAATTACTTTAATTTTAATCTGCTAAAAATTCTGTTGAACCTTAAATTGAATCTACCTTTGTACTGAAAATTAATCTTACATTTAAAAATTATAATAAATAAAACTGAATAAATATCATATTTTTTATAATTTTACTCTATCTTCAATTTTTAATATTTTATTTAAATATTATATTAATATTTTAATATTTTATTCTTAATTTTATAAGTGTAGATATTTCATATATACCAAAATATATCATCATCAATAAATAACCTCAATGTCTTTAGAACACTTATTAAAAATTTAAATATGTAGAGATCTTATATATAATAATGAAAGAAATATAAAATATATAAAAATTAAAAATATTTTGATATTGTGTATCTCATAATTTAATAAATTTTAAAATAAAAATAATAAACAAACAAATAATCTTATATAAGGTCATAAAACAAAATAAAAATTTTTATTAACAAGTTAATTAAATTATAAGTTATATGATAAAAATAATTTTTTTATATTTATTAATCTGTGTATTTTTTATGATTTATAGGTAAAATTTGAAGTTTTTAATTACTAAAATGATTTTAAAAATATTTTCACTAATTTTGTTTATTTCTTGTGGGGGCGTTTAAATTAGAAAGGATAAAAATCACTTTAATTAAAAAAAAAGGAAAAGATAAAATTACTGTTTATATTGTTGAATCACGTGGGAATGTGAAATTGAAACTTGAAACGTTAATTTTAATATATTTCGAGAAATATGTGAGATACAGTTATTAAATAAAGTAATTTTCTTGGAAATGTAAAATTAACCCACCGTATGCATACCTCATAACCACTATTCTGCATCTCTCTGGGTATGCAATGTGTAACTGCAAAGAGTCCAATAAATAAAAATTGGGGTAACTGTTATAGGTGTTAGGTCAGGCTTCGGCATTTCTACTTAATCCCTGGCGATTTTTCTTCAAACCTTCAAAAACCAGCTAACACATGGGTGCCTTGGGCCACTGTGTGTATGGACAAGAGTATCCCTCTCTCATATTTATTCCAACAATTATCCCGATTTCTTTCACTTATATATTTATTTTAATTAATTAAAAAATATTTTAAAAATATACCAATCATCATATTTATAAATTTAAAAATTATTTTATTTAATTTTTATATAAAAATTTTTATCAATTAAATATTATTAAATTTAATAAATAATAATTCAAATTTAAACTCTAATTAATAAAAAAATACATTAAATTAATAAATAAATTAATATTTCAAATAATTTTTTACATATTTTTTAATAACACCATTTAAAATTTTTAAATATTTTTACTCATACCAACCAACGTATATTGATAGGATATAATCTTAATCACAAAAAAAATTTAGTGTTGCTCCATCAAGAAATTTTAAGAAGAGGTTAAATAATTTTTTTACATGAAATGTTGAAAAATTAGGAAATTAAAAAGTTTTAATAAAAATATTTTAATTAGTTATATAACATTTTTACACCTAAATATCTCATATAGGGTATGAATTATTGATGAAGTATGCATAGGAACAAGTAAATTTTATAATTTTTTTCTTCTTCTCAAGACAGAGAAAATTATACCTGTCAGAAGTTAAAAATTTTAAAAAATAAAAATTAAAAAGAAAAGAAAAGATAACAAGGGGCAATCTGGTAATAACGAACAAATCCAAGTACGACATGTTTGGTGTCGCTGCACGTTGCTTGTCCCATCCCAATTCCTGGCGAACTCCCCGAGAGCAAACAAACAAACAAACAAAGCCCTCTAATAAACTTGACTTTCACTTGCGTTGTAGGCGAGTGACAAGTACTTATCAGCCCGCTCACCTCACCAATACCTAACCAAACGTCTGTCTCTCGGTCTCCAGCTCGGTCTCCAGCTCGGTCTCGATCAATCGATCTGCACGTAAAGCGATGGCGTGTGCGACCTTTGCAAAGCTGAGCGCAGCGTCGTCACCGTGGATCGACCAACAGCCCATCACTCAGCGACCGGGTTCGTCAGCTCGTCTCGCAGCCACTCGCCGAGCCTCCCTCCTGATTCGCGCGAGCGCTTACACCGAAGAGCTTGTCAAACCGCCGTTAGCTCTCTCTCTCTCTTGGTTTTCTGTCTTTTGAGTTTCTGCGATCTGCTTATTTTAGTTCTTGGAATTTACTATCAAGTTTGACGCCTTTTATCTGATTGATCGATCGTGTTTGTAAATTGATTTGTATTTTGACTTCGGATCATTGCTTGCATGGCCTAATAGAAAAGTTCTGTTATGGGTTTTGCTTGTGTTTGTCATATACTTGGATTTCTTAGCTGAACGAAAAGTAGAAATGAAATAGGTTTTATTTGATCGCCTTGCCAATTTGTATGTTTAAGCTCGCGTTGCCTTAAGGGGTACTTTTCTTGATGGCGTAGAAATCAATTGCATCACCTGGCCGTGGAATTCTTGCCATCGATGAATCAAATGCGACTTGTGGAAAGAGGTTGTCATCTATTGGTTTGGACAACAATGAAGACAACCGACAAGCATACAGGCAGCTTTTGCTGACGACTCCTGGTCTGGGTGAATATATTTCTGGTGCCATTCTTTTTGAGGAGACACTTTACCAGTCCACAACTGATGGAAAGAAGTTCGTTGATTGCTTGCGTGATGAGAACATTGTGCCTGGTATCAAGGTTGACAAGGTATGCAATCAAAACAAACTTCAAATTGTGTTGATTTAGGGGCCATATATATATATATATATATTTTTTTTTTTTTTCATTTGAATGATTTATGAATGATGATTCTTGGTTTAATGGTAAAGATTGCTCCATTATTAACAATGGGTCACTGGTTTGAGTTACGGAAATAGCCTATTTTGTTAAAACAAGGGTAAGGCTGTGTTCTGTTCCTTTCCCAGATCCCAGGATGCTTTTTTTTTTGGTTCTTCTTTCATTTGAATGCTTAATGCCTTAGCCTGGATTTTCTGTTGTCACGATAAGCTTATATTTTACCATGCTTCTATCTTGGATTTCAGGGTTTGGTTCCCCTACCAGGATCTAACAATGAGTCTTGGTGCCAAGGATTGGATGGATTAGCTTCAAGATCTGCTGAATACCACAAGCAAGGTGCTCGTTTTGCCAAGTGGTAAGTTGACTCTCATGTCTATGGGATTGCATTCTTTTGATTAATTTGTTTGTTTTAATAGTGTAATGCCAAGACAACTACTTTAAGGCATGTTTGACTGTTTTGCATGGTTGTTTGGATTATCCAGGAGAACAGTGGTTAGCATTCCCTGTGGACCTTCTCTGTTGGCTGTCAAGGAAGCTGCATGGGGACTTGCACGTTATGCTGCAATTTCTCAGGTGTTCTTTCACTTTGAAAAGCCTTATCATTTATTTCACTGAACCTTGTAAGATCCTTATTGCATACATCCTTTCTAGCAGAGAAGGAAATGCAGCTGTTGCATTGTTTGCCATGTGTGACAGAACATAAATGCATGTTTTGTTCCTAATCTTATAATCCGATATACAGGATAATGGTCTTGTGCCCATTGTTGAACCTGAGATCCTTCTTGATGGGGATCATGGGATTGAGAGGACACTTGAAGTGGCTGAGAAAGTCTGGGCGGAAGTCTTCTTCTACTTGGCAGAAAATAATGTTGTATTCGAGGGCATCCTACTTAAACCCAGCATGGTAACTCCTGGGGCAGAACACAAGGAGAAGGCATCTCCAGAGACCATAGCCAAGTACACCCTCACAATGCTTAAAAGGAGGGTACCTCCTGCAGTTCCCGGAATCATGGTATAGATGCTTGAATCCTGCTTTTGGACATGAACCATTGCATTACTGCACTAATATGCCACAGTTCCCTATTTGTATTCATCAATTTTAGACTTCTCCCTGGCTAAATGAACAATTTTAGTTTCCTAGGCACTGTATGTGGAACTAGAATTATTTGTTGGCCTGATTCTTGTGATGAAAATTGAAATTCTCAAAAGTAATATTCAATAGCGGACTGGTCTAAAATGGGATAAAAACTGAAAAACTTGGAATGGCACAGATCATGTCTGCTGTGTCATGCTAATTCTCTTTCTCTATGCCAGTGCAAACATATATATTTTTCTACACGATGATCTAAAAGAAATGAATGAAACTCCTATTGTTTTATAGTTTTTGTCTGGAGGACAATCTGAGGTGGAGGCAACTCTCAACTTGAATGCAATGAACCAAAGCCCCAATCCATGGCATGTCTCGTTCTCTTATGCACGTGCCCTACAGAACACTGTGCTTAAGACATGGCAAGGACGTCCTGAGAATGTGGAAGCTGCACAGAGGGCTCTTTTGATACGTGCAAAGGCAAACTCCCTGGCTCAGCTTGGAAGGTATTCTGCTGAGGGTGAGAGTGAGGAAGCTAAGAAAGGAATGTTTGTTAAGGGCTATACTTACTAAGCAGCATTCAAGGAAACTCAGTCTTCTTGGCCTCCACGAATATGTACTTCTGTGTTTGCAGCTGTTTCTTGTTACAGTTTAGCTATGCAAGCCCGATGAATGTAGCATTAGATAAGCTTGTTCATTTTCATTCTTCCCTTGTCCGCAAGACTAGAGAGCTTGAATAATAACCGGCAGAAGGAAAAAATCTTCAAACTAGTAAGTCCGAATATGTTGATGTAATAGAAAAAACAAATGTGTATCAACTTAAGAAATTGTGTTTCTTGGGATATGATTGTATGTGTTCTAAGAATATTTGTGTTAGATGGGAGTATTTGGCATGAAAATTTGCTTGCTTAGACTGCGCCTGCGTGGCTGTTGCAACCATGGTGGTGTAAGGATGACGAGAATAAGGTAATTGATGTGGGAGACTACGCTACGTTGGTCAGACGCCTGTTATTGGACTGTTAACAACTTTTTCGGTATAGCTGCTAACAATACGAATTCAGGCTCCTTCACGTTGATCACCAGCCACAAACAGTCAATAATTACTTGTAAGTTCTCTAAACCAAAACGTGGAAGACTTGTTCCTGATAGATTTGCGAGACAAATTTAACAAACAGCATATAGCAGTTTGTGATACCATTTGATCAAAATATATATATACATATATAACAGAATTGCATGCTTGAATCTTTTAAAGTTATGTTCCAATTACGTTTTTTGTTTAGTTTATTGATACCAAAATTTGAACTCAAATTGCTGAATTTAAAAGCTTAGTTACTCTTAAGAATTTAACTATTTTATTATTAAATCACGTACTAGTATTTATTTATTTATTTTAAACTATTCTTCTATTTTGTAAATTGTATATTTGTAATTTCTATACTTGGCCACACTCCTAGTCGGGCCTCCTTTTATCAATACAAAAGGCCATACAACCAGGCTAATAAGGAATTTAGAAATGAAACAAGCAGACGCTTCTGAAAAAAGATGGGAAAATGGGAGTTCAAGAAATCAAGCGCTTCACTGCATTTTAGACAAGCTTCACAGTAGAATTACACATTTCATTAAAATGTTGAATGAAGCATTATTATTTTCTTTTAAGAAGTTGATAGTCTTGATTGGAGTCGAAATTAAAATTTATTTAAAAAAAAAAAAAAACACGACGTGAATTTTTATGTCGCCACGGGCACGTGTAAAGAAAACGTCTATATTTATTATTATTATTATTATTTTCAGAGATTTTATTAACTCTACGCTCTCTTCAACAAACGTCATCATCACGGACACGCCATTTTTTAACGCTTGCCACAAGCAGCAGCAGCAAAGCAAAACCAGTCCCCCGAATCAGAATCAAAAACCACCAAGATTCCCGCCAGAAAAACATCGTCGTTTCATCGTGCATGCTCTCGTCACTCCTCCTCCTCTCGCCATCGCTGCATCCCCTCGAGTCCGCGCCTCAAAACCCTAAAACCCTCATTCCCTCTCGACGACTCACTGGCGATGAAGGATCGCCCGCCTCCATCTTATGGCTCCGTCTACGTCCCTCCCCACCAGCGTCTCCGCTCCGTCATCACCGCTCCCAATTACAACTCCTCTTCACCATCCTCCAACGCTGCAGCTGCTTCTCAGGTCGACTCCAAATGTCGAGATACTCGTGGCTTAAATTCGAGGGGCAGTCCTCCTCTGCCTTACTCGCGGTCGCCGCAGAAGCAGCAGAGGAACAGTGTTGGTGATCTTAATAATAAGAGGTCGCCGTCACCCAAGGTCGTTTCCGCTTACGATGACGGGGCCTCCGAGGATGGCTCCGATCATGAGGTGGAGCCCACGGCTGTTCAACTGGTGAGCAGTTCAAAATTGCATTCATTTTTATTTATTTATTAATTTAAAGTTTTCGGTTAGCTTCACTTGCTTTTGGCCTTTCACATGTGGAATCACTTTTAATTTTTATTGCGCTTTATTGTAGTATATCTCTCCTAATAATGTTTGGATTCATCTTTACATGGAACAAATAACTGGTTCCAAAACGATGACTACTGATTTAGGTTACCTGAGCCTGTCTTTACTATGAAGAGATTATATGCAACAGTAGTAAAAGTTTGATGTGTGGTGATGCTGTAAGGATTTTGGTGAAAAGCTTTTCTTCCAGGGAAGCTTATTACCCTGCTCCATATTGACAGAAATGATTAAGAATTTTGATTTTTTCCTCTGAATTTGTTGGGCAAAGGGTGGCTTTTTTGAGGGATTCTGTTTGGCTTTTATGGATAAAAACTCAACAAGCTTCATTGCATCTTATCATGATCTTACACCCACCGTTAAGCTCATGAGTAATTTGTTAAGTATCTTGTCCTTTGCTTGCCCATTTTATGCTAACTAGTCCTTTATTTTTTGAAAGAGGACTAAATTCCTGTCACCTGTATCAATCTTCAAATTCATATCTGCATATCTTGATAACTTGGGAAGAATTTGATGCATGGACATGCAAAATGCTCGAACCCTTTTCCAAGGGTGTCTAGCATAGGTAATGAAAGCACAAGAACACTGGTTGTTGGTGATGGTGGGAGCAACAAGATTTGAAATTAGATTTAAACATCTTTTTATGTTGTATTTTTAATTTTTCATTTGCAAATCATGATTTGTATCCAAGGTTTGCACTAGAGCAACACCCCTCTTTATTACTTGTAATATGGCCAACTGGCAGAAGTGATTTCAGAAGGCATCTAATTGGCTATACTCGCAGCCACATCTTATTCTGACCATCTGCAGGAGGCACCTTGAAGGCTAGACTCTTAAATGCGTTTTAGATGGTCTTTGATGTGTATCTAAATAATGCTACAAAATCCAAGTTGTGGATATAAAACTTTTACCTTTAGTTGTGTTAAGAGTATAAAGTTTCATATTGCTAAAATGTAAGACCTACTCTGAACTTGTAATGTCTATGAGTTTCACCACTTACTAATTTAAGCTTTTAGGAGGAAATGATGTTTCATAACATGGCCTCAAAGCTTATTCATCTCTATTTTGTTTCACTTTAGCTAAGCTATGTGCTAATACGGCCTTGCACTATGGCTTGGCCCATTCAACCTAAGTTTTATTGTGCCACATCCTAGTCAGATTTTAGTATGTTAAGAGTATATAGTCTCACATTGATAACGCATAAAAACTTAGTCTAACTTATAATGTCTATGGATTTCACCATCTATGGATGTGAGTTTTAATAATCCACAGATATCTAACAGAGTGCATAGAACGCATAATTGGGGATATTAGGGTTGGTTGTGTTATTTAACAATTACAATGTGCTGCTGTGCATAATCCTCCATTCAATCCCCAAAAGAGAAAAAACAAAGGAAAGAAAAAGGCGTGTGAATATTATATACTGATTATAGAGTTGTCACTTTGCTTGTAGTTAAAAAGTGGCTCACACTGTTAAGTTTTTCTCTTATGCTACAAGCTTGTCCATGAGAATATTTGTGCTATATTTTGCAGTTCCTAAATAAGGTAGAAATCTTGTCTGCCGATATTGTTTGTCTTCTATGCCATTTTTTAAATTTAGTGTAGGATATGCGCCATATAATTGTCTGTGCTGGTATCTGATTTAGAACTTCCCAAATTTTTTAAATAATAAGCCTCCTCTTTATGGTTGTTTATTTGAGCTTTCAGGGTTCTATGGGTTCTGATAACATTGAGGAGTGGAAACGGAAGTTAATAATGCTTTTGCGTGATAAGGAGAAGCAAGAGATTGTCTCTAGAGAGAAAAAGGACAGACGCGATTTTGACCAAATTGCTGCTTTGGCCAGTAGAATGGGTTTGTATAGGTATCTTAGTTCTTTCAGCTATGATGCTTTGATGCTTTTTGTTTCACCCTTGTTCTGAGCTGAAATTACTCTTGGCAGCCATACATATGTAAAAGTAGTTGTGTTTAGTAAGGTGCCCCTGCCAAACTACCGATTTGATTTGGATGATCGGCGGCCACAGAGAGAGGTATACTCTTGGAAGTTTATTTCCCATGTTTTGTTATTTCATGTGTAATGTGATTTGGCTTTTGCAAAGGCATGAATTTCTTTCTTTGATTGTAACAGTGGTTGTGGTTATTTTAGTTCTCTTTCTGCACACCATTCAAACAGAAAAATCTTTTGACTTGACAAGCTTTTGTTATTCAGTGCTGCAATTAATCAAAAATTATCATGTTTTCATTATTATGCATACTTTTGTTTGTGCATTTGTTCCTGCTTGATATGTCTTTTTTAATTGCAAACTGAAAATGCATTTGCTCCCTGAGTTGAAAACTTGTCTGCATATGTCCACATGTTTATTTTCTGTCATAGGTGAGCTTGCCGCCTGGTTTGCTAACAAGAATTGATGCCTATTTTGGAGAATACCTTTTCCAAAAGTCAAGAACTAAGGAAAGCATTCTGGATAGTTCATTCTCTAGATCAAGTAGTAGCAGCAGTCTTGCAACTGATGAAGGGCTTTTTGAGCAACCTGAGCCATTGCCTGCCAGTAAGGCTGTCATGGACAAAATTCTGTGGCGCAGAAGTTTGCAACTGTGTGATCAGCAACACGCTTGGCAGGTTCATTCTATCCTGACAACCAGGGAAATATATTGTGTTCTTAATGTTAATGGATGCTCAGGGTGATAGTGAAGTTGATGCAGTATCCAACTTGGGGTCTGAACCTCCAAGCAACCACTTTGTTTTCAACAACACATATAAATAACCAATTTCCCTCTCAATTGTAGCTTCATCAATCTGATATCTTTCTGGTATTTTATTGCATTTTGTTCGTGCATATTGGAAAGGTAGGGGGCATAGGCTTGTAATTTGTAATTGCTATAGGTTGAGAATATGTGACTTTGACATACTTTGGCATATTTTACTTTGAAAAGGGCATCTTAGTACGTGAGGCTTCCAAACTGTGCAGTTTGTGAAGAAGCTTATACGTATTTGGCTTTACTCTTGTTTTCACAAGGATTCTAATTTTCACAACTCAAACTTGTGACTTCCAAGTGATAATGGAATAACATTATCATTACACTAAGTACTGCCCTTCATTTTTTTTCTCTTTTCACTTCAAATATACTTTTTATTGTTAGTGAGATATGGTAAATATATCACTATGATGTCTACTGGTCAATCCTGAACCATTCCGACTTCCCCCTCTTTGTGATGTTTGGCTAATTTCCACTGGGTGTTGATTAATTAGCTAATGACATGCATCTTTTGCTTGCTCAACTTAGTTCACAAAGTGCTTATATTAAATATGTAGATGACATTTGTTTGTGTGTTCATCTTGTTAACAATGCCTATGAGATGAAAAAATTTGTTATTGGTTGGACTGCACCTTGGTTATCGTTGGCACATAGCACATCTAGACTTCTACTATTGTAACATTGGGCTGACAAGGAGGAATTCTAGAATTTTTTGCCCTTGGTAGCAAATAGATGGTTGCAATTGCATTTGGATTGTAGTTGCTCTGGCATCTAGTGTCCAAATTGGAGCCTAAGTTGAGGAAAATGCTTAAATTGTTCATAAAATCCCATCTTGTTCTCTGATGGGAATTCCCGTTGGGATTTGTCAGCTGCATGTTTGTTGAGATTGCCTGCCTGTTTGGATGACTTTTGGTGTTGGGTCACCCAAGTAAGAGGATACATATGGGGAGCTTAAGGATCACATAAGATTTTTGCAGCATTTTAGATTTTAAATGTTTCTGTGAAAGTGTTTCATTGATGACTTGCATGAATAAGTTGTCTGAGTTGAAATACTCCCATAAGATTATGATACCTTTCTCAGGTTACAAATTGTAGTACATACATTTGACATATGATGGTGCAAATCATAAGACATCTTTTGAATTCTGTAGGAATCTCCAGAAGGCAGAAAAATGTTGGAATTTCGTAGAAGTCTCCCTGCCTATAAAGAGAAGGATGCAATATTGATGAACATTGCAAGAAATCAGGTTTGATCAATGATGTTTATGTATGCATACAAGAAAAGGTTAGATAACATGCTGAAAAAGTGATGTTTGAAAATGCTAAAGTTCAGATGACAAATTTTAGAAGAAAATGGAAGTCACAACTTAATGACAAATGAAGCCCTTACAATTTATTTAATAAATGCAATTAACATTTGTAATCTTATATAAAACAAAGTTCTATACAACTAAACTAATGTAACAGGGAATGCCCATTGATTGACCTCTTGAATTGCTGGCACCAGAGAAACATAAACCGGAAAATACTGGTCTTTTACCAATTTTCATAATTCCTACTGATCTGTAGAATTTTGCATTCTGAAGGTTCTTATCATATCGGGTGAAACTGGCTGTGGCAAGACTACACAAATCCCCCAATTCATATTAGAATCTGAGATAGAATCTATTCGTGGAGCTGCCTGCAGCATTATATGTACACAGCCAAGACGAATTTCTGCTATGTCTGTTTCTGAGAGAGTTGCTTCGGAGAGGGGGGAGAAATTGGGTGAAAGTGTAAATTTCTGTCCCCAGCTAATTCTATGGATGGGTTCCTGTCACCCTTTTGTTTTTGTGAAAATTTTAGTGACCTTTTGCATTTGATGGCTTGTTTTTAAAGGTTGGGTACAAGGTTCGGCTTGAAGGTATCAAAGGAAGGGACACACATCTTCTGTTTTGCACCACAGGCATATTGTTAAGAAGATTGCTTGTTGATAGAAATTTAAAAGGCATAACTCATGTTATCGTGGATGAGATACATGAACGTGGAATGAATGAGGGTAAACCATTTGTTGTTTGAGTTGTTTTTTTTTTTCCTCTTCTTTTAATGATAGTAAAATTGTGATTTTCTCACAGTTAAAATTTGGTGCCAGATTTTCTACTTATTGTCCTTAAGGATATTCTTCCTCGTCGGCCAGAATTGAGGCTGATTTTGATGAGTGCAACCCTTGATGCAGAGCTTTTTGCATCCTACTTTGGTGGAGCTCCAATTCTTCACATTCCAGTAAGTTAAAAGTCCAGTGAGTAATATGTTCTGCATATTCCACTGACATTTCACTTTAGCTTTTCTTTGTTTTATTTTGCTCCTCCTAAGAAGAGTAAAGAAGGTTTTGGAGGGTCTAGTTGGGGGAGAGGGAACATGTGAGTCAAAGCAGTTGAGTTTGATAATTATTGAGCACTCAATACCATTCTAGCAAGGGTAAATTTAATATTGAATTTTTATATTAATAAGTGCTCTTGCTTCAGCTGTCCTTTTCTTCATTCCACTTTCAACCTTTGACTATTTGTGTGACATAATAACTAATGAGTGCTAAATGTGTTAATAACCTTTGCTGTGTTTGACTTTAAAGAGCTTTCCACTTGCCTCTTTATCACGTTATCATATTAATTGGGAGAAAATTTCCCTTGCCTTTCATATATTCTTTTCTAGTTTTCTAGTTTAGGTACATTTTCTTGACGTATGTAAATTTGTGCCAAAACTATGCATTTTAAGAGAAGAAAGCCAATGAGCAGTTGTGAGCTAATCACCAGGACTAGATTGTAAAGAATTTGAGCTTATAGAGATGCCAAAGGTATTGCCATAAATAGAAAATGTGAGCAAAAGCTGAAAATTTTCATTATGAGGGAAGGTAGGTTTTTGTATTGATACTCTCTTTGTTCATGACTTATTTTGTCCTATTTATTTATTTATTTTTTTCAATCACTTGTATTTATTTTCCATTTGTCCTTTCTAGCAAGCTTTATTTTTTCAAGGTATTCATGAATTCCAACATATGATTTTTTGGTTATATATAGAATTTCACATTTGTTTAATTTCTGGGGTAAAATATGTGAGTTCACAGGGGTCTAATTGTTTGTTTTATGGCATGTTTAGGGTTTCACTTATCCTGTACAAGCTCATTTCCTGGAGAATATTCTGGAAATGACAGGGTACAGATTGACTCCATACAACCAAATTGATGATTATGGTCAGGAAAAAATGTGGAGAACAAGCAAGCAAGCTCCAAGAAAGCGGAAGAGCCAAATTGCCTCTGCTGTTGAGGTTTGTGACATTCTCAATACTACTGTTGGATACTTTGCAATTTTGTTTCTTTCCTTACGGTTCCTTATGGTTGTCCCTTCATTTTGGTTAAGCAACAGAATTTTTTTTTCCCCTCATTTTTGGATAATTTAGTTTTGGAGATAAAGATTTCACAAACTTTTTTTCTTGTGTACTTTGTTTATTCTACTGATTTTTCCTCATTTTGGAACACATGCAACCAGGATGCACTTAGAGCAGCTGATTTTAAGGCGTATAGTTCCCACACTAGGGAGTCTTTGTCATGTTGGAACCCTGATTGCATAGGTTTTAATCTCATAGAGTACCTTTTGTGCCACATATGTGAGAATGAGAAGCCTGGTGCTGTTCTGGTTTTTATGACTGGGTGGGATGACATAAGTTCTTTGAAGGATAAGCTTCAACTGCATCCTATCTTGGGAGATCCGAGCAGAGTCTTGTTGCTCACTTGCCATGGTTCTATGGCCAGCTCAGAGCAGGTAATTCATCTGGGTTCATCAAAATTCATTTTTGAGATTGTATGAGAAATAATGACCAAAATCCTCATGCATGTTAAATCATTTTTTGAACATTCCTGAAAATTTTTATCTGAATTACATGCAGAGTTTAATATTTGATGAACCTGAACACGGTGTGAGGAAGATAGTGCTAGCTACCAATATTGCTGAGACAAGTATCACAATTAATGATGTTGTGTTCGTTCTTGACTGTGGGAAAGCAAAGGAGACTTCATATGATGCATTGAATAACACTCCCTGCCTGCTTCCTTCTTGGATTTCCAAAGTTTCTGCCCAACAAGTAAGGTCTTATTCTGTTTTAAAATTGAGATCTAAGTTGATTCTGATCTTCAACTTGCATTAATGACCTTCTGAAGTTGTGCTCTCTTTTACCTTCTGCATTGTGTTTCTCTTCTCTTTTTCCTGTATGTTCTTCTAAACTCCCTATACTGATCAAGTCATATCAAGCAGAGCCAGATTAACTTAACAGCTGTTGCCTCTTTGGCATGCTTGCTTTTGGTTGTTATCTTATAAAAAATGATGGCAAGGTAAAGTTTCCTGGTCAATTGCTTTGTAGTTTTTAGTGGTGAAAATCACTCTGGTTATCAGAGAGTGACTGTCTAGCAGACTATTTCTGCAAGTTAGGCACAACAACATTGAGGGGTACAAAACAGGTTGAGGCAGGAAAGCATGGAGTGAAGCTATGAATGATACTGGCTTTACATCAGCTGAAAGTAGAATAGCATCAGATTTTGTGATTCCAAAGTCATGCACAGTTCCCTTGTAGACCCTGCTTTATTTATCTTCCTTTTTTATCCTTAAATAAAAAACTGTTTAAATATGTAGATGATGAGGGCAGGTTGGTATAGACAGCATGATGTACATGATCTGTTGTTTACCTGTTCTCTGCTATGGTTTAGAATAAACTTCATCTGGCCTTTATTTATTTTTATAATAAGCCTCCTTCCCCTTCATTCGGTTGGTGAAAAGGCACACTGTTGCAGTCCTTGCTTGGATCTGGCTTTTGCTTGTTGTTCTCTATATTTATTTTCTGTTTGCCATATATTAAGCTTTATCAATTTTTTGTTCCTTTTTTTTTTTGGATTATTAACATTTAACAGCTAACCTTTTGACCTTATCTGTGTGAATTGCAGAGAAGAGGAAGAGCTGGCCGTGTTCGACCTGGGGAATGTTACCATCTCTATCCCAGATGTGTATATAATGCTTTTGTGGAGTATCAATTGCCTGAAATTTTGAGGACACCTTTGCAGTCCCTTTGTCTGCAAATCAAAAGTCTGAAACTTGGAAGTATTTCTGAGTTTCTTTCAAGAGCTTTACAATCACCTGAGTTGTTGGCGGTGACCTCTCTCTCTCTCTCTATACAACTTTCAGCTCTTACCTCCTTTTATGCTGGTAATTTTCCATGTTTGTCTCTCATTTGTTTTGTGCATAAATTTTGTAGGTTCAAAATGCTGTTGATTACTTGAAAATCATCGGAGCCTTGGATCAGAATGAAAATTTGACTGTCTTAGGTAGGTCTGACCCCTTTATTCCATTCTATATTTGGTGTGTGTAAATTACATTGGAATACTTTATCCTCACTAATTCTGATTGTCCTTTGATAGGGAGATATTTAACAATGCTCCCAGTGGAGCCTAAACTTGGAAAGATGCTGATTTTAGGTGCTATCTTTAATTGCCTGGATCCCATATTGACTGTTGCCTCTGGCCTTAGTGTGAGGGACCCGTTTTTGACACCATTGGACAAGAAGGATGTAAGCTTCAAGTGTTTTTTATTGTTAAACAAAGATTGTCTTATGTTTTATTTTGATAAAATTTTCTTTTTAACTTCTTTCTGTTAGGTTTTTTGGATTTTATTGGATTTGTAAAATCATGTATGGTTTTAGCAGATAGAAGGAGTAAACAAGCAGACTACAATGGGACTTATCAAAATGCCAATCCAGCTTTATCCAAAAAGCTAAAACTGGATGTGAGATTAGAATAGTGAATTGCTTCTAAAACGTAGTGCTTGGCTAGTTGAACTTCAAATTCAATGGCCTAGATTATTGACTTTGTTTCTCTTACATGATCTATTAGATATGGCATCTAAACTTCCATGGCAATACTGATCTTCACTCCTTGATTTGTGCCACAATATACTGTAAATTTTTACGTGCACAAGTGCTCTAGGAAAACCAAGCTTAGGTCGTCATTAATTTTAAAAGATTTTTGTCCAAATATGATTTGGTGTCTGCTTGGGGACATTCTTGTTGTACATAATTCATTTCCAATATCCAGGGAGTTTCTAGAAATTCAGTTGCATAACAGGAGCATGTTAAGCTTGAGCATTGTGAAATATTACTTGTTATGATTTGCAGTGAGTAGCTTTTATTTTCTGTGCAGCTTGCAGATGCTGCTAAATCTCAATTTTCCTGGGATTATAGCGACCACCTTGCACTTGTACGTGCTTACGAGGGCTGGAAGGATGCTGAAATGGATCTCACAGGGTATGAGTTCTGCTGGAAAAATTTTCTGTCGGTGCAATCAATGAAGGCCATTGACTCTCTTCGAAAGGAGTTCTTCTCCTTGCTAAAGGATACAGGCCTCGTTGACAGCAACACAACCACTTGCAATTCATGGAGCTACGATGAAAATCTCGTTCGAGCGGTTATCTGCCGTGGCCTCTATCCGGGAATTTGCTCTGTTGTGGTGAGTCACTTGTATATAGTCTGCCAGAGTCTATTCCTTTTATTTTTTAATTTTTTTTTATCTTCAGTCTTTTATGTATGGATTGGAGATGGCTGATTAGATTCGACTTTGCTTGTCCTTCTTTTAGTTGGGGTTGGAAAATGAAATATTATGATGGAATGAGCTTAATTCTGTTTTTTTTTTTCCCTTTTTTCAAAAGAATGTACTAACAAAGTTGTGTTACAGCCCAATGAAAAATCATTTTTGTTGAAAACTATGGAGGACGGTCAAGTACTTCTGTATTCGGTAAGCTACCTTCTTCCTAGTGCATTTTATCCAAGTTTTCCCTTCCAATTATAAGTGCAAATTATTCTGGTCTCCTTTTTCCTCCTCCTCTCGCTTCCCCCTCCCTCAACACCTCTCCCTCCAAAAAAAAAAAAAAAAACAGAATTCTGTGAATGCTCGGGATCCCAAAATTCCTTATCCATGGTTGGCTTTCAATGAGAAGATAAAAGTGAATGCTGTTTTTCTTCGAGATTCAACAGCTGTTTCTGATTCAGCATTGCTTTTATTTGGCGGTAGCATCACAAAGGGGGATTCTGTGAGTTCTCCTCCCTCCATCTCTCTTGTTTGGTAGAGTAATGTTTCTTTTTTGTTACATCGTAAGTAATGACATTATGGAGCCATGTGTATGTTTCTTACAGGATGGGCACTTGAAGATGTTGGGAGGGTATCTGGAATTCTTCATGAAACCTGCTGTAGCTGAAATGTATCAAAGCTTGAGGAGGGAACTTGATGAGCTGATTCAGTCCAAAGTGAGTGGCAGAAACTAGTTTTGCCTGAATTGACATAAATCTACCATTTCTGTTTGCAATTTCTCATGGAGTTCTTTGAGATATCTGGAAACAATATTTTTTTTCCTCATTTGTGTAATCTTTGTTAGGTTATTTCTGTGATGCTGCACACTTCTATGGTCCTACCATCCACATTATTTTTCTGTTGCCATTGTTGCTTTGCTTATCTTTGATACTTGTTCAATTACAATTGTCTCAGAGGGTAATACTTAAATCACCTATGGTGGATATTTGTAGCTTTTGAACCCGAGGATGGATATCCACATGCATCACGAGCTTATATCTGCAGTAAGACTGCTGATTTCAGAGGATCGCTGTGATGGCAGATTTGTATTTGGGCGACAGGTACTTAAGCCCTCAAAGGCATCTGTTCTGACAACACAACCAACCTTGATTTCAAGGACTGAGAGTGGACCTGGAGGTGATAATTCTAAGAGTCAGCTCCAAACATTGCTCACGAGGGCAGGATACACTGCACCAATTTACAAGACAAAGCAATTGAAAAACAACCAATTTCGAGCCACTGTGGAGTTCAACGGGGTGCAAATTATGGGGCAGCCTTGCAGCAACAAGAAAAGTGCAGAAAAAGATGCAGCAGCTGAGGCCTTGCAGTATCTGCTAGGTGGTATTCAGCCAGGCAATGAATACATCACTCACATGTCCATGCTACTGAAGAAAAGCAAGAAGGATCATTATTAATCCATCCAAGTAAAGCCAACCATGGATGTTTTTCTCTCTGGAAAACAATGTGCTGTAGTGGTTGGTAGCTAGCAGCTGCTCTTAAACAGAGTCTTATTATTGTGGGTTCAACTCCCACTTTCCTATCAAAGGAGGGAATTGATGGTAATGTTCTGCTAGCAAAACTAACTTTATCTTGATATAAAGGCATGTCCTTTAGCAGTTGGACTGATGGTGGCATTCTAGTGCTGTAGTTGCAGGGCTCATCCGGGCTCATGGTGGTTAACTTGCGATTGATTTGGAGTGTCTGATGATTGGCCTTTGTGGGTGTGAACTTGGGTGGAATAACCAAAAATTGAAGTTTCTGGCTTTGATTAATGTTTCGCTTCTGGAGCTGCATAATTGATGCTGACTGACAATTTTTTCGAGCCAAATGGATTGAAGGGGCTGCAGAGGAAAAAAAAAAACAATGGAGAAGTGGTAAAGCTCAACAATTTTTGGTACAGAGTTGTGTAACTGTACGTCATTTTTGTTGATTATTTTTGTGTTTGATGTATCTGGGGGCCTGTATATCGTTCTGGGTGAATTTGTAATGCACAGTTTGTTCCTTTTTGTTGCTTTTTTTTTTTTTTTTTCATGGAAGGATCTGGCAGAAGAAGAACCTGTCTTGCTATTCCCCCCCCCTCTCCCCCAACCCAAAAAAAAAAAAAAAAAACCAAAAAAGGATTTATATGGAATTTTAATTTACTTATTTAAGATATATTATATCTATAATCTATATCTAACAAAGTGTTGTCCCATTTTTGAGTTCGGGGACCTTATTGAGTAGATTGAAATGTACATGTAGAGTACTATCATTGATTAGGCATACCACGTGGGTTGCTAACATGAAGCTCTTGGACTATTATCTATATATATATATATATAAATCTCCAAATGGAGAGGTTTACGGACTCTGGCTACGGCCTCTTGGGTGATCATTTCGTGTTTTCTCGAGCTCGCCATTTTTATTTATTTATTTATTTATTTATCAGATCTATTCAATAAATTTCTCGATTTTTAAAATTTCTTCTTTCATCTATCCCTTCAAATATGTTTTAAAAAAGGTTAAATTAAAAATTCATGATTAGTTATAATTTCTAATTATTTCAAAGTAAATAATTAAAAGTGATGCAAAACGCAACAATAAACTATTAATGGAGGAGAAAGATCGTAGCCTTGTGTTCATAATTTTTTGTGATCTCTGCGCCGTGTGTGTGTTAGAATGCGTAACAAACTTTCTTGACAAAGAAAAGAATATGACAAACTCGAGGAACAGAGTTTCATTAGCTATATATAGGAGAATGAGGTGTTCTTGTTTTGAGTAGAGTTTCCTTGTGATAAGTAGGTCGCAAGCTCAAATGTGGAAACACTCTTTTTAAGTTTCCATGATAGAAAAGAATATTTACATTCGAGAGTTGTTTGCACTGAAAATTCTTGCAATGGATTTAATTTTGTAAAATGTAATATAGTATTCAAATTAAGTTGCTTATAGTGCATAATATTTTTGTTAGAACAGTGATTATGTCCTCAATATTAACGTATTGATGATAGAATACGATTGATTTCAATCATTTTAACAGCATTATAATACAGGAAATTATTATTTTATTCAAAATGATATATTTTCATTTTTCTTGGATACACAAACAAAGCAAACAAGAAACCACTTTGAAATAATATCTCTAGGCATTACCTAGAAACAATCTTTACAACACCATCAGGGCTCTACAACAACTAGTTCAAGTAAAAAGAATCCTCCTTTTTTCTTTTGGGTGTCTCTGTGCACTTTCCCTGTACCTGAAAATACCCAATTTTACAATTATTGGGATCTCCATTAAGCTCCTAGTGAATCTGGATGGAAGTGTTGAAAAATGTGTGCAAATATATGCACAAATGACATCCAAGTCCAATGGTTATTGCCTTTCAGAGCTTGTCCTGTTAGACAAATGGCTTGGTGCTTCTTGGGAGCTTCCTTTTGTTTTATTTATTTATTTATACTTAGAAACATTTGGCTTAGTAGACAGCTTTTTCTTCCCTGTTGTTTTTCCTTTAACAATCTCTTCATTTGGAGCTTCCCCTTTGATTTGCAGGAGATGAGTGTATCTCAGTGTTATCTTGTCAGTTGATCCCATGAGTCCATTACTCTCCATGACCTTGGTTGCTAAAGAAAATCCATTTACTAGGCTGATTTCATTGTTATCCCTCAAACCATGTCCAAGGATTCCTTCTTCATCAGGTTCACAGAGTGATTGGACTATATCTAAACTTCCACATTCCCTCCTGTATTGTAGCACGATTCCAGAGAGTTGAGGTTTCTCCAGAAAGAGGTCAGGGATGGTCAGTAGATCTGGACAAAGAAACATGATTTGCTAAGTGGTGTTTATAAATTTACCTCTAGCATCCACCTTACATACTTGACATTGTTGACATGGTGGTTCATATCCAAATCACTCCTTTTGGGCTGCAAAATTTATAGTTAAGCAACAATATCTATTAATTAATTACTATATGACTACTGGCTTCATCAGTTAGTGACATGTGCTTTTGAAGTTTTATACTTTGTGTTCACCTTCAAGTTCGAGTTCATATGCTTTGCTGTATCATCCAACTTGGAAATTTTCTTTGATGCATCTTCCTTGATTGCCTGTCTCTCTATAAACGAAGGTGAGGTCTCAACCCTCACCTCTTCCGGCATCTTGAAGAGATGCCTCGTCTTCTCGTTCATCATCACCCAAGTGCTGTACTTACATGTTTGAGTCATGTAAACTCGGAATGAAGAAGATAGAATATGAGTTGTCATGGACACAGCAGACCTTATTGCACGTGCAAAGACATGGCCTGTAGCTTGGCTCCGGATTAGCCAATCTTGTAGCATTCCAATCTTCCCTGATGCTCCAACCCAGGTGTCAATTTCCATGATCTCTCCCCTGCAAGAGGTTCCAAGACATATTATACGGTTAATAACAATGCATGATACCTCCCATCTGCAAATGATATAGAAATGTTGCTCAATTCTAAAGGATAGAGGAAGAAACTTAGCAGGTTTCTATCTGTGATTGAAGATTCTCATGTAGAGGTTGTTCAGTTCCTCAATTCTCAGTGCACAAGACCCCCACAGTTGTGAGTTCTGGGGAGGAATCAGATGTAGCAGCCTTACCCTTGTTTAGTTCCTTTGTCTAAGGTTAATTTTGTATGTTCCCTGAATATGCCTGTTTCAAGGCCATACTTTACGCACGGAAGAACATGTTTCTCATTGTTTTTGTTTTTTTTTTTTTCCATCTTTGGAAAGGAAAATGATGGCTAGAACAATGAGGCTTGTAGGGTTAGAATTGAAAATTAGTCTCACTCTATGTTGTGTAAGACAAACGCGCGATTCATTATTGTATTAGTGGCCAAGGATTTACCAGATGCAATAGTGATCCGCTTGAACTTGCATTCTCGAGACAACCCAGTTGAGATTGTTCCTCACTGTTCCGTGAGTGGCTTCAATTCCATTGCCGAGAAGTCCAGACATCCACACATAATTCAATGCTGTCTCCTGTACACTTAAAAAGTACTTCTAAGTATACACTCACCTAAGGCTTTGCTTCAATACGTGCAACATTGGATGGATAACAAAAGAAAATCTGTTCTTTCAGAGTTTTTTTTTATCTTTCACCTGAAAAAGATTGAGAATGCTCTCTAGGGTGGCAGTTTTATCAGAACCAACTTCATGGGACCTAATAACAACTGTCTGTCTGTAACCAATGCCGCCTTCAAAGATGAGGCCTTGACGATGAGGATCAAGGAACATCGTCTTTGTTGGTATGTTCCGGCGTATCTGCTCCTTGGATATTTAGCCATTTTCAGCTTACAGATGCAACTGAGGTAGTTGCCACACTTGCAGTTTGGCTCAGTTTATCAACCTTAATTGGCATAGTAGAGTTTCCATTGATTTTAATTCTGCTCTTATCTGGGTCATGGCTGATGTTACTACCAGAAGAGCACTTGATAGGAAAGAAGACAGTAAACGAGAAAGCAGCCATTTTTTTTCCATTTTTCACCACTCTTTTTCTCTAACGTAGAGGTGGAAAGTTTGAAACAGAGAACTGGCTATGAAAATGCATTTATAGCGGAGCCGCTTGTCATCCAAAAAGTGGCAGTGATTATAACAAAGAGAGCTTTTTGTGTGCTGAAAGGCAGTGCTTTAGATGGAGCACATAATTCAAGTCAAAATCTTAGCAGTGATCGATTGGTGAAGCAGACAATCCCCAGCAGCTTTGTTCCCGCAGCCTGGAGGGCCTATATTCCCCAACAAGGAGACAATCCCCCAAGAGAAGAGTGCAGAAATGGTCACACCTCCCACCTTATTAGTGGATCAATTCTAGCCTCGTTTTGGTGCTAATATTTACATTGTGTTGTTAGAAGAGCTCAGAACTAGTTCCAGTTTCAGCCTGTATTCGGTTCAGTTCCATCTGGTTTGATTACTTTTTTTTTTTTTCTTTTAAAGTAGAATAATTTAAAATTTTATTGAGAATAATTTATTTGAACTGATAGTTCATAACCAGTAATTCACTGAATTTCGATCTCGTTAGGTTTGACTTACCAAATGGACAACTCCAAAACATTAGGTTTGAAAATGTCTTTCTGCTGATGCTTTTCTTTATGAAGGTTGCAAGCATTGTAATTGACGGTGGCGCTTGATTCCGTAATGTGTTTGGTGTTTATATGCAATTCGGTTCACTTGTTTTACCGCCATATCTTTGTTGTGTAGTTGTATTTCTTTAGTACGTTAGTCCAAGGTTTGGGGACGCAGTATCGGAGTGTCAGGTGAGTTAACTTTTGCTTTAACAATTAAAACTGTAAATGTCCCACAAGCTTTGAGGTTAATTGCTAAGAAAATGTAGAAGAACAAATTGGAGAATTTGAAGGGTACTGGAATTTTTTGAACCTACGATATCAACAAGATAATCAATCAATATTACTTTGACTAATAATTAGTGCATTGCCGCTATCAAAGAAAAAAAATAAAATAAAATAAAATAAGAAATAATAAAGAAACTATAGTAGTTAAGTAGTCATGAATAAAAGTTGGAGTTCAGAAGGCAAAAGGGTTCCAACTTTAAAGGTAAACTCCTTGGAAAAAGGAGAGAAAAAAAAAAAAAAAGACCCCCTCAATTAAGCTGTCTGGCTCCTATGGCAAAGAGGTCGGTCACCCTAGTCAAGCCCTCACAGCTAATAGTATGTGTGTGTGAGAGAGCAAAACCAGGAAATCCTGAGCGCAACAAAGCTGTCCTGCAACTGTATTGGCTAGAATTGCCACACAAACTTCCTGCTGCCTACTGCATCAACGATAATATCCATGCAAAGTGACAGGGAAGTTACCAAAAAATGCATTCAAAATATCAGCAATAGAATTAATAGCATTTCAACAGAGCACAACCAACCTACATGGCCCTGGAATGCCACTCTGGAGACTGGCATTTAAATAGACATTGAAAACATATCTCCCAAAAAAAACAAAAAAACCTCATCCTACCTTAGTAAACCAAAGGAAAAGGGCTTATAAGTAACACAAGACAGGGTCACATGTCTGATCTTGGGAAGCAAATTAACTTGCTTTGTATCAGTGGCCCCTTCCTTGGAAACACTAACAAAATTAACTGTAAAGCAAACAGACATCGTTCAAGGCATACAAATTACATGAACGCAATTAAATAGAGCCTCAGACTAGTAATTTTATTCATTATTCTCCTACCAGATGGTCCACATCATATGATGATCAAAAAAAGGAAAATACTATCTAAATCATAACATCACAAGTGACAAATTAGAAATTTAATCTTCAATGGCGTCAACTTCCAGAATTGAAGAATTGAACTTTTAAAATCATATGGAGATGATTTCCATTTTGTTTGAATTATAATGCTGCTATTGAACAGAGATTTATGACAAAGAACACTTGTATGGCTACAAGAATTGAGAAATAAATATTGCTACAGGCATTATTTTCAACCCAAAAATGACAAACTATGTACTAGTTATTGATCACCAAGCATAAAAATCAAGAGCCACGCTCTTCCCCTATGTAAATGGAGTACCAATTGGACTGATACATTCTGAGGCCGTCTATGATACAAAATTGCAATGAGTTCTATGGTTACATAGATTGGTTGAAATGCTAGTATATTGGCCTTTTCAGCTCCCTTTGCCATCAATCACCATCCATGAAGCAACTCGTAAGCCAAGAATTGCCAATGCAGCAACCTAGTGATTGTATGAGATAAATCTCTCAGGAAACAAGGAAGCCAATTTCTTGCCCAACATGTGAGCAACCAGCTATCTGACAAAGGCATTATCATCTCTTTGCACCGAGGATCTTTTCACTACTGTGAATTAAACTCTCAATGTGCTGAACTGCATGAACTTTATAGTCCTTTTCTAGTTGCTTCAAAAGTGCATTGTGTGTACAAGAATCAGGCTGAACTCCTCTGTCTAACATATGTTTATACAATCTCAAAGCCTCTGGCCAATTTCTCATGTCACAGTTTTCATTTATCAGTATAGTGTAGGTATATTTATTAGGAAATATTCCTCTTCCTTCCATCTCAAAGAAAAACTTGTAAGCCTGATCCATTCTCCTTGCTTTGCATAAACCAATTATGAGAGCATTGTAGGTAATGACATTAGGCACAACATCTTTCTCCAGCATCTCTGAGAAATATATAAATGCCAGCTCTAGCCTCCCCCCTAGTGCATGTGCATGAATTAATACAGTGTAAGTTACTACTGTAGGGATTTGGCCTTTGCTCAGCATATCATGGAATACCTCTCTGCCTTTCTTGAGATGCCCTTTTTCCAAGTGAGCGTGTATGATGCTAGTATAGGTCACATGGTTGGGAACATGACCATCATTTACCATCTTCTCCAATAATTCGCTCGCTTCTTCCAAATTGTCTAACTTGCAGAGCCCATGAACGAAAACATTATAGGTTACTAAATCTGGGGGGAACCCTTTTGCAAGCATTTCTTCTTGCAAGCTAAATGCCTTGGTTGTGTCACCAAGTATCAGCTCGCCCACTATCCGAGTTGTGTAAGCAACTCGATCTGGAGTCAATCCTGCGTGCAACATCTCATCGAAAAAATGCTTAGCCATGAATGTTTGTCCTGCTTTGCAAGATGCATTTCCCAGAATTGTATAGGTAACAAACGTCTGGATGAATTCCATGACTGATCATATCTTCTTTGAGATTCTGAGCAATTTCCAAGTCTCCCATTCTGCAAAGTCCATCTATGAGAGTATTATACGTAACAACAGTAGGAACAAGATTTCGATACCTTAACTCATCAAACAAGAGAAAAGCCTCCCCTATGTTCCCTAACCTACAGTATCCATAGATGAGAGTATTAAAAGAAACTATATCTGGTTCCACATTCTTCTTCAACATATCCGAAAACCGATCTCTAGCATCACTCATTCTACCCCACTTACAAAATGCATACATAATTGTGTTATGAGTAGCCAGTGTAGGAGACACCCCTCTATTGATCATCTCCTTTTCAAAACCTAAAGCCTCAACAAGCAATCCTTCTACGCCATAGCCACGAATCAAAGGATTGTAAGTGTATGCCGAAGCTTTCAATCCCAATTCTAACATCTCCCCAAGCAGTCCCTTAGCCTGCTCTAAGTCCCCATTCTTTGACAACCATTTAATCAGCACATTGTACGTTACACAATTTGGATAACACCCACTTGTTTGCATCTCTGATAGGAGGTCCAGTGCTTGCTGCACTTCTCCTTTCTTGAAAAAAGAACCCAGCATAGTGTTAAAGGTGACAATACTCGGCTTAATCCCATACTTATCCATCATTCTGAAAACTTCTCTGGCTTTAACCACACTATCTCCATTGATGAGTAGCCTAAGAATCCTATTACAATTCTTAACATCAGGTAACAACCCATTTCTCAACATCTTATCCAAAACCACCAAGCATTGCTCAATCATCATTTCCTTCGCGTAAATCCATAACAAAAGATCGAGAAGTTGAACTTTGACCTCAGAGCTCAAATACCCACCAAGCAAAACATCCACAATCCCATGCATTCCAAAACCAATCACTCTGTCCATCACCCAATAAGCCGACCTCATCAAATTACTATCCACCATAATCTCAAGAATCACACAAAAAGCAAACTCCGAGCTCTTAAAGTCTGGTTGCATCTGAACCCATCTGAAAAATCGCAAAGCAATTTTGGGTTTTTCACGAATCATATTCAAAACTCGAATAAGCAATTCAGGGTCAGAAATCACAGGACTAAACTGGTCAGACACCCAATTTCTATTGTAAAAAGCCCAGGGCTTTTCTTGAACCGTGTTAAAGATGAAGTCTTTGTAATGAGATTCAGGTGCAGAGTCAAGATTGTTGCTGGAATCGATACAAGTGGAGAAGGGAAAGAAAAAACGAACCTTGAGAGATAAAAAAGGGCTTTTGGCTAAGACTTTTGAAACTCTTGCACAGAGGGTCATTGGTTAGTTTCCAGTGGCATCTGGTACGGGAAGCGAGGAGCTGTTCTCGGTGGCGCTGGCGGCGGGGTTTGAGAGCTCGCCGCCATTGGAGAGCATATTAAATGTTAGAATCCGATTGGATCCGTTGCCCGGCATTTGGGCCTAACCCATTTTTGTTTGTGGGACCATTTTCTCAGCTGATCCCCTTTTATGAGATGGGCCTTTTTCAAAAGGCAAAGCCCATCACATTTGCCCCTGCGTTTTTTCAATGCATTGCTTCATTTTATTTAAGTCTCGAATTCTAAAATTATATCATCTTAACAGTCTAATCGTCTTACGACATTTAAATTTATTTTTTTAATAAAATAAAAATTTAAAAATTAATTATTTTATTTAATAATAAATAAAAAAATAATAAATTATAATTTTTTAAAATATTTATAATAATAATAATAATAAAAGACATAATTATATTTATATTTATAATAATTATGTTCATATTTAAATAAAAAAAATATAAAAAAAATTAAAACAAAAAATATGTTATATTCCTATTGGAGAAATGCCTGAACTATCATATTTTGGGAGAAGAAAATTTCTTTGTTGACTCATTAATACATGTTTTTTAATTTTTTTTAAAAATTATTAATTTTTATATTTTAATTTATTAAATATTTAATTTATTTATATTAATTTTTATTATTAAAATAAATTAATTTTAAAAATTTAAAATATTTTTATTATTTTAAAATATTTTTTAAAATTTATTTAAATTTAAATTTATAATTCATCGTTTATCAAATTTTGATATTTTTTATATTATAATAAAAATTTAAATTTATTAATATTAAAATTATATATAAAAAAATTAAATAAAAATAATATTAAATAATTATTTTTTATTTATAATTATAATTATAATAATTAATATATTTATAATATACAATTATAAAAATAATAATAATAATAAATTACGAAAAAGAGGGGGAAATTCCAGGTTCAGGAGGAAGACGACATCGTCTAGCACTCTAGATAAACGACGCCGTTGAATGACATAAAATATCTCAACCAACGGCATCAGCCAGAAACAAGAGCCAATCATTCAATTTCAGACGGTTCACCGTTTAGATTTTTCTCTTCTTTCCATTCTTTCGAGCTTTCGACGCTGATTAAATTTTTGAAAATTAAAAAAAGCAAGAAAAGAGCAAAAAGATGGGAAGCGCGAGCGTTGCTGCTCTCCCGCACTTGCAGCAGCTCCACAGTATCTCCGACATACGCCTCCACCCTATCTCAACCCGCCGCCGCCACCAACACCACCATCATCAACAGCTGCGAGCCAACGGTTGGAGCGGAGTGAATTTGAGATCGGCTATTTCGCGGCGCAGGAGATGTTTCGGTCGACTCGTTTGCTTAGCTGCCGTGGACGATGACGTCAGCGCCAAACCGCAAGAGCCAAGTACTAGCAGTACTGGCTCGGCCGTTGAGGATAGACCCGGTGAGAAGAGCACAAATCGATTCTCATTTTCATTTTCTAATATTTTTATTTTATTTTATGTTTTCTGCAAACGTAAAAATAATTTTCCTATCTTAATTCGGTGAATTCCTGTCTTATTACATTGTGACGACGTGGATTGTCCCATGTTTGAGTTACGAGAATAACCTGTTTAGTTGTTACCCAGGTCGTAGTCATTATGCCTAAGGTTATGTTCTTTTGGCTTTGATGCTAACATCAATCTTCTGGACGCTGCAGATCTGGTTGGTAGCTGGCAAGAGAAATTAAGCCAAGAAAATGAAGAGAGTGCAATTTATAATTTTCTTTATCCCAGCAAAGAGCTTTTACCAGATGATAAAGAAATGAGTCTATTTGATCATCTTGAAGAGCTGCGTCAGAGAATGTTCGTGTCAGTTTTGGCTGTGGGAGGTGCCATCTTGGGGTGTTTTGCATTTTCTAAAGAACTCGTTATGATACTCGAAGCTCCCGTTAAAACACAGGGTGTTCGGTTTCTGCAACTAGCTCCAGGAGAGTTTTTCTTTACAACTTTAAAGGTTGGGCTGAAGTAAAATCTTCCATAATTTATAGACATTCATGTTGAGTTTTTCGTAATATTGTTAATTTGGCTTTGTAGTTCTAAGATCAGTGGCATGGATTGAGAAATTTATGACCTGTATTGTTAATTACTTGTTACCTTCTTGGTTATGACAGAAACACCATGACTATATAACTGGATGAAATAGGAGCTACAAAAATTCAATAGATTATTTATTTATAAGGGGTACCAACTCATGGAAAGTTGAGCGAACTATAGTTATCCTGTCTCTAGAAAGTCTTTTGTCATCATAGAGTGGAATTATTCTACTTATCTCTGGCATGTCTTTTGCCATCATCACATGGAATAATTCTAACTGTAATATTTGGAAAATAGAAGTTAAAGATTACATAGAAACAGAAGACAGTATTACTTGGAATACCTAGCCATGTTAATTAAAAGCAAGTTCAATGGTTTATATTTTGGTTGATAGTTGAGACTTTGCACGCTTCCCTGACCTTTCTGATATTTTTTGAAGAGTGTGGTTTTGGCATACTTGCAGAACATAGAAAGTCTAAGATAAGCACAAAAATCATAAAAAAATTATAGGAAAATAAAAAGAAAAAGAGCAAGAGCACCAAAAAGACTGGGAAGAGTTACTTGAGGCTTGTGCTGTTTAAGATTGAAACCATGATTGTTTTTGGCAGCTGTGGAACATGGCATAACTGCACCCATCTGTCCTGTTCCTGAGTTTGTCTTTGAGGCCTTCTACTAATTCCATTTGTGCATGTGTATTCTTGTTCCTAAATTCACTTTGAATGCAAGTAAGATACCATCAATAACAGTAAAATATGTTTGCACTGTAGGTGTCAGGATATTGTGGCCTACTTCTGGGAAGCCCTATTATCTTATATGAGATTATAGCATTTGTTCTGCCAGGTTTAACAAGATCAGAAAGGAGGTTCTTAGGGCCCATTGTTTTAGGCTCCTCGGTACTCTTTTATGCGGGTATTGTCTTCTCCTACTTGGTGCTGACCCCAGCAGCATTAAATTTCTTTGTTAGTTATGCAGAAGGTGCCGTAGAATCTTTGTGGTCCATTGATCAATACTTTGAGTTTGTTCTTGTGCTCATGTTCAGCACAGGCTTGTCTTTCCAGGTAAATCTTTGCTGTGTTTTGGAAATTCTTATTTTCAAGTATACTGTAACATTGATTTATTGATTTTTGGTGCACATGGATAACATAGTATATGTTATGTTCGAGAGGCCATTGTACTCTAGTCAAAGGGTCTCCCCTTATGGGAGAGAGCAGCAGGATCCAGCCTTAATGAATCATTCTAATTATTCTTGGTACTGCAAGACAAACTCCTGAAATTCCTTTACAAAGTGAGCCTTTAAAAGGGTCTACGAAATTGTTTTGTTTACGTGTTCCTTAAATGCCTAATAGAGGTTTTACTGATGTCCATCTCTCAGCATTGATGGCTGTTTTGGTGAAATTAGTCTATAACACTTTAATGTATCTGACAAGTTCTGTTATAACTTAGTTCTTTTCTTTCTTTGATTCTAGATCAAACTAATCAGCCTATTTCACAGGTTCCTGTTATACAACTTCTACTTGGACAAGTGGGTCTAGTTTCGGGGGACCAAATGCTGTCAATATGGAGATATGTGGTCGTCGGTGCAGTTGTTGCTGCAGCTGTTCTTACGCCATCGACAGATCCTCTCACTCAGATGCTTCTAGCAGGACCACTTCTAGGTCTTTACTTAGGTGGTGCATGGATGGTCAAGCTTACAGGCCGATGACCGATTTTCCATGTTCTTCAGTGCATCAAATTTATTCTGCACGCTTAAAGAGTATAAAGAGCCTCAGTATATCATTAGAATTATGTTATATTAATGCTGATACAATATCAAAGTGGAAAGAGCACAACAGTCATCATCCTGAATTGTATCTTCCATGGCAGAGCATTTTCTGTGAAAAACATTGTCAAATAGCATAAAGCAATTTGTCTGAAATCTTGAAAAATGAGAAGCCCGGTGCTGTTATCCAAGTTATCGAAGCAAACAGTGTGCTGATGTTTTTGCTGTTGTATTCCCTTTCAGTTATCATCTCAAAGCATCTGCTGCGATCTTGTGCTGAAATGGTCTCTTGGGCATGGGTATGCTCAAAACCAATTATCTAGCTTATTTCAAAATTCACGCTATTTATTATTTTCTTTTTAAACATTTCATAAATGATTTAATATTACTAAAACTGATGGCAAAATCCAGGTGAAAGAAATTCCCTCATTATACCAATGTAAGCATTGTTCTTGGAAAATTGATCATAAGATAAACAAAATAGATTTTGGCAAGGCAATATTCAAAGACATAACGAGGAGCTCCTACAGCAAGATTTTGTATTTTGTCCTCCACAAAAATTAAACTGGAGCACTTCAGTTCAGACTCCATTTTTTTATTGAGTTCCTCATACTGCTGCATTCTGAAGAGCAGTTGAGATGTTCTGCCTTTGCCTGCAATTCACTAACCATATTCGACATTTTCTCCAAAGCTGCTCTTGTGGGAGAAATTTCTTGTGGAGAATGAAGAGAAGCTCCAGTCTCATCAATATGGACTCATGATTTCTTGACAAAGCTTCAATAGCTTCTCCAAAGAATCCACGAAATCGCAACTTCCCTCCAGTTTTTCCTACTTGATTACCTATCTTGAATCTATCTTGAAGGTCCCAAGAAGTTTCATTTCCTATTCCTAGCATCAACTTCCACAAGAAGTTTCAGTCCTAGGGAGATTCTAACTTTTGGGTGTTACAGGCCTTGCAGGCAAGCAAGGCGAGGCATAGAGCGTTTGGGGGAAGTTATTCAGCAGCTACAATGTGAACGAGAATGCGCAGGAGTAGAAATAGTATTCTGAATTATAATTATATTCTACCCTTTTCTCATTATTAAAAATGGCATCTAAACTTGCTGCAGGAATAGACAAAAGAGGCGGACTAATGTTCATCAATAATTGGACAAAAATGTGAAATAGTAGAAACTAGGAGCCGAATAGCATATAATAAAACGAAATTTCATTCACATTAATTATAATTTGGCTAATTTAATCTTAAACACAACAATAATAGTATAAAAAATATAGGTATGTTTAATATTGTAATTAAGTTTTACTGTTGCAGTTGGTAAATTAATTGTAAAAAATTATAATAGATTATTTTTACTTAAAAAAATATACAATTGGTTATTTAATACCAATCTGTAGTGTTTTGAAAGAAAATAAGTATAAAAAAAAAGTTTTTTAATGTAGCTAAATTGTTAATAAAATAAAAAATAAATACAAAAAATTCTTGTATAGAGTTAAATTTTAATTAATTCATATAATAATAATTTTTTTTCATAAAATTATAAAATTATGCTCTGTTTGCAACAAGACACTGTATATTTATAATGTCAACCAACTTTCTAAACAGTAATTTAATTTAATTTACATTTAATTTAAAATACAAATTGACAAAATACAACCTTAAGTCTACTCAGACTAAATTTTCTTGCATCGGATGCTGCATGGCACGTCTGTACCCAAGTCTTGTCTGGCCACCTTACAGGGCCGGAAGCTAACAAGACTTGGTTGCCTACGTCATAAGGCTTTTAAAATCATGGAGGTGGAGGGGTAGGCCCACCTTCGCGCAAAATAGAAATACCCATTTCTGTCGCGTACTTTTTAACTCCCCAAATTTGTGGATTGTCACGTGGGTTACTAGCAATGTATAAAAGTAAAAATGCCCTTCTCTCCTGGCAACTACTAATTAATATTCTTTTACGAAAAATGGTAAGATGTCAACAAAAAACTAAAAGGGAAATCTATTTACTTTTTCCGTAGTTGGTAATGCCTTAAATAAAAAGAGTGAAGCCACTTTATTTATATCTATATTATAGTCCAAAAATCAGGTGGGATCACTCTATTTGTATGTATATTATAGTCCTACAACCAGCTAAGGGCTAAGTAATTTTACATTTTTATGGATTTTATTTTTTTATTATCAAATTTAACAACGACAGAGACCGTTAACTCCCTTACGCCTAGTGCCACCATGCTAGAGACCCTTGTTAGCGTTTAGGGATGTGGAAGGGAGGTGGAAGGGTAGGTAGCAGGGAAAACCATGACATGGGGTGCATTTGCACAAGAAATGAAGAGATTGGGGTGCTTAGCAGCACCTTTGGTAGTAGCGGCACATTTATCACAATACTTATATTGATCATGATGGTGGGTCACCTTGGCGAGCTTTGCCTTTCTAGCTCTGTTGTAGCCATCTCCTTCTCGGGTGTCACCGGATTTAGCCTTGGTGTAAGTTCTTCTTCTCTTTTATATACGTACCTTTCTTCCTCGTTTTTGTTCTTTTTATGTTGTGGATGTAGTTATAACATAGAACTACAAATTAATGATCATAATGAGTTGATGCTGATTTTGTATTCGTTTGATTTGTCTTGTAATAGCATTCAAAATACTTATTCTAGTATTCTGATTCTGAATTGAAAAGCTATGCACTGTGAAATAAATATTTTTCCCACTGTGTGTCAGTACAAAACTCAAGTTTTTGTTTGTCATTTGACCATTCAAAAGTTGCATTTGGTAACAATAATTAGCTGCAAAAATCATCAATAATAACTTCAGACAAGTATATCAAACAAAATCAACAGTTTAGATTGTGCTGAATTAGTGTCACCAATGCTTTGAACTATAGTTGTAGAAGGTTTCTTAAATTGGTAACTCGAATTTAGTGTTGATATACATTGAACTTTTTATGTGCGGCAGTTAGGAATGTCAAGCCCCTTGGAAACTGTATGTGGAAAAGCTTATGGAGCCAAGCACTATCGACAATTTGGAATGAGGATTTATACTGACATATTCTCACTCATTCTTACTTGCATCTCAATCTATGTGTCCTGTGGATCTACATAGGAAAGTTTTATTGGGCCTAAAACCTCTAATCACACAAGAGACTGCAAAATTAACTAAATGCCTAATTCCTACACTCTTTGCCTATTTAACTCATAAGGCACTCATCAGATGCCTTGGAGTTTTGTATTCCCTTTACTCATTAGCTCCTTCTTGACCTTGTGCTTGCATATAGTACTGTGCTGGCTTCTGGTGTTCAGATCTGGACTTGGTAGCTTTGTAGCTGCATTTGCAATTGGTACTTCTTATTGGTTAAATGTGATTATCATTGGGTTATTCATATGATTCTTTGCAACCTGTGCTAAAACTTGTGTATCAATATCTATGGAGCTATTCAATGGAATAGACAAATTTTTCTGTCTTGCTATCCTTTTGTCACAATGATTTGCTAATTTTTCTATTGTTTGGTGTACTGCTTGTTAGTTTTTGCATGAATGTTAACATGGTGAAGTTGATAATTTGTGCAGCCTTAAATGGTAGTCATCGGAGCTGCTCACCTTACTTTTTAGACTGCTGCCAAATCCAATGTTTAAGGCATCTGTTCTCTCAGAATGTATGTTAGTTTTTCATGTTTCCTATAAATCTTTATGCTCATTCAAATAACTTGGGAAGGAAAACTTAAATACTTCAATAAAGTATTGAAACTAATTTGTGAACTTTATTCACATTCTAGAAACTGTATAAACCATCTATACAGTACTTGATGGAGTAGGTGGTGTAGTAAGATTTGTACACAATTCTTACACATATAGATAAAATTATAAATTTGGACATTAATCTTTAGTGCAATTGGTCATTGATTGATTAATAATATGTTGAGGACAAAATGCAAAATCTTGTTGTAGACAATTAGAGAGAGGAGTGAGGAGCAGAGTGGAGCTCTTCCATTATTTATCATGGAATATTGCTTTGCCACATACGTGTTTTGTATACCTTGTGATCAATTTTCTAGGAACAATTCTCATATTGCATGATGTAATATGCTGTCAAATATCAAACTAAGACAAGCTGCTTTTGAACCTTACTCCTAGACCAATCTATCATTTTTAGTTTTTGCTACTGTACTTGAACACACAGCTTAAATTCTTCCTTCATTGGCTTCCATTTTTCCTATTGGAGATTTTCCCTCAAATATTCTGCCTCTTGCCATCCTTACCTGCAGCCAAGCAAAAAGCACTCCTGGACACTTAATTTTTATAGGGTGTATCACATCGTTTCAATGATTTCAGAAAATAGCAACCTTAAAATGACTACATAGGATGGCATCATCAAAAGAAAATGACTTTGCATTGGAAATATGAATAAACCGTAAATGGATCCAATCTTTTACTGCTTTCTTTTCCCCTTGCTTAATGTTAAGACAACAAAAGAATCAAGATTGGTTACCTGTTGATCCCAATTTGTAAAACTCGCTATGATAAACAGAAAAATGTTTTGTAGAAGGGTGCCAACTAGTATGCCAATCCAAAGGCCTTGTCCCCTCATTTTTAACCAAAATCCCAACATGGCTGCTAGCGGAACTCCACAGAAATAGAATGCTGCGAGGTTCACATAAGACCCTAACTTCTGCCACCCACATCCCCTACCAATACCTGCTTAACAAAGATTGCTATAACTGTCATCTGTAAAAATTTTTAGTTGCCAACAAACACAGAGGATGAGAAACAAATTGTACCTGAAAGAACACTGCGCAAGCAGTCCAATATAACAGATAGACATACCAAAGGAGCCATCCTTGTGACATAATCCACAACTTCTTTTCGTTGCTGAAAATATAACCGAAGACATTTCTGGCAGCAAACATGATTGAGCTTACTAAAACAGATAGGGTGATCCCGAGAAAAATTGCTGCCCAGACTGCCAAATAAGCTGCTCCAGAGTTCCCTGCTCCCAATTCATTTGATACTCTAATGCTGAAACAAAATATAGAACCAGTTAATGGATGACCAGTTGCACTAAACATTAATGTCCAAAATTATAACTTTATCTCTGTGTGTAGGAATTTTGTACAAACCTTGCTGCACTACCTAGTCCTTCGGGTATTGTGCTGATGGTTGAGAGAGTTGCCAGACTGTGAATAAAATTGAAGTAATAAAGGAGTCAGTTTCAATACTTTATATTGGTACACTTGACTTTCCTTCCTGAGTTATTTGAATGGACAGAAAGATTTACTGAAACCTGAACAACCATCGTACCAGACTGAGAGAACGGATGTTTCAAGCTTTGGATTTGGCAAACGTCCAGAAAGTAAGGTGAGCAACTCAAATGACCACCATTCAAGGCTGCATAAATTATCAACCTTACAGTATCAAAATTCAGACTAAAAATAACAAGGAGTATAGCAAAACGATATAAAAATTACCAAATCATTATGGCAGAAGGGATAGCAAAAGAGAAATATTCGCCTATTCCATTGAATAGCTCCATAGATACTGATGCACGAGTTTTAGCACATGTTGCAGAGAATCTCACGTATAATCCGAGTATAATCACATTTAACCAATAAGAAGTACTAATTGCAACTGCCGCTCCAATGTTACCAAGTTTAGACCTGAACACTAAAAGCCAACAGAGAACTACATGGAAACAAAGGGTCAAGAAGGAGCTAATGATCAAAGGAGCTATTAAACTCTGCATCTGAAAGTATCTGACAAGTGCCTGGAGAGATGCATAGGCAAAGAGGGCAGGCATTAGGCATGTAGAAAATTTTGCTGCCTCTTGTGCGATTAGAGGGTCTTGTCCCAATAAAACCAGTAGCTTTCCTATGTAGATCCATAGAACACAAATTGGGATGCAAGTGAGGATGAGTGAGAATATAGCACTGTAAATCTTAACTCCAAATTGTCGATATTGCTTGGCTCCATAAGCTTGTCCACATAGAGTTTCCAAGGCACTTGACATTCCAAACTGTTGTGCACAAAAGGTTCAATATATCATAACCATACTTGGTTACCAATTCTAAAAACCCTTCTACTACTAATTGCATATATGTATCTGTATTATATATATATATATATATATATATGATATATATAAAATCCTGTGACATCAACCTGCTACGTGGATGCTATAATCTTCATTTTTAGCCATTTCTTTGCAGTGGATTTACCAAATTTTTACCTTGTTTGATATATCTGTTTTAAAGTTATTATTGATATTGTTATTGCTAATTAGGTTTTTTTTTTTTTAGATGATATTGCTGATTCTTGTTACCAAATACCAAATTTTTGTCTATTCGAAACACATTCTTAACTAGCAAATGTTTCCACATCTTGGGTTTTTAAAAATAAAATAAAATTAAAAAAAAAAAAGGCACCCGGGACTGGTGCAACAATCCCAAACCACAAGCAATGCACACGGCATTTTAGATGCAATAAGCGTCACTTCCAAAGGAAGGGAAAAGGAACTTACAATAAGACTGAATCCAGTGACAACCGAGAAGGAGATGGCTGTGGCGGTGCCAGCAAGGGAGAGCTCCCCAAGTTGACCCACCATCATCAACGACACAATTTGCAAGAAATACTGGGATAAATTTACTGTAACCATTGGCCCTGCCACGTACCCAAGTCTCTTCATTTCTTGTGTAAACGCACCAAATGTCGTGGTTTGCTCTTCCCCCTCCCTAAGCAACAATGGCCTCTCCATTTTCTCTGCCTCTTTCATCGAACCCGTTATCTGTGTGAGTGTGAGACGTGTCTAATTGTGCAATGCAAATGTGTAGGCGTTGAAACTTACATAAATGTATCAACTCATCAATTTTTATCAAATTTCCCTTTTTGTTTTGACCAATCAATATCTACAACTGATTTTATTCTTTTTTCAAAATAAAAAAATAAATAAAATTAGCTGTCAAAATAAATTTATTAATGCAACGATGACAAATGAGGAATTTAGTAACGACTTTATTTGGATGATTAATGTTGACCTATTTAGTGGTAAAAACTTCTCAATTACGGTCAGAGGTAGAAAAAAAAAAAACGTCTTCAATTTGAAAACATTTGGCTATTCATTTTTTTGGAATCATTGCACTGTTTCAGTAAGTGGAACCTTAACTCAAAATGTTGATCTGGTTCCGACACGATTACAGTTCAAACTTGTACCGTTTCAAAATGTTGATTAATTTTTTACATTATTTGAACAACTTACCATTTAAAATAGGCAGGAATGTACCGTTCAACCACAAGTAACATCGCCAATTGCCGTTATTAAGGACACTAATCAATGATTAGACAACCTAATAATATTATTTTTAGTAACAAATCTGAGAAGGAAAAAAAAAAAAAAAAAATAATTGTAGCCAATTCATATCAATTTATTTGAAATGTATCCACTTGCGAACAAAGTGAATTAATATTAACGTTAAGTAATAAAAATTTATTACTTAACAAAATAATTATTTAGAGTTATTGAAATCTTGATCTTGGGGCATACGGAATCATCCCAGTTCCCAAAATCCATTTAAGTTATTGTTGTAATTATTAAACTTTATGGTCCCAAAAACATATTTGGAGAACTTACGATTTAAATAAGACACAACCCAATATGAATCACAAATCAACTAAACAACTAAAAATCTGTTTGATATCGTGATTAAGTTTTGTTATATTGCCAATAAATATAATTAATTATTTGATAATAATCAACAAAATTTATAATATGTTCTAAAAGATCCAATTTTGTTTGAGTTTTTCTTAAAACATCTCATTATCTAATGAAACTTAGATAATATAGATTAATCAATTTCCCTAAATGAACATGTAAATTTTTTTTTATCTAATTTTCTATCTACTCAATTTAAGTCAAACATACTAATTAAAACTTAATTAATTAGTTAACTAATTAATATTTTCGTAACAACCTTAGCCCTCACGTGAACCAATTCCCGCATTATCACGTGATAATGAAATTGACAAAAATTTTTCAGGTTAATTTGGGTTTACACAGTTTAAAAAAATCTAATTAATTCGTTATCTATTTCACTGACTCATTTTTTAAACCATTGTGCTTCTCCATTTCTTTCCGACGGAGAAAGAATCTTGTAGACTATCTTTCTTGGATAGGAGATGTTGAATATCATAATTCAAAAGAGATTCACTTGGTGTTTTATCAATCACACTGTCCAGAGTTTATAAACTATTCTCCTCCTTTTTTCTTTTTTCTTGTTCTTATTTTTTTCCTATCTTAGAGGGGTGTCACCTTTGTCACATCCCAAGCTAGAGATATGTGACCACCATGCCCCTCCCCATCCTCCAGCTCCAAGGCTTTAAGGCTTTCAAGCCTTAGTGAGGTGGACAACCAAGGCTTTGTTATCAAACCCATATTTAATTATAAATTTTATATTAAATGAAATTATATTATGTACATAACTGTTGTTATATTAAAAATATTATATTTAAATATTTTTAAAATTAAAATTAACAAAAATTTATATTAAAAATATAAATCCCACGTTTTAAATAAGAAAGATTTAATATAATTTATAATATTGTGAATTTTTTTAACTACAAACTTAAATTTTTAGATGAATTTTAAAATTTTAATGTATTATTTAACCTGATATTAATATTTATTTTACCATCTTATCTCCATAATGCTAAAAGCCATTTTAGAGCTGGATTTTGGCCTTGGATTATTTCTTGTTGTTTTGAGGTTTTTTACATCGATATAGCTGCAAAAAAAATTCTAGTCCGGGAAACTTTCCTCAACATTTTATATCGATAATGCTAAAAACCATTTATGTGCTTTATTGATCCAGCAGGCCATAAACAATGAGAGATTACTGTTTGTGAAAACGGTCTCTTTTTAATCTATTTAGAGATTTATTAAACTACAAATTATATCTCATGTCTTCTTATAAGATTAAAATTCAAGATTTTAAAAATAAAATTTCAAAAATAAAAATTTAACTTCTCAAGATTTGGATGTATTTGAGGGATTGCAACACTGTCTCTGCAATTGCAGCTCTAACACACAAAAATCAGCTTATTGGCCGCCCTGCTCAGTCACATTAGCTGCTGAACAGCTTCCCTCAAACACCCTTTGCCTTGCCTTGCTCGCCTGCAAAACCAGTAACACCCAAAAGTTGGAATCTCCACATGACTGAAACTTCTTGTGCAATTTGATGGTAGAATAAGGAAATGAAATCTCTGAGGACCAAAAAATTGACCTGTTTTTGCCAATTGGTCCTTGCTGTTACTATGGAGAGCAGAACAGTTTGCACACCGGCACCAATTTGGATGCCTATCCAAAGACCCCTTGCCTTGAGCTGAAACCAAAAGCCTAGCATGGCAGCAACAGGAACCCCACAAAGATAGAGTGCTGCAAGATTGATAATAGCCCCTATGCGCTGCCATCCACATCCCCTTGCAACACCTGATGTGAAGAAAAACGACATCTGGTGTTGAGTTAACTTGACTCTCCTGAAAGGAAAGTCGAATTAAAAAATCTCAAAGTGTAAAAATTTATTGATGCCAGAAGATGTGCTTATGCACATTGGGAAGATGAAACTTAACCTGAGAGAACGCCCTGTAAGCCATCTATTATGACTGACAAACAAACCAGAGGAGCCATGGTGGAGACATAGTCCACAACTTCTGTCTCACTGCTAAAGCTGTAACCAAAGATGTGCCTGCTTGCAAAGAGTGCTGCGCTCACCATAATCAACTCTGTGACCGTAACAAACATTATTGAGTGGACAGCTATCCGTGCTGCATGAGAGTTCCTAGCTCCTAGTTCATTGGAGACTCTAGTGCTGCAGAAAAAGAACTTAGTTCTGAGAAAAGTGTGGGCATTAGATGAAGGGATGCATGCGTCTGATGGCTTTTGGAGCAGACCTTATTGCAGCACTTAGTCCATTGGGTATTGAATAAAGTGTCGAGATCGTTGTGAGGCTGTTTAGGCAAATTGGATGAAGCATCAGATCAATTTCTTTTAATTGGAAATCTGCTTCTTTTAAGTGAAATTTCCAAAATATTCAGAAGGTGCATACCACACAGATAGCACTGAGGTCTCAAGTTTTGGATTAGGCAAGAGCCCTGATAGCAGGATTACGAATTCATATGACCACCATTGCAAGCTACAATATTCAAAAAGGAAAAACGCATAAAAGGTGAACACGTAGGCATAGAACATAAAACAGTCTTCAGTCTAGTGAAGAAAGAAGGTGAAAATTTACCAGACCATCACTGCAGAAGGAACTGCCAGGAGTAAGAATTGTCTAATTCCTTGGAACAACTCCATAGAAATGGGAGCACGTGTTTTTGCGCAGGCAGAAGAGCATCTCATGTACAACGCAAGAAAAATCACATTCAACCAATTTGATATGCTGATTGCCAATGCTCCACCAAGGTTCTCTAGACCTGACTTGAAAACTAAAGCCCAACAAAGAGGTATATGCAAGGAAAGAGTGATGCAACTGCTTGCCAGCACAGGAATGATTAGGCTTTGTGTTTGGAAGAATCGAATCAGTGGCTGAGAAATTGCATTTGCAAAAAGTGCAGGAACTAGCAACATGGTAAATTTCCCAGCTTCTCGTGCAATTATGGGATCTTGGCCAATCAGTATGAGCATCTTTCCCATGTTGATCCATAAGATAGATAACGCAAAAGCAACTATTATTAGAGAGAAAATACCAGTATAGGTGTGAGTTCCAAGTTTCCTGTACTGCTGAGCTCCATAAGCTTGCCCACATAGAGTTTCAAGTGCACTCGCCATTCCACTCTGTTTGACATTTGTTTACAGTAACCATAGTCTCATTAGTAAGCAATCGCATGTCCAAACTCAATGATAGGTTTTGTCTATTATCTGTGATTCATTGCAGATTCTAATTTTGCTTTCACTTTTGCACTGGTATTTGCGCATGAAAATATGTCTGTTCCTTTTTTTTTTTTCTTTTCACGACGAGGAATCCTTTTAGGCAGGCAAACTCCAGATTATCCCACTACCACGGCTCCCATTTGAAAAGTGGAATGCAGCTATAAAAATCCGACCATGCGCTTAACTCACAAAATATTTCTATTATATTTAGTTTAGCAGAAGGAAAATAGGTCCTATAAGTAAATTTTGTGAGAAAAAGAATATCATAACCATTGGCAAGATTGTAAGATTGTGATAATTCACTCAAGTTAAGCAAGTGACTTAAAAGGAGGTGATTGGCACACGGCAGTTGCATGCCATGCAAGCAAAAGTTTAGCAAGCTTAGAAAGAAAAACCGAGCAGAATCTATAAAAGCAACAAGCTAAGAAGGCAATCCATAAGCCTGAAAGGTGCTTACAAAAAGGCTGAATCCGGTGACCGAGCAGAGAGAAACTGCTATGGCAGTGCTAGAGAGAGCTAGCTCACCAAGGTGACCTACCATCATCAATGATATAACGTTCAAAAAGTACATGGACAGAATTACAGCAGCCATAGGACCTGCTATGTAACCTAGCCTTTTCACTTCTTGAATGAACACCACCCATGTTAAACCTGGAGCTTCTTCTCTCTTTTTCTGTAGCAAACTCTCTTCCATAGTCTTCTCTTGTTGCTTCTCGGCCACTCTTGCAGTACTCTTCACTTGAGCTTATGTTTTAGCCTTTAGGGCATTCCTCGAATTTGGGTTATCACTTATGTATAAACCACACATTTAAATCCATATCTGATTAGTCTGCTATTGTAGGGACGGTCCAAAACTCTTAGGTGTAATAATGTACGCATGTTTATATAATATTCACGCCAAAAGAACACCAGATGCTGATGGTCTTGCAAACAAATTTGTAGCAAGTGGACAAAACAGACCCTTTTTAAAATGATCACTCACTCAGACCTTACCCCAGAAGTCTTACCTGTTGTCTATTAGCTGAAGAGCATACTCACTTTGCCGACTAGACTAACACTAACAGTCCCCACTTTCCACAAACCTTTTCTGATGGTACAAAATTTTCTGCAACTTTTGCTAGTGGACAAAACAGAGAAAGACAAGGTCTCACATGACCCCCAAAAAAAAAAAAAAAGCAAAATGATTAAAGAATTTATAAGTTAGGACAAATGATATATGTTCAATTAGTTTAAAGGAGATATTAAAAGTATTGTCACATGTATGCACAATGTATTTTAATAAGAGACATGTGTATTGATTCTATGCAGTAGTTAGAGTGTGAATTTACTAACAACTCTAGTTGAATAAAATAGTGCTTCAAAACTTTTGGCAGTTTCTGACTGTCAATAAACACTTTGGCGACAATCATAGCACTTGATCACCAGAGACATTGATCGATCGTGACAAATATAGATGCTACTCGTTTGATGACAAACAAGCACAAGTGATTTCTCAATAGAATACTTGAATATTCTCTGGGATCAATGATGGTGCTGCAGATTTTCCCTTTTTTTTTTTTTTTAAATTATTCTTCTTTTTGAAAGTTTCCACATCCGTGACAGTTTTCTTTTTTAAAATTTTGTTATTTTTATTTATTTATTTGGTAAAAAGGAGATCTCTTTAAGTGGTTTGGAGCAGCATTTGCTGGGTTGTCCCAATACAAATATGATAACCATAAATTGGATGGAGCTCACTACGCAATATAATAACCTTTTTTTTTTTTTTTTCTCAGTAAAAGTCAAAATAATCCATGTCCACGTATTTAATTTTACCTGATGTTCAAGTACTTGAACCCTGGCCTTGTTCTGGTTTTGCTATTGAGACATGTTCATCAGTTGGCTGTGTTCAACACTTCATGCAGCATTATGGTGCAAAGGAGGAAACCAAACTTAAAGATGCAAGCATGACGGGATTGATCCTTGTGTCAATCTGAAATCTCATGTTTTTAAGTGATGCCTGGAGAAAAGTTACAAAGGACACAACGTTTTCTGCACTACAAAGTGGAAGTCCAAATGTCTGTTCTTTTCAACGCTTCAACTAATGCATAGGACAAAATCAACAGCCTGGATATGATGTCTTGTCTTGATAATGACTGTCAGAATTATGGCCTGAATCAATCAAGGACAACTCACCCTTTATGCAAATGCGACAGAATGTCTTGCTTTATTTCTTGCAAGTTGTTATATGCCTTAAACGCCAGGTAGTCCACTGACCAAACTTAAATCTGCTTTGACAGATGTATATATATATATATAACGTGTTTTGGCAATGGGGTTCCTGCAAAGCCCAATCTTTAGCATTTAAGATAATTATATTATTGTTTTGTATACGTTGTCTTGTTCTTTGTACTGTTAGGTTCCTTTTGCTATAAAGGAAAGAGGGGCAGAGAATAAGAGAGGAGCAACTGGGTGAATTGTAGGAAGAGAGTTGCAAGCACTGTGCAACAAAGGAGTGTTCTTGGGTTGAGAATGGCGTATAAGGGATTTGGGAACTCGACTTCTGCAGCATGGGGTTAAAATCCCAACGTTGATATATCCATTTCATTATTTAGACGACCATTAGAACGATATGATTATCTCCGCAGAAAACAAACGACATGTTGGAGTGTCCAGTGTGATTGGGTTTGAACCTCAAATCCATACTCTCAGTTCAGTTATGCCATGTTCAATAGAACATTTTACCATGAAAATGATATAGACAACCGGCTGAGACCATTGTAATGATCAGACTAGAAATAAGAATGAATCGAGACCGACAACAATAGCTGAAGTTTTCACTTTATGTAATTGTTTTGCTTTCTGTGGATCCCCCAGGGAGGGAGAAATCCCAGTCAGTGACACAGAAATGGTTGAATCAGATTTCTTGAGATTGGATCAGTGCCATGTTTGTCTATCCTTTCTGGTTCTCACCGGTGAAAATGGACCAGAAAGGGGATCCATGTATGAAGCTAACAGACCAGGAAATAAAAAAAAAAGGGCAAAGAAAAGAGAAATGCTGTTAATCTTATTGGTTTAAGCCATTTCTCCCTCTTGAAAACCAGCTTAGCCATCGCAATATTGACTCACATCAATCTGTTGTCAACTGGAGAGCTTTCATCAAATATCCTCTTCCTTGCCTCATTGGCCTGTGAATTCATAGCCACCCAAGAAAAGTAAAAAACCACCACCAAAACAAAAACATGAAAGAAGTAAGCAACCTTGATAGGAAATCAAAACAAATATGAACAAAATCCTTGCAAGTTATTCCACACTCAGGAAAGCTTGATGTTACTTTTCTCAATCCAATACGGACGAACCATGTCATATTAGTGGACTAACAAAAAATCTTTTTTTTTTTTCTTTGTAAGCTTAAGGTAGGATATGCATACTTGTTTTTCCCAATTTGTAAACTTTGTAACAGCAGCCAGCAGAACCATTTGTATAAATTGACCAATTTGAACTCCAATCCACAGTCCAACCCCACTTAAATGTAGTTGGAAAGCTAATGTGGCAGCAGCTGGAATCCCAAAAATGTAGAAAGCAACGAGGTTGATGTAAGCTCCTATGTGCTGCCAGCCACACCCCCTAGAAATTCCTGTGGAAAATCAACTGTTATAAAATGGTATTTAAAAAAATGACAGATTACACATTGAAAGAGAAGCTTAATTACTGACCTGAAAGTGTCCCCTGAAAGCTGTCCATTATAACTGACAAACAAAGCAGAGGAGCAATCTTTGTGACATAGTCCACCACTGCCTTTACATTGCTGAAGGTGTAACCAAAAACGTGCTGGCTAGCAAACAGTGATGCACTTACTACTGCCGTCTCTGTGATTGCTAGAAGCATTGCAGTGTATGCAGATAGACGGGCTGCTTGTGGGTTACCAGCTCCCAGTTCATTTGAGATCCTAGTACTATAGACAATGGTTTTGTAGGAATAATTTGTCAGCTATTTTATATCAGGACTAAAATGCTCATGTCTGAATGTCAATGGAAAAGGGATGTGGAGACAGACCTTACGGCCAAACTAAGTCCGAATGGTATTGAATAGAGTGTTGTAATGGTTGTGAGACTGCAAAGAAGAACAGAGAATGAATTGGAATGAGCTTCATTATATGGACATGACATTGGGACATAGATACAATGACATATTGCCTCCTATGCACTACATTTAATGATTGAAAGTAGGCAATCAACTAGGTTAGTCTGGTTGGCCACAAGAGCAAAGTTTGTGGGAGGAAGTTGGGTGTATAAATCTCAGCTCTCTCAAATTTCCACAAAATGCAGCCTTCAATTTCCCATTCTACCTTCTCATTGTTGCAGTGTGTATCTTGCGTCTATATATGATGCCAGTTAATTTGATTAAGCATTTGCAAATTTCATATCGATGTTCCATATTTCTTTCATGATACATTCTCCAATGATCGAAGCAATATGAACAATAATAGATAAACATACCACAGAGAGAGGACAGAAGTTTCAAGCTCTGGATTTGGTAAAAGCCCCGAAAGCAAGATAAGCAGCTCAAATGACCACCATTCCAGGCTACAGGGCAACCAACATGAATACAGCATCACAAACTATACTTTCTATAGAAAGGCAAAAAGAAAAATTGCCAAGAATATGGTAGAAAGGCAATGGCATAAGCAGCTTTACCAGATCATTAGTGCAGAAGGAATGCCAAGGCAGAAAAATCCTAGAATCCCACGAAAAATGTCCATGGAAAAGGAGACCCGCGTTTTGGCACAGGAAGAAGAGCACTTCATGTACAATGCAAGAAAAATAACATTCAACCAATTAGCAACACACATTGACACTGCTGCTCCAAGGTTACTTAGTCCTGTCTTGAACGCCAAAGCCCAGCAGAGAGGTATGTATAAGGCAAGTGCAGTGCAAGAGCTTATTAGCACTGGAATGGTCAAGCTTTGTGTCTGATAGTATCGAACAATTGGCTGAAGAACCGCATAAGCAAAAAGTGCAGGAATAAGCCATATGATAAATTTTCCAGCTTCAGCAGCAATCATGGGGTCTTGACCAAGGATCAACAGAATCTTTCCCATGTAAATCCATAAGATGGATAGAGGGATGCAAACCAGGAATAAACAAAATATAGCAGTATAAGTTTGAGTTCCCACTTTCTGGTATTGTTTAGCTCCATATGCTTGCCCACACAAAGTTTCCAGCGCACTTGCCATTCCAAGCTGTTTGTGGCAATGATCAGATTTTACATGATTCAGTTGCAAGTCTAATAAAAGAAAAATCAAACTCTAAAGCCATTTTATTGATCCCTCATGGCAAGTTAATGTTCCTTTTCATTCAAGTAATGGTATTGACAGCAATTCAGTTCAGAAAGTCAAAATCAAGGCTCCCAATAATATTAGCATATGCACATATATAGACAACTTCCACTCTTCAAGTTCTGCAATATTGTTTCATGTCACATTGCTGCAAAAGAATTCCTGGCCTCGCAAATAACACTGCTGGCCTTGAAGAAATCAAGCCTCATTGATAAGTCACTAGCCTACTGACTAATGGTATTCCCATTACACAAGATTCCAACATTGTTAGGTCTGAAAACATGTTGGATATATGCAGCACAAAGATTCCAACTGACCCAAATGTGGAAAATGGATCTTGTTTGTCTATGAACGTTGAGGTACGAATCCATATGTGGGGAATTCTTTTTGTTTTCTTTTCTATTTTTTTTGAATATAGTGATACATTACATTAGTTGCTAGCGAGCGAGGGGGACGTGGTTCAGCGTCAGGCACCACGGCAAAGTGCTATCCACCTTAAATCCTGCAAATGCAGGATTTGTACGTCCAAAATATTGTATCATTAAGAATTTCTCTAGCAAAACACTTGATGGGACACATAAAAGATGGCTATAATTAAATATAATTATTAAAATAATACAGATATTATTATGATAATGCAAAATTTTTTTCAAAAAATTAATTAATGAAAGAGATGAAAGTAAAATAATAATAATAATTATTATTATTATTTTATTAATTGTTTCTGAGTGTGCCTATTAATTCGGTGTGCATTAAGTAGCGCACTGTTGGTGGAGATTGTTCAACGACCCACATACAGTGACGCGCATTAGAAATTATAAAAGTTAAGGAACCTCTCTTAAAATAAGAAGAGAACTCAAAATTGAAGATTTGAAAGATGAATACCGTTGGTTAATTTAAAATTTTAAATTATTAAATTTATAAATTTTATTTATTTATTTATTTATATAAAAATTTTAAATATTTACATATTTATATTTAAAATTTTAATAATAATAATAATAATAATAATAATAATAATAATAATAATAATAATAATAATAATAATGCACATGAGGTACGAGGTACTTTGGAGCCAAGCAATTGGTGTACTTTAAATTTATCTAATAAATGGAATTATGGCACCCCGCCCACCCCAATTGAAATCAGTTATTATTGAGTTTTATTAATCGACCATGCAGCTTATATAATGCTATTTGGGTCTTGAAAATAAAATTATATAATTGTGTTTCTATCCTTCTTATTCAAAAAGAAAGGATAAAAGAAATTGGGGGAAGGGGGGCAGATTCTCTTAGTGGAGACATACATTTTCTCTTGACTTTGGCCTCCATGACGCACGGCGGAAAAGCCACGCCATCACACCGGACCACCACCAACCCCAGGCGGCTAAAGGCTTCTAATATATATATATATATTTAATTAATTCTAGCTATGGTCGAGACTGGAAGCTACAATTTTGAAGATAATTTTAATATTCTTACATTAAACTATTTAAACTATTAGCCATGTCATAGCATAAACAGTAGACATTTTGTTAAATTTGGTCATAAACTATTTAATAAAATCGTGAGAAATTAAACCAAATCCTATAGAATTTTTACTCGACATGACACCTTTTTTTTTTTTTTTTGGGGGGGTTGATTTTAAACTAAAGTCGCTTAAAACATTTTCCATGGTCTTGGTCTTCGCACTCTCATTTTCTAGCTAATTACTCGACAATCGCACCACCACATCATTGGAATAATCAATAAACTTTAAGACTTTTGGGTGCCGCCTCTGGAAAAAGACGTGAGTGTCAACATGCGTCATTATCTTTTAAGACTTCTGGGAGCCGCCTCTGGAAAGAGAGAGAGAGAAAGAAAGAATACGAGAAGATAAAAAAAAAAAAAAAAACTAGAAGAATAAGGAAAAGATCATTTTCTGATATTGGCAACAAGAGGGAAAGATAGAGCAAAAATAAATTTTGCATAAAGATCTGAAGAAGCAGAAAAGAAGACAGGAGAAGTAACTCACAAGAAAGCTGAAACCGGTGACATTGGAGATGGAAATGGCGATGGCAGTGCTAGAGAGAGCAAGCTCACTGAGATGACCCACCATCATGGAGGCCACAACTTGCAGCAAGCACTGTGAAAGAATCACAGCCACCATGGGTGCTGCTATCTGAGTCAGATTTTTGGCTTCTTGACCAATCGCACCCCATGTTAGAGCTGCTGCTCCACCACTTTGTCTTCCCTCTTCTCCTTCTGTCGCCAGCAACCTTTGTTCCATGTTCTTGTCTGCGTCCACCAAGGATATGGGCTTCCCTAGATCCTATGTAATCTGGCCTTTCCTCTCTTCCACAACAGCTCGTTTTCAGCTTCGAGGCTGCGGCCTTTAAATCGTGGCACCATGTTGTCCTAATAAATCTTTTCTTTGCTTTAAGTCAAAGTTGGGCTCAGCTTGACTCTTCTACAACATTAGTGGATTCTCCGGTTCAAAGTAAAATGAAATTTTTATAAGCATTGGTCTTAAAAAAAAATAATCATATAAAATAAATATAGAATAAACACTAATTTATTATAATTATTAATTATATTAATTAATTAATAATTATTAATTATAATAAATTAATATTTATTATGTTATTGATATAGTATTTAAAATTAAAAAAATCATTTACAGTGTCAGCTGGACCAAATCCCAAAGTAAATATGCTGGATTGCCCTTTCATTCTTTACAAACCCAAACGCCGTCGCTTTTGTTCATCAATAACAGGCTGAAGAAAAGGGGTAATCTCATTTTGAGTCTAAGTATAAGCTTAAAAAAGTAAAAAAAATAAATAATAATAATAATAATAATACACATTTTCAAGTGTTTACCAATGAAATTATTTATTTATTTTATTTAAAAATTTAAAATAATATAAAATATTTTTAAATATTATATAAATATTTTTAAATTAAATAAAATATTTTAAAATTATAATTATATTTAATTTTAAAAAATTAAAATTATTTAAATTTAATAAAATAAATTATTATTAAATAATTAATTTAATTTAAAAAATTATTTATTTTTAATATTTAACATAATTTTAAAATTTATAGTAATTAATTAACTTAAAAAATTAAAATTAAATAAAATTATTATAAACTTATAAAATAAAATTTTTAAATAATTATTTAATTTTGAGTTATTATATTTAAATTTTTATATAATTTTAATTTTAAAAATTTAAAATTTAAAATTAATTATAATTTTTAATTAAATAAAATAAATTATCAATAAGTAATTACTTAATTTAAAATTATTTTATTTAATCAAAACATTTTAAATAACAAAATTTTTAATTTTTATTTATTGAGAATATTTTTTTATATAAATTTTTAATTACGTAATAATTATTTAATTTTAAATTATTTTATTTAAATTTTTATTTATATATATTTTTAATATTTACTGTTATTACTATTATTTTTTTATTTTTATTTTTATTTTTTTTTGGCGTCTGCTCCACTAGCAAGCACAACAGTTAAAGTCTCAGCCATTTAGCCAACCCTAAATTGTATTATTTTTTCAGCATTTCTCTTTTGTTGTTCTCTCGTTTGAAGCCTTAGACAATGGCTTCGCGCAGACTTTTATCATCTCTTCTCCGATCATCCTCTCGACGATCGGGCTTAAGGTCTCCTGTCCTGAGCTCCACTCCGAAGATCTCGCTGTCGACGTCCACCACGCGCCGGGCGGCCCCCTACGGCTACCTCCTGATGCGCGCGGCCGAGTATGCGACCTCGGCCGCCGCAGCGTCACCTCCAGCTCCACCAGCGAAACCGGAGTCCAAGAAAGGCGGCGGGAAGATCGTCGATGAGTTCACTGGGGAGGGTGCGATTGGGCAAATCTGTCAGGTGATTGGTGCCGTCGTGGATGTGAGATTCGAGGAGGGTCTGCCTCCAATTTTGACGGCGCTCGAGGTGCTCGATCACTCCAACCGGTTGGTGTTGGAGGTGGCGCAGCACTTGGGCGGGAATGCTGTTCGGACAATTGCAATGGACGGCACTGAAGGCGTCGTCAGAGGGCAGCGCGTGCTCAACACTGGATCTCCGATCAAAGTGAGCATTTCTAATTTCTCTCGTCGCCGTCTATTATATATGTTTGGTTGCGTCCTTCTAGTTTGTTCATTTACTACTACTATTTTTTTTTCTTTTAGTTTATGGTGAGAAATGCTTGGGCTTCTCTCTTTCTCCCTTTTTTCTCTCTCTCTATTTGTTTCTGGTCCTAATGTGGATGTATCTTAATTCGTAAGCATAGATCTGACTGTTTGGTTGTGAGAAATATTGGGAAAATTTTGAAGGTTTTACTGGCAACCAAAAAGAATTTTTTTTTTCTTTTCTTATGGATAATATGGGTTATAGATTTGTTTATGCTCCATTTTTCCTGTATGTGAAATTAGTATATGAAGTTGCGTCCCACTTTTGATTGCTAGTTTTGCTGAATGGGTGTTTGTTTGAGATTTCCTATAATTGGCATTTGAATGCTGATTGATTAGTACTGCAATGACAAAGGCTTTGTCCATATTCTATTTTCTGAATTATTTGTTTTTACTTCCTGATAGCCAGATAATGTCATAAATTGTGGACATTCATTTTTTCTCCCTGTGCAGATGCATTGTATAGCTGTTTGTTAGCCTAGTCTGGGTTTTTGCTAGGCATTTCTTGAGCTAAATATCTTTTCTGTAAAACATTAAGTGTTCCATCTTCATATACTTGTTTTTTCATTAAAGTTGTACAATTGAAGTCAATTTCTTAATATTTATGTGCTTAACAGGTCCCTGTGGGTAGAGCTACTCTTGGCCGTATTGTGAATGTTATTGGGGAGGCCATTGATGAAAAGGGTGATCTCAGTAAGAAATCTTAACCTGTTATCACTTGATAATGGAACAATCTTATGATGCGAAATTTCTAATGGTTTTGTTTCAATCTCTTATCAGAGACCGACCACTACTTACCCATTCATAGGGAAGCTCCTGCTTTTGTTGAACAAGCCACTGAACAGCAGATTCTTGTAACTGGAATTAAGGTATTTCACATAATTATATCTGCAGCCACCCACACACATATGTGTGTACATAGTTAAATAAACTATTGAAGTTTTGTCAGTTTCTTTTATCTCTCTAATTTTCAAAAGCCAGATGATATGTTTGGCAAATGTTTCCCTTACCATGTTGTTGGGCAATTGTTACACTGATTTAAAAATCTGATATTGTTGCTTTATGTCCTTATAGGTGGTTGATCTCCTTGCTCCTTACCAAAGAGGAGGGAAGATTGGGCTGTTTGGTGGTGCTGGTGTTGGGAAAACTGTGCTTATTATGGAACTTATCAATAATGTTGCTAAAGCTCATGGTTTGTTGTTTACTGATAGTTATGATAACTATCATTGATTTAAAATTTTTTCCTTTTCTGAGTAGTGATCTTTTATGCTCAGGTGGTTTCTCTGTGTTTGCTGGTGTTGGAGAACGTACACGTGAGGGTAATGACTTGTATAGGGAAATGATTGAGAGTGGTGTCATTAAGCTAGGGGATAAGCAGGTTAATACAATTTGTGGTTCATAAGTTTTTTATTTTTTGTCAAAAAAAATTATGGTGCACAAATTCAAATTTTGCATTTTGATGTTTTTCCTTTTTGTTATGACAGTCTGAGAGCAAGTGTGCTCTTGTATATGGTCAAATGAATGAGCCCCCTGGTGCTCGTGCCCGTGTTGGTCTTACTGGCCTAACTGTTGCTGAACACTTTCGAGATGCTGAAGGACAGGATGTGCTTCTGTTCGTTGACAACATTTTCCGCTTTACCCAGGTAGTTTTTCAGGTCGATGAGTTTCAGAATTGCATTCCAACTTAGTGCTCTTCACTAATGTTGCCAACTTTTTGTTCTTTTTACTGCAGGCTAACTCAGAAGTGTCTGCCTTGCTTGGTCGTATCCCATCTGCCGTCGGTTACCAACCAACATTGTCCACGGATCTTGGAGGTCTCCAAGAACGTATTACAACAACCAAGAAAGGTTCCATCACCTCTGTCCAAGCTATCTATGTCCCTGCTGATGACTTGACTGATCCAGCTCCTGCTACTACCTTTGCTCACTTGGATGCCACAACTGTGCTGTCACGGCAGGTGTGATTACAGTTTTATGGAGCATATGCAAATTGCAGGCAACTATTTAGCTAATTTAATGATCTTACTGTCGTGCTACCTATTTTTTAAACAGATTTCAGAGCTTGGTATCTATCCTGCCGTGGATCCTCTAGATTCTACATCTCGTATGCTTGCACCACATATTTTGGGTGAGGAACACTATAATACTGCTCGTGGTGTGCAGAAGGTTCTTCAAAACTACAAGAATTTGCAAGATATCATTGCCATTTTGGGAATGGATGAGCTCAGTGAGGATGATAAGTTGACAGTTGCTAGAGCCCGTAAAATTCAAAGGTTTATGAGCCAGCCATTCCACGTTGCAGAAGTGTTCACGGGTGCCCCTGGCAAGTACGTCGAATTGAAAGAGAACATAACCAGTTTCCAGGTACTCTCACTCTCTGCTAGCAGAAATCTTTTGGTAGCTCCCATAACATGCTTGTAGAGCAGAAATGATCAATAAGTGAAGACTAGAATTGTGTGTAATGTTGGTCAACTTCAGGCTTTTTGAGGCAGATACAACTGTGCTCTTAGGGCATATTGAGTGAAAGCATTTAAGAAACACATCCTATAGAGAGACTGGTTCAAGTGTCGTTAGCGATTGATGGTAGCCATGAATTCTGATCAGCCACTGACTTTAATGTTCTTGACAGGGCGTGTTGGATGGAAAATACGATGACCTTCCAGAACAGTCATTTTACATGGTTGGGGGCATTGATGAGGTCATTGCCAAGGCTGAAAAGATTGCCAAGGAGTCTGGTCCGTAGGCCAACGATCTTCACCCTTTCTTCTGTTCCCTTAAATCCTGATAATTCCGAAAATCAATAAACTAGGTGGTCTAGCCGATGGCACCAAACAGGATATACATTTTTGGAGAACAATTTCTGTTTCGATTTCAATTTTAATGTTATTCTCAAGTGTGGGAGAGGAAATATATGACTGGGAATTGTCTTGCTAAGATCACCCTGTTCTCTTTGTTATTTAATATGGGGAAGAAAAGGCAGGCGGACGTGTAATTTTTTTTTTTGTTTTTTTGTTGTCAAAATGGCTCTTCCGTCGCTGCGCAAGAATTTTCAAGGTTACTTCATGGGTCATCACATTTGTTGTGATAGGGGTTCATTTCCAAATTGGATGCCGATGGAATGCAAATACATCGGTTTTTAGTAGAAAATAATGCAATCAAAAAATATTTTTGTTTTTTTATTTAACAAGATAGAAAAAAAAAAAAATGTTTTGCGGGGTTCTTTATTCAGTTTTTCTTATGCGAAAAATTTTTATTTGATATTGTTAGGATGGATTTAATTTATCCAAAACCTATCTCTCCGAATCATTCACAGCATCATCCAGGAGACTGACACGTGGACCTATACATTTTGCCACAATCGCCGCCTCTGCCCTCCTCGCCTTGACGCCGACAGCCTTCTCACCTAGCCGCCTGATTCTGTCTCCTATTGTAAAACCTTTTTGAAAAAAAAATGTCTCTAATACTCTCTCTTTCTTCATGCTCTCCCCGGCCACCATCTGTCTCCCACGCGCACTCTAGCCCTCCCCTGCTTCCTATGTCTATCCTACGCCGCCTAGTCTTCGGGAACAACCAACCATTTTATCTGAACCCTCGCCGCACCCGCCGCTTAGCGACACTCGCCGTTGCTGCCGTCCGGCAGGACAGCGCAGTCTGGGCAGAAGCTCCGCTCTCGTCGATAGAACCTGCGGCTGAATCTCTGTTCCACGTAACCATTGACGTCTCCGACTCTCCCGAACTCGCCGCATCGCACACCCTTCCCGGCCAGTACTTACAGTTGCGTGTTCCCGACTTCGAGAAACCATCGTTTCTTGCCATTGCATCACCACCGAATTATGCGGCATCGACCGGTGCGTTCGAGTTTTTAGTGAAGAGCGTCACCGGCTCCACTGCGGAATTGTTGTGTGGACTCAAGAGAGGTGATTTGGTGGAGTTGAGCCAAGCCATGGGTAGAGGATTTGAAATCGACCGTATCGAGTCGCCGGAAAAGCATTCTACGGTTCTGATCTTTGCAACTGGATCTGGAATCAGGTATGAGTTTCTTCCTTTTGTTTACCTTCTGTATTGGAAAATTAAATAAATGAAACAAAGTTATTTTTTTTCCGCCGGGGGGGGGGTGTGGAGGGGTGGGGATTAAAATTTGAAGAGAATTTGCATATAGATTTTTTTTTTTTTTTTAATTCTTGTTGTGGAATGTTAAGGATTTCAAAGCAGCTGATTGAACTTGGCACCCTGAGAATTGTGCTTTGGATTGGATGAAGGCACTTTGGAATTAATTGAAAATGTTGTTAATTAGCATTTTCTTGTATTTCCTCCTTTGTCATCATAATTGACTTCTGTATGAAGATATCAATTTTCTAGTTACACTAAACTTTAATATTTAAATTCAGTAAGGCGGATTGTCAAGGAATGACTGAATAAGATCCATTCATTTCTTTGCAACATGGCATCCTCATTTATTCCTTTGTATTACGTATAGCCACTCAAACATTTGCGTCTTTAGTACACTTCAAAACCGCAGGAGCATGGTGAGAACCTTTGATCATAGCAAACCCTAACCAAAATGGTCATATAGCTTACTGCATGGTTTGCTGTTGATGTTTATTTCAGCATCTAAAGATTCCTTTTGAATTTATCAGCAGCATGACTTGCATATACCCTATATTTTCTGCTTATAGTTGCGATGTCATCGAGAGTACTAGCGACATTTTCTTTTTGGAAAAAAAGGAGGGCTGCCTTTTATTGTGATTACTCATTACATTAGTTTACATCTTACAAATCTAAGCAAAACCAGTGGTTATGCAGTCCTTATTGCATTTAGTTTGAAATGGAAATTGTGGTGGTATTCAGCTTATTTTGAGATCAATCAGATGCTAGGATACAAAAGATGGTTGCGTCTCTTTCTTTTTTTTTTTTTGGGGGGGGGGGGGGAGAGGTTATTGAACCTAGGGGTGACTCTTCCCTAAATCTTACTGTGTGTGAGCCTTGTACACTAGGACACCCATTTTGAGTTTCATTGAAACTAGCCTAGAAGCCCTTCTACTAAATTGCACTACTATTGAGAATATCGATGTTGTGTGATTATAACATAATATATATTCAAGTCCCCACCTCCCCAAATCCCCCTCTCTGGGCTTCTATGTCCTCCTAAAGACCAAAATAATAATAATAATAATAATAATAATATATTTTCAGAGTGCCTTCTGGTACTAGCTACTAAGATGACAGTTTGATATTTAGAGTTGGGAATCAAATTCCAAGATAGCAAAATTTAGCTCCCAAATTTTTAATAATTAATATATTTTGTGCAATTTCTATGATCACTTCCTCATGACACACAATTTGTCCCTATTGATTCATGTGCAGCCCAATTCGATCTCTTATTGAGTCAGGATTTAGTGCCAATAAAAGATCTGATGTGAGGCTATATTATGGGGCTAGGAATCTTAAGAGAATGGCCTACCAGGTTTGATTGCTTCTTTTTCCTTCTAGTTTCTTCATGTTATAATTACTATATTGCATCTGTTGGTGGCGTCAAATTGAGTTGATTTAGAAACTTCTATTCTTCCTCCAATAGGATAGATTTAAGGAGTGGGAATCTTCTGGCATCAAGATCATACCAGTATTATCACAGCCAAATGATAGCTGGACAGGAGAAACTGGTTATGTACAGGTAATCTATGTTTTCAAGCTGTGTTGAGGTTGTCGATGCCCAATAATCAAACAAATGCTTCTTTGTATTACTGCTTTTGCAGGCTGCTTTTGCTAAGGCCAAACAAATGCATAGCCCCATGTCCACTGGTGCCGTGCTTTGCGGGCAGAGACAGATGATGGAGGTTTGTTGCTGCCTTTGCTTCATTAACCAATCTTTATCATGTATTCTGTTTTTGCATATTTTCTGAGCAGCGATTCTTCTTGTTTGTCATGATAACGAGAGGCTCATTTCTTTTTCTGATTTATCATTACTTTGTTCTTCATAAAATTTGCTAATTTAGACTAGGAGTGAGCTCTAATGCTTACTTTTCCCTGAGCTTTTCCTTATCTGCTCTAGTTGTGACAATACTAGTTGATACATTACAAGATGTGTAGAAAAGTTAGCATACCCTGCCAAGTGTTTCAGAAAAGCTCTTCTCAATCAAATTTCATATCCTCTCTCTCTCTCTCACTCTCCCCTCAATCAAATTTCATATGCCCTCTTGCCCAAGCCTTCTCTTTTCTCCATTAGAGAACTTATACAGGTACAATGAAATTACCTTATATAGGAAGAAAGACCAATAGTGTGAAAGCTACATGATGCTTAGTTATGCACATGTGCAGTGGTTTTCCTTTTTGGTTTGTTGACATGTAGTTACTGGGGATTAGTTTCTACCCTGTCCTTTATCTGCCCAGCTGGGCAGGCATTTGTGATCCTTGTGAAGGCAGTGTGGCAAGATTTGGCTTCTACTGAGCCAAGCCTCTCTTACTGATGGTATAAAACAAATATTTGCGCCTTACAATTCTGATAGAGTGGAATTGTGATTTTGTACAGTAGAGCAATACATGCTGATGGATGATGCTGTTGCTGTACTGTGGGGTAATATTCGGGATATGTTGGGTCTATGGATTTTGGGAGGCGTCTATTTAATGTTTGAATAAGAGTATGATTGCATTGCCATTACTTGATTTCATAAGCATAAGGTGGGTATGCTGCCAGTTTATTTGCATGAATTTTGTTTGCTGGTTCTTCAAACTGTTTTGATTGGAATGCTGCCTTTTCAAGGCAAAAATTTATTTTTCTGGATGAGAATTTCAATTATTTTCTTCTTAGTGTGTTGTTGAGTGGCACGTATTATTGCAACTTCATAATACATCTGTCACCAAGCTACTTTATATTCGGGTTGATGACTGAACATCCATGCATCTGTAGCATTATTGTTGGAAAGTTCTTGACAACCCTAATGTTGACTGCTCTTTGCAGGAAGTGACATCAATTCTTGTAGGCGATGGAGTCTCTAGTGACAGAATACTAAAGAATTTCTGAAAATGCTTGGATGGAGTTGATACTGTTCTAGTGTTATCTATTGATGGGCCACCGGCCATGATTCTTTTACTCCCAGACCTGTCGACCAAAATGTGTCGCTCAGTCAATAATTCCAATTTTGTATCTTCAAGCATTCTCTTTGTATGCTGAAATTATCTAATTTAGAACTGCGTCATCCATAGAACTTCTGCAACTGCGAAGATCCATACTCAACAATTACATAACAGGACTCTAGACTTGTATTGTGTTAGAACACGGTTTTTGAGGGACTACTCAGTTTTGCAATAAATTGTTGTCAGCTTTTCTCTCCTTTATTGCCCCCCGCATTAGCTCAGCAAGAAGGGAAGGGGTCCAGCTTCTGTCATGTACGCTGCTCCATAATTGTAATTGGAAGACTAGAGAAATACAGACATTAACTTCACACTCGACATACCATGCATCTAACAACATAATACAAAATCATTCTTGGTCATTAATTGTTTCCATAATGCGATGCAGAGAAATTATATTTTAGTAAAGCTCCCAAGCCCATGAATATTTTTGATGCGCATCCAAGGATTAACTCGGTGTTAATGTAGCCTAGGGAAGAACTGATTCTCTTCCTGGGAAGACTTGTCGACAGAAAAAATTGTCCATCTAACAAATTGCTTTATAGTTGCAATCAGCTCTTGCAGACTTCACAATCTCAAACAGATTTCCCGAGTGGGTCACCCTTTGATCTCCTCTTTCACGATAGCCACTTTTCCCAAGCGGGAATGAATGCAAAGGACAAGCAATTCAACAAGAAAATTACTGAAATAGTGAAACAGGCGAATACAAAAACCCCTAGAAAATTATAAAGTTGTCGAGACAATTTAATTTTGATTTGAATGAGTCTAACAAGCACAAATACCTAGCAAATTGTCCAATGCCATCACAAATCACAAGCAGTCATAGCCACAAAATGTGCGTTTCAGACACAAGAAAGCAAAAAGAGGAAACAACATAAAAAAAGAAATAACGCAGTCACCAATTAGCCATACATATCCTGACCAGGCTAACCATCATTAACACTGTTCTCAACCACCGCCTTGACTGCTTGCTCTGCATGGTTTCCATTTTCTTCTGCATGTGGTTGGCCATCTTCCATATTATCTAAGTGAACTTGAGGATTTTTCTCCTCATCAGAATGATGGTGATGGAGCTTGTATCGACCATGGTGATGATGAAGAGATTTCTTGTGCCTCGAATGTTTGTCTCGTCCTTCAAGGCTGTCATCCGATGCCTTACCTAATGATTGGCTCCTTTTATCATGCCTGTGAAAGTCAGAATCTGATGACCTTGAGTCCACAGAATGTAATTTCCTGTAACGTTTATGATGCCTTGCATGGCTTTTCCTGTCCCCATAACTTACGGAATCTGAATCACTAGTGTTGGACTGGCCGTGGTGTTTGTAATGCCGCAAATGACTTTTCCTCTTGATTTTCCCATTGTCCTCGTCACTCGAAGAATCCAAAACACTATATGATCGTCTGTGGTGTTTATGATGCCTTGCATAGCTCCTCTTTTTGACCAACTCATCATCATCACTTGAATAATCTGAAGAACTACAATCTGTTGAATTGCAGTGCTTATGCCTTCTAAGAGGTCTCTTTTTTCCCTTCCTCTCTTCTTCAGAATGACTCTCAAAATTGTCACTGCTGTCATCGCTTGAGTCTGCAGGCCGCCTCTTTGGCTTTCTCTTTGATCTTTTTTCCCTCCTCTTCTCATTGTCACTAGAATCGGAATGCACATGCTTCCTTTGCTTCTTGTGGGTTTGTCTTCTAACCTTTCTCCCATCACTGCTGTCACTGTCGCTTTCAGGGTCAGACTTTGACACAGATCTTCTTTTATGTTTTGCAGCCTTCCGCTTCTTCTCTTTGGCTTCAGCATCAGCCCTTGCCTTTGCGGCAGCTTCCAGCTTCTGCTCCCATTTTAATGGGGCTTCTTTTTTCTGCAAAACTCTCTTCTTTTTCTCTTCAACCAATTGGATGAACTTTTTGCAATCCATTTTTGTAAAAAAACCAGTTCAATATCTGCATTTTGGTATGATGATGACCGGAAGTACATCTCACAGAAGAGAAAAACCAGTGTTAGTTCCTCCAGCATCATTAGAGTTTAAGAACACAACATGTACAATGATTAATGGAACATAAAAAATATCATCCTCAACATAAGACAATATATGTGCCTGAGGCATGATATCCAAAAAAGCAAACAGAACTCATGATGATCTTTTTCCTTGTTTTTTCTTTCTTGGAGAGAGGACAGGCCCTCTGAATAACCAATTTTTGACCCACAACATCATTATTTTTACCATTTCATTAGGAAATAAGGGCAACTACATGCTCTATGGGCAACTATAAAGCTATTATAAAACTTATTTGAGTAAGGCTAACTGTAAAAAAATACGACCATGAACAACAAAGGCATGAGAAACCATGTGGCATGTACCATGCATAAGCAAATTTGATTCAACTTTCTTACCTTATATTTGTAAAGAGAGGCTTCTCTGGATACACCTGAGCTTATTTCACCAAAGCAAGCAAAGCAAACCTGTATAAATTAAACAAAACAATCCAATTCAGATTAAACAAACAATGTTCGACATTTAAGTGAGGGTAAATTTTCTGTTTAAGAGGCAAATAAAACAATAAAACTGAAGAAATTAACATAATCACACATCAAAGAAAACACACACATACACAAAGCAATCCAAATTCTGTAGAATTTTGCTTTGCAACAGCCAGGCACAAACATATAGGTACATGGAACTATTTGGAAAGAAAAAAAAAAAATTCAGCACATTCACTTGTACATGGTGCTTAACCAGCAATAAACAAAAGCTAAAACATTAAATCATCATAAAGGCCTACATCCCAATACATGTCAGGCAAAAAGCCCAAATCCATATGCAAAATTTCAGGGTTTGAAAATTAAATAAGCAAAAGCTAGAGAAACTATCTACATCCGCCAATACACATATAGCAAGATCGAAAGCCTACAACCCATAAGCAAGGAAATACACTAGAGAATTTCAGTAAGCATGAAAGGCAACAAATTTCAGCGATTAAATAACTAAGAACGTCCATCACGTAAAAAGTAACATTATAGAGTTCTAATCAACTTACAAGAACAAAACCCTTCAAACTAATTTACGGAGACCCCATACCCCAATGAGCAAATTAACAAAAGATTGGTCCAATCAACAAATCAGCCAAACCCCACCAACCAGCAACACGGGAAGGTCCAAAAAAAAAAAACCAGTATTTATCTGACTCAAGAATCTGGGATCCAACAAAGCAGATCAAGCAAATAAAAAGAACCTTAAATTAGTCAATTAATCAAAAGAGAAAAACATAAAAGAAAGAAAAGAAAAAGAACGTACCTTTTTGAGGAAGATCAAGAAGAAGGACAGAAAGAGTATTGGCGGCTTCCTTTTCTTCTTCTCCTTAGGGCCCTTGACTCGTGCACCCTGTTCCAGAAGGATCGTGAGCGCCTTGGGCGTGTGTTAAATATGGAAATCCGTAAACGAGGATTTGCGGTGAGCCCACGCGCTGACATCGCGTGAAGTACGTGACAACGGGAATGTGCCATTATTTCAAACCAGGAAATTTCGCACTAATAACCATCAATATAAAATTTAAAATTAGAAAAAAAACGATTTATAATTAATAAGAAATATTTTATAATCTTTATAATATTTTTTTAAGGGTAAATAAATAAGAAAATAAAAACATAGAAAGTAAAAAATTTTATAAAATTCATTTTTATAATTTTGAACGAAATTTTTTCACATCCAATAACATAATATTACCATATATCACAATTAAAGTTTGAATTAATAAAAAATAAATATGTTAAATTAATATTTTCAAAAATTTGTACGTTGTGTGGATTCGAACCTTGTCGCTGGAACTAAGAGGTTCGTCCTTGATTTTGGCTGCAATTTTACCCTTCTTTTCTTTATTTGAATTTTCTATCTCAAGCAGGAACTTCTGAAGTCTGAGAGCATTTTTGCTTTTTATTTTTGAAGTTATGAATTTGGTTGATTAATTATCTCATTTGATTTATGTTGATCTGCTAGTTAATTCAAGTTCCATATAGAAACACAATTGTGTGTACTTTTCTTTAATCAGATTGAATCTGCACTTCCAACTTTGGCTAGGCCAATAATGTCTTTGAATGCAAATGAAGATGCCATAGTGGGGTTCCTGAAACAGAGTCTGGTACTACCTTCTTTCTCAAAAGTCTAAAACTTCTGTAATATTTGGTCCTTTTTTATCTATTTTCTTTTCCTCAACCTTTTGGTTTTTCCCTCCATTGAAATTGGAAAGGAAAGAAGAATGATTTTGTTGTTTCTATGCATAGATCATGTTGTAGTAGTGGCATTTTTATTCCATTATCTTATGACATATACCTGACATATGTTGTTGATGAATTGGGTATTTTTGTTACCTTCTATGACAACTACCAGGGTGCACTGAAATGATAACTAGCAAATTACATTGAAATGATATTACAAAGGAAAAGGAAATTAGGCAAGGAATCTGAAAAGGAATAGGAAAAAAGAAGAGAGAGAGTGTGTGTGGGGAGAGAGAGGTATAGGGAGAGAGAGTGAGATGGAAGGGAGTGAAGCAGGTTGTAGGTAGGAGAGATGAGAATGTGATGAATTTGCTTCATACAAAATGCACTTTACTTTCTGGTAGCCATGTGGACTCAAATGTAGAGTTTCTGTCAAGATAGATGTCCAAATGAAAATTTAGTGTAAACTTCAGGGACCAGTGACATAATTTACCCTTGAAATTTCGATGTCATGTCCAGTGTAACAGGGGGAGGACAGAAGTAGAAATTCAAAATATGCACAGGTACTCCAGAACAATGTCCTTAATTTTGTTCTAAAAGTTTACTCAGTTTAGCCATGCCAATATCTCAATTTTTTGCTTTCTCAACAATGCAGAGGCAATTGGAGATTCTTGGTGCTCAACGTGCAGGTCTTGAAGATGTGCTTAAAGAGATGAAAAGAAAGGTGTGCTTAATTGTCTACTAGGACTGGTATTTGGTCATTTATTTGTGTCATGCCAACCCTTTCCATGGGCATCTAAACTTATTATTCTAAGGTCATGTTAGTTTTGCATAGGAGTGAAAAATATCCTTTGTCTATGAATCTGTAATTCTCTTTTTGATGCAGTTCACCATGGAGCAGTCTGATACAGCTTTATGGTGAATTAGATTGATGTGTGGAGCTCCTTGATTAAATTGTGCCCAAGTATGAAATGCTGATAATTGAGATAAGAGGAAGGGGGAAAGTAAGGTTCAAGTTGTATTGCAATCCACAATCTATAATTTGAAGCACACTTGATTGCTATATGGCCTAATTCTTGATATTGTTGAGTATGAAACAAAGCAGAAATATGTTTTTGGAGGGAGAGAATTGTTCTTTTCACTTTGCCTCCACATCTTTTTGAGTGGGGCTGTTGTCTCCATGCTCTTGTTTTTCTTGATTGGGTTAGTTTCATAACTTCCAATTCTATATGATATGGTTCAAAAATGAAGTGCTGTTCTGTATTGCTTTCTGTAACTGTCCTTTTTTTTCCCTGTCATAAATCACAGTGGAATATAAATGGCTTGTTGTGTGCATGTATTATATACAAACATCCAGCTGTTAAAGCGTTTCTTGTGCTGCTCTACTTTCCTAGATATTCAACTGAGCTTTGGGTTTTATTATAAATGTTCCAGGATGATATATTACCAAAGTTAATGACATCCACTGGCGCATATGAAGGTCTATTCAAGAAAGAGGTAGCAAAGTATGACCACATCTGTGTTGAAATCACCCAAAATATTGAGGCACAAGAGCAGTTGTTGTTCCAAGTTCAGTGCTGCTTCTTTATTTTATATTTCTAAAAGTAGGATTTGCTTTAGCCTTTTTTATTATGCTAAGGACTTTCTGCATGTTGTTGAAGCTCTTATTCTTGTTAGCTTCTCTTACTTTGAACTCAAGTTGAAACCACATAGATGACAAGGGGATATCCATCCTGCCTGCTATCTAAGCAAACTTCGGAAAATTATAATGGTTAGGCACCATTTCATCAACTTGAAGCCTCTATCTGCAGTACTTAGTTTGCATCTGGAATTTAATGCCCCTAAGATTAACAAGATGGCCATGAGTTTCCAGTTGTGTTACATTGATATTATTGATTTTTTGTTTTGATTTCCTGCATAACATGTTGTAAGTTGATAAAATTTTCATGTTCACAGGTTCAAAATGAAGAGTTCTCTGCAGTCTTTAATCTTGAAGTTCATAAAGGTGGACTTTGCTTCCTTGCTACTTTGATTACTGTTTTATTGATTTTCTTGAATTGAAACACCCTGCATCAATGTACCAATGGTTATATTGGTTATGCATCTTATGTACCTCTGATGAAACAATTTCCTTTTATAATTTGATATCAGCCTGCAAATGGAGTAAAAATTGGGGACAATGTCAATTGATGTTGCTTTTTACCTGTTTCTCATCTTTTCTCATATGTCATGGGAAGGTTTTTGCTTCTGTAAAAACAGGTTTTGGTTTCAGTTGGAAGACAAGGACTTTTAAAGGGTAGGAAGAAAGAGAAACAAGGAATCCAAATAAAAGTAAGGAGGTAGTAAGAGCAAAAGCAATAAGAGAACAGGAGAAACATAAAATCTGGACAAGGATATCACTTGTGGATAGATCATATAAAAGGATTGTATTCTCAAAATCTAAAGCTTTTTAAAACTTAGGACTACTCTGTAAGAGGAAACTGGCACATGAAGTACCCAAATGCCAAAGGCTTTTAACTTCTTGCCTGTGCCTTCTTTTTTTTTTTTTTTTTTCTTTGTCATGAAAGTTTGAAACTTGTTTTCCTCTATCCTTCATCATGACTTGCTGACATAAATCCATCACTAGGAAATTGGTTGTACAATGTTTGGTATTACCTTGGATATCAAAGATTCCCTTTGAATATAAATCTTGTAGGTCTTGGTGATAACTTTTATCATTTATGATGTTAAAGGTTCATAGCCGCTTGGTCAGAAGGTTATCAGTAAATCTAATTCCATTATTACAGTTTTTCATTGTTTGAATATCCAACCCTTGTCATTTTGGTGTTCTCTTCATGGAGGCGACTCAATCTAAAGAAAATTTTCTAGTTTCTAGAGAAAAAGAAAATATGTATTTTTGTTTTGATGATTCATTTAGCATCTTCTTAATGCAAATGAAAGGTTTCCTCTTTGTATATATAATTTCATCTTTTGTTCTGTCTCAGCTTCTCGTGACAACTGTTATAAGCAAAATACAAGCTGCTATAGCAAAGTCTGGAGAAATAAAGGAGAACATTAATGAGGGACTGAAATTTTATGTTACTCTTCAGGTGAAAACTTTGCTTATTGATTCCTTATGGCTGTTGGATTAATGTTACCACTTGCTAGACTTAATGCTGAAAGTAGAACCCATTTTTCGGGTTTTTAATCCTGCTGAAAATAGAACTTAAAATACTAATGTATAGCAATCATTTTCATTGTCTTTCTACTGCTAGTGTGCGTAGACCTACTTACGTGTGATTCACATAAACTTAAGAGTCGTCTTAAAGTGGTATTTCCAGGTTTCTGGTTATTTATATTTGATATGTTATACCCTTTGTAACAATTTGCTAAAACAGGAAGCAATCACCAATGTGAAGCAGCAATGTAGTGATTTTGTGTTGACTAGAAACATACAGAGTAGAGAAATGATTGAACAGGTAATGAGAACAATGGCAGGACTGAGTTTGTGCAATCAGAAGAATACAGGTTCCTATAACTATCCTGCAGCGCAGCAGCCCCATCAAGCCCAGAGATCGGCTTCACAGCCTCCATCAGAACCTCAAAATGTACCTAATTCTCGACCCCAAACACCTTATTATCCACCACCTGATCAGCCTACAAAAATGCCTGTGTATGATTGGGAGTCAATGTTTGCAAGAGTATCTGATTCTTTATCAGTTTTGTGAAAAATTGTCCCGAAGAGTATCTGAAATCTGCATGGCAGAATATGTTTGGAGTAATTGGTGGAAGGAAGTTTTTCAAATTGAATTTTTTCTGCAAACCCCTTCTGGATAATTTGGGGCATTCAAGTTTCAAAAATGATATCTGCTGAATATCAGAACCCATTTTTTTATAGTAGTCTTCAGGATAACCTTGAATTTAACCTCCTAAATGCACAGAAGCTAACCATCCATTGAATGTTTCTGCACTATTTATGTTCCCTTAAACTAGCTAGAGCATATTGGGCAATTAATGGCTTTAAAGTTGCTTATGATTTAGTAAATTGTTCAAATTTGTTCACATTTTTTCAATAAAAAATGTAAAATTAGGAAAACAAAACTTTAAAATATCCCTGCCGGTACTTCCACTACCGTGTTAAATAAATTTAAAGAAAAAGATCCGAGCGATAATCATGGTTTTAAAAATCAGATTGGGGTCAGATCAAGAAACCAGTGAATCCACTATTGGTAATGGTATGATTATTGATTTCAGAGTAAGCAAGAAGCAATGATCATATCATAAAAGCTAGCTAGGGATACACAGAAATGGATGTAAACTGTATTCACCTAACCAATCACAATTAATTAATATAAATATTAAAATGTGTCATTTGTAAATATAGTGTATATTTTGTTTATATCTCTCTCTAATAAAAATCTTATTATATGTGATATGATAGGCTTGTCTTGGTGGTTATAACCAATTAACAACAGCTGGTTTTCACGATACAAGTCAGGAAAGGGAGAAGATGACAATTTTGTGGGCCTTTTGGCTGCTAAGTGTTTGACGGATTACTAAATAAGCATATTAATGATGATGAGCATTGAGGAAATAAGCATATCATCATCATCATCATCATCAATTTGGCTTAACCTGTTTCCTTTCACATACCCGTATATTTCTGTACCATTTCTTTCACATGCATTGCTTCCAGACAGTGATTGAGAGAGCGTGTTAATTCCACCACCAAAAATTTGAAACCGAATTCCAGGAAAGTTTTCGCTGGTACATATGTCACATAAAAAAACAAACACCTCAAAGCCAATGTAATAACCAACTTTCACAGGATCTGTATTGGTGATTGCCCACCAAATTAAAGGGACCAATCTCTTCCCTTTCCCCCCACAAGAATTTATATTTCTTTTCCAGAATGCCTCGACTCTCTGCGTTTGACTACAATATCATATCAAACACAGAAAGGAAACAATTGCAAGTATTTTTCTTCAATTACAAAGCTTTAATTTATATATATATATATATATATTGATGATTGAGATGATGAAATTATATTAATAAGAATAATTACAACAAAGGGGTTCAAAAGCCACATTAAAAGTATAGCAAAGTTATAACATTGAACGCACTGGTTCTTCTTTTATAGTCTCCAACGTGGGCTTCCTTGATCTGCACATAGATAATCTATGATTGAATTCTGGCATTGGAAACCCTTCAACTCCATCTAAGCTCAGTCTTGGCCCTCCATCTACACTTTCTCTCGAACTTTCTTCCGCGTTTTCGCTGCCGGATTCCGGCATAACCCCAACTTTGCTCCCTCCGGCTATACGCTTGGCTGCAGAGTTAGCAGCCATGAAGAACACGGCCATGTCGGCCGCGGTAACAAAAGAAGTCACCCTCTTCATCGCAAACATGATGTAAACATTTCCAAGCTCCAGCTCCTCGTCAGCGCCAAGCGGAGAGAACCTCCGGCCAATGTGAAGTGACTGTGAGTTCGTCAAAAAGTAGTTTGGGCACTCTAACATGAGCTCCGCAGCCTTGACGGGGTCCCGGAACTGCCGGATTTCGCCGCCGGGGAAGACCACCCTCGATGCCTTTGAGCTCCTGACCATTGGCGTGGCTAAAGTGCAAGAAATATAATTGCCCATAACGTGAAGTAAAACCTTTTCTTTTTCTTGCCTTTGGACAGCTTTGATGTTTATTAAGAAGGAATGTGAAGTAGAAGCTCTCTTCAGATTTAGATAGGAATTGGCTGTGTGTTTGTTGGGGAAGAAAGTGAATATAGGGACTCCAAAGGGTCAACAGTGGGCTAAATTGGACCCGAGTTCATTCGTGTGTAATCATAAACACTAACGCGTATTAGTCGGTTTTAATGTGATTTACGCATAATCATCAATGTAATTAATTTTAATCAAGTAAAATTATAATTTCTTAATTACTAATATTAAATATTTTTTAAATAATATTCTTATGAAATTTTTATTTTACTCCCACTTAATGTTTCTCTCCCAAATCTTTTTTTTGATTGTTTGCCCTCGCTGGTAAAGGTTCCTAGCCCTGCCAGTGATTCTTAGACACGATGATCATGTTAAACAGTCTTCTAATCAAATGGTTGCGAGAGCATTTGAAGAAAATAAATTATCACGTGACAACTTGAGGTGGCTTGTAAGACAAAAAGACGCGTTAGGTCAATGACATAACCGGGACGGGAAGGAAGAGAGGAAGGGGAGTTCATGTGTGTCTGTCTATCTTGTGCTTGTGTTTGTGTTCTGGCGGTTTGATTGCGTGTGGGACCAATGTGATATACGCAAAGTTGCTAGCTGTAATCGGTGCGGCGGCACTCCCTGGCATGGATTCACAAAAGTTTCACGGATTTAATGGGGATATAGATCTTAATTTCAAACAAGAAAACACCACCACCTTTCATGTCTTCTTCTTTGATGATTTCCTCGTGAACTTGGTCATCCATTCCGGTTGTTGTCTTCCCTTTGTGTACTCACACACATATATATTTGTTAGTTTAATTAATGAGAATGTAGAAAGAGTTAGAGGGCTTAAATTTCAAAAATAATGTCTCATATTCAAGTCATTACTCAATTAGCAACAATAAGGATATATTAATATAGAAGTCTCATTTTCAAATTTTAATTATAAAAAAAAAATATGAAATTTAATATTCTAGTAAATCCCTTTTGGTCATGAAAGTTTTCATACCATAAATTTTGATTTTTGATGTTCATCATACACAGAAAGGTAAAAAAATCATCACTAGGTCCTCCTTCTTAATTAGGTTTTGGATAATTAACTATGGATGTCATAATTCAATTTTAAAGAAGTTGTCAATGACTTTATTTAATATTATTGACATAAGATATATTATAAGAATTATTTTTTATTTTTTTATAAATTATATTATATTTATTATCTTATAATATTTTAATATAATTACATTTTTAATTAATTTATTTAAAAAATATATAAATTATTTAAATATTTTAAAATATTTTATTATGCTTTTAAGTTTTGAGGGGAAGCCTTTGTTGTTTATCACCCAATTCGAATCACAAGGAAGGAAAGTGTGAAATTTCCTGGCATTAGGCTTAAAATTGTTATGGGTGGAATCAACATCTCTCAATCACTTTCTGAGAAGCTAGGCATGTGTAAGAAATGGTACAGAAACACACACGGCACATAAAAGGACACGGGTCACGCCAAACGATGACATGTTATCCTTATCCACCAACCCATCTAGCAATTAGAAACAGGAAGGCCTCGCACAAATTTGGGGACGTTCCCTCTCTTTTGTGACTTCTTTTATCGTGGAAAACTGTTGTTTATTGGTTTTAGAACCACCAGACAATCCTACGAACGATCCAATGCATCATATGATTACCTTGAAATGTAGAGCAAAACTTATGGCATGCCCACCACCCGCCAAGACACAAGGGGGAAGGTGAGGCACTTGTACACGTGGCAATAACCCATGCAACAAATTTGAATTCAGTTAGAAAATGTAATCAAACCGAGAAATTTAGCAAGAATTATGGAGGGGTTGTCAGACGAGCTAGCGCAATCAGTGGGAAAACTTACTCTGACACTCGTGCCTAACTCAACTAACATAGTACAGTTGGTACTTTGGCATTGAAGTGTTGGACATATCATCAGTGATTTCAAGTTTCAGCAGAGTAATATTTAATTATTTGAATTTCCCCAATACTTCAAACGTTTGGGGAGGTTAAGAGTTTGGCTCCCAATCTCTCTAAATATCTACAAAATATGAGAATTTAGGACTTTGTCCCCTCATGCAGACTTCAAACCCCACTTAAGTTGATTGGCTAATAGGACATGTCCCAGATTAATGTACAATTAGGTCATTTAATCCAACAATTATAGATGCGATGCACTTAAATTAAATTGTTAATTACAGATGATTTAGCAAAATAAGAAACTTCTCATTAACTCAATTTTGTTGTCTAGTTAATTTTTAATTTGGCTAACTCTTTTTACTGTATTGAACCCCTTATATATATATATATATATATATATATGCTTAAAAATATTGATCTGATTTATTGAAAACAAAAAATTGGACTGTTAATTTGACAAATGAATTAGCCATTGGTCTTTGTAAGGAATTATATAGAGAGGGCATGGTCCCTCTCACCACTTCTTTTTTCTCCTTTTCAACCAATCTCATTAAATTCATTATGTACCAAAAAGCCTATCATTTTCAATCAAACACAATTTTAATTGTGCTATAGTTTCATTTTTCACCATGGTCGTCAAAGTGCAGCAAAATTTCTTGGAATTGAGTTCCAAAAGCCTCATCTGGAGGCACAAACTGCGGTTGTGAATGGGAGCAGGTAGAATCCAATGGAATCAATTTGAATTGATTTGAATATGAAATAGTTTTATTCAATAAAAATTCTATATTTTATAAAGAATATATGCTCCCATAAATGCTAAAATTTTTTCTCTAATTGACATGTTACATGTTGCAATTGTCATGAGTTATATGAAACTTTACATGTGGTTACCAATGAGTTTTATCAACCAAGTCCATAGCAAATTTTTTCTAACATTTTTGACATATGGCTTAGAGAGTCTTATCAATTCAGGACCAACTACAGCAATTCAAAAGAATAATGAATCAAACCCAGATCAACAAAATCTCGGTACCAAATTCCATCTTCCTTTTCGAGTCCGGTTCTAATGACATCTTCAACTGTCTCCTCCTGGACACTTTCATCATCACCTGATCCTGGTACGCATGTGCAAGCCATGCTAGCAGAAGTTACAAGCCTGATTGGCCAACTCTACGAGCTGGGGGCACACCCGATTGCCGTGTTCTCGCTAGGCCCTGTTGGCTGTGTTCCGGCCAGGGTCCTCTTGCCCGATGCATCGGTTGATACATGTTTTGAGAAGATGCATATGTCAGGGGATTGGAAAGCTTGGTGAAGAATATGCCTGTTAAGTATCCTGGCGTTGTTGGTGTTTATGGCGCTGTTTATGATTTTGTTCAGCGATTTCATGCATATCCTGCACGCTATTGTAATTATTTAATAGAAAAAAAAAAAAAAAAGAAAATTTAAACATATTAATATCGTATATAATAGATTAATAAATTTTATTAACTTCACCACATTAAATATTAAAAAAAACAGAAAAAAAATATAAATTTTAAAACTGAGATCTTATATATTAACGAATTTAGTTTATTATTACATATTTCCAAGTTATAATTATAATAGTATAATATGAATTTGAGTTTAAAATACATCAAATTGACTATATTTACATAATAAAACTCAAATTTATATTTTGAAGAAATTAAGGATTGATATTTGAGTCTTCGATGGTTTATTGAGAGGCTGTTTTGTAATTAACCAAACTAAGCTTATCTTAATTAGGATTAAAAAATAATTTGGCTTTCTACTTTTTGGATACCATGACAGTAAGTTACATGTTCATTAGCAGTGCATGAACATTGATCCTTGGATTTGGTCAATAACCAGATGGAGGACTCAGTTTGACATTTTCTTTTTTTTTTGGGTGTTTTTCAAAACATCAAGAAAAAGTGCATTGTAAATATTTTGGTCATTGGATAGATAGACTAATGTTATAAATTATTTGTTGCATATCCTCATCTATTTGTTTTTAAATCACTAATTAAGTATTAATAAATTTGCATAAATTTTTTATATTTAATTTTAATATTAATAAATTTAAAATCTCTTATACTCCATTCAATGAACTGGTCTTACTGAATTCATCAGTGGTAAAGACTTGGTCTGTTGATCAGAACAAATGCTAGAATGCAATCACCAATTTGGGCTTTGTGTAGGCCCATAGGTACTTTGTATAAGTATATGTACGTTATGGAATTCATGGGTATACTTGTTGGCGGCACTATCGTGCAGGTGTATTGCATGTAACTAAGATTTTAAAAATTTAATTAATTATTAAATTTTAAAAACTTAAAAATTTAAGATTTGATTGATTTAATTATTTTAATTAAAATTATATTAATAAAATAAATATTATATATATATATATATATATATTTAATTTTTATAAATATTATATAAAAATATTAATAAATAAAATATAATTATATATATAATATAAATATTATATATTATATTTGAATAATTTTTTATTTATTTTAAATTTATATATAATAAAATTAAAAAATTAATTCATATAATATATTTATAAATATAATTAATTTAAATTAAATAAATTTAATATAAAATATATTATAATTTATATATTTTTATTTTATTATATATATATTTTTATTAAAAATAAAATATTTTAATATAAATAAAATAATATAATATATATTTTACATATATTTTTATTAAAATATAAAAATATACCATATAAATATTTTTTTTTCTAATTGTTATGATTTATAATATAAAAAATTTATAAAATAGTAATACTCTTATTTAAAAAAAATTTAAAATATAAAAAAATAAATTCATATTATTATTTAAAATTAATAATTTTTAAAATAAATTAAATATAATTAAAATTTAATTTTATATTTTATCGATTTAATCCGACTTTGAAATGGTTGAATGCAACTGATGCTTGTTGTGGCTATCGGACACTTGAAGGAGTGCTGCAATGTGGCAGGCGGGGATATACGGTATGTCCGAATACTGAGCAGTTCTTGTTCTGGGATTACTTTCACCCATCCGAGCATACCTACAAGCTCATCTCCAGGGCCTTATGGCCTGGCCGGAACTCAACAATCAGGCCACTCAATCTCCAGACTCTTGCCAGCATGCCTCGATCCATGTTTGAGTGAAAAAAAAAAAAAGTTAAAATTATTAAAAATATTATTTTGTAAATTTGTATAATAATTATTTATATTTTTTATTTCGCCTTTTTATATATTTTATGTTTTTTTTAAAAAAAATTAAAAAATAATTAGTTGACCATGAGACCTAGAAGCCCAATTCATCCCCATTTATGTCGCCCTTCACATTTATGAAAATATTATAAAATAAAAATGAATAAAAAATAATTTTTAAAAAATTGCCTGTCAGTCGGGTCTAACCCGATTCAAACGCTCCCCCCCCCCCCCCCCCCCAAAAAAGAGAAAAATCGAATCCAAAAGATTGCTCACGCAGCAGCTGGCCAACACACAAACGTACGACATCATTTGGAGGATTGGATAACAGAGAAAGATGGCAACCACGACGCTCCATCACAGCCGTTGGTTCCTTCCATTCACCGCCAAATCACGGCCGTTCCCTCGACCTCGGGTTTCCTGCTTCAGTCCCCATTGTTCAAACAAGGTCAGCTTGCGTCACTCTTTTTATTTTGCTCTTTTTTCTTTTTTAAATCTCTTTTCTTTGTTTTCATTATGATTTTTTTAAAATAAATAAATTTCTCTTCGGTTGGGGGGAGGAATCCAGTGGGAGAGGGACTACACAAGCGTGATGATAGTACCGACCGGAGTGGGAGCCGCCATTGGTGGATACGCCGGCGATGCTTTGCCGGTTGCTCGCGCTTTGTCTTCCGTCGTCGATTGCCTCATTAGTCATCCAAACGTAACGTTCTCTCTTCGAAATGACTAAATTATCCACCCCTATTCCTTCACTTGTTTGGTTTTTTGGTAAGGGCTTTTTGGTCATTTGGCTTACTAACAACTGAACTGCCCGGAGGACTGGTGCTGCACCAGCTGTTGACTCCCAGTTAAATTTGGTCAATCAACTGGTTGCAGTGTTTTTTTTCTTTTGGTCAATGCTTTAGAATAAATGGTGTTAATCACAAAATTCAAAATTTCAATAGCTTTTTGTTAGTAATTCTTTTTTTTTTTTTTTTAAATTCGTTGACTCCGATGGAGACTGGAACTGGAACTCGATAACTTCAACCCTGAAGTGGACTGCATTATATAGATTGAGTTAAAACTCATTGATTTTCTTTTCTTTTTATTTTTTCGCTATCCAGGTTGTTAATTTTGTTGTAAATTCTGTTTTCCCTTGCAAATGTGCTAATCTGTTTTAAGTAAACAGGTGCTGAATGCTGCAATGTTATACTGGCCCATGCCTAATGCATTATATGTTGAAGGTTATGCTCTTGACCGCTTTGCAGAAGATCTGTGGGCCCTTTTACCTGTTCACCAGAACAAGGTGTGGGTGTGTGTGTTTCTTGAATCATCTAATTGATTTGCATTTTTTTGTTTTTTTACATTGAATTTGATCATGAAGTTGTATGGATCATACAAGTTGATTTTTTTTTTTTCCATTAATGGAACTGTTCCTGCTTGTTCTTGGGGCTGTGAAGTAGGTGGGATTGGTTCTTGACAGTGGAATTGAGGAAGAGCTTCGAATCCGCCATTTGCAGGTGGCTGATGCTACCAGGGCTTCCCTTGGATTGCCTGTTGTGGAGTATATTGTCACTGATACCCCATTGCAGGTCAGGTACTACATTTTAGTTTTGAATGTAAGCAATAAAAAGAGTTGTAGAATTGAAATTAGGAAATTGGCATCTGCCACTTCTTCATAGTACTATACTATTCTGATCAAAGGATCAATCTTTGTGGCTGTGCTGTGCAGAACAAATGGTGAAGGTTTTTTTCATTCATGATTGAGTTTGTTATCTGTTATTGTTTAAACTTGAACTCTTGGGAAGTCAGTTGTCTGACTGAGACTTGTCGATGAGTAGGCATATTGCTATTGGGTATGTGTGTGCCATTTTTCCCTGCATCACATCTCTAAAGTGCAATTTTCTGGGACTAGTCAGGTTACTTGAGATAATTTGATTTTTGGACTTGCCACTTCGTTTATGTAGTGAATCAGTTGAAAAATGTGGAGTATTTGTCTAACACCAACTGCAAGAGCTTAAATCTTATTCTCTAACAGGTAGAAAAGTGGGTTGATCCTAAAAGCGGGCAATCAACTGGGAGGATTAAGCATCCTGGTTCACTACTGAGAGCTGTGCAGACTTTGGTCAACCGATCTCAGGTGAATGCTGTTGCAGTTGTTGGACGGTTTCCGGATGATGATGTTGAAGATGTTGACGAATATCGCCTAGGAAAGGTATGGAAACAATTTTTTAACTTTAGATCTTTGGTTACCATACTACTACTCGGTTACTTGATTTCAAATATAAGAAATGTATTAAGGAATACCAATAGATTCCATGATTATTTATTTTCCTGGAAGTCCTCTTCAGTAAGATCCACTTTGCATTGAACATAAGCTGAAAGTTTCATTATTTTCAAACTTGCAATACTATTGCATTCTCCAAGTATTTACTGATCACTTATGGAAATGACACATTGTTTTCTTGATAACTGAAATGATGAACAATTGGTCATGTGGTATCCACTGATCATGGTTCAGAGCAATGTTTCTGCTTCTCATGGATTGCTTTTTATCTATCTTGGTGCAACCTTAACTAAATTCTAGATTAGGAACATGTGTTTTTCATGGTTTCTGTAATAGTTGCTTGTTTTGGAGAAAGTACATGAAAGTAATTTGATTAGGAAGAATTTGGGAGACTGTTAGTCATTTCCAGATCAATTCTCCCATACTTTTCCCAATACCATATGAGAGTGCTATCTCATGTCAAACTGAGTTACTATCCCTTGAGTCAGGTATGTCTACAGTCATGCATGCATACATTATTGGGGAATGAACTTTTGTCCACCAGGGGGTGGAAGGTGTGGGCGCTTGCTTTGTTTAGCAGTCAGGAACTTCAAAAGTACCTTAGGAGGCCCAACAGAGACACACTTTGTCTTTTGCATTTTGTTACCTCCAACCAGTAGCTTTTTGATATTGATGACCGCTACAAAACCATGTCTGATTTTTCAGAAGAGATTGCCATGGATCTTTTGACAGTTTAAATGTGCTTCCAACAGTTTAGTGTTTTAAATACTTTTAACAATTGGTAATTTAGTGTAATGTGTTCCTTTTTTTTTTTTTTTTCGAATGGTGGACTTTGTTTGTTGAAGTACTTTTATCTCCTACACGGTTTCCAACAACAATGCCAAACATCCCTTGGCTTCTGCAGAGAAAGATGTGCCATAGATATTATGCTGTTATGCATTTTTTAAGCATCACTCATGCTACTAATTGCACTTTATTATTTGTCAAGTTGAAATAAGAATTTTATGTTATAAGCAGCATTTTTTATTCACAGGTTTAGACTAAGTTATGTTCTTTTTGTTTCATCAAATCTCTATGTTAATCCACCTTATTCTCTTCCTTTGCAGGGAATAGATGTATTGGCAGGAGTGGAAGCAGTTATAAGTCATCTAGTGGTGAAGGAATTCATGATTCCTTGTGCACATGCTCCTGCCATGTTGCCCTTTCCTTTAACTCAATCTCTTTGCCCAAAATCAGCTGCCGAGGAGGTTTGTTGACTTAAAAAAGTGAATATCTGTGGTCACCTGTATGTAACAATGAATCCATTCTTTGCATGTCCTTAGCATGTGGACAGATAAAAATATTCAGGTTCCATATGAGGTCAAGATAATTGGAAACTTTAGAAGTAGTCTTTTTTGTGCCATAGTGCACAACTCAGTTATATTACATTCTTGGTGGCTTAATGACATAAAATGATTGGATGTTGGTGCTCAGTGATCTTGATGACTTGGGCAGGCATTTTAACTATTGAGAAATTAATTATGAGGGTAATTAGGCTTTTGCCTAGCCTGCTTAATGAGTGTGCATGATAGCTTTTTGTTAATATGAGGCTGCCTTATTGGAACCAATGGGAATTTCAATCCTTTTTTGGAAGAATTAAGTTTTCGTTCTACAATGGGAAACAACAAAAAATTTAAATACATGCTCCACTGGGGCTATTACAATGTTTATTCAAAACAAGAAATGTTGTGCCTCTATCTAAATGAATGTGTATGCTGCATCTAAGTTTTGCAGGTTGATGTATTGTTTTCTCTCTTTCTCTCTCTCTGTAGATTCATGACATTTTACGGAAATCTTTCTTTTTCCTTTTTTTTTTTGGACAGATAGGATACACATTCTTGCCCTGTGTGCTTGCTGGGCTAAGTAAAGCACCACAATATCTCCTGAATCATTCCCAGTCCATGGTAAAGGGTTGCATTTCAGCAAGTGATGTTGATAGTGTTATTCTTCCAAAAGATGCTTGCGGAGGTGATGGTGTTCTTGCTTTTGCAAGAAGCAAGGCAAACAAGGTAGGCATTAACAAACCCTTCCTCTTCTAATCCATTATAACAGAATGATTAGAACAATGGCTTTGTGGCTTTTTATCCACTTGTGCTTGCTGTCTGTATAATTTTGTCAGTTCACAGTATGTACGCAGCTGGTACATCCTCATCATATCAACACTTGTTTTCTTTTTCAGCCACTTATAGTTACTGTGGAGGAAAATGAGACTGTTCTTGACGGCACACCAGATAAATTTGGTATTGAAACGGTATGTGCATCATTCAATAATCTTTTTGTCTCTAATGGCTTTTATATTTCCTTTGTGACAAGAAGGAATGCAATGATTTGGACAGTGTCTAACATTGTTTTGAATATTGAATCACTTCTGTCTGATATGGTTATCTTTGAGACCTATGTCAAGATCAACATGGGGGCGGGCGCTGATTAGGCTATTGGCTTCTGTTGGCCACCATATCAGCTTCCAAACTTCCCCAGAGTCATGAGATCAATACCCAAAGGAAAAGATCATGTGCACACATGCATGAGAACTGAACCTATATTATTTATGCCTAGTAATCTATTTGGGAATAAATCCTAGAAAAGTAGGAACTGCCTACTTTCATGTTCCTATCCAAAGTATTGGTCCAGAACCCTCAAAGGTACAAACTTCATTTTCCATCTTTTATTATCTTTGTTCTCTGCAGTTTGGGCACAAGCTTAACGCTTATCACAAGAGAAAAACCATATACCATGCTTTACATTGAATTTACCTCGATGTGAGGGCATGCAGAAACAAGTTTGTGGTAGAAAAAGAGCTCAACTGTGCCTGACAAGACATCAAACACAGCCACTTTGTTTTTCTTGAAAATGACTTTGAGCGTGACCTGAAGATCATGCCTTTTAAGTTATTTACACTGAACTGTTTATGCAGGTGAATGCCTCCAACTACTGGGAAGCAATCGGCATTATCACAGCACATAAGGCCGGATTAGATCCACAGTCTCTTCGAAGAGACAGAGTCGGAAATATTAGACGTGCTCCTGTCGTGCCAGTTAATGGATTAGCTCCATTCTTGACTTGATTTTGATTAGTCTGGAGTGCGTGTATGATTGAAAGTGAAGGATGCAAGGCATGTCTAAATTGTTTTCGGCATGCCGTGCTGTAGAGGGTTTGATTAAATGGTGATTTTGAAAAGAAATATGAGTTTAGCGGAGAATATTTTTGTTATTGAAACTTGTCTTTTCGCCATTAGACCCCTAAAGCTTTTCAGTTGCAAATTTCAATGTTCCCATTGTAAATTCTGATCATTATGTCCGAACGTGTTACACTGTCGCTGAAGCTCAACATGTATTTGGATCATTAAATTCAGATTAAATATCAACATGAAAAATGAGGAGAAAAGGAGTCCTTTACGGAGCCTACCCCACAAAGAAAACTAACTGAAAAGGGCACAAAATTTTTGTTGCATTGAAAAGGATCCCAAAATTGTGAGTGTGATGATTTACCATAACCTAAGAAATCCTATTCTGTGCCACCATACCAACGGGCATCAAAGACGTCTCCATCTATAGTTTTATGTATTTAAAAAGGAAAAAAAAAAAAAAAAGAGGAAAAAGGGCAGGCGTTAATTATACATAGCTTGGCCACAGTCAAGTGAACTATGTTGTACCCAAATCAAACGAGTGCAGACAGAACTATCACATTTAAAATAAAAAAAAAGAAAAAAAAAACAATGGAATTCTATTCTCTTAACAATTTGAAATATCAAATTGAGCAAATTCGTACAAAACCAAGATTGTCAAATTGTGCATGTTGTACTAAAAAAATAACAATCAAAATTGTTAGTACGATTGTTATGTATTGGTTACAATTTCCGTTGGTCCAGTGATGCCCAAACGATGTTGACTTTGATGCGCTGACTTTTGCTTCTCTTTGCTACACATTTATGTCACTATTTTTTTTATAAGTTACAAATAACAATTGTCACTTTTTTCGTTGGTCTCAGTGATGCCCGTATGATGTTGACTTGGATGAGTGGGTCAGACCTGTTAATCAAATAACATTGAGATAAGAAAATTGAAAATTAAAAAATTATAGAAAGTTTAAACCAATCAATTAAACCGGTCGTTATAATATTCATCAAATGGATAAAAGATATTTAATTAATAAAAATTAATTTTAAATTAATTAACTAGATTAAGTAATTAATCAATATCACAAGAGTGTAAAAAAATAAAAAAAAATTAAAAGATAAATAATTAAAATTATTTAATAATCTATTAATATCTCACAAACAAATCTTTTAATTTTGTTTAAATTATGATTTATTATTTATATATTAAGAATTTTTTAATAAAATGAAGTGCTTCCAACATCTTGAATAATCAAAAATATATTTTGATAAATTAAAATAAAGAAAACACATAATATTTTGAAGGAATAAATAGTTAAATTTTATATTTAAAAAAAATCAAATGAATTAGGTATTATAAAAATAAATTTATATCATGTGAACAAATAAAGTAATTAGTGAATTTGTCTTTGATTAACAAGTGAATTTTTGATGAATTTAGCATTAGATCAACAAATATTACTATTGTAGTGAATTAAAAATTCAATAAAAATTCGGCCGAACCCTGGCCCACCTGACCTACCTTGCAATTAAAATAGGGATTTTTCTCTAATTGTGTTCTGACTTCTAACTTTTCTGATTAACATAAACATAAACAAAGTTAAAAAAAAAAAACAATGGAGTGAGAGAGAAAACACATAAAAAGCGCCGAAAGCCGGCTCGGAATTTGACACAAATTCCATTTTTAAATCTCACAAAATCCTAACCGTAAAAGCAAAAATCCCCTCCTCTAAAAGCAGAAAGCCTAATAACAAATAGTGCTGTCTGTGTTTCTGTTTTCTGTTTTGGATTGCGGTCGGAATCCAATGCCCATGTCTCAAACATGTCGTCTGATTCCGATTGTGGTTATTACGTTCTTGATGTCGGGCTGTAAAGCGGCGTCGTTTCATTCGGGATCCCGGCGCTCGCTTCTCCGATCAATAACCGACGAGAGCCAGCTACCGCAGCAGCGGGCGGATTACGCCGTTGATTTGAACGCCACGAGTTTCGATGCAGCGCTTAGGGACACTCCGGCTTCTCATGCTATCGTCGAATTCTTCGCCCACTGGTCAGTTTCTCTCCTCTGCGCCTTGATCTTCGTCGTTTAATCCTCTTTTCTATTTGCTAAAAGTTTGTTCTTTTCTTGGTTGGTTGTTTTTTACTTGAATTTTTTATTTTTTATTTTTTTTTAAAATGTAGCAGTTTAGTAGTGAAAGATTGTTGCTTTGGCTAAAAATTGAGGTGATTGGAAAGGATGGTTAAAAGGGTCTGTTTGATGATATCAACTAAGTTGATGTGTTGTGTTTTAGTAAGGATTTGAGATAACTGGTTTAATCATGGGCAAGAAAACAACAAGTGATAGTTTTTGAGTTGGTGAATTTTATCGTGCAGTTTTGCTGAATCTTTGTGTTTGATCTGTGGTTATATAATATGTACGGAGTTGTGTCTTGTGGCCCTGATTCTGATAAAATATCTTATCAGGTTTTACTCTTTAATGGGAGTACTTAGCAGTCTTTTGTTTAGTTTCATAGCATCAGGGTGTTTCAGTTTTGGCAGAGCAATTGGTCTCCATAGTAAGAAAGTGGGATCCAGTGATTTATATATTAATTTATCAAATGATATCCAATGTTGTACAGGCATTAGGAAATTGAAAGGTGACTAGCTGTAAAGGTAAAGTGGCTTACTGGATCTGGTGCTTGGTTTAGGATAAGGTTGATGGCCAAAAGTTTGGATCCTGTATTACGAGATCTGTTGTTTAGATGTGAAGGAAGTTGCCAAAAGGGACATTGTTGATGGCATACAACTGCAGTGTCATGGATAAACTTCATAATTTCCATTCCTATGCTGGTCAGTAATGTCGTAGTTGCTATGACATTGTCATAAGTGGCTATTTATGTCTTAGGGCTTGAAAAATTAGAGTGATCATTTGGCATGTTTTAAAGTTTCATAGACAAATCAGATATCATCCCTTTCTTCCCTGTTCGAGTGGTTCCTCAATAAAAATACTTGCTCTGCAGACAGCTTGGTCACACACTTTATGCCAAGATGCATAAAGCTGCAACATTTCTTCTAAAGCTGAGAAAAATGTATCCTGTGGTAATATGATAGAGGAAGCTGACAATTATTTTGCTTCTTCCATTGTACTCACAAAAGAAAGTGAAGACTTTTCTTTTTGTAAATGCTCATAGGTGAGGCTTTCATTCTATTAGTTTGCATACTAATATCATTTTGAAAGCAAATATTCTGGATTCCGGGATTTAAACAATGTGATACGTGGGCATCTGTCCTATTTCTCAAAATTAGAAATTGCTTTTAGTATTTCAGTGATTGTAAGATTAGTTATGACTCAACTGACAATATATTCTTGTGTTAACTATACTCAATTTCTTTTGGCACAAAAGAAAAGTATGCCTTATATATGCCTATTTCATAAAATGGTTATTCTATTGGTCTTCTGATATTGTGCATGTATTGCAGATGGCTTATTTTAGTACAAACAAGCTATAGGACATTGATTTGCTTTCTTTGCTATAATGCTTTTCAGGTGCCCGGCTTGCAGAAATTATAAGGTACTGTACAGGTTCATAATTTCATTTTAAGTATCTGGTAGTCTTGTTTCTGATTGATTTTATTCTTGGAGTCTCAATATGCAGCCTCACTATGAAAAAGTTGCAAGGATCTTCAATGGCCCCGTTGCTGTGCATCCTGGCCTTATTTTGATGGCGAGGGTGGATTGTGCATTGAAGGTTTACTAGCTAGCTTTATTGATTATTTTTGTACAGACTTTAGTGTTCTTTGTTTATTTATGGTTTTGGAGCTTTCAATCAATTTTTCCATGTCCAGAAAATTATTCATCTCCATAGAATTTGGAATTGGTTTGGTTAACTTATCTAGATGTTTATGCTCAAAGGAAATTCTTTAGCCTTGTTGCTGTAGACATCTAATACTGTGATTTTAAAAGTCTGGATTGATGATTGTCCTTTTAAAACTTTTTTGGCAGCACAGACAAATACCAAACTCTGTGATAGATTTTCTGTAAGCCATTATCCTATGCTACTTTGGGGCCTGCCTTCCAAATTTGTATCTGGTGGTTGGGATCCAAAAGAAGAGAAGAGTGACATACGTGTAATTGATGATGGGCGGACAGCTGAACGCTTGCTTAATTGGATCAACAAGCAATTGGGCAGGTATGAGGTATTAACAGCCATTTCTCATTCTGTTGAAATTTCGGTATTCTGCGGCAACTTTTGCCTTAAAGTAGCTATGGTGTCTAAATTACTGGATATATTGGTTATGAGATAAATTCACAACTATGTCAGTCTTACTGCCTGTTTCTTTGACATGGTAATGGTATATTGGGTATGGAGAATTTTTTTTTTGTTTTTTGGAACCTGAGGCCTTCTGATCTCAAGCCTCAACTTTATCCATTAGGCTAAAAGCTATAGTCCTACTATGGAGAATTGTTCTCACATATATCAACCTTTCAAGCTAGTCTCATGTATTTCTTACTGTTTTATTTTTTGCCCCCTCTTTGGCAAGCATACCAATTTCTTCTAGTTTCCTTTTTCCTCCATCTCTCTCTCTCTCTCTCTCTCTCTCTCTCTCTCTCTCTCTCTCTCTCTCTCTCTCTCTCTCTCTCTCTCTCTTGTCTTTTCAATCAGCTTGAAACCTAGGATCTATCCTCACCCAACTCACCCTGCCATTTGTAAGTCGAACTGATGCCCAAAGGTTCTTAGCCCATTGAGTTGCCAATGAATTAAGCCAGAGATCTGTTGGAAAAGCTTGTCCAAAAAAAATCTGAATCAAATCTATTAATTTAAAAATGCCCAACAGGGTTAAGTGCATGTGTTTTTGACTTTGGCAATCAGTGTTAATGCTTGCGCACTTCAAATGTCAAATGAAGGAAGTCTTGGCAAAAGAAAACCTGGATTTGTAGGAAGGAAAGTTGGCCTCTGGTGACTGACCTAAATTTTGGTGCTGGCATGTCTGCTGTTTCATGCACATGATAAGCTAGTTGATGATTCCAACTTACTTAGTGAGCCTGAGAAGAAGTCTCTGAGCATAGATTCTGTTGGTGGTGTCCTGGAAGCTTGTAAACTTTACGATCTAACACAAGATAGATCTTAATTTTCATGTTTTTACTGTCAAGGCCAGAAAAATTGATAATGTTCTGTGAGTCTTAGATGACCATTGTCATTCCAGAGGCAGCCAAATGCTTGATCAATTTCTAAAAGAAGTTTTCTCTCCTTTTTGAGTTTTCAGAAAAAAATGGATTGGAGGACTGTCTCTGATAATTTGCATGGTTCATATTTAATGACATAATTATATTGTTCTTTGCCATTTTGCTTGTCTTACTAGTTCATAATGAGTTGTTCTCTTACCAAGCTTTCATTAGTAGCAATATGAGAATTCAAGGATTTTGTAGCATGCATCTTTGTTCTCTCATATTTAGGAAAAAGAATTGCTTGGGTTTTGATTTACTCCAGCTTGTCCTTCTACATACAGCTTTGTGATAATTGGGAGAGGGAAATAAGTAAGCTCTCCTTGAAATCTGAGTTATTGACCATATCAAACACTTACTAGATAGGAAATGTGTTCTTTTTAACATTTTCTTAAAATTGCAGTTGATGAGAATTTTTTCTAAAGTTCTTTTTTAGCATTTAATATACCATTATTATTATTATTATTATGTTGTCTAATATTGGCTATACCATTTTATGATTCTTTACAGCTCATATGGTTTGGATGATGAAAAGTTTGAGAATGAGATGCTTCCATCAAACATATCAGACCCTAGACAGGTTTTCTGTGTGCATAACTCAAAATTTGCTTCACAATTTCAAACATGAATTCTTGCCTTTAATCCTAGATATTAACTTCTATGGCTCACTTATTTATGGAAGATTGTGCGTGCTATATATGACGTTGAGGAAGCAACAAGCATTGCATTTGATATCATATATGAACACAAGGTCAGAATATTTTTTCCTTCTGATTTCATTTTCTTATCTGTATTCTCTTCTTTCATTTATCAATCATAATGCTTGTTTCTGCAGATGATAAAATCTGAAACCAGGGCTTCACTTATCAAATTCCTTCAGCTTTTAGTGGCTCATCATCCTTCCAAAAGGTGAAGGAATCACTTGTTCAATGGAACTCTTCTGTGGCCGATATAGGGTGTGTGGTTTGTTGTTTACCTTTTTGATTATTTTTGTGTATCAGATGTCGAGAGGGAAGTGCAGAAGTGCTGGTAAATTTTGATGACCTGTGGTCAGATGATAAAAAGGAAGTAGTCAGTGATGTCAAGAGCATTCTGGGGAATTTCCAGATTTGTGGTAAAGAAGTTCCTCGAGGATATTGGGTAGGTTTTTGCTTTTTCGGGCATTTGGTAGGGGAGATGGGAGAGAAAATGCCATTCTATATGGTTCATCCCTGTTGCTTTTGGGTGTAAAGTGCTTTGTTCAATACAACATTGATGGTTTTGTGTGCATCTGGTGTACAAACATCCAGGTGTTTCATTTTAATTTTTATTTGTTGAGAAAACCACTATCATGTTATGAACAATCTATGTCCCCCCTTTTTTTATCCAAGCAGACAGAAAGTGTGATTGAAGATGTTCATTTCTGCCACTTTTAGGCAGCCAAGCTGATACTAGTTTCTGCTATGCGTTTAAGGCTTGCTTCTTCTTGTTATGAACTTCATTCTTTTCCCTCCTTCTAAAAATTGCTTTTGTGCTACTTTTCAGATGTTTTGTCGTGGAAGCAGGAATGATACTAGAGGCTTCAGGTGATAGTTTTTTTTTCTTTAATGAACATGACTAACAGTTCAGACTTTAGATCTTTAACAGTTTTCATCATAATATATTGGGATAAAAATTTTCTTTTGGAACTATCAGCATTATACGCAGGAAATTATACAACACATCCCTGGTTGTTTTTGACCATATGCTTGACAGTTCCTTTGTTTTTCTGTCTGCAGCTGTGGATTATGGGTTCTATTGCATTCCCTCTCAGTCAAAATTGACGATGGAGAAAGCCAGTTTGCCTTTACAGCTGTACGTGATTTTATCCACAACTTCTTCATTTGTGAGGAATGCCGCCAGCATTTTTACCAAATGTGTTCAAGGTAAAAACAATTCAGAATAACTTAGCTCTCAGCTCCCCTAGCTTCTTTCAACTAATTATGTCTTTTTCTAATTTTCAGTGTTAGTAGTCCCTTCAACACATCCCGTGAATTTGCTCTTTGGTTGTGGAGTGCACATAATAAAGTTAATGATAGATTAATGAAGGAAGAATTAACTCTGGGAACTGGCGATCCCAAGTTTCCAAAGATGGTGTGGCCTCCAAAGCAGCTTTGCTCTTCATGTTATCGCTCTATGAGCCACAGAGAGAATGGGATTAGTCAGATTGATTGGGATGAAGATGAAGTATACAAGTTCTTGACTGATCATTATGGAAAAGCCCTTGTATCTTTGTACAAAGAAAAAGGTCGTCTGGGGAAGGAAGCAACAGATGGGGCTATTGAAGATTTGGTGGCCTCGACGAATGCTGTTGTGGTGCCTGTGGGTGCTGCATTGGCAATTGCCCTTGCAAGCTGTGCATTTGGAGCGCTTGCCTGCTACTGGCGTTCACAGCAGAAGAATCGGAAGTATTACCACCATCTTCACTCTTTAAAGGACATATGATATTTTGGAGGGCAATGAGCTTTAAAAAAAAAAAAAATGAATCAAAGAACTACTGACGAAGTATAACCAAAAAAGAAAAAAAAAAGGTAAAAAAAAAGGAGAGGATGAGAGGCTTTTAATTGCTTGGAGATGAATTTTCTCATTCATTTTGCTTACCAAATATTTCAGGCCGAGGAGAAAGCTGGAACTAAATAGTTAACAGGACAAAACTGCATACAGCTATTTTGCACGCCCAGTTCGGGTGAATTCAGTCAGAATAGGAATCCAGACACAGCCTTACTAGCAGCCTGCATGAGACCTGTTTTGAGATCCTCTTTTTTAACCTTTCATTTTGTGTTGTACATATATATGTATGTATAATCTTCAACTTGGAAGGCAAATTTCCTGCAAGTCTCTTCGTTTGGTTTACTTTTTTAAACTTTGTAGATCCACATCTTAGGATGGATCTAATTGAGAGAAATGATTGTTATAGTGTTGAGGATGTGTCAATCGCAACATTGGATATGAATACAATTTCTGAATTCAAGCTATGCGCCTTTGTTTTTATTAGCAGGATTTATAATGTTTTCACAATTTGTGCTTCCATTTTGTCAGCAAGTATTCTACAGAAGGCATTGCCTAGGCGTCCTTGTAGGCAAAGCCTTGAAAAATTTAAACTTGAAGATAAACAAAGGGTTTTTAGTGATTTTAGCTACAATTCAATCATGTTGGGGATGTGTAAATGCTGGAAATAATAACATCCATAGTGTATGTGTATGTTCTGACTTAAAAATTTTGTCTAGATTGTAGCATAATCGGAATGCATGTTTCCGGTAATTTTGTCTGCAATTCGGTCACTTCTTGAATTTTGCAGAATGATAGATGAGACAATTTCAGGGTGAACGATATTCATATTGCATGTGTTTTAAACTAAAATTATATATCACAATTACAAATCATGTAATACATTTTAAACGTGCAATACATTTTTAGAATACTGCAGCAAGCTTTTTTCTTGTAAGCCCAAAGTAGAAGTATTCTTGACAAAGTTTAACTTGTCTTGTTCCCCTAAGCTGAATGTCTGCCTGAATCATTGCACCATAAGTGTTAATAAAACACTAGTAGTTGCAGTGGACAAGTATATTTTCGTTGTATTTTTCTTGTGTAAAGGATTGTATATATAGAAGCATCTGCCCGCTTTTTTCACGCCAGATAGAGAAGACGGATATTCTTCACGAACCAGGATCCATCAAACTTTTTCCCAGTGAGAAAATGAACAGCAGTCTTTTGCTTTTCCATTTGTTGATGACAACTGATTATGGAATCTTTGTGGACTTTGAAATGCTAGACTAATCTGCAGGTTGCCAAGTGCTCCTTATCGCTAGCCGATGCCAGAGTCAAATCATAGTATTATAGATACAAACTAATGAACACTAATCACATGGGGTGGAGCTTCAAGGTTTGATGGCTCATCTTCTTCACCAACTGAAGTAAAAGATGAGGGCTCCTAATGGTGGACATCAAGACAAACAAAAAGGTACAAGTCCATGAGCATTACATGGTGTATGTTGGGATTGCCTAGCATAATGTAAAAATTCATACCTGGTCAGAACTTTCTTGTCGGTGGCGGCGATGCTGCAGAAGAGTCACTACTCTCACCATGACATATATTGGAAGAATAACCCCAGCCATTCGTAGAAATATCAACTGTCAGACAATATACCAAAGAGGTCATTTTCGCAATTTGCAGAATGAACTGCATCGATTTCTAGAATGAGGTAGCAGACAAAAAAGTCCAACCGCAAATAATGGGAAAGACACATCATTGGTTCCAGATTGGACGAGGGGAAGAGTATGCCTTAGAACCAAAAAAATCATCAACTGCAGAAAACACAGAAGCAATGAGATGCTGGAGAACTGAGCAGCATGTAGACAATGAATGAAAAAGCATCTTAAAATTTTGGTCAACCAAAGAAGTTAATTGAAAGCAAATTATGGCCAAACACAGTTCATACAAATTTAGGTCTGTTTTATTCAATGAAAAATTTTAAAAAGTTTTGGAATATTTTGGCATCAAGGTCTAACCAATCCTTTCTGTTAAAATTTTCTCCTATTACCTTAGATACTCCGACCAAGAGATTATATCAGTAGCCTTTCCACTTTCCAACCGTTTCTTTGAAAAACACAAAATATAAATGGCTAGAGTCGGCAGAGGAAGAAATTTACCGCCACAGCAATTGAGCGACAGCAGAAAGAGTTCCTCATTGTTGAAATTGAATACCCTTCATAGTGAGGATTGAGGAAATTGTGGTCAGTTGAGACCATTGCTATAAACTGGGGACCATGCACTTCCCTTCTTGATGTCTGCCAACTCCCCCTGATAAAAGTATTATGGGAGGAACAATAAGGTTTTAGTGAAAAGAAAAAACATTTGGCTCAAAAGAAGGTTACCTGAAGTTCATAGGAATACGGCTTAATTGAAACAATGGCGGCGGTGCAGTATATCCAGGCTTGAATTCCTGAAAGCCATCCAACCCAACATCAGACAGCTATTTGTCAAAAGGTTCAACAGCATTGGAGCAAAAGGTGAAACCATGCCCCCTCCCCTCAGGCCACAACACATGGGGAAAAAACCAAAGAAAAGAAACTGAGGCAAACACTCATGTCTGAATGAATTGAAACCAACCTGGTTGCAGATCTCACATGTAGTGTTTCCTTTCTCATTACACCACCTCTGTATGCATCTGCGATGTGCATACTGCAAATTGAGAAGAATAAGAGTGACCATGGAAAAGGTATGTGCTATATTCAGGATAGATATGGGATAAAAAGTCATATTCACATGGCCAGCAACTCAAAAAGCTTTGGCTTTAGAATGAAGAAAAACCCAATAAACTCTTTCAATAACTTGTCTTTAAAAAGAAGGCATTTCCATGCTTCCTAAGCCCCAAGACAGATGGAAAACAAAATTTGCAGAAGCCAATGCAGCAAAGATTGAAGTAGCAATATGAGCAACCCAATTCCAGACCTTCTAGACTGAGCAAGAAATCATGTATTCAATGGTCAAACATTTGAGGTCCAAACATCCAGCTATAACCAGATAAATTCAGAAAACTGAACTGAGTGGAGGTTCTCCTTCTTACTGGCCATATTATTGTTGGACCCCTCAGCTCTCAACAATTGCAATGTTCTTGGACTCATGACATCTCTTTCTTATTTTTGGCTAAACAGCTGCATCAATTGGGATGCAAGAAGCAAGCTTAGTTGCCTAAAAATATGGAATTCTGAGAGTACTAAGATCATGTGCTAGGGGAACATAATAGAATAGGTTTTTAGACACATTTCATATAAAGTTGAAATTGGCACCCAACTCCTCCTAACTAGTTGACATGATTGAACAGATAAATGGATGCAACCATTTGTAACTTTAAATTAAATTATTATACGAGGGAAGAGAACATAATTTTCTTAATCTATTAAGAGGAGCTTGCCCTTGTGTTAGTTAGGAAGGTTGACTTATAGAAGATGAATATAGTCCTCATTTTTCAAACAAAGGGGTAGATTATTCTCCTTTGAAAAGCCAGCAATCGCCTAGAAAGTGAGAAGAACCAAGAGTCAAAGTTAACAATTTGATTACATCCCAGTTGACCACCTAACTTCAAATTCACAAATTAATAATCTGACATACAAATTGAAGTACCCTAATTTGGTACTCAATTTCACACTCGCATATGCAGCAAGTAAACAACCAAGATGATCTAGTAATTCAACTTAAAAAATCTGTACTAACAGAATTTTTTTTTTTTGGTAGGATAGCTAACAAGAAAGAATCAACAGTTCCATAAAATGTATTACAAGAGCCTAACCTTCAAGCTGCCACAACAAGAGCAAGGTGTCTCCATATTGGAATCTTCGTCCTCGTCCTGGCATATCCTGCACTCAACCAATTTCCCTGGAGTAGATATGCCTCCAAAATCCACTTTCTGGGAAGACTTTTCAAATTTTATATCATCAACTGCCGATGCGGTGGCTCGCATGGTCCGATTTCTGCTCTCAATTGCAGCTTCCAAAGTGGATTCAGTGAGCAAGCGATCCACCAGCAACACAAAATGATCCCCCATTGTCAATTTTTCAAGCAGCTTCAAAGAATGCAATTCCAAGACCAAGTTGGTTTTATCTCTCCACCAAAGCCCCCGGAAACCAAATCTTCCTGGCAATTAGAAAACAAAAACATGGCACATCTGAATGTAAGTACCAGAACTATGACAAGAAAGAGTGTAAGAAAGGAGGCTAAAAAGGGAAAAAAGCGAAACGATAAAACAAAAGAGCTGAGGTTAATTTACGGAATAAAAATGTGTAAAGGCAACGAATAGTTTGATAACAATCTAAAGGAAGTTAAAAAAGAGTTTCAACGGAAAGGGAAAAATCCAAAAAGGAGAAGCAACCATTGTGAAGACAAAAGGAAAAAGAAAAGCGAAAAGCTTTCTTTAAATTGCCTGCCAAATCACTCGAAGAACTGAAATGGTAAAGAAAAGATCCAAGTGAGAAAAACACAAGGAAAATCACTGAAACTCATTATTTAAAAAAAAAAAAAAAACAAGTACCCACAAAGGATATAGAGAGAATGAAAGAAACCCAGATGAAAAAGGGAATAAACACAAACACCAGAGCAAGAAAAGGGATCTTAAACCAAAACCATGATACCAAGAGGAAAGAAAAGGAGAGACTTACAAAGAGGGTATGACATAATCTTCAAGCTAAGAAAACTCTCTTTCTGCCTCTCTAAACTATGTATATAAGTCTTTGTTTGGGATCAAGCAAGAGATTGAGTAAAGGAACTCAATTTGCAATTACAAGCCAAAAATTGGCATAATCCATTCAATAAAGTTTCATTCTTTACTGATAATTTTTTGCAAGTTATATAGCCTTAAACAAACCAAAAATTCTGAAACAATATGCCCCTCTTTCTCTCTGGGTGTTTACTGTTCAAAGTTTCGTTCTTGCTCATGTTCCATATGTGTCTGTGTGTGTGTGTGTGTACATATATGCAGATATTGCAGACGTATAAAGATGAAAATAACAAATTAAAAATGCAGTCTTTTTTGTTCTGTTTGAACAGAGTAGGTCAGAGACAGAACAGAGTGATGGTAGCGGGGAAAGCTGCGAAAGTTATGGTTCTGCCTCTTACCGGCCGTTTTGCCCGTTTACACATTACAACTGCCCCCGAGATATCGAAATTCTCTTTTGCTTTTAATTTTTTAATTTATTTTATTTTATTCTTTTCTCCATTAAAATGTTGAAGTAACAATTTTTACGGGAAAAATTTATAACTTCGTACTACAGTAAATTGATGTATAAGAAACTCAAACTTTAGATAAAATGAATGATACTTTTCATTACTAGACTAGCAAGTTAAATGGTTTGCTTTTGTTTTATAAGTATCATGTGTTTTATTTTTCTTTTTTTTTTGTATTTTAATTTTTTGTGGTTTCAATTTACACATTTATACTTAAGATTTACTGATTAATACTGTTATATCATCATTTTGTTAATTTTTAAAATTTTCTTTAATTTTATAAATTTTTATGAAATTTAAATATTATAAGAATTTTTTTTATTCATCATATTTTTCCTTTTCTTTTTTTGAAAAGTTTTGTTAGTGTCAAAATTTGAATCCCATAAAAAAAAAATATGAATTGTAAAAAGTTTCAAAAAATAATAATAATGATTAAAAAAATTAAATGTCATAATATTTAAATTTTATTATTCTTTTTAGAATTAAAAGGTATTTTTAAAATTAATGACTTTTTTAACGAAGAATATCAATTGTCAAAATTAGTCTTTTCATTACATCTAGAATTGGCTTTGCTGATATTAAAATTGGGTGTCATAGTCTAAACTTTCAATTATTTCGGCCATAAAAACCTTGTCATCAGTAATGACAATTAGCCTAATCTCAACTCAACTGAGTCAATTAATAAATCATAGCACTGATGTTGAATTTTAGCATCCAAATTGGACCTCGGCTGCATCCCCTTTGACTCAAGCAATATGCCATGCGATTGTGCCACCAGATGCTTGCCTAAAAAGAGACGGATTACCCAAGGCAAACCCTTCGTATTACAATAATCTCTTCGAATTTGGTTTGGTTTGCAACCGTCCCAAAAACATGCAAAGATTCGTCTCGTACTTGCACGGGAAGAAAGATAATTCAACGCATATTTAAATATTTAATTCTACTTTAAATCTTTTCAATAACATTTCTTTGATTTAAATATTAAATAAATTAAAATTTAAATACATTATTATTATATTTCAAATAAAGAATTGGGATGATAACAAGGAACAACGTAGCCTGGGTTTGGAGGGACATAACTAACATTCTTACGCAGTCTCTTTTTCTTTTATTGGGTGTTCCAAAAACAAATTCAACTTCGTGGAATCCGACATAAATTTTGTTCTGGTCCTCTTCTGCCTGCATGCAGGGCGGAGATTCCCAACCACCCTTTTCCGTGCATGATTTTTATAGATGGGGTAGGTATTGTTAAGATATTGGGGAGTTTTGATACACTCTCATTTACCTAAGATTTTGCGTCACAATAATTCTTTGTAAATTGTAACGGAGTCTTGATTATGTCTTACGTGACTTGGCTAGCTTCTGTTCTATTAACATCGTTGAACTAATCATTAAAAAGAAATGGCTATTAGATTCAAAAGAACGTCACGTGACTGACCCGATGATGGGTTGCAAGAAGAACGAGTAATGGGAGGTTGAGTGGGTGAGCCGATCATCTACTATCAGCTAAATCTAGAACTAATCTTTGATTAAATACCCGTGGAAGAAAGTTAAACAATGATTTGAGACTATCTTTTATTGCAAGTCGACGGGATTAGAGACCAATTCTGGAGTTCAATTTGGATTATATGACAATGACGAGATTGAAATATATAGACACAAAGCAATTTGTATATTTGGTTTGTCTAAAAATACAAACTTTCCAAATGATGAAGTAGAAAGTTGTGAATTATGCACTGCAGAAGCCACTGCATTTCATGTTTAGTACTTTTTTATTATTATTATTTTGTTAAAAAAAATAAAATATATATTAATTTAAATTATTTTTTATTATTTTTATTTATATAGAAAATTTATCACTTAAATATTATTTATTTTTCTAATATCTTGTTTCAGTATTAACGAATATATTCTTGTTATTATTGAAATTTAAGACTTATTTTTATCTTGAAAATTTTAATATAAAAATTTAAATTTAAGTCGATGCAGGAGAACGGGAGTACCAACTCCAATGGATAGTGCTTGCTGCCTCCAAGATGAAAATTGTGCAGGTTAGCGCAGTATCATAATCTTCCAGAGTTCTATGAAGTTAAACCCCTGATCTGGGAACTAACTCGGTAAAGCTAGCTAGGAATTATTTCTTACACACATATATACCCGGGATAGCATTTCTGGTCATCGAGGCATGCATTGCCCGATGCAAGATGACGGTTATCTGAAGAGCATCTTACAAGGTTTCAAACACCGATCCCTTCCATTCCTGCGGATGGAATCCAACAGCCTTTATTTGAAATGGACCTGCCTGTAACATGCTGTCTCAGACATGGACACACATGTAATGCAAGAATTATAGATACTCGACACGCCCGTGTAGACGGTTGACATATTTTTTGTAATTTGGCTGAACAAAAGTATAACATCGGGTCCCTAGAAAGGTTTCATTGCGCCAACATCCCTGATGAAGTGTAGGGGCCACTGCAAATCCTTCCTCCCCCGAATCATGATAAAAGAAGGAATCAGCCCTAAAATCTTCGTCTTCCTCACTGTTCTCCTTTCCGGCTTTCGCTTCTTCTATTGTCATCATGGGGTGCAATTCCATATATTTGTTGTTACTATTACAATGGATTTTGACATTGTTTTTGTGATTTTCTTGTTCTTTACGTGTTCTTCTAGGTTTTTTTGGTCTGCGATTTTCTCTGTTTTTTTTTTTTTTTTCCCTTTGGCTGTTATATGAGTTTTGTTTATTTTCCAGTAATGTCTACACAGAATGATCTCATTTATTCGTCAAAACACAACAAGGATGTGTTATTACTAGTGTGATTTACATGATTAGGAATAAATAAAAAAATATTTATTTTAAAGTAATATTTAAAGAAATAATTATTGAATTATTATAGTCATAATCATTTAAGAATTAACAACAAACACAGTTTTTAACTTAGTTTATAAAAGAAAATTCTAAATGCAAAGGTTGTTTCTTTCGTCATTTGCTTGACAAAGTTTTGGGCTTTTGGGCCAGTAATCCAGCAAATCGCACTTACGTGTAGGGAAAAAGAAACACAAAATGGTTCCTCGTTATCAGTCAAGTCTTTGGGACCATAAACGCAAAGTAAATACATCTCCCTAGTTAATTGCAACATTGTCACCTGAAGACCCAAGTGAAGTGGAAGCCCTTTAAGTTATCCAAAGCATCAACAAAATCATGCAGAGAATTTATTTCTCCTATATAAAGGATGTAGGGTAAGGAAATTCAAAATAAGCCTGAAGGGCCCTTTTGGTTTAAGCTCACTTTTACTTAGAAATATGAGAATTTCTTTGCCTCATCAATGCAATGTTTCTAAAGCTCTTAATGGAATAAGCAGTTGTGCTATATACACATGTTATGTCCATTTGCAGCTCTCTCTCTCTCTCTCTCTCTCTCTCTCTCTCCTCCTTCATTTTATAGTACCAAGCACCGAGTGGATGTTGTTTCGTATCGGTATGCTTTGAATCCCTGTATTTAGGGATTTTTTTTTTTCCATTTTTTTGGCCAAGAAAAAAAAAAGTATAGTAATATTTGTTATAACTTTTACATGTTTAAGTTGAAAATTACCATTTATTTTTTTAATTTAACTTCTCTCGTTGAAAAAAAGTTATCATTTATGTAATCACAATATATCAAATTTAAAATTCGTTTATTTTAATTTTTATTTTGTTTAGAAAATAACGTGATTCTAATTAATTTGATTCGAAGACAAAATTTAAAAAATAAAAAAACTTTAAATTCTCATTTCGGGTGATTATTTAGGAATCTTTTATTTTACAGAAATTAAAAAAAATAGAAATTAGCGATAAAATTTAGTAGATAGAAGTCAAAGTCAAAAACAGGGTTAAGTATCTATCTTGTTCTTTTTGGGGATTTGGAGATATTAAGATTTGAACCTGAAAACTTAATTAGCACAGAGAGAATAGATAGCTCTAAGCAATTCAATTGACGTAAATCTGGAAGCTAACATATTGAACTTTTCCTTTCAAAAGTACTACATAATATACTAGTAGGAAGTCTCAAGTGAAAATGATTAGTTAAATAATGCTTTCAGCAGGGCTTGTTTTTAAATACCTTAGCATTACCACCCCATAAAAATATAATTTTTTTCATGCTCCAGGAAAGGTGGTTGAGATTCTATTCCGTGCATATTGGACTGGCCCAAGTTGAACTTTGAATTCATTTGAAGAGGTCAAAGGGGATTTCTATCTTTTTTTCTTTTAACTTTTTTTTTTTTTGTTTGGGGGGGGGGGGGGTGGGGGGGTGAAGTACAAGACGATTCTTTGCATGTTCTTGGGACGGTTGCTAACAAACCAAATTTGAAGAGGTCGTAATACCAAGACTTTGTTTCCAGTAATCCGTCTCTTTTTAGCCAAACATTTGGGTCAATTGCATGACTTTCAGCAGTCAAAGTCCATTTTGGATCCTAAAAATCAACTTCCATTCCATGAATTATTCACTAATCTTTACAATATATATGTAAAGTAAGTTAAAAAGTAGCAAAAGAAGAAGAACAGAAAAGAAAAGAATTATTGAAGGATGGGACAAAATGAAAACTTCCAAAGAAAAAAAAAAAAAAAAAAAATAAGGAGACATTGATTTAATTTCACCAATTTCTAAATCAAAATTTTTTTGGCTGTCAGTTTGAAGTGTGGAAATCCACCCTTTCTTGAGTGGCCTTTAGTCCTTTACCCAATTGTCAAATGTCTCCATGCTTAAGATTACGATTCTAGCTTCTAGCGATCCTACGACTTGGATAATGCGATTTTTGGTGCAAAGTTGAGTTGTTAGGTTTCAATAGGATCGTACGATCCGTATCTTGATTTTAACAACGTTGGCAGAAAATATTCTTGATGCTGTTTCGGGGATACTTTCCGTACCGATTTAGAAAGTTGTCAGCCCTGAGAACATCAGTCAATTTCGGTCAGTTAGTATCTTCAGCTTTACTCGTTAAATCAGGCAGTCTGTTAGGACCAAACTCAGAAGCCAGCAAGCAAGTTCTGTCCAAGTCACCCTTGATTGGTACAATGGCAGAAGCACATCTTAAGCGTAGGCTTCTGTTAGGATTTCTCTTGGACAACCTGCTTCGACTTGCATAAGTTTATCATATCATAATCTTATTGTTATTATTATGCTAAGACTTGACTAAATTTGACATCGCAGCTTGATGAGTTAAGAAGGCAGGGATAAAGCTCAATCTTGGTTACCCTCTTTCATTTTCCAAGTCGCAAAGACAAAAGGTACAATCGAAAGTAAGGATTAACCATGACAGCTAGCTTTTACAATACGGGTTTCATTAGTAAACAACAGCCAGCCACAACTCAACCCCAGATGAGACTTGCGCCCCATCATGGCTACTTCCCCTCGTTAGAGGCACATGACAAAATCAAAGAAAAATGAACCTAATTTTTGCATTGGTTCTCCATTACACTATACTTCACCTATATTGGACCGCAAGACGCCGTTGTCAGCGTTATTTTTGGGCCTTCCCCTACTTCCTATCGTACAGGGTAGCTTCACAAACACTTCCTCCCTTTGGGGGCGGTTTGCATATACTATCCATAAAATCAAACATAACAGAACTCCTACCGAGATCAGGCCAAGTCCGGAGTTTACAATTGTGAGATAATGCCCCAATGGAGGACAATACTTTGTCGTAATTTCTTGGAATGTATCCCTCACAAACTTGCAATCCTGGAGGCCGAGCAAAAGTGGTGTGTAGTACTCCAGGGCATAACTTTCATTAACTGCTGCAACCAACTGTTGATAGATGTCAGGTGTCACCCGACCTCCGGTGATGCAACGCCCAGATGAGGAAACCTCGCATATATAATTCTTCCAAACCTACGAATTTAAGCAAATAAATGGAATTCTTCAAAACTGTTACTGAAGTAAACAAGAGATAAATTGATCATACCAGATGATTGGTGTCAAAATTTAACAACTTTCTCAAACAAGTCGAGGACAGGGAGAAGATCCCTCATTCGAGTAATATAGACAATAACATTTAGTCCACATTTTCTGGTTTGTTAAGTTCACTGGGGAACTGCACTGAAGCATCATTTCATCCTTGTGCAATTCATACAAGGGAAGACGAAGTTGACAAGAGACACGCACTCTTTCAGGCATTCCACAGGGGTTTAAAAAAAAAAAAGAAAAAAAACAGTTACCTCAAAGAGTACCTTTTTAATGCATGTGCATCATAAGTACTTAATGTCGAATGCCAAAAATTCATTGTCCAACCATACTGAAAACCTCACAAGACTAATATGCACATTTCGAATATATCAAACCTTGCAGATTTGACAATTAAGACCTTGCATTTCCACTTGTCCAAAGCTAAACAAGCCTAAATAAGGCTACCTGATATAGTGGAAAGAAATGACCAGAAATGTAAGTTGATTTCAACCTATACCATAATTTATGACTAAGTAGAGTTAGAACTATCGGAAAATAACATAGACCCATACATCCATTGATAATGATTCATCATGCAAGTAACAATTTCCCTCCAAGCTTCAAGTTAAAAAATAAACAAATGACTCATTTGCTATCTCAAATTTATCAATGGAATTCTACCTAACATATGCACTCACAAATCTACATACCCCAGTGGAATCTCAGTAAATAATCCTGTGGATCAAAATGCTAGCAGATAAACCATTATAAGGAAAATTTTGACAAAGGCATCTACAAAACTGTTAAGAAGAAAAGTAATGTACATACCACAGATGCTTTTGCCATAGACACTTCTTGGGGTCCACACTGGCGAACTTGAAGCTGAGAGTCAAATGGATAACAAAGAGGAGGCATCAGAGGCCCAGTCTGGTTATAATAACCATACCCCTTCTTGGACGGATTTGCATCTGCAAAACTATATACAAATGTATTGACAACATTCACAATATTGATTATGACTTTTTTGCTCTGGGTAAGCGTGTTGTTTGTCGTTTTCTGGTCGACACAGGGAAGGATGCTACTAAGTGCTGTCTCTGCTTGGGGATTTTCGACCCACTCTTCCATGGCCAAACAGGTGTCAGAAATTGCACTGACAAAAGAAGAAATACCACATTATGTTACACTGTGGTTAGCTAGCTCCAAAAGCAAAGTGTGCAATATGTCATTATGAGTAAAAAGAATGCTTTCTCAAAAGTGGACTATGTGAAAATCAAAGGCATTAATTCCGCAGAATACTAGTGCATCAGGAATAATTGAACAATGCATGCAGAGGATTGTCTAAATCTCAAACAGTCGATTCGAGCTAATGTTGGGAATCAGTAATAAAAGCTATCTTCCTCCTCCAAGGTTGACGAAAAAATGTTGAGAAACAAAGCGTGATCATTACACAGTTTCTATTAATCTAGAGAAAGCATATGATAGAATCCCTATGCAAGATTTATGGCAGGCAATGAAGAGGAAGAAGATTCTCAGGCAACAGCAAGCATTGAAATGTGATACGCAAGCATGCACAAGTAACATGTGACTTGACCTACAACTACACTACAAGTGGTCCTATATGCATGCATATGAAAAGATCATCTATAATGATGCATTGTGTACCGCATATATAAGCTGATACATCATAGTATTGGAAACACGTAGGCTAATGGACTTACTTGTTAAGAATCAAGAAAACTCCACAAAGAATGAATGTAATAGCCACTAAAAACCACCCACTCCCCACAAATCTGCAAATAACACACAGCAACATTGGATACAAATATGAAAGCATCAGAAAATGATGTATTGATATCATTCCTACTATACTAAATCAAGGATGAACTTACATAAGAATTGCATGTCGATGCCCCAAGATGGACAAGACTGAAACGCAAACAAGTACAGAAATTTTAAAATAAAAAATAAGGCCAAGTATTGACTTGATGAGAACAAAAGATTGAGTTTTATGAGAATACATACAAAAGCCCACAAGAGCGAGGATAAGCATCACTGCCGCCACAGTGATCAATGCTGATCGTCTGCAACAATGAATTACAATTTGTCCAATATATATCATAATTATCAATCCCAATATGAAAAGAGGTAATTATGCAAAGTACTTAAGCACATACATGGCATTAAACACTCGTACTATTTTCTGTGAATTTTCCTTTGTCTTCTCTTTCAGCATATCAGCCGCAGCATTGAGATCCACGTTTAACTTGTCGATATCATTCATGACATTAGAAGGAAGGAAAAATTGTGCCACATTGATGGACTTTGCAAGGGACAGATACTCTGTTACATTTCTGAGGGTTGCCACAGTGTAGTCAGACTGGTTAACAACATATTTTAGAGTATGCAAAGCTTCCCCATGAAATTCATCTTGACCAACAGAAAGAAGAATGCATCCAATCCTGGATAAGAAGAAAAAAAGTTGTGTTAGAAAGAACCACAATAGAGCAATAATTGATTCAGCAAAACAAATAATACTTCACCATTAGATTAGAAGCAAATCAAGCAGGTTTGCACTGATTAGAAAGTTCTCCAACAACATTGCAAACACACTTTTTTTTTTAGTGTGTGTAGTGATCCCAGTTTGTTGAATTTTACCAATAAAGAAGTTTTAGCAATCTCTCCTTTGAGGCCTCATCACCCCGTGAAAAGAAGAACAAAGAATTAAATAAATCTAGGCATGCAAGGGGCTGATGCTAAGCTATCAATATCCAAATATTGATTCCAAATGCTTGGCAAATGCAGTTTCAAAATAAACACACACTAATTTCAGTCCAAATCCATACACATAAAATTTACAGATATTGACAACAATAGGTACATCAAAGGCCCTGAACAATTTTCTCAACAGATTACAACTAAAGAGAAAAGGTTCATAGCAAAGATCATTACGCTGCGGCACATGTGAATACTATAAGCATTATGAGATAAATCTTGTCATACTGTTGTGATCCTTTTCCTTTGATGTTTATTCTACATCCGCAGCAGTAGCGTACAACAAGAGCTAAGCCAAATGTGAAAAACCACAGGACAGCCAGGATGAAACCAGCAGCACCTGTGAAACCAACAGACTAAAGACAAGAAAAGGTAAGTTCCAATGAATGGCTTATACTAAACCACCAAAGAGCTAAGCTACATGATACCAGGTCACATTACATGCACTAGTAATTCTGTGGAAGAATTCTACTTTTTTCCAATTAATTCTTTGATTTCAACAGCTGGATGAACATATTGAGTCTGTAGCCATTACATTGTTATGCCAAAGAATATTAACTACAAATTTTACCAGATTCATCACACCCAGTTGTTAATTAAAGGGTGATGACAATGGGTCTGTTTTCAGCCCAGCAATCTGCATCACATTTTCACATCTTTAAAGTGCATGTGCATTTCAATAATATTAATATTCATTGTAAGGCTTCTACAAATTCCACATGACAGCATTCTAAAATGCAAATCAGCAAATCCAGGTGAAAAACTTCACTGTTAAGTTTCATACCATCAGGTCTTATTTAACCCAAAAATCCCTAAAATTAATGGGGTTGAAGGTAAAATGGGTCTGAAAGATTTAAATATCTAAAGATTAACACAATGTAAGGTATGAATAAAGACAAAGACTTACAGCCCAGTAATGGCGATTGGTGATATTCCAGCCACCTTGATAGTACCGGAACCGGCGAAGGATGTCAGGCCGTTTTGTCCTGGTTTCCGCCAATACAATTGTGCTATTAGGCCCAACGTTAGAAGGCCCCGGAGCCAGAGCAGTCTCAGAAATTCCATTTCTAAACTGCCCCAAGTTATCTTCTCCTGCACACACAACGACATAAACAAACAAAACAGAGAATAAGAATTCCATGCCAAATCAGCCAATTCCAGGATCCTTATTAATTTCTTATACCACAAAGATCTACAAGAACTAAAAGGATCTAATTTGTTTCTTTTCCTCTTTTAACTAGCACAAAAAATCCAAAAGAAAAGAATGTGACATCTAAGAAAAGAGTAACAACTTGAAAGCTCAGTGCAAAAGCTAAACTCAGTTCACCCAAAATGTACGTTCCTGAATTGCAAAATCAAATCTTTATTTTTTCCTTTTTGACGGATAAATAAGATCATTCTTTATATACATTAATGGAAAATAAACAAAACCCGTATAGCTGCCAAAAAAGGAAAAGAGAAAAGAACCAGAAAATCCCAGATATCAAACATAGAAAAACTCGTCAAAATCCATTACAATAATATTATAATAATAACAACAAAGATATGGAATTGCACTTTGCACTCCAAACTGACAACAGACCTAAGATAAGCTTGAGGGGGCCTCTGGAATTCTCATTTGAAGGTAGAACTGATATGGCGGAGCTCAAAGAAACACCAACAACGCAAACAAGAAACCAAAGATTGATCTTGGGACCGATAGCATCTTCGCTTCTTCTTTCTTTTTTATTTTTTTTAATACAATAATGAACCAATCTTTCTAACACCACTCCAAATCAATCAGTTTCATTGCAAAGAATCTTGGAGACACCCTCTCTCTCCCCCCCTCTCCCCCAAAAAAAAAAATCATGAGAGAGAAATACAGAGAGCCAAGAAAAGAATCAAAGAGAGGAGAGAAAGTAAAGGTAGAGAATGCTCTAGTGAGACTGATTCTCACTTGGGGTTGGGATCTTTATAACATTGATGGAACAAAAAAAATGATCAACAGAAATATAGAGAGAGAGAAAGAGGGAGGGACGGTCTAGATGTGAGAGTAATAAAAGTTAACTCTCACATGGGTAGGGAAAGCTAAGAGAGGAAAAGGCGGGTGTGAAAGTGATTGGATTGGCGGTGGCAAAAGCCAAAAGACAAGCAGAACTTCTAGTTGGGTTTAGTTCACGAAGGAAAGCATTTTAAGTCTCTTTTTCATCTAAATTAATACAATAATATATACTAAATTAAAGTATTAATATATAATTTAATCATAAAGAAATCGTTCATCATATTAAATTTCATGGTTCAATTTTTCGTTAAAACATTCAGTCACAATTATAAAGTATTATCTTTATTTTTTTATTTTCTTTAAAAAAAATAAAGTATTAAACAATCCCTTTTTCAGTAGCAGGTGGTGTTTTGGTTTCTGTCATTTTTGTTTCTGGCTTTTAGCACTTGTGCCGGCCTTTCAGTTTCGTCTGCTTTTTTGCTGCATTTTCTCCTCCTTTTTTTTTTTTTTTACCAAAGCCACCCTTCTGTTGGCTTCTATAACGCCACATGTGCCCCTGCTGGCTCTGGGGAATTGACTAAAATGGCCTGAGTTAATGCGAAACACAACAGAAAGCAAGACAGCAAGCCCAAAATTTCGCTGAAATTTACGTACTTTGTTTTGCTAATAATTTTATTTTATTTTTCCTTTTTTGAGAACAATTTCATAAATTTTTTGTTCTCAATTTGATTTCAATATTTGAAAACAGAAAATAAAAAAAAACCAATATAAACAATTAGATCGTTATCATTTAGACACATTTAGTTTAGTGTACCTACTCTCTATAATTATTATTATTAATTGTTTTATTATTATAATTAACAAATTTTTTTTAAAAAAATCATAATCTAGATTTTTAGACAAAATAAATAAGAATAAATTTATGAATATTGGTCAACCGACAATCAATTGAGGTAAAAAAAAAAAAAATCCCTCAAAATATTTTTTAATTATATTTGGATACTCATATCAGTCACTAGCAGGGCATAAAAAGATTTATCAAACGCTCACCAGACTATTCTTGGTAGTTAAACAACAATCGTTAAGTTTTTTTTTTATTAAAATAATAAACCAAATACCTTGTTAATCAAATTCACAATAAATTAAAATTGGTTAGGTGCAACCTCAGGAATCGTCACGTTGCTCTCAATTTGTTACATTTTGTTGCTAAACGAAATCGGTGACTGGTGGGGACCCTTTTCCGCAAACCTTTGGTTTTTATGGAAGATCAAATCTACCGCCCCTTTATTACCATCTTTGACACTACTTCCATTTACGAAAGATAATTTAAATTAATTTAATATAAAAAATATTTTATTTTAAAATAATTTTTAATAAATACATATTTAATAAACTCAAATAAATAAAAAAATTATACATTATATATATAAAAAAATTATATTATATGTAAAAGTATTACTATAATCATATTCTTTTCTTTATTTATTAGACTAAGTAGAGAATAGAGGTAGGGCCCGTGAGAACATTTGTCCACGAAGTCACTCTTTCTGACGCGGATTTGTGGGACCGGGAAATAAAGAAGAGTCATCAGATAACGTGCCTGAAAAGTTGCGCGCCGTTCATATCACCTGATTTACGCATGTGGTCGGCGTGGTAATGGAGGAGATTGACTTGCAGGGTCCCGATGGCGCCACGTCGTCCGCTCATTCCACTGGGCGGCGCACATATAACTTTTTTGACCTAATTGCTTGCTTCGCCTGGCATAAATGGCAGACGCCTCATGTGTCGTGTCCCATGTGATCAATTTTCAACACTATCACATACATACATACATACATACATACATACATACATACATATGAACAAGCTTAACAAGTCAATCTTGCAAATACAAATAACATTAATGAGATTTGTCATTATAATCGTAAATCACTTTATTACATTTAATATGACATATTGTGATATATTGGAATAGATGCAAAAGTGTATTAAGATGATTTATTAATAAGAATATAACACTAATCATGTTTTTTTGTTTTTCTTTTTTCTTAAATCCATTCAAAGCATAGTTATCATATTCGACTTGACCATCAACCCGAATGAGAAGTCATGCCATTCAAGTATATCATGTCACTGATTGAATCATAAACTTAATTAAAAGTATATAAAAAGAAATATCCATCGCCGGCTGGCTCCTCCGTTCCTTACTTTCGTTTGCCTTCTCCCACGGTCGATTGCGGTGTCCATTCAAACGACAAACCCGCCGGGTTTGATTGGGTTTTGACTGGATCAAGTCTTACGTAGTGACCCCGGCCTGTTTCGTGCTCGGGTTGTCGAGCTTTCAATTGTACCAACTAGACCGAGCAACTCTGATAAGTATAATCTAAAGTAAAGTAAAAAAAAAAAAAAATTGAAACTTAAACATCTTGCTATGCTATATTTCAAATCACTAGGATTATAACATTAATAATTAAATTAAAGAGAGGACAGTCATCCGAACCCAAGCTCGACGCCAAGAGCCTAAGTTGCATGCAAGCGTACGTAATTGTCTTTGACTATCTTTTGGCTTGACCATCCCTCTCCCATTCTTAAATGAATTAGTTTCACATCTACATCAGAAGGGATGGTTAGCGTCCCTATCTTATCATACTGGTTTTGGTCTCATTGTTTTTTTTTTCTTTTTTTTTTGAGGGGGGGGGGGGGTTGTGGGTATTAATTAATCTTTCTGAATTCGTTTAAACACATATTATCTATGCCAAAAATAAGAACTTTACAAAAAATTATTATTTTTCATTATGTCATACTTTTAAATTAGATATTTGATTAACAAAATATAAAGAACACATGCTTTGTCAATTAGACACGAAGCAAAATGAACAAGATAAAAAGACAAAGTAAGTAGCCTAACTTTTAAGGCCGACGTTATGGTATTTTTCTTTTCTCATCTTTGGCAGCATGCACGCATGCGAAGAAAAGGGTCAGAAAGAAAAAGAAAACGCATTAAATACGATGAAAAAATTTGGTGGTAATAGAGTCAAAGAAATATGGCGAGCATGTGTTAATATAATGTAATTTGATAAAAATTTATTAAAATAAAAAAAAATTATAATATATAAATTATTAGATAAACTACCTGCTCTCCGTGCATTTCTAGGTTGTAAAAGTCTTAAATATAATAGGAAAATTAAATAATTGGAGGTGGAGCTACCATATGTCCTGCTTATTTTAGGAATTGCTAATTAGCTAGATTGGTTAGAGAGCATGTGAGTGCACATGAAAATAGTTTAATCGTCCCCAAGGTGGGAAGTGCACATGGTCCATACCTATAATAATATAACTTAGGGCACGTAACATTTTATTTTCAAAATAAAAGGTAACAAAATGTGTAAAGAGGTATGGTAGTAACATTTGACGAAGTTCCAATTGAGAATTTTCATTTTTATTTATATATCCTCGTTAAATTAATTCATTTTTAAGAAATTTCACAATAAAGGGATTCTTAGGTTGATTTACATATCAACCAAGACTCTTCAAGCGATTTTAAGGTCTAGCACATTGCATTATAAATTGGTTGTTGCAATCAATGTTTTCTTCTTTTTTTTTTCTTTATTTTAGGGATTCTTTTAATTGACCTTCACAAATTTCTTACGCTATGAAGTTTCCCTTATGGTAGCCGACGTGAGAGTCATTGAGTTCTTTGTCTATTTTCCGAAGTTTGCCAATGCAGTTGAGTCGTGAGATCATCCTACCTGCAACGAGTGGCAGCTGGCTAGCATTCAATTAATTCAATAAAGCTTTTACGTAAATATGACCTACAAGGAACTTTATATATCACATTTTTGGCTCTTTCGATTTTCAATCTTCTATCTTACGTAAATCTTGCCCGTTAGAGTATTAAAAAACTCGGAGAACTTGCCAACTCGGCCGAGTCGGATTGATAAAAGGGGCTTTGTCCCTTTGGGGTGGCAAGAGTTCAACACTCTCTTACTTTCTACTGACCTCTAATTTGGAGAATTTTTCACAAAAAATTCAGATAATTTGATTACCTTTAATAATTTAGTGTTGGAAAATTTTATTAAAAATAAGAAAAAAAAAATATGAATATAAAAAAAGGGGTCAATTTTTTTATTTCCATTTGACTTACCCAAAATATAAAAGCCCAAAGGGCCCGAATCAACTCTGACTCGAAAGAAGATCTAGTGTCAGACTCTGATCCGGCGGGTTATCGGGCCGACCAGTGACTGAAAAGACCCAAGCCCAACAAAATCATCTTTTGGAATTTATTTGAAACCTAATAAAGCGCACAAATCTCTTCATCGCTCTCTCGCGTCTCTCTAGTTGGAATTGGAATTGGAATTACATCACCTATGGCTAGCTCTTGTCTCGGATTGGAAGTTCTTGCTGGTTAATCGTCTCAGGTCTCCGTCTCCGCTGTCTGTTGGTTTCTCTCGCCGTCTCGCCTATACACTTCTGTTCCGTCAGGTAGAAGGGAGGAGCTGCCGGCGCCGACGACTTGTCCCTACGGGCAAGGTGGTTTTGTCATCTTCACATTCCGGCCGTCCCGAAACAATACTACGGTGAGTATGTTGATGACTGAGAGTCAAGCTTCTGGTATATATATATATAGATTTTATTTTATTTTTTATTGTTCTTGCATTCTGCACACCGTGATTATCTTCATTGAATTTGATAAATTATGTTCTATTCAATGCCTTCATAACTATGTATAACTATTGCTTTTTGTTGTTGATTCATGGCAGGTTTGTAATTGAACCCAGTAACTTTTATACTTAAAGTTCTTTCCTTTGTGCTGAATGTAGTTGTCCTTCTATCTGAGAAACCTGCTTTTTCTCTTCAGATTATTGCATTGCCATCAGGACTTAGGAGAGAATTTCTTGTTTCTCTTCAAATGGCTGCCGATGGAGGGAAAAGATCCCAACTTTCTATTATTCCGCCTCGGAAAATCAATGTGCAGAAATTTGCTGAATCCCGAGCTTCTGAACTTGATGCCCTTCACTCAATTGTAGCTGGCCGATTGAGCAATGATTTCCGGTCTCAAAGAAAAAAGAGAAGAAGAACCACTGCCTATGACAGTCGAGCTGCGAAGAAGAGATATAGGAAGAGATTGGGATTAGGCGTAGTTGATAGAAGTGATGCCTTACCTTTGGAGACGGATCAGAGAAGGCTTCCTCGCCGTGTTCTTCGAAGGCTTGAACTTAAAAAGAATCCTCCAAGTGGTTTCTCTACCTCGGGTGATGGGACAAAGAGACTGAGAACACATGTTTGGCATGCAAAACGGTTCAAAATGGAGAAGCTCTGGGGTTTCCATATCCCTCTGGGTTTGCAGGGCAGGTAACATTTTTCCCTTTTTCTGTTTTCAAGTGTTTGTAGAAATTCGAAGGTTACTGGATGAAGCCATTGAGGAATTCCATGTGTAAGGGCTTGTTTCTTGATTGTATGTGGTTCCTTTTAGAAAAGAAATTAAACCTTTGGGTTGTATTGATTATAGGCTCATTTTGAGTGAAAATCTAATTTCAGTGCAAACTTGATGCAATAAAGTTGTGTTTTCTTGGCATGTTTAGTTAAGGAAGATTTTTGTTTTTGTTTTTTTTTTGTATTTTCGTGTCTATTGAAAAGCTTGGCTTTCTTTGAGGTAGAGGGAGAGGATCTAGGGCTCTATTGAAGTGGTTCAAGAATGGAGTGCTCTTGCATGATGCCAGCTATTACATTACTGTCCAGCTGGAGGGCCCAGAGGCAAGTACTCTCTTTTGCTTATACTTGGGAATTGTGATTGTGTTTTTGTTGTGCCCATTTAATTTATGTGATGTGATAAAATCCACACATACCTTTTTCTTCACAGATACAATACATATTGTGAGTGATAGTCTTGTAAATAATTGGTGCATTTTTATTCTCTTTGAATAGCTAAAGTGCTTTCCTATGCTTCTGAAAATTTTAACTTAAATATATTGCTTACAATATGTGACCTCAGGATTCATTAATATCAATATTAAGGATGGTACTGGTGCCTTCTCCTTTAGCTCAATCTGAGGATAATAACAGTTCTGTTCTTTCTGGTTGTATCTATGGAACTTCCATGGTAGGTTATAGTTTCTACCCTGTCTGTGTTTCTTCATCAACTTCTTTTTTTGTTTTTCAAACCATAATAGCTTAAGAAAATGGGTGTGAATTATTTCCTTGTTCAGCTTCATCATCCTGGGGAACCTACTTCTCGGTCAATAGCTCCTGTGATCTATATGTGGCGACCTTTGCATCATCAGAATGGAGAAGCTGCTGGCACTAAACATGATTCTGATGTTTTTGACAACACTGAAAGTACTGAATCTTGTTCTTCTTACCGCCAGCTTTGGGTGTGGATACATCCTTCGGCTTTTGATGAGGGATATGATGCTTTAAGGTTGGCTTGTCAGAAACAGGTATGTGACATTTATTACAATTAAGTGTTCCACTCCTCTTCCTTCTTATACTTGTTTGTGTTGATCTTTTCATAAACCATGGGGGTTGCATCCTTGGCATGTTTTAATATCTTGTTTTCCTGGTGTCATATCTTTTATTTTCCAGATGAGTGATAGTGGTCTCTTAATTAATTGTATATCCCTTGAGGGTCAACTTGCAAGATTTGAAGTAATGGGATCAAAAGCATTTCAAATTCTTCAGAAGATATTGCATCCTGTTACCTGGTGAGAGACCTTTGGAGTTACATGCATTGTTTTGGACCAAAATTAGAAGCTAATAGTTGCTAAGAGTGCTTATACATGTGCAGTAGTTCCGAGAATTCTCGGCAATTGAAGAAATGTTCTGTTGTAGGGGCTGACCATGAAACCCAGTCTAAAAAGGCTGTTTTGCTCGAAGATGAGGAGAACATTCCTTCTTGTTCCATTTTATCTCTTATTGTCAAGGATCCTCGTACGCTATCCAAGCAAAGCATTGCAGATGGAACTGCTACCGTTATAAACAATAATGTGCCAGAAGATGAAGCAAAAGAGCATGTTACCTTGCCAGATATTTCAGAAAAGAGTGAAGTGTTACTTTCATCGTCAATTTCAAAAGCCAAATGGAATGACAATCTCCATGATGACAAGAATATGTGGGATGCTAACAGCAGAATGTGTCTTCCAGTAGAAGAGAGCATTCTCTGCTTGGAAAAGTATCATTCACGGATGGATCTTGTTTGTCTTGATTATCCAAAAGCAGGAATGCCAAAGACACCAACTGAGTTGCAGAGTTCAAGATGTTGTCCTACTCTGCTTCTTGAAAACAGAAACAGCAAAGGATTGCTCATAGGGTAATTGATAACTGGGATATGGGTATCTTCTTGATGCTTTAATTCTAAAGGGCTAATGATGATGCCACTGCAAATTATTTTTTGATAAAGTAAACTGATAATCATCTTTTTGCCATCTTGACTTACATGAACTGATTTGATTTACTCTGTTTACTTTCCTTTTTTCCCCTGATCTCTTAGATGTAGATGTTAATGGTCTATTGATTCTTTCAGATGGTCCCTTATACTCCCCTTAAGCTGGGCCAGGGTCTTCTGGATATCTATAATCTCCAAGGGTGCTCATGCAATAGGTCTGCGAGAAAAGCGATGGGTTGCATGTGATGTATGTATGGCAAACTACTGGGCAATTTTCATATTTGGGTTACAGACCAATGCATGTTAATTTTCCATTTTGAATGCAATGCAGGTTGGTTTGCCAGATTTTCCTTCTGATTTTCCTGACTGTAATGCATATTCATATTTTATGGTAGCTGAAGGGGCTAACATCAAGCAAAATGCCGAAAAACTGCCTCCTTCTGTGAGACCTTTCAAAGTTCCCATTCCATCCCCATGGAATGTTGTCCGTGCTACGGTTCACAAGGGACTCCTCGCCATGGGAGACATGCAACATTGTGGTGATGAAGTTATGGCTGATAGAAATTCATTGTCCAATTCAAAATGTTGTGATTGCAACACAAAACCTCACAGCAATCTTGTTAACTCACTTGATGGGATTGTGGCAAGGACATCAAGTGTGTTGACTAATTTCCTTAGCGAGATTCATGGTGATTGTTTGCTTTTATTTCCTGGATTTCAAAATAAGACAGGGATTTTAGAGTTTATGATGGATGAGAACAAGTTTGGTAATGGTGGCTGTCAAATAACTTCTGACCGCAAGTTATGTTACCTTAGAGTGCTTCTTCATGCATACAAGGAAGGCGTTTTTGAGGAGGGTGCAGTTGTATGTGCACCTGTCATTGGTGATATATTGTTATGGACATCAAGGTACTTTTCAAGCTTCAAATTTGGTTCTATGTTTAGCAATTTATTTGGTTTTCTTGGATTCTGATTTGTGTGTTGTTTGTTGATAATTGCATTTGGCTTTAACCGTCTCATAAATCAATGCATGTTTGCAAATTTTTTTGGATACTTACCTTGGAAATTGCCTGGTCTCCTGCCTGAGTTGCCTTCAAGGTAACCCAAGTGTTATGACTTGTTTCATTTGCTCTCTCTGGTGTATACCATACGAAGTCCAGGATAATTTTTATGGAAATACATGGGTTCTCACTCGGTGAACCTGAAGCTTCACCAGATTTGTGATTCTGATGTCATCTGCTCCCCTTTTATGTGGAATGCAGGTCTGAGAATATTGAGGGTGGCCTTCAAATTCCTCAGTCTTCTGTGAGGTCATACTTCAAACAGCAGTTATGTGGTAACTGGGCATTCCAGATATCACAGGACCCTGTGTCAAGGGGATCTCATCGATGGCCTATTGGTTTTGTCACAACTGGATTTGTCCGAGGCAGGTTAGTACATTAATCTCTTTTTATTTTGCAACTGTTGGCTTTTGTCTCTCATATAAAATGCAATTGATCGGTTGTTACTGGCTTGCATGCAGCAAAAAGCCAGTAGCAGAGGCATTCTGTGAGGCAACCCTACTGGCTCACCTTAGACAGGAGCAGTGGAAGAGGATGCCTGAGAAGCAACGAAGGACAGAGATATATGTCCTTGTTCGGAACCTGAGATCATCAGCTTATAGGCTTGGTCTTGCCACAATAGTCCTGGAGCAACAAGTAGATGATGTGGAGTTCCTATGATTTTGCGCATTTGTAAGTTATAGGTGCAGGTAGATAGATCCAAAGAAAATGGCAATTTTGAGTTGTATGCCCGGCTTCCACTGGGCCACCAGTTGACGAAAATCAAATTTGAAAAGCCTGCTGTATACAAGTTTTGATCCCTTGTGGCTTGTCTTAATTATCTCGAAATTGGGCATTTTTCAGGGTTCAATCCCAAAGTTGTCTCGTGAAAGTGGAGTGTGCCATGCAAGGTTACGCAGCTCAGAGAGGCATGGTGGCTTTCCCATTTTTAATTCTGGTTATAAGTTGGTTGACTAGAAATCCAAGTTTATCAAAAATGTTTGGCGATTCGTGCTACGGAAATTTAAAGAACAAAAGAAAGTCCCTTTATCCTTACCTCATGGCCCATTACAATTTCCGCCAATTTTAAGGCTATGTGCTAGTCCTCATCAATCGCACAGAAAGCGGGACAGCATCTAGAGGTTGAAATATGGGCCTTTTCTCGCAAGTCATGGGGGGTCGGAAGCCTCAGAAAATCCCACAGAAATAGAGCCAACTGGCTCTGTGGACCTAGACCGTTCAGAGGCTCCTGTGAACTAGCTTAGATGCATCCGTCATGGGGGTTGGATACCTCAGAAAATCAAATTTGTGTACACTACAATTATGTATTAGTCGGCAACAACCAAACCAAATGCTTTGGACTTGTACATTCACAAGTTTACGTTGGTCCAAGGATTCGAACTCGAGCATGTACTCAGACCAAACCCCGTAGTTCATCCCTGTAAGATTTGGGACAGACTTGTTTCTTACAATTTCAGCTTTATTGAAACCAGTTTTATTCCCCGTGCCATGTGCAAATGTTCTCGTGTTAATTTTTTTATTTTGACAAATTTATTTATAATAAAATAATATAAAAATTTTAAATTTACAATTATATTTAAAGAAATTTGTTTATATTAAAACTTTTTTTTTTTTTTAAATACTCTTTTTTAACGGTTGTAACAATCTTTTACCTGAGACGAATTAAACACTATGAGAAAGGTATGCAAAATGTAATAATTATTGGAACAGCTGACCACCCACGAAGAAGAAGACTTGTACTTTTTCATTGCAATTTTTATTTTACTCTCTCATTTCTTATTAATCTAAGACTGACTTACTAGAAGAAGTGGTTAAGTCGTGAAATTAACTGGAAAAAAAACAATTCAATTGACATATCTGTACCCATATGAAAACATGCTTAATGATTCCGATAATTAAACCAAAAAAAAAAAAAAAAAAAAATCTTTTTGTTGATCTCATATCATGGATTACAGCCACAATGTTCAATTCTAGTGCCAAAGTGAGAAAAAAATTCCCAAACCTCAAGGTAGTTGTATGGAGAATGTGCACGTCGACCACATATCTCCCCACCTCAAATCAAGGTACATAATCTGATCACTATTCCATAGAATTATAATATATGTAAAGGCCAATGAGAAACACTTCCTTGGAATAAGTTCAAAAGACGAAATATTAAAATATGTCCTTTTAGATTATGATAGTAGTATAGATTTACCACCTAAAAGTTTTTGAATTTTGCTCAACTCAAATCACACAATTGCAAAGTTCCAATTCCACAAAAGCATATCCACACTCCACAGCACAGAACCAAAATTAATTTCACTTTGTTGAGGATAAAAAAAAAAAAAAATTCTAATTCATTAAGCTATTGAAAAGAACAACAGCAGATAACATTGACAGCTGAGAAGAGGCATTGCAGCTGTCCTGCAAAATTTCTAAAATATTCCTCGTAACGCCTATTTTCTTGCCTTCCAAATTTCTTTTTTTTTTTTTGACAAGAAAAAGAGATGAGGGCAACCCAAATTGCCCCCTTTTATAAAATTAGTTTCCAATTAGGTTAGAACAATAACAAAATTCTTCAAAATTGTTGAATACCCATTGCAGTCAATCTACTTGTTCTTGATGGTGACTCCAAGTTCACCTGCAACAATAACGGTGGTGGCCATGTCAAGAAACATCCCATGCTCAACCACCCCGGCAAGCCTCAAAATTGCATCGCCTGCAGCCTTCAAATCTCCAATATCATCCTTGAAAAACAAGTCCACAATGTAATTCCCGTTGTCAGTAACAAATGGCTCACCCCCCTCGTCTCTGCCGCCGCCGGTAGTCCTCAACTTGGCCACGCAACCAGCGTAGTCAAACAATTTCTGCAGCCTATCTTGCGTGAATTTCCAGCAAAAAGGCACCACCTCCACCGGCACGGCGCCTCCGTTGGCCCCCACGTACGGCACCAATTTGGTCTCGTCGACGATAACCACGAATTTCCCGGTGGCACTCTCAATCATCTTCTCCCGTAAAAGGGACCCACCTCGGCCTTTAACCAGATTGAGATCCGGGTCCACCTCGTCGGCACCATCGATCGCGATATCAACGGTGGGATGGGCATCGAGGTCTGACAAAGGGATGCCGAGGGACAGTGCCTGCTGGTGGGTCTTTTTGGAGGTGGGTATGCCGACAATGTTGTTCAACTTGCCCTGGCGGATCAGATCGGCGATACGATCGACGGCATGCTTAGCAGTGGACCCAGTGCCGAGGCCGACAACCATGCCAGACTCGACGAAATCGACGGCCTTGTAGGCGGCGATTTTCTTGAGTTCGTCTTGGGTGAGGATAAGACGCGCCGGCGTAGACGGAGAAGACAGCGGGGACAAAGCCGCTGCCTCCTTTGATAACTTGTCTGATCCAATAAAAGGAGGGCAAGGGATCGCCATTGCTCTGTAAGAGACAGAGACACGGGTTTTAATCGGGTTGGGACAAAAAGATGCTGAATGTATGTATATGTTTGCTGTATTATCGTTAGTGGTGTTTGTATTTGTTGGGTTATCTCATAAATATAAAATGTAGGATTTTTATTCTCGTGAGGTGCGATGTTTGTGGATGGAGCAGAAAGATAGGGTTTTTGGGGGCATTTTATAGGTGGGGTTGAGGGGGAAGAGGAGGGAAAAAGGAGGTGGTGGTGGTGGCGGGGGTGACGATTGAGTGGCTCATGGCGTTTCCCGTGGTGATGTGCGTAGGGAGTTTCGGAGGAAAGTGGGAAGCAATGGCTTCCGAAGATTTTATCTCCAGGGGGAATTTGGAGCTAATTTAGGAGTTGAATGTCAAGCGATTATTCCAAATCGATGGTTCCTGAGGGCGTTTGAATGTGTACTAGTCCACATTGAAACAAAATCTCCGGGAGAAGGAAATTAAAAAAAAAAAAAAAACAAAAGAAGGAGACTCGTGTAAGTAAAATTGGTGATTGGAGAACTTTTAGTATGGACCCCACAAAAAGAGCTAGAGAGAGAGAGAGTGAGGGAGGGAAAGATGACCCAAATTTTGGGAGAACGCGGCACCAAGCTAAGGGTGCTTTTGTGAGAAAGTCAAGGGTTAGAAAAAAAAAAAAAAAATCAATAAAATGGTGATTTGACCATGAATTTCACACTCCATTTCGTTGGTTGGTCCAGATGATTGGATAATTTTTTTCTAATTATTTGAATATAAGTATATTATTTTATCAAGAATATTTATATATATATATATATATATATATATATTATTCAATAAATTTTTTATTTTAATGTTATATAAAAACATTATTATTATTTTTTAAAATTAATCCATTTGTTCGATGGTCAGGAAATAAGAGGGATGTGAAGTTGAAGGTAAAAAAAAGGGTGCAAGTAATGTTTATTTTCACCAGGCCTTGGAAGTTGATTAGGAAGAATTAAACTGTATTAAATACTACTAAATTTTCTTACTAATTTTATTATATAAATACATTTTTAAAATGTGAAAACTCAATTAAATTATTATACTTTAGCCAAGTAAGTTAGTTGAATTAAATTTTATATATTTTTTTTCACTCCAAAAAGGCCATTAGTCATGGAAGAATGTGTTAGGAGCCTTAGCAGCCCTTTATTACTGATTTAGCCGAAAGACCCCCAAAAAAAAAAAAAATATATATATATATATATATAACCGCAACCATTATTTAATATCCAAAATTTTAATATTATGCTCCACAGTCTTTTATTTATTTAATTTGCGAAGTGGCAAACAGACAGGGCATGGAGCGTGCTGCGCTGCACTCCAATTGTGCGCATATTCCAAATCGTTGGACGCAATTCCTCTTTTGCCTCGAAAGTCATTATGCTTTCCTCTGCAAGATTCCCATGATACCTACGTGTATTATAAATAAACTAGATTTGATTAGATTCGGCGTGCCTGGGAAATCGAGCATGCTTTTATTATATATAATTTCTTTTTAGATTTTTTTTTTAAAAAATTATTAATTGTTATATTTATAAATTAAAATTAAATAATATTTTTATTTAATTTATTTATACAAAAATATACTCTTTTAAAAATATATATATTTTTTATTTTATATTTAATTTTAATATTATATAAAATTTTATTTTTTTTATTGTGTTCCTAGAAATATCTCAGAATGGTGTATTAAAAATAAAAGGAAATGCTAAGTGATAAAACGCATAAACAGGGCGGTTGCGCGATCTTTCTTGTAAAAGCCGATCGCCTCCTCTATCACATTCTACGGTCCACGCTTTGCCTACTGGTCCATTTTTAATTTATGCTGCTTTTGTTTTATTAGTATCGAAAAACGAAGATATTGCACTTTCCTGATTCGTCGTTGTCCAACCAACTGACGAGTTACAATTTTATTTTAAAAATTTTGAATTTCAATTCTGAAAAAAATAATATATAATTTTTAAAAAAAAAAAAAAAATATATATTTATTATATAGTTTATGATTCAATAAAAACTCCTATAGTAAGGCAATTTAACTAACCTTCACAATTGGGCAAAAATTCTTAGAAAATAAAGAAAAAGGAATTCTCATAAAAGAAGAGAGTAGGAAAGAAAAAGGAAAAAATTCTGAAAAAAAAGGAAAGAAAGAGGTCTTTCAACAAAGGGTGTTATACCAATAATTCTCTTTGTTTGACGAAGCAAGAATTCCACCTTTCCCCTGAAGCACGGAAATAATAGGAAGGATAGATCCGAAGAGGTAAGCAATTTAACTAAGCTTCAAAATTGGGCAAATATTCTTTGAAAAGAAAAGAAAAGAAAAGTACTCCTCGTAAAGAAGAAGAGAGTAAAAAGGAAAAAATTAAAAACTCTTGGAAAATAAGAGAAAAACCAAAAAAGGGGTCTTCAACAATAAAGGGCGTTAGGCCAATAATATTCTTTGTTTTTGACCGGGGAAACACTTGGTGGCTAAACTGAAGTAAAGTTTAAAAAAGTCATATGACCATAATTCACAGATTTATATTTAAAATTTTAATATGTATAATAATTTAATTTTTTAAAATTAAGATTTTAAAAATAAAATTTTAAATTTTAAATTATTAAAATATTCACTTTTCTTTTTAAATAGCTATTCAATCAGCTAGTGCCCAGTCTCTCTGGTTACGGTTTAATCCATAATTGAAGAGGGATTCGGTTCGTTCAAGGTTCAAGATTTATTTGAATCGGCCCGCTATGGTAATCGAAGTGGAAGGAACCCGTAAATTGCCTGTTGGAACATGATAACACAAGTCAGAGCGAGGCCTACTAGCGGGTTGGTCCCAATTCTTTCCTACCCCAGGATTGAACCGCCGGTTCGCACTGGAAATAGGAACCGGCCTTGACTTGACCGGGGTCACCTCTAGTCTGATAGTCTCTAGGGGCATTTTGTAATGTTTATATATATAAAATAGCTGGGATTTGGACCAACGAAGGATTGGTCTCTCTTTGGTATCTAGCTTGTGAGGTGGAGAAACTTGTTGAATTTGTTTAGGCTAGAAATATGACTGGTCCTCAAGGGGGCATCTTGACCATGGCTTCTTTGAATTAATAAAAAAGAAGTTTGGCTTTAAAAGCACAATACCAAAGATGGTGGGAATCTAGACGGTAAAGAAAGATACATCATTAACTCAATGTAATGAAAACGTAAAGAACAAGATAATGATAAAGATTATTCCATTATAAGTATAAGATTGCGTACACGTAGAAAGTCAAACAAAATGACTAAGCATTAGGCCATGAGCTCAGGAGTTGAAATTGACCAAAACACCAGCTTCCCAGAATCTGCAACATGCAAGGTAGGACTGAAAAAATTCCAACAATGGGTGCCTTATTATTCACATTCCCTAGCTGAAAAGTCACATTTGAAATCCAAAGACACCAAGTAGTTTTCACATAGGTCCAATGCAAACACCTCCTATTAGTGGCGGAGCCAGGAATTTTTACATGTGGGGGCAAACAAAAAGATGTGGGTGCAAAAAATAATTGAGAGAACAAAACAAAAAAAAAAAAAAATTGGTGGGGATAAGCATAGAACATAGCAAGAAGATATTAAAAAAAAAAAAAAATTAGATTTTGAATTTCAGTGGAGAACCTTATCCTTACTCATTTGTAGTGGCTCCGCGGATGCTGAGTGATCATGCTTAAAAGTGACAATTACTTCAAACCATGCTATAAACATAGCTGTGCATTTCGATGCATGTGAAACTTGTAGTAGACAGTGGATGGAGTATCTGTTAAGTTCACCTATGCAAGAAGAATTCTACGAGGATTTTCAGCATCAAACTTATTTCTTGTACATCAACTGGTGATCCGTGTTCTAAGACTCTGCATGCAGCAGACAGATCAAAAGCCAGAGAAAAGGTTCAAATTGTTTCTGCTAGGAGTCCTGCATCTTCCAGGCTAAGAAACGGGGAGCCTTTCTCCCATAGAAACTCTGTCATTTGATTCAATAGCTTTCTGTCCGATAGAAACAGATTTGATAAATACTGATAACTGTCGAATGGAGAAGTTAACATCCAGACATAGTTGATTCATTTATTAGGAGGAAAACACTGTTAAACCCTCATGTAGTCAATGTATTTTACTTCGTTTACTAAAGACAAACCTCAACATCATCCCATACTTTGGTTAGTATAAGCTTCCCAGTAGAAGAGAATAAATGATGCCAAATGCAGCTGTAAAAGGAATTCCTAGAAATAATTTCAGAGCTAGACATAGTTGAAGCATAAATCATTGACAAAATATGGTGCTAATTTCTCACAAAGAAGAAGAATTATATTATATCATTCTATGATAAATCACTTTCTAGATGTATCATTCATAGCCAAATAAGCAAATCCATCACTTGCAAATGTTGATGGGAAAGAGGACAACACAAATTTGATGGCATTTAAAATGCCACAATGCACTTGGACTTTGAGGATGAAATATGAGGTTGACCTCAAATATAAGAGAGTAGCTTAAAGTGGACTATGATATACAAAGAGAGAGAGAAAAGGGCAAACACATGCTGCCAGAATAGAAGAGCAGAAGCCTCCTTAACTGCATAACCTCTCAGGCTGGCAATTGCGCCTAGTAAAATAGCACTTGGTGTTGTGTACTGTAACAAGAGCACAAATATGTACATTGGGTCATTAAGGGCAAGCAAATGCAGCTTATGAGCCAGTGCTATAACAGAAATTCCCAGCAGAGGAAGTATCAATAGCCATGCCACAAGTATGCTGACAGTGGTACAAAGACCAAGTGTAGAGTCATTTGGCCCCTCAGCAAGCATACCCCTAAGAATAAGCATCACTGAAGGGACCATAGCACCAGCTAAAATCTCTAGACTGTCTGTGATAAAAGAAAGTGGAGCATCATATTCAAAGAAAAGGCCTTTCAACTGAGGCACCATCCCGATATTAATAGCTAATAGCAAAGCAATTGTTGGAGGTTGAAGCATGTAATGTATGGGAGTTTGTTCGGCAACAATTCTCATCTTCCTCACAACCGTTGGCTCAGCCAAACACCTGATGGACTTAGGACTGCCTGCAGTAGCTTCACCAGAGGAATCAAGATCCGGAAAGGCTGTCTGTGAAACATTTGAGATGCTGGTAAAGATCTTAGCAATAAAAGGTGTTTTGCAGTGTTCAGTTTCTTTGTCCTCAATACCCAGCCATTCAGCTTCTACAAGGAGAGGCCTACTGATGTCTTTAAAATTTGGCTGTTATTCACTAATTGGCCCCTGTTCTTCAATTTCAATCCCTTCTTCAACAATCTCATAATACTGTAATGGAGGTTCCATCATGTGATAAACAAGAGTGTAAACAAGAATGACAGCAACCCGTTGAGCAAACGAAACATACGCAACTCCACTTGAGTGGCAATGGGGTCCAAATGGATTATCGTTAGAATGACATACAGAAGTCACAATGGCAAGCAAAAGATTTCCAGTGTTGCCAAAGGCAGTCATGATAACAGTGAATCTATTAAACTGTGGTGGAGGGTGGCAAATGACAACAACCAAAATCCCTATAAAGACAACAATGACCATACTAACCAACACACTAACTGGAATAAACCACTAATGAGCAATGTTGTTGAAAGTAATGGATTCACCAAGCTCAGTGAAGATTAGGCAGGGCAAGAATAGAGCAAAAACCAGCTTGCTTAGGAGCCTAAAAATTGCTCTGGGAATGATTTGCTTCTTTGGGTATGCAAGAATTAGTCCTATCACTGTGAGGCAGAGGAGTTTCAACAATGGCACCATAGCAGTGACCAGATTTTCACCACTAGATCTCATATTATCTCCATGCAATTCAGCTAAAAAAGGAAACATCTTTCCTCCAAATACACCAAGCACAATAAAAAAAAGTTTCTGCAACAAAAATGAAGAATAGTCATAACAGCAATCAACTCCAATTCTACAACATGGCTAAAGCACTTCATTCAAAAATATAACAAAAATCATCAATTGTTTACAAAAAAGCATAAGAAAATAAGATTATGGCCAGATTTTTTGGAAGGCAAAAAAAAAAAAAAAAAAAGCCCTGATTACATAGCCAAAGAAGGAATAAAAATAAAATAATTGCAGCTCAATGGTGTTACAGATAATCAGTATTGAGAATTAGTAAGAGAAAAGATCTGGGATTTACTAGTTAATTATACCTGCAACTAAAATCAACCAAGATAATACTTGGGGGGTTGACAATTTTAGAACTTTAATTTGTCAAAACAAAAACCATTAAATAAACCACAGGAAAGATGCAAATTCACAGAGAGGGAGAGAGAGCTTACATATCAGAGAATTGGAACAACTGCCCAGAGCGATGTCAGAGAAATCCTTAACAATGTGTGTTTTTTTAAACCAAAGTAAAAAGCAATCTGTGTTTCAAACTCTGAAAGAGGAACAAGGATTTATGGCGGCAAGATTGGCATTTTGGTTTTGGTCCTGTCCTTGTTCTCTTGATCTCTTTGCCATTTTGTCAGTTTTTTTTTTCTTCAAATAATTTCTTTCTATTTTTATGTAAATGACCCCTAATCTCAAACCCCCTAAATCTAATTTTCATCTATATTAATTCAATTTTAGATTGAAACAAATAAAATTTATGGATAAATATTACAAACCCTTCACGCTCGTGTGAGTCATATCATTGTAGCAGTAGATTTTACATCTGCACTCAAATATTTTTGAACGAGAAGCAGCAAATTATCTTAAATTAACAAGTCATTAATATTAAAATTAATTAAAATCGAAATCACATGATTGGTGAAAAAGATATGCACATGACTAATATTACACTTAAAGTTAACCTTTGTTATTTTTGTTTTTATTTTTTATACGTTAAATTAATTATAAATATTTATGTTTGTAGCAAAAAAAAAAAAAATCATATTACAAGTCTACTTGAAGTAATTAAATTTTTATTATAATTTTAATTGATTAGAAAATTTAAATTATGAAACTTATATTGAAATTGTAAGTATAAATTTTTAAATTCTATGGTTAAAAAGTTTATATTTTAAAAAAAGATAAATAAATAAATAATATATAAATCAAAATTATCGCAAAGTTTCCACATTATACGATGGAACATTTCTCTTTAAATCCCGTTTTGAGTCAGAAAAATTGTCTTCCCTTGCTTACGAACTGAGAGTATTGCCATCTTTTTGTTAATGCATGGTGCATGCTGGGCACGTTAGAGAATTGAGTTACATCAGGTGTTTTGGGCTAAAGGGTGGAGGACATTTGATTGTGGGTTTAGAAGGGTGATCGCAGTGAAGTAAAAGGCCCACAGCGTAACATGGGCCATATTGGTGGTACCTGGGCCAAGCGTATACCCAATTTATTATCTATCCCAAGTCAGTCCATAAAGAGAAAAATAGCACATCATGCTTCAAGTACAACAGCTACAACTGATGGAGATATTTTTGTTAAAATTTTTTAATTTTTTATTTGAGTTTTTTTTAACGATTATGTTTTTATTTCTTGGTCTTCGAAAAAAAAAATATATGCATATTTCCATATATGTGCCCAAAAAAAAAAAAAAAATTGGTCTTCATAACATCAATCAAACTGGAGGTTGAAAACCAAGAACTAAGGTCTCAAGTAATCACCATCAGTGTGCTCTAATAGTAAAGTTCTTGCAACTCTTAATTGCCATTATCAGGGTTTAAATCTCAGTACTTACATTTTAAAAAATAAAAATAAAAATAAAAAAAAAACTGAATTGATCTTGCAAATAACTTGGAACCCTTGTCATTAAATGCACTATTATTTCTCTCAATCCAAGTATTCCCGCAAATACATGCAAAGATCAACGGTGAATTGCCAAAAAAACAAAAAAAAAAAAAAAAAAAGGAGAAAAAAAAAAAAACACGTACTTAATTAGTCCATTTCTTTCTCCTTGTCAGTCATCGAAAACCCCAGAAGAGAATAAAGCTACAGTGATGTCAGAATTGTTTCCAGGTTACTTCCTGCATGGGTATGTCCAACACGGCTCTGTGTCATTCGAATAAATGAGCAAGCAACCAGATGGCTCTTCGGTTAACGCACCCATACATATCATTGGTCAGTCAGCACACCTGTATGCAGTTCAAATATTGGAAGCGCTCCTATGCATATTCTAAGTGATTACCAACCCTCTAAAAACACACTATTTTTTTTTTTTTTTTTTTTTAAAACAATTGTCAAGTATTAAATGAAAGAACTCTGTTACATGGACATGAGAATTTAACACAAATAAGACAATATTAGATAGATGTGTTTATTTTATTTGAATTTATTTAACTGAAGATTGTACATTTAATAATTTCTTTTGTCATTTATGACTAAAAAGCTACACACACATGTTTGTGTATCTCTTTGTGTGAAACTTTATTTTCATGATCGTTGCCCTTTCTTATACATTTTAGTGAATATTTCAAATTTATTTATCAATATAATATTTTAAAATTATTTATTACATATTTTTAATTATTAAATATGTAATTACAATATTTAAATGCATATTTTTACAATTTTATGTTATTTATTTATTATAATTACTTAAATATGTTTAATATTATTAAAAAGAGATTAATTTATTAAAAATTTTTAAATTATTGAATAAAATTTTAAATATAATTTATATATTAAATTTTAATTTTTTTTAAATAATAATTTTTATTTATAATTTTTTTAAAATACAATATTTTTTAATTATAAAATTTTTAATTTCATTTTTTAAAAATTATTTTACTCCAAAATTCAATTATCCTAGTTGAAAAATGGAAAGTTTCTAAATTTTTTCTGTGGCAATTGCAGAAAAGAAAGTAATAGTTACCGGGGGATTTTGGGTGCTATCGCAAACATGGAAGCTTTGGGAAGGGAGCGAAGTGACGAGAGGGGAATACGTACGAATGATTCTGAGTTCTATCATCATATAGTTGACAAGCGGCACTACAACAAGAAGTCATCTGACACATCAATAACCCTGAAGAACAAAACCTGTCTCAGTCTGTTAAAATGTACTGTTTCCCTATCATCAATATGTGACAACTGGTTGGAAAGGAACCAGCTTGGTTGGGAATGAAATTGAACAACGGAAATCACTAACCAGAATTGGCCCTCTTTCTAGAAATCATCAACTGCCCGAGCTCTGAGCACTTTGTATGATATTGATGTAGAAAATGGAAAAAAACAGGTATGATAATTCATCGTTCTGTGGGAGAAAAACATAGATTTAATTCCATTAAACGTCTTAGCAGAGGATTAAATTCTCCATACTGCTAGGCCACAATCGGTGGTTGAGCACTTCTTTGCTTACGTACATCTTTATGCGAAAACAAGACAATGAATTTGTGTTATTAATGTCAGCCACCCATGTGCTTATAGTGTTAGATGGTTGGTTCATCAAAGAATGTAGGGTGAAAACAAAACATGCTCGTACACGCAATCTTCCTTTTGAGGCAGAATGGCTTATCTTTGGATTCTGACACCATATCTATTGCTGCATCAGAGGATAATTGTGGTTGTATAGTCATTGCTGGCATTCAGTCCTGCTGCTATTTCATGCTTTTTTGTACTGGTTTTAGTATCTTGTGGTCTAGGAGGAGGTACCTTTTTTCGGTTCTAACTTGGTGGAGTTCTACTTTTTGCTGGTTTATTCGCTGGAGTGTGGGGCTGCTTCTTGTTAAGTCCTACAGGGGTCTGTTAAGTCCTACAGGGGTCTAGTTGGAACTGAATCATCTAATGAGTAGACAATCTTGATTTATTAAAAAGAAAATAAAGGGGGAAAAAAAAAAAACCCTTCCTTTAAGGCGAGTTTCTAGCTCATTTCCAAGCAAGTAAAGAATTTTATTGTACTACCAATATTAGTCAAAATTAAAACCATCTTTTTAATGCGTAAAACCAACTACAAATTCGAAGGTCTTTGATTGAGATGCCATACATTATGCTAAAGAATTGCTTGGCTAAGCTTGTGGAAGTTGTGCTTGGAAATGAGAGAAAAAAAGTATGTTGCCAAGTTTTATTACAAGGATATAACCAGGGCAAGATATAACTGAAAATTAAGAAAAAAAAAAAAAAAAAAAAAAATAAATCGAAGGCCCTCGGTTGGATGAGCCATCCAGCTGTATGTCAGAATATTTTTGCAGAGTACTACATATGAAGACCTGTCTTTCGTGGCTAGCTGAGAGAGAAAACAAATCAAAAGAGAAATTAAAATAATGAAAAAAAAAAAAAAAAAAAACACACACCGTCTAAGTTGCAGACACGGTTACCAACATGAAGGTGCCTGCCTGGCCTGGCCTGGCCTAAATCTCTGTCTCAATCTGCCCTCTAGATTTTCATGTTGGAGTTTGCTTGCTTGTTTTTCTTTTCCTTGTCTACATGTCAATGCCATGCCCTCTCATTGTTTTCGTACATTTCCTTTATAAGCGACTCTTTTCTTCCCCCTTGCTGTCAATGACACCCTTGACATAAGTTTCTGTGTTTTCTTCAAGTTGCATGCTTCAATTTAGGGTCTCTCAAGAAAAGTTGCCTTAGCTTCTTTTTCTCTGCAATTATAATTGCCAATTTGATTTGGCCTCACCTCGGTGCTTGTGTTGTGTGTGTGTGTGTGTGTGTGTGTGTTGCTGCTTTGGTTAAGTGAAGAGGGAGCTCTCCTCAGTCCAGCCTGGGGCAGCGGATAGCTGAAACTTAGCTGCTGAGTCGTTGGCTCAAGAGCTCATCATCATCTTCATCATCGTCGTCATAAAAAAGGGAACTTAACTTTATACGAGGGAAGTGTGGCCATGAGATGTGCAAATGACCCAACGAAGCAGGAGCTGCAATTCAGTTATGGTTGTCACGTCTTGGACTGAAGGGAGCTCCCTCCAATTTTGGCGGCCGCCTATTTTATATATATATATATATATATATAGAGAGAGAGAGAGAGTACCACAACGGACACACTCTGACATATGATTTTTTCTGCATTGAATTCATGTAGGTCAACTTTTGCAAGCAATGCTTTATAGTTCAATCGGATGGGGGCTGGATCGGCTAATCGGATTTGGGGCGTCACTCTCATGAAATCTGCAAAATAACTTACGTTAAAAGGTTGTGGACTGTGGAGTGCATTTGGAACCTAACAAGAAGTCATCTATCGTTCTTGAATCTCATCTTTTTCAAAGTTCCAATCCACCTGAATGGTGGTGAATTAACTAATGTTTACTCTTTTTTTTTCATATTTTCAATTACAGGACTCTCTTGTTTGTAATATATATATATGCAAATCGTTTCGCTTGTTCTAGTGCTGTCATTTGCTTGCAAGTTTAGCTCAAGCTTAATTAAACATTAGTTTGTCTTTTTCCCTAGATATAGATTGACCCAACAAAGATTCACTAATACTTCATGTGCATTGATGCACTTCATGGGTACAAGCTAACACCTTCCAAAGCCATAAAATTGCAACAAAAACCATCAATTATCTCCTGTGGCCCTTTTTGTTAGCTCTAACAAGCCTCCCTCCGTTACCAAATCAATGCTTTGCAATTTGAACTCTCGTTGTTAAAACTAGGAGTTCAGCTACTCTATTATTAGACCATGCAACTGGTGGCTCGATTCTTTGTGTTGCCTTCCCGATTTCTAATTTGAAATGAAGTTATAACCGACATGATCAGTCACGCCTATGTACAACATGCCTAGGCCTTATAGCTGGTCCAGAATTGCTGCTTGATTACGAAAGGTGCATTAATTTCACTTGGGTGTTTGATTTTTAAAGGAATATATATCTATAAGATCTGTTTTCTGCATAGTCTACATGGTCTACATGGATGAAAGACCAGATCCCCATGGAGTGTGCTTTACTGCTTTTGCTGATTAAAATTTTTGATTTTTGATGGAATCAAGATGATCTCGTCGATTTTGTTTATTTGTGGTCAAAGGGTTTTAACCGTTGAAGAAACATTTAACGTTATACCTGTAAGCTAATCTGTAACATAGTTTCGTTAGAAGTAAAGGCCAATGATTTTGGTGATTTGTGCGTTGACTAGCACGAACAGACCATCTAATCACCATTTTAATGTTTAGGATGTTCTATTTAAGAGAGTAAATAAGTTAATTTTATTTTATTTTATAATTTAATTTCTTAATTAACTTACACAGTAAGATTAATGAAAAGGCGCAATTTAGTATTGTTAATTAGTTGCCCAATAATTAATTAAGTTCAGGAATTTTCCCACAATGGAATCTTCTGGGATGTGTATTGTGACTGTGGGATGTTGATTTGATTGGTATGAACTGGGCCTATGGTTTTGGAAACCAACTAAAAAGAAAAAGAAAGAATCAAGTACTATAGAGTTGACTCCATGGTTTGTCTATTAGCGAACGATTTCTACTTTCACAATAATAATATAGCGGGAAATATCGGTAGCCATAGATGAATTATACATTCATACATCACATAATTATAATTATATATTACAAATTTTTTATTTTTTATGCATTACGGCAATGAATCGTGCGTATGAATGTGTTGTCGCATCCATTGACCTGCGTCCCTGCTTGATGATGGCTACTGTAATCACCAACTAGCTAAGGTGAATCCCACTCAAGATCGTCTTGGTCACCTCCATCAGATGGAGCAACACCATCGCAGTTGACATTGGCACACTCAAAGTCACCAGGACAATGAACCCCAGAGCCAAGCCAGGCCTTGCATCCATCAGCTGGGACTGCAAGAAACCCAACATGTCGCACACCAAGGAATCATAGGTCCCATAGTATTGCTTCTCCCATTCGATCCAGTGGGAGGGAGGCTCGAAATTCCTCTCCACCACCTTCATCTCGTGAATTCTTTTCCTCAGAACAATCATGTTCTCATCCACTAGCCTGCCACTGTAATTATGGTCATGTGCCTCTCTTCTCGACGCCAAGATTCTTGTGATCAACACCCTTTTTGGAGAATCAAGGCTTGGTTTCGAGCAACCTGAGAACGGTCGACCAAAAGGAATCATAATACTGCTAATAGATGAACACGGGGAAGACGACGACTTCATGTTGATCTTGGTATTCGGTATATTTGAATGATATTTTTGTGTTTTTGGAACAAGTGCAGGGAAGGGTTTGTGCGTATTTGCGTTGTCCAGCAGGGGCATGGCGTGGATTGATATATATACATACAAGCATACACATAGATGGGACAATGAAATCCGGACAGCTTCGGCATGGTAGGCCATGCTGTCACTGATCAATTCGGCAAATAACGTAGGCAAGAAGCGATGGTACACAACCGCGTCTCCCATTACGCGTAAATTATGGCTCTGATTAGGTGAAAATGACATATGTCACACGTTGATTGGTGATGAGTGCAACAATCTTATGCAGCCAGATTGGCAGATACCGTTCCTTTTCTGGTTTGTTTCTGACGAAAGTTCGGCAAATAGTGGCGTCCGATGGAATGTGGGCCGAATTCTTTCGGGTTTCGTTCTGATTTGAAAATTTTTAATTTTTATATGTCAAATCACTCCATTTTAAATTTTCAACTCTTTTGATAATGGAATAATAGATTGGCAAACAATGGACTCGTTTGTATGTTGTTGCGCAGTGGATGATATATTGTTTTCCATGAAATTTCATTGTGAACTCGGACTATGTGTTTTTGCCAAATGTTACAGCTGGGTCGTCAATTGGCTGGCTATGGATTCTCGATGATTTGACACCCTTTTGGCATCAGTCGACCTTTCCTTGCCGTTTGATTGCTTAGCAAAGAAGGATTTTTTGTGCGTCAGTGTAACTATTTTGTCGACATGAAAAGGAAAGCTTCCTTTATTTTATTTTTATCAAATTTATTATTAAAAACATTTTTTTTTTTGTTTGTTTATTAAGCAACTTAGTTATTTATATTTTTTTCATAAAATATATATTTTTATATTTTTATAAATGGATCGTGCAAGCAAGATGGAATGAATCGACAAGTAGACGGTGGGTCGGCTGTATTAATGATTCTTTAATCTCTGGTAATAAAAATATTGCTTAGAAGGAAATGCAACATATTCATTTCTTAGTAAGATGAGGTAAGAGAGAAGGAGAATGAGTTGGCGCAGAATCGGTTTGGCGGATGGAGAAGCTGAAGTAACTGTAACTTAAACTTGGATATGATTATCTTTAAACCGTCCCTCCTCTTTTTTAAAAATTTTCTTCTGACGTTTCTGCCGATGAAGTACGTTTAACGAGTCAGACTTGAAGACGCAAGCACATCACAGCCCATTAAGCATAACCCAGCACATGATATCTGTCTTTTATATTTGCATTTGGGCTAACGACATTAGCAATTTGCAACCGAATGAATCATGCGGTCACGGGAACCCACGCATAGGTAGAAGACGATAAAAAGGTTTTCTTTATTTTTGTATTTTAGATTTTTTTAAAATTTCTTCACAATTCATCCAGTCACTTTTGTTTTGTTTTGTTTTTTTGTTTTTGTTTTTTAATTTCCTTGTTCATTCGTCACATACATACATACGTGTTAGCTTCAAAAATCAATATCAAGAGAAATTACGTTTATGCTTGTTGACAATTTGAAGTTCTCTTTAATGCACATGTGTATGTACATACATGCAAGAAACTCGAACCAAATGTCATTTCTCGTCTAGAATCAAGAGGTAGGCTAGCTCCTTCAGAGGATGAAGGAAAAAAATAAAAACGAAAGAAAGTAAACTGAAAAAGTTCTAAAGATGAATCCCTGCTGCAAGCCACATAGTCGCCTCCACCAAATGGAAGATGATTGCCCCAGCTGACAACGGAATGCTCAAGGCAATAATTGCGGCCATTCCCAGAGCAAAGCTAGGCCTAGTATTGATCAAGAGCGACTGCAAGACCCCCACTGCTTCGCATACATCCGAAGTATACCTTTCGCAGTAATACCTCTTCTCCCATTCCATCCACTCATCTGGGGTCTCCCAGTTCGCCTCAGTTATCTTCATCTCGTGAATCCTTTTTCTAAGAACGACCATGCTTTCGTCGACCCATTTGCCATGGTACTCGCGATCATGGCCATAGGCATCCCTTCTTGATGCAGCCGAAATGATGAGCTTGGTGGCATAAGAAGAAGACCTCTTGTTGTGTCGTCGAGGATGCGTTCTTCTTGGGTGCAAGAGGTTGCAACAATGGGATGAATATGGGATAGCTGTAAGGAGTTGCATTATTTTTTTGTTCAAAAGGGCTAATAAGCAACGGTTCAATGTGCAATGAACTGTTGTAACGTGTGAGAAAACAGGGCCTCCTCGGCCTCGTATTTGTAGGGACGCTAGGGCAAGGAGAGAGAGAGAGAATGAGAGATTATGGGTTGACTAATGGCAACCGTCGTGTTGGCACATAGCGGAAGACTTGGTTCGGAATAGAGTTTTTCTATCTGTGCTGGAACGCTTCCAACTTCCAAGAAGAAGGTTCCTCAAGAGATCCAGGAAATTTATGGCCGAATCATTTTCAAAGCCATATTCGGTAAGTATAAAAAGGGAACATTACAGGAAAGCTACAAAATGACGGAACGACCCAGATTTCACAATGTCAACAGTTTCGCTATTATTGGTACGCGGAAAGGAATCAGATACCAATTCAACTCCTTTCCGGTTATTACGGCACGTGGTACAATTAACCGAGAATGATGGAATAAGGTAATGTGCAGCGCCGGTTGAAATGGTACACCGAGTCGGCCACATAACCTTCGAGATGGATTAGTTTATATTTCTGCTTTGTTGAAATCTTTTGGACCTTCTGGAGGCACCTGCTTGACTTGTTACCTGCAGTCAAGCCCCTCTATCTCAAATCTGACCGGGGGAAGTCTCGGAGAACGACGAAACAAAGAAAATCACGCATCAACATTTGATTTTAATAACGGAGAAGCGATAATCTTCCACTTCACCCACGGTTTTGCCTTTTGACTTGCCAGATGCTTCCCACAAGTTGAAAACAATTACATGGGATGGAAAAGGGCTTACAATACATAATGACATATGGTCCAGAAATGAACAGACATATCGGGTGCGAGAGGAAATAAAGCTTAGTCTTAAAACAACTTCCAGCTCCAAAAGTTCTTCAGAACGTACATCATATGTTATACATGAGAGGCTAACTTATTTGGATTCTAGTTATACAGTAATTCACTTATAATTGTCGTCAAGTTCTATTAAGGCAGCCCATTAGCTCAGAATTGGCATTGTACCCTCCTTTATTTGAAAGGTGGCTCCTTTACTTAGTACCTGTATGAGATAAATCAATAAATAGTGGCATATTTGTAATGATATCATCAATGTCCAATTCTCTACAAACCTTCTAAGATAAATGGTCTGATTTGGTCGAGGGGAGGTGATTCAAGTTGCTGGTTTGTTATTGATTCACCTTGTTCCAGTGGAGGAGGATCAAGCTGCTGGAGTTGTTTGACTTGGACAGGGTCCAAAGGTTCGAGCTGTATATGGGTTTGCTCAAGAGGTGGTGACTCAAGCTGCTGGTATTTCGGCTGATTTTTCTTAATAAGAAGGTAGGTAGTACAATACCAAAACAGCAAAATTCTAGATTGAGCAATCACTGTTTCCTTAATGCTACTTCCTCCTAAGGAAAACCGCTCAAGTGCCTGCATAGTTAAAGAAGACAAATAGCTAACCGTAAAGCGCAAAAAAAATATAAGGAAAACATAAAAAAAGAAAAGATATTTTGAGACAACTTGTGTTATTCTGAGTGTAAGTTCAGGTCATTTGTGAAGGAAATCTAGAAATTCATTATGAGACTCAGTTTTGTTGTAGCAAGAGCAAGCAGCATGTAGCCGAGAAGGTACATCAATGACTCTTGTTCTAGGGATCCTGTATCTGTGCTGCAATTGTTATGCAATAACTCATGGAACTGATGATGAAATAACCTTCCATTTAGAAGAAACTATCAATATACATAATGGCTCCTGTTGGAAGCTCTAATTTTATCAACGAGAAAGGATATAATATTGTGCATTAGTGGCTAACCATCTAAAGAAACATCAATTGGACTTGAAATGAATCCTCATTTTAGCTAAGATTCTCCTCAAAGCACATGGCACACTTTTCTTTTGCAGTTTCTTTTTGTTACCCAAAAGAAACAGAGAACTCCATTTTTGGTATAAAAAAAACTCTCATCTATCATGTGGCTTTACCTGTTCTCCAGTTTCAATGTCAAATGAATGTTCATGATCAAACTGAAGACCCCTAAACTCGTTGATGCAAAGCCCTTGAAAGGCCCTGAAAGTAGGTAAAGAAATACAGGAGTCATAAAATAAGAATGAAAGGAATGCAAGTGTAACTTATCCACGGAGTCAACATTCCAATGGGGATTAACTTGGCAGAAGGATTATAACATAAGCAAGCAACAATCAGTTTACCATCTTATCAGGGAAACACGAGGAATCCATCGAAAGATAATTGGTGTATTATCTGCATTGACATAATATCCTCCAAACACAATAAAAACTGTCATAAGGGATGGCCCTACAGCCATTGCTGCCTCTGTGCTAGGCACCATAGCTCCAACAGTCAGACCCATTGCAGATGCAGCAAATGATTCTGCAGTCACAATTCCACAAAACCTCCCAAACCTAAAATGTGAGAGCTTTAAATCAATAACTTCAAGCATTACACTTGAATCAAACACATTGTGATACTACCATGCTATGCCTGGTGCACTAGTAACATCTAAAGGATAACTGCAGTTGTGCCAGAGAGTAGTCATGTAATTGTCTAATAGTGGTATTGGAACTATTAAACTCTTAACAAGAAGTAGGTAATTTTGTAGCCTAATCAACAAAGGGCCATTCCGACAAAACTCACTAGATTTCTCATTTCAGCATCGTTTTAAAAGCATTCCTCTTAAGTTCACTTTAAAACCTTTATGGTGCAGTTTTCACCAGTAGGCCTAAGCTTGAAGCAAGCAGTTCGCAGCTCTTGGTTTGAGATGTCTCATTTATTTCATCACAGGGTTGATGTAATAAATAAAGTCAACCTATTGCCCCTTGAGAAATGCACTTGAAACTGAATTTTATTCCACAGATACTGTAATGAATTTACAAAGCAAGCAAGGGCATGGACACTCGTGTAGTTCCAGTTATTCCCACTTTACAGTGAAAAAACCCAAAGTGTTCAAATGCTGAAATATCCAGCAGATAAGTACGGAAAATTAAAAGGATTTTGATTCAGATTTTCCAACATCCTTTTTCTCTTTTTCTGATTTTATTCACTTAGTACACTTTTCCATAAAAATTTTTATTCAAGTTTTTAACTTGGCTACCTGTCCATATCAATTTATGATCCAGTAAACATTAACACTTTCTCAAAAACTTTCAACCAAATTCATGTCCTACTGACCAGTTTGTGCATACACATATTTGAATAATCACACAAATCTTCCAGTCACATTCATTTCTTTAGCACAATCTGCCAAGCAATAGTATCAAAATTCAAATGGTAGACAAAGGTATCAACCTGGCCAACGTAGGATGAAGGCGAGCCATTGGATAGAGTACAGCACCAAACATCAATGGAAATGCTGCTCCAACGGGAATCTCAGCTATCAATTTAGAAAGTAGGTAGGGGCCTAATGCATAAGATCCCTTTGCATGCTCTCTATCAACTATTGCACGTTCCTTGGGAAACACACCCACGGTTTTTGTCAGTGCAGCCATGGCAGTGTTTATTGCTGCAACCTGAGGACCAAATTCCCAGATATGCAATTAAGGAGGCTTGCCCACTGGCTTATTAAAATAATTTGGGGGTTCAATTTTATCAACTATCAAATGTACGCTGTATATGTGTTGAAGGGGTCCACTCTAATTTTCGTGAGTGGATTAAATTTTAACCAAGCTGAGAGTGTCTCAAGAGCAGACAGAAAAGAGGCATCATCATGAGTCATTTGTGCATCCAACATTCTTGTGACGAGTAGAAATATAAAAGATTGAGTGAAACATATCAGTGGATTGGCCAGAAATATTGGCTATATTCATACTGGGGAATGCATGGTTTTGAACTTACAGAAAGGCACCTATAATGGGCTCTCTTTCTGTTAAATATACAAAAAAGAAACAGAAAAGAAAAAGAACATAGCAATAAAAGGTCATGACAACCTATAAATGGCAACAAATTTTCAGTCAACTGAATGTGAAAGCAGCAATAACAGCAAATGTACAGAAAGAATGTCAAAGATACGGAAACCCAGGATAGCATGGAACTTAAGCAACAGCAGGAAAGGTTATTGTCAAAAAGAGGATCCAGGAAACCAAGACCATTCTTTTCAAACATAGCCTGTTTGGAATCAAGCTTTTGACAGAATTCAATTCAACTGATTTAGTAATTAAATTCTAGTCCCTTGGTTGGTATAGTTTTTCAAATAAATGAATTGAATTGTTTTTTTTTAAGTGCTCAAATGAACCAACTTGAATTTTACCCAATTTTCACCAGTTTTGTGAGCATCACTAATTCTATCACGTTATTACATTTTTTTTTTGTAAGTATGAGAATTCAAATTCTGGTACCCTAAAAAGTGAATACCCAAAAAAGAACTTGATGGAATTGAATTTAATTGAATTCTAGAAATTTTGTCATTCCAAACAAGCCATCATAAATGAATTTAATCACACATTCTATTGTACTTATAACAAAAATAATTGCAACATCAAGTGCCATCTTCCACCATGAAGAATGGGCAAAACCAGACTTGTTTAGATTATATAAAAGACCAAGAATTGTGTGAATAATTTTGGGTCTATGAATTTAACCTACTCTTTATGCAGTTTAACAAATCTTCATACCTAAAATTTCTCATCTCACATTGCTACATAGCATCGTCTAAATCCACAAAAATCATATCTGCACGAAACCAACCAGAAAGGCAGACAAGAACTTGAAAGCAATTCACAGGAGATACCTGAAGCAGCCCCATCCTATCTTGTATTGATGTCTGTGATCTTCCCATTCTCCAGAAAACTGACCCAAAGATTAGAGCTGATGCAATTGACATTCTAGCTCGAACTTTGTTTGTTGGTCCATCACGAGATGCCTACTTATTCAAACAGATGCCGATTAGGTGAAGTCCAGAACTAAATTTGCAGTACTAGGTGAAATGCTGTATAACAATATCCTATAAGCATAATTGGTAACCTGAATGTAGAAATCATCTAATTTATGAATTACAATCCAAGTTCTATGGAAAGATCAGTAGATTTCATTTCAGTCTAATTAGTTGATGGTGCCTGGTCATCAAACATGGTATAAATGATAATGAATATATGCTCTTGGAAATCTACTTTTAACTTAGTGAAAAGAAGCAGCTATAAAAGATCAGATAAATGGATGCCATCATCTAATTTTTCAGACAATAACTAGCAGAATAACAGTCAACTAACTTGCATCCATGCTCGTTTAAGGAGCAACCAGAATTGCCTCCACCAAGAACATTTCCTTTTCACAACAGTTGTCCTTCGTAATTTCATTCCATTCTTAAAGCCCTCCCTCCCAGTCAGTGGAGTTGCATACAGAACTGTTGATGACAGTTGAGAGAATGACTCAACAAGACCATCTATTCTTTTCTGAGAAGAATAAACACTTTCAGCAGAACTGTAGTCAATGGAAATGAGGTCAGCCAAAAATTCTGCAGGATTGACATGATCTGGGCAACGATACCTGGTGAATGAATCAACAATTTGATCATTATTTTTGAAATTAGTAGTATGAATATCTGTTAGGTGAATAACTGCACTCTGGTGACAATTAGATTGGTGCACCAGTTAATCTTTCATACAAGTGAACAAATATAATGGAAAGAGACAACAAAAGAACAAAATCATGCAGTCAATGCTAAACTTTGATATGATGTTCTATGGAAAATTATTTGCTGAAACAAAAGTGAAGTCAAAGCTACTGAATGCAGGTACAAATGATGATTGATGATTCATAGATTTTACATTGCATGACCATAATTGTGCATGTGAAGTTAACAGCCATACATCAATAGAAGAGAAAGCAGACTATTAAACATGAACATGATATCACACACAAGCACACACACTAATTGTAACCAATTTTGGAATAATGCCTTGCTAAAATTATGCATCCAATTAACTAAACCAGTAGAAACCATAGGACATGCAATTCATAGATATTTATCTGCCATTATTTTGCTTAGTTTATTATCAACTTAACTAGTTTTATGCATGCGTGCTTATGAGTATGTTAGCATGTTGAATGCCAGTTGGTGACTATCCTGTTTTGAAAGCATATTTGTGACACAATCAATAAGGGTACAAACTAAAATCTAAGTTATATCTGACATCATTATAATGAAAAAGTGAGTTTAAACATATGACTGTTGTCTAAACACATAAAACAGCATAATTGCAGGGTTAAAGTTAGTTTCAAGACTAGCATCTATAACTTTTTGATGATAAGTGTACTTGATGGACCTGCTACCACTTGGGTAACTCTTAAGGAGACTAATGATCACACAAGTCCACAAATAATATCAGAAGATCCACAGAAAATGGCTCATTTATAATCAAGAGAAATAAACATCTGACAATTGCAACAAGTAATGAAAGTAAGGTTTGGCTAACAACCCAAATTTTAAGAAGAAGGCCAGGGGTTCATTCCGTGCAGGACCAGCATAAACAAGTGCACCTTCTGTTAGCAATACAATGTCATCAAATTTACTGTATATTGAACCTCTTGGCTGGTGTATGGAGCAAATTACAGTATGACCATCCTGTGCAAGTTGACGGAGAGTTTCCATCACACTCTCTGCCTGGAAAGCATCAAGTCCTGGAAATAACATAGGCAATTCCACATCAAAACAGAAGGGGTTAACATAACGCCATCATTAATCTATGCAAATCCCTGGATGAAAGGCAAATAGAAATGTTAGCATTTACTTTCTTTTCAATGGTATTATGGCGAATACTATCCAAGAAAACAAATTTAATGAAATCCCAAACCGTTTCATGACTAATTGTAGGACCAATTCCCCTTAGTAGGAATTACAGCATAAAATGAGATCAACTGAAAGGAAATTATATGAAATTAGCATCTAAACAGAAGGGCCAAATGAGATGCAAGCATGCATTAGTCATTCAAATTAACTGTTTATGTTTAATGAGTTCATTGTTATAAACTTCAGTTAAAATTGGACATTTAATGATGTGCTAAAACTAGCATATCTAAAGCCAGAGCCAATGAGGCTATCACAGAAGCAGAATGATATCAAGCACACATACCTGTTGTGGGCTCATCAGAAAATATGACAGATGGGCTTGCAATAAGTTCACATGCCAATGACAAGCGTTTCTTTTCACCGCCACTTATTCCACGAACTTTTGCATCGCCAACATTAGAATCAGCACAACTGACCTTCGAAGAAAGAGAACGGAACAGCCCATACAGATATTTAATTAGAGGAAAGATACTAAGAAACATGATAAGAAAAGAAAATAAGTAAAAGATTAACAGTAGATGTCCTACTTTAGGCCTCTAATGGGTATACATAGTAATGAATGAAAGGAGATGTCAGTCAAGAGATCAACTTGTATTGGTCAATCCTATTTGAAAATACAAACAGCATCAAAACTGGACTGAGCAAGAAAAACTCAAGACACTTCTAAACTCCAATGAAGGCCTCAGTGAAATCCATTTGCTTCTGTGAAACTTCAAAAGAAGTGCCCATTACCAAGCCTAGCTTGAACAATAAATTGTTCACATATTCTTCTCGGTCCTCCACTGATGATATCTCTGGAAGTTGAAGTTCAGCAGCAAGAGACAGTGTCTCCCGCACGGTGAGCTGAGAAAAGAAAAGATCCTCCTGCCGTACGTAAGCAAACCTGTAATAATAACAATAATCAATATTAGAATATTATAATCATAAAACTCATAAACAGAAGCAAATCACCCACTAATCAAGGGTGGACTTAACTATTAATCAAGTATCCAAAACAACACATACTTGTAAGGCTTGCTAGAACCAGGCCTCCCATTGTATTCCAAAAGCCCTGACAAATGCAATCGAGGGGATGCCATTAGCTGCCCTGCCAGAACATTAAGCAAAGTTGTTTTCCCCGATCCTGATGGCCCCATAATTGCAAGTAATTTCCCAGGCTTTGCTTCTCCACTCACATTCTTTAGCAGAAACCGAACCTAAGATTTCACTCCCTACCGTCAGGCTCATAAATAAAAATAAAAATAATGCCTTGTTTGTCGTTGAAGATTTAAATCTTCGATTCAAAGCTATCTTTCATTTCTCGCATTTCCTATATAACTAAACAAAACCTGAAGGAAATCCGCGAAACAACAAAAGAACAATCACACCTAAAAAAAAACAAAAAAGAAATTACTCACGGATTTGGAGGATTTATCAGAGAGAGAACAAGTGAGGTTGCTCCATCGGATAGTCACCGGAATAACTTTACCGGCATGTGTCGCTTCTTCACCTTCATCGTCACCCGTGGACTCGTAGTTCTCGTCTTCCGGTGGCACGACGGGGCCGGGACCGGAGAAAAGCCGGAAGAGGAAAGCGATGGCAGCCGCAGCCACAAGCTGGCCCACGCCATTCCCGCCGAAACTCGCCAGCTGGCCCATCATTTTCCCGCCAAAACGCACCATCTCTGTCCCCAGCAGATTATCTCCCGTTACCTTATCCCCTCTCCGCTTGGCTTCAGCAGACACTCCTTAGAAATTAATAAAGCTGACCAGCATTTGTAGCTATCTCGTTACGACGTCGTTACGGAACGAACGACTGAGTTTTGCTGTGGATTGTTGATATTTTTTGCCTTGATATTACGGAGCGCGATGCTGGCAAGTTTCCACTTCGCAGGAGCGTTTTACACGCGTCCATTTTGAGAGGATAAGATGTGATTTTTTTCTACTAACTTGCTTTGTGTCTCGGGTCAACAACATTATTAATGAAAACAAAAAGTTTATTGACCGAATTAATTATATATTAAAATGCTTTAATTACGACTGGAAACTGAAATATATTATAAATTCTTATTACGTGTACTTGCTTTCCCGAAAGAATCTCCGACTTTTTCTCAGGCATAGCTAAAAATTTGGTTTTTTCGACCTGGTCAATTGTCACAATGGGTCATCGTCCGTTGTGCGTGAAGGACAAGAGTCATGGTTTTATAGTCCAAAACCAGCTGTACAGTTTCAACCAATCGACCCCAGCACGACGCTGCATGCCCAGGAAGGAATTATTTGGACTTCCATAGTGAATACGTGTTCTTGCCTCCTTCAAGTGAATGCCAGGCATTTTTCAGAGCATGCCAACGATTACTATTGTTACAGAGAGATGATTTAGAGCTCACACACTCAACGATTCTTGACATTCGGCTATCTAGAACACTATGAATACATATGATGTAAATTGGTATTACCAATTGTTTACGATCCACAAATCCAACAGCTTGAGAGTGCTATGGTTGACATTCCGTTCTTCATGCTCCTCAATCAGATGGAGTTTTTTTTTTTTTTTTTTTTTCTCTAATGTCTGTATGCATATTTTTTGCCATGTTGGTAGCAGTCTGTTGCTCGTCGGATTTCCTCCCACTATATCTCTTTTGTTTTAACCACCACTAGTTGTTGCTTGGATAACGGGGCTTGGATGCGCGATGGGTTTCGATGATCTGCTTCTTATCATCGTCACCTCCACTGCCACCTCTTGCAAGACTGTAATCTCATAAACCATCTCCAGTGTCTTGGGTTCTATTATTTTCACAATTAGCCGAATTTCATCACTCAACCTATTGAGAAAACCAAAATCAAAGGAGGACTCCTCTAATGAGAAATTGCTAACCAAAAGCAAAGAATGAAGTTCGGCAAACTGCACCTGGTAGTCTCGTACCGTTACCGTCTGCCGTAGCTTATATACATCTCCTCGATCATGTCTGATACTGAAGGAACTCTAAAACGGCTAACACCAAGTCCCACATGAAATACAATCCATATAGCTGTGGATATGGCTTAGACCCACCCTTGGAACTACACATTTGCTTTGCCGTCCAGCTACATGAAATATTGCACATGAGGAAGAAACGGTCACACTAGCAAAGCCAATCACCCGGGTCTTCGCCCTCGAGTCACTGAAGCTTAATTTTCAGTGGTTTTGGAGTCGGGGTAGTGCTGTAATAAGTAGCCTCTCTCACCTTAAAATTGTTCTTATTGGAATGCAAGGGTTGACCGTTTCTACTGTTTATGACTATTCTCCCTAATACATCGGTGCCATTTTCTCGAAATTACAACAGTGACCTTAACTGTATAACAAATGTGACGATCTACTGTTTTTACTGCTTGTTACTCTAGCAACAACTTCTAATTTAGTAGTGGCATAGGCCATGATTGGGTTGGGTCGTAATAATTTTCCACCCATCAAAAACCCCATTAAAGCCCGAACACTACTAGTAGGTTAGGATTTTATGCAATTTGCTTTTTTAGTAATTTTTCTTTTTTACTATTATTATTATTTAAAAAAAAAAAAACATAGATATAGTCAATAAAAAGTCATGGTGGCCGGACCGGCCCGACGCGATTTTAGACCTGGACGGCAACTTAACAACGCCGAAGGGAACAAAAGCATGTTTGTGCCCACGTGTCCATCCTTAGTCAACTGCCGAAACAGTCATTGGCACGGCTACGACACGTGCAAGAATTCGATTGTGTGCGAAAGATTCTATTCTCTTTTAACTGAAAACGTACGGATTTCACCCACGTGGGGTTACAACAATGGGCTCAAACGCGCGGCATAATATCATTGGTTCTCATGTAAAAGATTGTATAAGCTTTCATACAGAGAATAAATTTTCCAATGCGCACCGTCTGGATCGTCTTCAACAAAAACCTGATTTCACAGAATTCCTTGTCTTTAAGCACCTCTGTAGCAGCAGAAGCATCGGGTTCGGGCCACCGACCTCTCCGATCTTGCCATGTCAGCATCCGGTGGGTCCCATTCGCATGCGGGATCCTACACCTTCCATTCAAACTCCTGATATTGGATCCGACGGTTCAAATTAAACAAAAATGGCCAACAATTCCAAGGAAGAGCCCAAGACCGCGCCACAATCCGATCGCTGGTACAATCTAAACCTAGGACCTTCCTTCAAAGAAGAAGGCTCAAACAAATACTGTACGCTTCGATGTGAGTGAGTTTAATTTATTTTCTGTTTGGTTGCCGAGAAAATAAAATTTGCAGTTTGATTTCTTTTTGGTTCATTTGTTTTTTTTTTTTTTTTTGGTTGGTTAATCAGATGAATTTAAGCCGGCTTCGATTGATAAGACGAAGCCGGGATCGATGCACAAGAACAAGGAGAATAGAGTTTCTGTGGAGTTCCAGAACAATCAGTTGGGAAAACCAAAAGTCACGTTCGAGGGAAGCAGCGAGGACTACAAGGAAAACGACGCTGTCTTGTTTTTCGACGGCGTGACTTTCCGATTGGAGCGGCTTCATCGCGCTGTCAAGCAGCTCCGCCACCTCAGATTGCCTGGTGAATCTGCTGCTGCTGCTGCTGCCTCCTCGGCTGCTGGTTCTGTTGCAATAGGTCCTCCGTCTGTGCCGGGACCAGATCCCCGGCTTTCTCCCGCTGGGAAGGGAGTGAAGCCTGCGCATTTGGCAAGAAGCTCCTTGCCTCCTGTGCCGGTGAGTTTGTATTCTTTCACATATTATATGATTAGAAATTATTATCTGAATGATGATATGATAAGAAAAACAATGCTTTGATGTTGTATTGTATACTTCTGCTTGAAGTTTTTGTGTATATTGTGTAATCGGCGGGTTGGTTTTATATGCTAATGGGAGGGGCTGTGAACATTTTAGCAGAACCAAGGTTCAAACTATGAGTTCTATAAGAATCAATTCATAGCCCGTGCTGCCCTTCTATATGTAAAGGGAAGAAACTGATCAAAAAAGTTTGAAAGTTCTTACGTAGTTGCTGCATTTCTGCCCTTGTTGCTTGAAATTGACCACCTATACCTTTGAATATTTTTACTTCTCATTCTGATGTTGTGAGATTTTCTTTTTAATGTTTTTTGTGTGTGTTTGTGCAGGTTGAGGTGGAGCGAATTGATGTTGGTGAGCCGCAGATTCCAGGTATTTACAATATGCTTTCAAGTTCAAGTACATGTTTTCCTAAATTTTGTATAATTCAGTTGTGTGAATGAAAGTAGAAAACGAAACTTTTACTTGTGAATGGCATAATTGATGAATCGTGTTGAAGGTGGTTAAAATATGCAGAATCTATTGTTATCTTCTTTCCAGGCATTGGCCTTAACTTTGAGTATTTATCAGATTATCTGTCTGCTTGTCATGTTGTGTGCCATATGAACTCTGTTGTGTGAAATTTGTTTACAGCTGTGAATACTACTTGCATGAACCACGTGTTTTTTTAAGTAACGAAATGGAAAAAGGAAAGGCTAGCTTTTCTTGTGAAATCATGATTTTAACATGGTGCATAGGATGCACCATCAAAGATCCTGTTGTGGTATGCTTTGACACTTTGAAACTCATTGACAAAATTTCTCTTGGGATGTTTTTATAATTTTGTTTTCTGACAGGAAACCTTGACAGTGCCTAGCTGTTAGCTTCCAGTTGCTTGCTTTCTATCATTCTCAATTTTAGACTGTAGCAATGCAGCTTTGTTTAATAATTATACTTTTTCGTCTTTGTTTTAGCTCTTCAATTCCTGGGATGTGTTTAGTAGCTCAATATCCATTTATTTGAAAGGTCATTTCCCTGCCTCACTTTTTTTGAGTCTCGATAGCTGTCATAATTTTGATGATAAATGCTGCATAATAGAGGTTTGCAGTGATCAATCCTGTTTAATCCCATATTTAGGAATTACTTCACGTAATTATCAAACATTGACATGATTGGTAATTGACACTGCAACTTGCTGCTGTCTGCCAGTTTTCGTTACCCGCTTTGATGCATTATGGTATTCTGTATCTGATGCTAGGTGCCAAAGCTGCTGGTAAGGGAACAAGAGAGCTTCCCCCTGGACCCCCAACTCTGCCTGCTACTTTGCCAAGCCCAAAGGATGATGAAGTTGAAGAACATCAAGATATAGATATTGAGGATTTATTTGGTGCTGTTTCAGCTGATATTGAGAATACTGCTGGACAGAAAGTTGATACTGGATTAGATATCAATGTGCCCCATCAAAATGACAGTGATGATGAGATTGCTGATGTGGATGATAGTGGTGACGAAGTGGAGAAAGGACACAATGCTGCAGAAGCCCTCAGAGCCCAGGTTAATGCAGAGGAGCGAAATGAGCAAACTTCCAGTTCAAGCAGTAGCAGTGGAAGTAGTGGTAGCGGAAGTGGAAGTGGAAGTGGGAGTGGAAGCGGGAGCAGTAGCGACAGCGAAGGCAGTGATGAAGACTCGGTTAACTCTATTTAAGCAATCAAGCACCCCCACAAAACTTTTGTTACAGGTGAAATGTTAACAAGGAATACCAAATGGATAATAGCAAATACTCCTGCTTAAAAAAGAAATAAGCCATCCTTATTCTGAGAATAAGTTTACTTTGATGAAATTCATGAAGATCAGATACATGTAAAACAAAGTTGTATTTTCGGGAATATTGTGGCTGAAGAATTTTTATGATTTTATTTGAAGTACTTTTGAAGAGTTATTTTGGATGTTTTCCATTGAAAATTTTGCACAACGATTTTGTTACAATTTACTGATGAATGTTTCGATTGTGATTCTGGACAAACCCTCTCTTTGTTAGAGAGCTTGTCGAGTCTTCATCTTCGCATAAGCACACTCCTCAACTTTTATCACGTCTCTTTACAATGGTTGACTTAAACCAAAATCACCCAAAAAAAAGTAAAAACAAAGTTGAATCTTTATTTCAGTTTTTAGAAAATTAGAAGAACCAGAAATATAAAGTTTATTAACTCTTTTGCGGATTGGGTAAGGGTTGGGAGGAGCAAAGCTGACGATGAAGAGAATGGTTTCGATGCAAGGCTCCTTGAACGAGTACACGTGGAGGAACTTGGATTAAGACAAGAATTATGGGTGGTAGCATGCCTAAAAACAGGTTGATTTGGTTCAAAATCAAATAAAATGATGAGAAAGACGGTAGAGGTCAATTTGCAAATAAAGTAAATAGAGGTTGAAATTATTATTTTTTTTTATTAAAAAACAATTTAAAGGTTTGAATTATCGTTTCAAATTGAGAGTCATCTTTTTTTTTTTTTTTTATCTAAGCTATTCCATAAAAAAAAACACAAAACACTTCCACAATGACGGCTCTGAATCATGAATGATGAAAGACTTCTTATCGTAAGAGTTTGACATTAATTTGATTTATATCTTTTTTTCTATTTTTAATGTTTTAATATTGAAATAACAGTTTTTTAATAAATAAATAAGTTTTATAAGTTAGCATATCTTCGTATTTTAAATTTAATATGATGGTAAACAAATTTATTAAAAATTGTTATTATTATTTTATAAAAAATTAAATTAAAATATTAATAAAAAATCTTAACATAAATCAGATAGACGCCGACCACTATCCATACATTATTTGTTTTTTGGACTAAAAAATGAATGATGAAAGCAATACACCTACCGCCGCATTATTCAATAATGAATGCGGCCAACGCGATCACATCTCGTCACCTCACGTCACCGGCTTTTCTAGACGGGTTGGTGGCCTATTCTCAACGTCGTGACATCAAATGCTAGTTAAACTTGAGTTAAATGGTTTTTTTACAGTTTGTCTTGCAAGAGATGGGGTTGACTCTATACTTAATTTTAAAATATTTAATAAAAATTCGAAACTCATATACACTCCTGCAATCTTAGGGCTTCGTAATGCTCTTTCTGTATGACGTTTCTCTAAGCTCAAATTTTAAAAAATATAAAAAATTACAGTTTTTTTTTTTATCTCAACCCTTTAAAAAAATATATATAAATGTGTACAAAGAGACAAGAAAAATAAGATTGGTCGGCAAAATATTCAAATAATAGATTAAAAAATTTTGATTTTCCACGCTCTAATATTGATCGTGTGCTCCACGCCTCAAACCAAGTCGGGACATGAAATGAAAGAGCTACCGACTATTCAATAAATAAGACGCAATTATGCAAATAAAAAAAAATTATCTTTTAGAGTCGTTTAATATTAAAATTGAAATTTTAATTGTTGAAATAAAGATTCTAATAATTTTACGTCCAATTTATACTGCTAATAACAAAGTCTAATTTCTTGGAAAACAAATTTGCACAACATATATATATATATATTTAAAAAAAAAATTATAACATAGACTAAAATGAATAATGGAATTGTCTTAAGTTCTTAGAAGACGATCGACATTTGTATATTAGAAAAAATGCATGTTATGTGCACGTTATTGTTTATATAATTAATTATAATTATATATAAAAAATAAAAAATATACAACTAATAATTATATTATTATAATAGGTGATGATTACCGTTGTTTAATATTAGCAACTCTTCTGTTGGTCAAAACCCAAATCGAAATTGCTAAGAATGTAACAAAAGGCAGAAGTGTTGATCAGCGCTCTAATTATTTTCCACTTTCTTCTGGTGATAGCAGCAAAAAGCTAGCAAATCTAAACTGAAAACCCTAACCCTAGCTGATTTCTTTGCCACTGTTAAGCACCTGTAGATGGAGAGATTGAAGTGAAGAATTTAAGGTAGAAATAGAAGGAGAGTTTATTAAAAAAAAAAAAAAACAAAGAGAGAGAGAGGTGTAAAAGTGAAATTTTTTACAGGTTCTGGTATGGGATTGCTTTGCAATTTTATATTTGTGTTTTTCAACATTTGACACCTTCTTCATATAGAACCTGAAGGCCCCAAGATCCCCACATGCCACATTTATGCATTCCCTTTTTTAAATCCAAATTCACCTCAAAATTCTTCATTTGATGAATAGCAATACCCAACATCTCTTTGTCCTCCTGAAAATTTAAGGTTTTTACCCTTTTTTTTTTATTTTGGCTTTTTGGTTCATGCCCATATTGTAGTATTCAATTCAAATCCAGGAGTTATTGAGAGAAGGTCTTGATTTTGAAGCATACCCATTTCTCCATTTCCTCCAAACATCCCAAATTCAGTTGAAAATATTAAACTTGATTTGTCTGAATATCCATCATCTCTTTGTTAATAGTAGGTTTCAGTTCTTTTTCCATTTTAATTCCTGCCCATCTTTTCATTTTCAATTCAAATCCAGAAGTTACGGATGTAAAGTCTTGATTTTGATGCACACCCATTTTCTCCTTTCTCTCCAAAACCCTCAAATTTAGCAGAAAAATTTGAACTTGATTTGATTGAGAACACCATATGCTCAATCACCAAGTTCGATATCGTCAATAACAAGAACCGGAAAACAAATAAGTAGCTTCCACGTTGGTGTTGATAGCACTATGGGAGCGGAGAAAAGATGCCTTTTCACACTTTTCTCTGCAACGTTTCTCTGCCTTCTCATCCTCTTACTTTATTCACTTTCTACTCTCAGCTCTCCAAATCCTTTCCCTTCTCTTATCCGCCGTGGCATCCACTATCCGCCCTCCTTTGCCTACTATATCTCCGGTGGCCGAGGCGATGGAGACCGGATCTTCCGGCTATTGCTTGCCGTCTATCACCCAAGAAACCGTTATTTACTGCATTTGAACATTGATGCTTCGGATGAAGAGAGAAGGAGACTTCTTGTTGCAGTAAATGCAGTTCCTGCAATCAGTGCTTTTGCTAATGTGGATGTTGTTGGGAGGCCTAATCGGATTACCTACATGGGGTCCTCTACTCTGGCGGCAATATTGCGTGCTGCTGCCATTTTGCTCAAAGTGAATGCAGGATGGAATTGGTTTGTGGTTTTGAGTGCCATGGATTATCCGCTGTTGACTCAGGATGGTGAGTAGTCTCAATAATTTTCTTTTTTTTTTTAATTTGATTCTCTTTGTTCTTAGGTTTGTGAGATAGGCCTTTTGTTTTGCCTCTTTGATTGCTAGAATTGTGTTGTTTTTCAATATTGGTTTGTGTTAATATGGGAAAATTTTCTCTGGAAGGTATATGGGTGTCCCAGGGCTGGAAAAATAACATGAGAATGGAAAAGTTTGAATGTTTTTCCAAATTTGACCGAATATTCAGTTAGATTTATATAGAATTTTATTTGTTGATCTGTTTTATTTTTTCTTGATTTGGAAACTTGATTTGCTTTTGCAATTTCCTGTTTTGGTGTTTTGTAGAATATGCGCATAGTGGATTCTTCCCTTCATTTGGGCTCCTTTTTTTTAAATCTTTTTTTTTTTTCACCCTGCTTTTGAAAAAAGGAAAATTGGAACTAAAGTTTTGTAGTTTGATACACTCGACTTCTGACATTTGGGAGTTCATAAGTTTGTTTTTGTGGTTTGGAAGGGTAGGCATTGCAGGCATTGGATAGCATCCAATGAATGCTGCCATTTTTTGGTCTCATGTTGCTGATTATTCGCGGTAGTTTTCTGTTTTGTTTTAGTCGACCAGTTCTATTATTGAAGCAGGTTTCATTACAAAAACAATGAACAGGCTAGATTATTTTAACAAACTATTATACGGTGAGCCCATTTTATTCACATGTTTAGCACCTTGTTGCATGGGCTTTGCATTTCTGTGGCGCAGTATGGGGACTTGGGGGGTAAATCATCTGTTTGCAAATGGGTGCTTTTAGATGAAGATGTCAAGGTTTATAATGTTGGTTATATTAATCTATAAAAACCAGCAAAAATTTACTGTTTACCCTGATCCCTCATAGATGTCTCAGAGAAAAAAAGTAGGAATGGATAAATTATGTAGGTTAACCTTTGTGGTACAACACTTCTGCTGAAGTTGGCATAGAAGGCATATTTATCTCAGATGGTTATGCCACCATATTGCTTTGCCTGAATTTGCAGTTCATTTTCTGAATTCAAACTCTGCAACATCTAATGACGTTTCTTTCATGTTATCACATATACACTTGGACAATAACATAATGATTTGTTAGTGTAAAAGCATACTTAATTGTGCCTTCAATTAGATTAAGCTGATGGAGGGCTAGTTATCAACTTAGCCTGATCTTTTTGCACTTGGTGCAGAAACTGCTATTCAATCCTAAATTGGGCATGAGTCAAATGGTTTAAGCAGTTTAACTGTCATGCATCCACTGATCAATGTCCAATTATTATTATTATTTTTTGGTGGTAAATAGATATAGAAACTGGTCACACTGTATTTGAAATATTTGGTGGGTGTAAACATGTAGTATATATACACTTAGGGGCATGCTGGCCTAATAAAACTTGTAGTTGTGGGTTACACAATGAAATCTTGTGGTGTACAATAAAATATTCTTTCAAACAAATCTTTGTTTTTCCTGTGTTAGATTACAGGTTTGATACTTCTATTCATGCTAGAAGCACAGCTTTGTTATCCCACTAAAATTGGGTTAAATCTCGGGGACAGATGTGCTTTGTCTAAACTTGTTGTCAAGTTCTTGACAATTTAAGGAGAAGTGGGAGTATCCATATATGGATGCTTTCACTGCAACTCACAAGATGTGGGAGGCATTGCTTAGCATTTATACTTGATTATAGATTAGCCAAGTTTGTCTAAGCTAATCTTTCTTTAAGAACATAAAGTTTAGATACCCACCCCCAGGCCCCCATATGCAAACAGGAAGTTGACTTGTGTAAGCATGTAAATGTTCCTCACATAGAAGAGCAATCCCATTCTACTTACAATGTAAATTGAAAATAAAAGAATCTATAGACAGAGTTATTGCCTGGCAGTATGGTTGTATATCAATTGTGAAATGCATAACATGGGTAGATTTGTAGTATGTTTAATATTATTAGGGGCTTACTGTAGGCCTTTCTTGGCAAGTGAGAAGCAATTCCATTGGTAAATGGCTTTCCATCCATAAAGTAGGCAGTGCAGAACTGCAAGGATTGGCTGTCATGATTAAGGTTTTCTTGTTGTCAAGACTTACACATCAGAGGCTATTGATTGGCTCTTTTTTTTTTGGGGGGGGGGTAGATTAATGAGAATGTCATTTTAACAGAGAATCAACTAGGACTCATTTTGAATACCTTGGTTTTAGCCTCTCAAAATGGCTAATTTCCTATCTAGGGTTGTTTTATTTTTTTATTTTTATTTTTTCGGGCCAATAAGGCTTCTTCAGCAATCATTGGTTTTCTTGTACAAGAATAGTGACCTTGATGGGTCTGATTCCTTATGGGTATCCCAATAATTAGTTCTAAAGCTAAATCATAGCTCCTTTCATGTCTTATTCTCTTTGCATGTTAGGATGGGTGAACATGCTAAAAAGGTTAACTAGCAAAGGCATTGGAAAAAAATTAAATAAAATAGATGTGGAACAGGTGGAATATAATCAGAAGACTTGATGGAGACACTCCGAAGTTTGTTCGTGTAGTCAAATTGGTCCATATGACACAAGGCATTGAGATTGAGTCATTGTATAATATTCAATCATTTGTGAAATGAATAAATTATTAAGGAACCAATGTTTCCAAAGCCTGAGGCTTGGAATTGCTGTACTGAAGCATGATTCAGTGTCTAAATAAGTTGTATCAATGGAGGATGTTGTTGGCAAGGTTTACTCATGAACTGTGTGATGCCTTAGGATTCAGACAGCTTTCCTCTGTTTAGGGATAATCAAAGATTTCATGAATAAGTTGCACACTGACCAACTTAGATGATGGTAATGGATCTATTTTTTGCTTGCATATCATAATGGGGTCATATCAGTTGCTTGATGTGCTCAGCTTACTATGTTTTCAATGTTTATTTCAATGCAGGTTTATGTATGACATTTTTGTCTTGTGCTATTTGCAAGGCTGACTTTCCAATATTTGTTTCTGTTTACTGCTTCCAGATTTGTTCCATGCATTCTCTACTTTTGGACGAGACCTTAATTTCATAGATCATACTGGTGACCTTGGATGGAAAGAGTATGTAACGGTATTTATATGAAATTATTGCACTTCTGTGTCACAAAGTTTAACATGATCTGAAGTGTATTGGTTTATTTTGATGTAGAAATCAAAGGTTTCACCCTATTATAGTAGACCCAGGGCTTTACCTAGCTAGGAGGAGCCAAATTTTTCATGCCACAGAGAAGCGGAAAACACCTGATGCTTTCAAGATATTCACAGGCAAAGTCTAATTTCATTTTTTTGCAACTGTAGGCAAAATACATTATGTTTTCTTTGCCGATAGCTGTGCATAAGCAATTCTCCCATTGCAGGTTCCCCATGGTTCATTTTGAGCCGCTCATTTCTGGAATTTTGCATTCTTGGCTGGGATAACCTTCCCCGAGGCCTTCTTATGTACTTCAACAATGTTATGTTATCCGAAGAAGGTTATTTTCATTCTGTCATTTGCAATGCGCCAGGGTTCAAAAACACTACTGTGAATAGTGATTTAAGATATGTGGTCTGGGACAATCCTCCAAAGATGGAACCCCACTTTCTTAACATTTCTGATTATGATCTTATGGTTCAAAGTGGATCTGCATTTGCAAGACAATTCCGAAAGGATGACCCTGTCCTGGACATGGTTGATGAGAATATCCTCAAGCGTGAACGAAACCGAGCTGTCCCAGGTGCATGGTGCACCGGCCGTTGGAGCTGGTGGTCGGATCCTTGCTCCCAATGGGGTGATGTCAATGTTGTGAAGCCAGGGCCACAGGCAAAAAAATTTGAAGAAACCATTTCAAACCTGCTTGATGACTGGACTTCACAGACGAATCAGTGCAAATGAACGTGCATATGTAAAGATTGATCGCGCAGCACTTGATGCAATCATTGTTGTATCCCATTTTTGTCAATGGGGATGAAGGATATGATGAGTGGTGTGATAAATGCTTTGGTCCTTCTGCCCTTTTGAGAGTTTCTTCGTTGAAAAGGTAAGATAATCTTTCTTTGGGAGTGGCAGACTTGAGACAGCACAATGAATTCACTTATGGAAGTTTTTCCAGATTTGTTGCCAACATTTAAGTCAATATTCATTTTGGAGCCACCCATCATTCGATCAATAAGAGGATCTCCTTCTTCCTCTTTGGACTTCCATTGGCATGCCATTGTATGCTCAGTGCCCGATCCGATGTGGTTGTTTGGCAATCTCTCCGTGTTGTAACAGAAGTCTCATTTATTTCACCAGGAGTTCATGATGAACAATTATATATATATTTATTGTATTATTTTCATTCTCTCTAGTTTCTAGCCTCACAGACACACGAGCCACATGAAAGAAAAATAAAAGAGTACCTTTAGTGAGGCATTTGAACGAGTTGGTTTTAAAAGGTTGACAAAGTGAAAGCACCATGATGTGCGGTTGTCCCTGGATGTTATAATCATTGGAAAAGAAATAGAATACCGAAAAAAAAAAAAAGGTTCTCAAGATTCAGAGGCAAAAGTCTCCAGTAAAATAGGATTTCCTATATAAAAGGGTACCCAGGAGCCAATGCTTTGTGATTCAATGTACAACAGATGAAAGGAAATCAAAAAAGTAAACTTTGGCCTATGTCGTACAATTCTTTGCCTTTCAGAGAAAGATGAAGGCTTTGAGCCGGATTTTGTGACCTCTAGTGCCTTGTCAATGTGTATCTCAAGGCTAGGAACTATGATGAAGCGATCAAGTTGTTCCATAGTCAAACGCAGACAATGTCGTCGTTGGGGCTTACTGTATGTCAGTGAGGATGGCTGTTGCATACAGGATGGTTGATGATACGAGAAAATGATGGACTAGTACAAATTCCTGAACTTGTGACATAATGGTTCGTCATCTAATAAAAGCTGGCAGAAGACAAGAGGGTTATCCAGTTTTAGAGAAAAAAGAGCTCACTTACGCGACCTTGGACATGTCCATCGTTGAGAGCCAACAGTGAGTACATAACGAGAGATTAGGCGGGGGAATGTTATGCAATCAGTATAAAGCGGATATGGCATTAGGAATTTGGGATCAGATGAAGGCCATGGGAGGTCTCGCCGGGGGATGCGTATGTTCTGCGTACATTGATCAACAAATTTTACCAGCTTGAGGAAGTCCCTTTTAGTTGTGGTTGATGCCAACAAGAGGATACTAGTAAAGGCTAAAGCAGAATTGTAATAGCGCCTCAAGGTCATAAGAGAAATAAACTACAGATTTTACCAAGTAAAACACTAATGCAAGCATTCAATCTGGAGACACCCATTGGAAAACAAGTTCAAACTAGGATTCCATAACAACCAACTCCAATCACAATCATCTGGTCACATTGATTCATACAGTGGTATCTAGTGCTTGCTCCTCAATTGGAAACAATATGAACCTGATTCTCATTCAGGAGTAGTAAAAGGTACATCAGCAATTGATGTCTTAATCAATTATTTCACCATGTCGGATAATTGCTTCATTCACAGAACCAAGCAACATGAATTAACACACTTCACTTCACCGCATTGAGTCTCAGTGAACCATAGAGAGAAGAAACACAAAAGAGAAGGCTATGAGAATCTTCATGACCTTAAAATCCACGGCCGTGATCTTCACACTCCTTCTTCCAACACCTCCAGATGGATCACCTGGCTCTACTTTCTGCCCCTCTTGTGCCATAAAACTCCCCTTGAGACCATGAACAACAAGCCAGTTATTGCTGAACATCTCACCAGGAACAACCTGAATACCATTGAGCTCCAATTTCCTTCCCGAATTCGTGACATTTAGCATGAAACCCGGCAAGTAAGTCGGCAATAGAATGCCATCATTGTCAAGATCATTCCAGGAAATCGTGCAAGGCACGATGTGCCTCAGAAATATCGACCGGTAAGCCGTCAAATTCCCAATAAAATCCTTGATTGCTTCATCAGCAGGAGCGAAGACTGTTAACATAGTCTGATCTTCAAACTCAGCCAACTGCAAATCAAGAAACAAGGCCATAACAGAGTATCCGTTTCTTCTCAAAGCCTCATTAGCTTCCTCAAAGGAATGCGAAAAGCCAGCTCGAGCAGAACATCCAAGATTGGGGCCTGGCGTCCTCGAACCAGGATCCTCCAAACCAGGGTCGAAAAACTCGTCAATTCCGAAGATTGCCAATGACCCATCGTCATATATCGCCGAAGAACCATTAACGTTGACACCGTTCAAACAGATTCTGCCCGAATCGGATGTGACGGTAAGCGAGTGATTGGGAAAGAGAGTGGGGATCTTGGCGCCGGCGGGGAGGGAGCTGAGGGAATGCGGGGAGAGATGGAGTGGAGAGAAGTGGAAATGGAGGAGAGAAAGCGACGGTTGTCCGGATTCCGAGAAAGCGGTGTCCGGAGGAGCGAAGACGGTGAGTGAATTGATTGGCGGGACTACTGATTCGGAGCCGAACTCAAGAGTTAGCGACAGGGAAATGTAGCCGGAGTTGAACAGTTTTGCGGCCGCGTCTTGGAGGTTCTTGGTGGGGACAGCGGAGGAGACGGAGAGGAGAAGGAGGAAGACGAGGAGGAGCTTCTGTGTCGCCATTAATGGCGATTCTTAGAAATTGGTTTTGCTTGTTTTCAGATACACTCTGTGCCTACACGGTGATGATTATACTCCGGCCAAGCACGTTTTGGCGGGAAAGAATGGACACGTGGATAGTTCGGATTCGGCAATCTGGAGCAGTGTCCCAAGTCGGTTACTCATTCGTTATAGTTGAAGCGAGGCCGTTCTGCGGAATGACTTAAAAATAACACTAAATTGCCTATGCTGAAATGACTTAAAATAACCCTAACATGGGCTTTTAATGGGCCTGAGTTGGTGGAAAAGAGAGAGAGTGGGGGAGGGTGTTTTCAAGCGGAAAAGCCTTCAAACCATACAGTAAAAAGGTAAAGATTTCGAATTTAAATTTTAATATAAATTAATTAATTAATATATATATATATATATATATATAAAAAGTCGATTGTCCTCAAACACTATGTGTACATATGTTTCTGAAATTAATATCTTTTAACACTTAGTATTAGAATTAAGGAAAGGGCATAGAAATACTACAAAGTAAGATTTCATCTTAATGGATTTAGGAAAGTAAAGAAATGAACACACATGATTGCTACAGCTCTTGCTTGGGGGAAAGGAGGAAGAGGAGGGGGGTGGTGGGGAGGGAGGGAGGGAGGGAGGGAGGGGATTCAAACGAGTTTTTGTACCTTTTCTTTATTAATTAGAAAACAGAAAGAAAGCATGTAGGCTATCTGGTACTTTTGTCTGAAGAGATTCCCGACATAGGCTGTAAATCCTACTGGGCCAACCGTACCAATAATTAGAATCCCTTACAGAATTTTGAAACATGATTGAGGTTCTAAGTGTTACGGCTGTATGGGAACATGAATAAATTTGGATAGCCAACGACGGAGTGTCATATTGGGTCGAGGCTTGAGGCTCAAAAGCAAGTCATTTTCACACGAAAATGCTAGATGAAGAGCCAATAATACACATGCGCATCAATAATTGATACTGGCTAGCCTCCTATCCATAGGTTAAGGAGGTGCTGATTAGTTTATCTGGCCACAGGTTTCCTGTTTGTTTTTATATCCTCTCTCATCCAACGCAAGCTTTGAAAAATAAACTTCCGAACATACCAGACATCCTGTAATAAAAGGACAAAATGAATGAGAACCCCCGACAGTGAAATTGGAGGCTTTTATTAAAAAGGCTTTTATAATTATGTCTATTTTATTATTTTTAAATTTTTAAAATTTATTCCCTACATTAATTATGTTAATTAAATTCAATTTATATTAAATATAATTACTCATATATTATGTGACAGATATATATTTTTTCTTATTGTTATGTTATTAAATTTATTAATATAAGCATAAATTTTAATTTATAAAAAAATTTAAAATAAAAAAATATATTTTTAAATATTATATGAAGCATAAATAATGAGTATATATTAACACGTCTTAGCTGTCTAGTGTCTAACGAAATGCATAATCGGAAAATGACACGTAAAGAGGAATTGATGGATGCTAGAACATTATTAATTATACAAAAATTTGCTCTCAATTGGACGCCATATTGAGAAGACCTAACGGGGGATTGGTCACGAGGTTGGCAGTCTTGAAGAATGGTACATCAATGACCTAATTTTCCCTTTTTTTTTTTTTTTTTTTTTTTGAGGCCCCGTCTCATCAACTAGAGCGTTCAGTTGAGTCTAGTTTTCGCAAATTTTGCATCATGCTACTTCTGATTTAGCTGTCTCCCTTGCACTCTCTCCCCCTCTTTTTTTTTTTTTTTTTTTTTTTTTAATTTCTTATAGCCCCATTCAATTAAGCTTAAACGGTATGTTTCCTAGCTAATTTGTTGACAAGACTCGATTTTAGGAGTTAAGAGGCAATGGGGTAATTTTCGTGAACTTCTTAGTCTCCTCCGTTAGATGAGGCGTAGACATGCAAATGCCATTTAACCCGCCAAGGGATCCTTCGCATGCTTTTCTTCTCTTGCTTGCTTGCTTTTACTACTACTATAATAGGCCTTCTAATTATTAACAAAATTATTGCACAATATAACTAGAAAAACCAATACTACTAATTAAAAATGATGGCTTCTCCTTCATTAAATGTCTGAGACAAGATTACCTTAAACCCTTTTTGATTGTTCGATTCTATTCTGTCAAGATGTGCGCCAGACAACAACTTTACAAAAGATGACCAGCAGGCACTTTGTTGCTGGCCAGCAATTAGAATAGGTTATTTTCTTAATTTCCATACTTGTAAGTCTGAAAGCTTGCGCATTGTGGATCGCCGCAGCAAATTAAGGCGACCACAGTAAAAAAGAAAAAATTTTTTTAAAAAAGAGCTATATTATTATATAAATGCAGACTATTTTCACTTAAAACACAAGTCATTCAAATAATACGATTATAATATTTAATTATACATTCGTGATCCTCCAATTAGTTGGTATCATGCATCAAATGACTACAAAAGTATACAATTAATGGTCCTAATAGAATATTGAGGCATTTTTTTTGAGAGATCACATCTTTCATACGTTAGAAAACTAATGTCTGTTTAACATTTTAGATTAAGAAAATATATTACAACTGTCTCTCTTTCTTTGAGCTGAAGGAAACAGCAGGACAGGAGCTCCTGATCATCACCAACATGGCAGGATATAGGATATAATTGACATAGCATAGGCCAACATGGGCATCTCCTCCGACGATCTTCCTAGCACTTGCTCCTTTGAGAGGTACGTTTTTATTCTTAATCCCAGGTAATAAATTATAGTAATAAGAACACCGTAAGCGTCAAGAGAAACTTGAATCTATGCACTCTTTTTTTTTTTTTTTTTTTTTTTTTTTTTAAGGGTGCACTCATTTTTCTATTAAATGTTGTGGTATATGATATGAATGTTCACAATGCCAAAAACAAAGTTTCAAGAGCTTGTAAGTTAGGATAACCTAAATCAATAAATAAGGTTTAGTTAATTTATTTATTTTTTTAAGAGTAAGAAATGGTGATATTAACTTTAATCCACGGTACAATTTATCGAGTAAAATTGTGCATGAACTCTGAACAATTTTTTTTTTTATTATTTTATTTTTAGGGCCAAGCAAAGTATCTTGGAGGATAGCATGATATATATATAAACTGTAATTAATAGTTGTGCCAGTTTTCTTTGTATCTAATCTTATCTTTGTTATTATTATTATTATTATTTTATTGTAAATATGTAATAGAACTCGTTTACTTTATTATATATAGGCCAACAGCACATTGTCACACTTCAAGTCCATCCTTGCAATTCTTGCAGGCATCTCTCTCTCTCTTTCGGCAAGCAATTAAGTAACTAAATGGGTGCTCTAAACTCTCTCTCAGATTATTTCTCTGACTTTTTTATGGTTGCCAGGAAAGAGAGGAAAAGAAAGCCGATGCAGGTGTGTGTGTGTGTGTTTACTGCCTTAATTGATACAATCTCTGTGTGCCCTGTGGCGTTAGTTTCTTCTGCTGACCATGAACTGGCTTCTAAGCTTCTGTTTTTCTTGATTGATTGATTTATTTATTTATTTATTTTGCTTCCAGACAGTTGAGATCAAAGTGAAAATGGACTGCGATGGCTGTGAAAGGAAAGTTAAAAACGCTGTGTCCAACATGAAAGGTTCCTGCTTTTTTTTTTTTCGGGAATCTTAAACACTCTGTCTGTCTACCCGTGGCTTTATCTTTTTAACTTGTTCTTCACGAACACACACGAGTAATCCAAGCCAGAGTTTGTCATTAAAATCTGGGAATATTACACATGCTGCAGCGAAGTTTTGTTGTTGTCTATGAGCTTTGCTGTCTAGCTTATCAGGCGAACAAACTAGGCAAGTAGACAACAAGGATTGTAGAGGTTACCATGTACCTACCATTTTTTTTCCCTCTTGGTTAATTGACTTGAGACCTTCCGGGTGGGTCGGGACGATTTTAGTACCATTGAGCTAAAACCTCGTTGGTTTTGTCTAAGATTCCACAAGCTTTTCTCCCTCGAGTTTCTGCGTTCTATTCCTTTCTGGGTGGTTAAGGATTAAAGATATTGGAAGCCATAAGTGTCAGAACAGAATATAAGTCAAAGTAGAACAGAGCTTTTCCTCGTATTGGAAACTAGAGACCTAGCCAGTTTTGTTTGACTCTGTCCTGTGTGTCTGCAGCACTCTTTATGTAAGCTTCTTACAGAATCTGATATCATGAGTTTTAGCGAAGAGGCTAACAGATACTCTTTTTGCTATTTTCCATCTCCAAACCTAATGTACATCAGACGTGATAAATGGGGAATCTAAATCAGCCGAGACTTGAAATAATCCGGCACGACCCATCCATTTGTCCCTTCTAAACCAAGCACACCCTTTGGCGCAATGTTGTGATTAAGATTTCTGATTTTTACATTTTCTTTTTTCTGTTTAGGTGTGAGATCAGTTGATGTGAACAGAAAACAAAGCCGGGTCACGGTAAGTGGATATGTGGAGCCAAACAAAGTGCTAAACAAGATAAAGAGCACAGGAAAGAGAGCCGAGTTCTGGCCTTATGTCCCTTACAACTTGGTAGCTTACCCGTATGTGACTCAAGCCTATGACAAGAAGGCACCCTCAGGTTATGTTAAGAATGTGGTTCAAGCGGTTCCTAGCCCAAATGCTCTTGACGAGAGGTTCACAGCAATGCTCAGTGATGAAAACCCAAATTCATGTTCCATAATGTAGGAGGAGCTTTTCGATTAGAAAGCATGCATGGTTAAGCTAGCATAGATTTTTTCATTCTGCATGTGGGCATCAGCTAGCCTTCAAATATTAGAACTAGTAGTTTTAACCATGTAACTGATGTGTGAGTCTTAAGTTAATGGTAAGGTAATTTTATTTGATTGTGAAATAGGTTTGTAGTTTGTAAAAATAGTTTTCTTATAAAAATAAGAATAAGTTTGAGTATATTTAATCTTTTTCTGCTTATAAATTGTAAAAATTTCATGTACTAAATCTTTTTATTTTTCTTTTTAGTTTTAGTCATGTAAAAGTTGTATTCAATTTAATATCAAGGGTACCTGGTTTTTTCTTTTTTTTTTTTTAAATCACATGATATAAAAACCAATGTTTGGAAATTTTTATAAAGTCTATTGGCTCCGTAATTTTTTTTTTTTTAAAATCTCCTATTAGAACTCTAAAAGCCAAGAAAATAATTTTTTCAAATTTCCCTTTAAATAGATTTACTTCAAACATCTCAGATGTCAGAAAATTTAAATTTCCAATGTAATTGAATTCAGAAGTGCACATTCCGTCAGTAGCAGTTAATTTAGATTATTATAAGAAGAGAGGGATGACGAAAGAAGCAGTTTTTGGGGACCATGAAGTAGATGTGAGTTCTATCCAAAGCTATATGAAAGTAACGCACAAATCCTTTTCAACAGTCTCTCTGTATATATCCAAGTGCCTGTCATTTTTGCAATATTAATTTAGATGTGCACTACTCTGAAGCTCGAGTGAAGCAAGGAAAGGCTGAAAGCCATAAAGCAAGGAGGGATCGAGTAATGGCATTAACAAAATGCAACAGATTTGATATGCATATGCTGCAAGAGGGCAGGGATGAAGTCAGTGCTTGAAGCAATATCCACCAAAAAGGAGCACTTGAAGTCACGTTGCTCGAAAAGGGTTTGGGAAAATGTTTAAGTATTTGCATTAATTTAAACACGGAAAGAAACACGATCTTACGGTATCCAACCCCAAGATTTCAAATGCAATTGGACTATGATAGATGCAAAGCATAGACTTATAGTGGGCATTGAGTCAAGCAACTTTAGTTTGCAGCTCAATGATATTCATGCCTATAATTGGTAGAGGAAAAAAGAAAGAAAGAAAAAAAAAAAAAGCATTACCACATACAACCATGATGAGTGAAACACAAAATCATATGCCCCACAAAAAGTGAAGGAATGATTGACGGTAGGATGAGAGGAGCGGCTTGCAACAGCACAAACAACTCTTTTAAGCTGCTTTTTTGATTGTTTTATTAATCGAAGTGTACGCGTACCGCCCACATTCAACCTTCAATTTCACGAGCCCTTAGAAACATTGTTAAGCAGCATAAGTTTTAAAATGAAATTAAATTAATAATTAGATTAAAATTTTGATTATTCAACTATGAGTTTGGTCTGATTAGTTTCTTTTTTTCTTTTAAAAAGATAGGACTAAAAAATTAATTTTTTTTTTTTTTTTAAAAAGCTTCCGACTCACTACTATATTCCATGGCACACCTCTTTACTTAGTTTTTTTTTGGGGGGAAGGGAGGGAGGGTTAAACTTGAAAACATTTAATAGTGTTTGTTCCAAAATTCTTAACCTTTGATTTCCCAAAAACAAAAAAAAAAAATCATAACCTTCGTCAGGCAAGATCAACCCAATTCAATGTCTAGTTAATATATTGAAACTGAAGGGCTCTTCGATGTGCTTTTGTCCATCTTTTTCAATGTTCATAAGGGATTATTGCTCGTGTCCCAAATTGACCTACACAAACAAATAACAATTGCATTGTATAAAACATTATTTGATGGCTAAGGAATAATGATGCCAAGGTTCCGAATGCAGAAAGCTTTCAACGTATCCAGGCCCACATCGTCAACATGTGTTCAAGCTCTTCAAAACCCAACAATACTTAGAAGATTTTAAAGTTCAAATCCTAGTAAGAGATCGAAATTGGGCCCAAGTAGTCACCTTACCTTTGGGCTTCAGACCAGTTGTTTTGTACAAATTGTACAGAACTGTGTCCATAAGATCTCCCACAAAGACAACTCACCTCGAGAAGTATGATATCACGGGCCTTGAACAAATTGGTGATGTGTTAGAATCTAAAAGGTAATCAAACGTGGGACCCAGTAAGAGATCGGGGAACGTACAAACTCTGGCGTATGGGATCTTCCAAATCTGTGGATCCCACTCAAGCCCACAAAGCCATTGCCAGGTGTTACTTGATGGTTCAAACCCACTCCTGGAAGCTCAGACCCTGAGTTCTGACACCTCATAGAGTTAATTCATTTTACTTTTTGTTAAAAAATTAATAATTTAAATCTATAATTTTATAAATATAAAATATTTTTATATTATAAATAAAATAATTTATATTATATAAATAATATTTTACATAATATATAAAAAAATTAATATAAAATAATATAAAATTTTAGAAAAGCACCAATTTCTTAACAAAATTATTCTCAAACTGAAAAACTAGTGGCGGTTAGCGTAATTACGAAGGTAACAAAAGTGATGGACTCAGAGGGCTCACGTCAGAGACTTGATCCAGAAGCAAAGACAATAGAGGGGAAGTAAGATTTCGAAGAAAGAGACAGAGATTGAGATTTAGAGCTTTTGGGCATGAGGGAGAGTGGAGACAGCATGCAGAGAGAGAGAGAGACCTGAAGGTGCTGGGAGCAAATAATGATGGACATAACAAAATATTTTTTATTGGTAAAAATTAATGTGTTTTAATTTAAATATTATAATTTGTAGTATTATATTTTTAATTTTTTATGTATAATTATAATAAAAATAAAATAATAATAATAATAATAATAATAATAATAATAATAATATAAAATAAATATAGATTTAAATTGTGTTGAATATATTTTGAGTTTTTTTATCAAATTTTAATTCTTAATTGAATTAAAAATTTAATTACAATAATTTTAACATTATATCATGGACTCTTGATTAAAACTTTCTTTTATGATATAGAAAGCATGTTCACTTCACTTCCTAATTTTCTTTTTAATCACTGTAACTTTTGTGTGACTGTGTGGTACCTCCGGCCAAGGCCTTGTCTGATGCATGGGAACGAAAACAAACCAAAGGAGGCCCTCTTCACAGGACAATGAGAGTACCCCATTCCAATGCGACTAAACGACAACACAAGGTTTAGGATTGTGATTATTAATAGTTGCAGACAGAAGGACAAAATAAAAAGATGATGTGTTGGGAATTGTGTATTTATAAAAGGTTTTTTAAAAAAAGGGACTTCCTTTCCATTGCTACTGAATACTGGTTGATGTTTGAACCTGGAGGGCTCCTTGGCAGACGAGCCCTGGCTGCTCTAATAGACGGTATAGGCTAATACGGATGTTGGATTGGTTTGGAAGCGGACCGCATTGTATCAGACAGTGAACCAGTTTGAAATTCACAATGATGCCACTCCGAATAAAATTAAATATAAATTTAATTTTTCTTGTAATGTACAATTTTGCTTTGAAGAACTACCCTGCTTTCATATTTCTCTAGGCAACCATACTCACACTTCTTTGAAGTTCATGAAACTTGAAAAGCATCTTCGCTACTTCTTCGGCTCCCAAAAGCACCCAACCCCAAGTGTACTGCCACTGGAACGCTCTGCTCATATTCACAGGAAATACAAAGGTACAATCTGACCAACAGAACGGGGAATCGACGTCGTCCTGTCAAGTCGCTGTTCTTCATTTATCGTACATCACGTCAGATTTCAGCAGGGAAAGAAAAGAAAAAATTGCGTTCTCGTGTCTCTCCCGCCACCCACCTTTTTTACTCTCTTCTTTCGCTCTCTGTTCCCTCCCCCTCAATCTCTCTATGTTTCTGTCATTTCATTAGCATCTTTGTTGCTTCACCGTTTCTTCTTTTTCTGTCTTCTGTCTTTTGCCTTGTCTTGGCACACTGGCTTGCGTTTGGGTTTTGGTTTCATGTTCGTGCTGTTTCACATAAAATAATTTCTCTTTTTGAAGTTTGAAGCTGGAAGAGGAGACACCCATGTGCTTTTGTTTTGTCTGCTTTTGAGAAACTGAGATAGAGAGAAGGGTTGAAGGAAAAACAAAAAAAGAAGAAAAATCTATATTCTATATAGTTGATGGTGTAACTCGAAACTCACTTGACATTGCAAAAAGGCTTTTTTCTTCTTTTAACCTGGACATCCAGAACATTTTGGCTTATAGAGATAGATTGTGCTTCTCTTCTTCTTGCTAGTTGAGTGTGGGTGAGAGAGACCCTTCCAATTTCAAACAGAACTAAGAAATGACTAAAGAAGAAGACTTTATGCTCCTCAAGATGCTGGTCTCTCTCTCTCTCTCTCTCATTCCCTCGGTCACATTCTGTCCTTTTAAGTTCATCCTTATATATTTATATTACTGTATATATGGGCAAAGCTTGTTGGTGGTCTTTTTCATCAAGAATTTTTCTTCTTGTTTTTGTTGTTTGCTTTTCCTTATCTCTTTACTTTCATCTACAGACTTGTGTTCTCAAAGTTAACATACATTGCGATGGGTGTAAGCAGAAAGTCAAGAAGCTCCTTCAGAGGATTGAAGGTGCTCACTTTATCACTATCCTATGTTTTATTTTAAATATTATACTTTTCGCTTTTCACGGTGTTGGATTAAGGACTGCTTTTGCTTGCTGTCTGTTTTTTTATTAAACTTTTGTTTGGGTGCTTTAGATGTGAAGGGATAGAGGACTGTTGATTTCTATGTGAAACTATCATTTTTCGTCCCTCAAATTTTCTGAGCAGCCAAATAAACCATTTTTTTCTTTTCTTCCATGGAAGAGTTTTTGAGAATAAAAGAAAATTGGTGTTTCAGGCTGTTAGCACTTTAGCTAATTTTGTTTTGAAAATTGGTACATCACTTTCACACTCCTTGGTATTTGTTGTTTATGGGAGGGAGAGTTTTTCGTAGATAAATGAGGGGGTTTTAACGGAGTGAAGCAAATTTTAATTTTAGCATAGAAAGATTACCCAGGAGAAAGTGACTTATCCGCCTCATTGACTAGTTTCATCTTGAGGGAATTATTTTCTATGACTTTGATTAAGAAACGTGACTTGAAAGGTAATTAATTGGCAGTGATGGCTACATCCGTTGGCAAATTTTTATGTTTTGCAGTTCTTCAAACCTCACTTGATTCTCTTGATTTTGTTTCTCTTTATCTCTTTTGTTGCAGGTGTTTACCGAGTAACCATAGATGCAGAGCAACAGTTGGTCACAGTATCAGGAAGTGTGGATTCTGCGACTTTGATCAAAAAACTAGTCAGAGCTGGCAAACATGCTGAGATTTGGTGCCAAAAGCCCAGCCAAAGCCAAAAGCAAAAGGCTAACTGCATCAAAGATGACAAGAGTAACAAAGGCCAAAAGCAGAGCTTGATCAAGGGCCTGGAAGCCTTGAAGAACCAACAGAAGTTTCCTGCTTTTAGCTCTGAAGAAGAGGATGATTATTTGGATGAAGACGAAGATGACAACGACGAAGATGGGCTTAGGTTTCTCAGAGCAAACCAGATGGCTCTTTTGGGGCAGCAAGCCATGAATGCTGACAATGCAAGTAAAAGTATTGGGGCTATGGCTGCAGGGTCCAATCACGGAAATAAGGTCAACAGCAATGTTGGACATCGGAATGCTGTAAAGAGAGGAAACCCAAATCAGAATATGAGTGTGAAGGTTAATCAAGGTGGGGTAGACCAGAAAACCATGGCAGCTTTGAAAATGAACAATTCCCAATTAGATGTTGGAAACTTGAATGCTGGGGAGGAGGGGAAAAGGGGGATAGGTACAATGATGAACCTAGCTGGTGTTCATGGAAGCGGAGCTAGTGTGGGTAACGGAGCTGGTGGTTCAGGAGGCAATCCCAATGGGTTTGGAGCATATCAAGTTCTATCAAATAATGGGTGTCACGAGTCCTCCGCTGTCGCGATTCCTACTGGTGGATATGCTACAGGTCAACACCCATCATCCATGCTGATGAACATGAACGGTTACAACCACCCAGCATCATTGATGATGAATATACAAAACAGGAATGTCATGCAACAGCAACCCCAGATGACGTATCATATGACTCCTTTTATTCCACCCAGCACTGGCTATTATTACAATTATAGCACTGATCCTTTTCTCTGTACCGAACAACCTAATTTCACTGGTGATCATTCTGCAGCAGCTTCATCCCATATTTTAAGCGATGAGAACAAAAGCAGTTGTTCAGTAATGTAGTGGAGAGAATGTGTAGAGTATAAGAAAGGAGTAATTGTGTTTGACATTTAGTGGAGTCGGTGGATCTTGACAAAGATTCTCTGTTGTGGTCGGGAGGGTGAAAGCTGGCTGGCTTTGGGTCGGATATGCTCAGTTGCAACTTCAGTAAATATATCATGTAGTTTTTAAGATGTTTCTTGCTTCTCTAATCGTGGCTCATCCTCTCTGTTTTCACCTGTGTGTGTGTGTGTGTGTGTGTGTGTGTGTGTGTGTGTGTGTGTGTGTGTGTTTGTGGAGAGCTCCATGGTTTGTTAAGTGAACGCAAGTATATATTATATTTACAAGGCATATTATATTAATATTATTTATGAAATATAAAATAATATATATATATATAATATAAAAATTAATTATAATTATTTAAATTTATTATTTTTAATATATTGATAATAAACGAGTGACATCGGTTACTGCGGTTGTACCGGGCATGATGGGTCATTTTTGCAGAGAGCAGGAACCAGCTGGGGACAATGTATCACATTACCTACCTGTGGTGTAAAAAAGTATTTGTGTGCATCTTAGTGAGGTATGCACGTGTACTGAGCGTGCAGTGTTTTTAATGGTTTCATCGACGGGGTACTACAGCATTAGCAAAACACAACAGTATTCTGTATTTGGGTGAACCAGCAGTTGCAAATATGCCATTCATTGTAAGACTAATTGATCTAGGGTTTCGTTCTTTATCATATAGTGACATGAATTTAAAATTTTGCCAAAATGTTTGTGAGTCTATTTATACGTCTAATCTTAAAAATAATTAATGATTTTTATTAAATTTTATAATATTTAATATTTTTTTATAAATTAATGTACATTCTGAATTCAGCATAATTATCCTTATATCTTTGTTTCTTTTTTTTTTTTTTAAATTAGTTTTTTGTCTTGTCAGTTTCCAATTCAATTCCCATGCCCAACAGTACAGTTTCCAAGAACAGGGTCTACTGCATATTATTTTTCAACTAATGCTAGGATTAAACAGGGGTGTTGTGTATTCTTCCAGTGTTTTTGAATTCACCACGTCCTTCTTATTAATCTCAGACTAATCACTGACTAATTCTATAATTAGAAAAAAAATTTTGTACAATCCGAGTCACATAGAAATTAAATAAAAGAATGCTACAATACAAAACTAAACCAGGCAAAATAAATATGCTAGAGTGAGATAATAAGATTAAATTGAGTAGTAGTACTTTGGCTGTGCTGCCGCTTTTGGGAACACTGTTTGTTTTCAAGAAGAATGTACCTACCTTCTAGTCCCCACCATGAAGCGGCCCCCAGCATGCTATTCCTGCCATTTGCTAGCTGTTGGTCACATCCTGTCAATGGCTTCTGTATGTCTGTATGTATCCATTAGTCAGCAGTTCTCAGTTATATCAATTAGGCCTTAATCATCACTCTTCAATATAGTAAATTCTTTGCAACTGATTAAACTATCCGAAGATCGATCCTCCATTAAATTAAAGGGCGTCCTGTTGAGTCTGGGAATGGTTTGGGTTGACTCCGTTGAACATTGTGGTTGTAGACTATAAGCTTCTGCCAGGCCCCATAAGATTTTAAAGACAATTGGAAGTTTGAGCCTTTTGGGGGGTATTTCATCAAGGCTTGGACCTTTGGGGGCTATTTCATTAGGCTTGGAAAGAGAACCAAGGAACTTCGAAGAGGAGAATTCAAGTTTACAATAGAATTGAATTTCATTCTCCAAGCACAAAAATACTTAGGCATGGATGAATTCGAACATGAAACCATATGCTTTAACATTCCTAACTTTCAGATAACATTAGCCCCAACTCACTTGGTCATAAACGGAGACAAGTGATCTACACGTTGGAGATCCTCATAATCTAATGATTCCAGGTGCAAACTGTTGAAGCTCTTAGTCGGTTCACCTTGGAAAAGGTTGCCTCAGGAGGAGACGCCACTAACGAAGAAAATCTGTGAACCACAATAATTGAAAGTCCAAAAGTATACATAAACAAAAGATTTTTTTTTTTTTTTTTTGTTAAGGGCTTGTTAAAGATAGACTACTAAATAAAATAAGAAGGAAAAAGCAAGAATGAGGGAAAAACAAATTGAAAATGTTTCACTTTTTTCCCAAGCAAAATAAGAAAATAGGCTGACTTATTTCTTTCGCATAATTAAGCATCGAGCCAAAAAGTCATGCCCCCCCACTTAAATATAGAAAACGGCATTAAAATTCTATGGTCAATAGGATAGGATATACCCTTGGCATGAAAACAGTGAGAAAGTCCAAAACTATGGTCCCACCCCAATCGGGTTCTTTACATAAAGAGATTCAACGTACCGAAAAAAGGGTATTAATTCTATGAACAAGAACTTGTGCACTAGTCTACCCAAGCTAGGAGGCAATAACATGCATGAAGAAACCAAACCAGAATTGTTGGACAGGGGATTGAATATTTGCTCAATTTGATTCCTGTGCCTAAGGCCTAAGTGGTTCGTTTGCTCACAACAACAGAAATAAAAAGAGAATTGAGACAATTCACATCAAATGCCATCTGGTTTAGAGCCGTGCTGGTTTCAACCAAGTCCAGCATGGCCCACCCTAGGTTTAGGCCTCATTTGTTTCCTAAGTTCCGTTTACATATAAAACGACGTAGCAGTAAATTTATTTTTCCTTTACGAATCATTAGATTAACTTGTTAAACATGCATGCTTAATTTTTTAAAATTTTTAAAAAAAAAAAGTGTATTTCAAGTATATTTGAAGCTTGATCTAAAGACACATAAATTTTAAGTTTATAACTGAATAGGGGTTAATTGGACAGGCCGAAAAACCAATTACTAATTAGCTAGTGAAATGAGTTATGTGCTTGAGATTCTGTCTCACACATTTTTTTGCCCTTACCCCTTTTAAATTCTTTGTGGCACCTTATAATTCACTTTGATTTGACTTCATCTCATGTAACTTCGAGGTATAATTTAGTAATCACTATAGGCATAAAGATTCAAGGTGATTCAAGCGAAGTTTGAATCACATTCCTTACTCATAATTAATTCTTGTATTTTGAATTAAATTCCTTAAACCCTCTATAATTAATTTGATGGTGCTAACTACAACTACTTGAGAAATAAGTTAATTATATATATCTAATTGCATGATTATAAACTTTGAGAAATAATTGAGAGTAACTTATAAAAAGTCTTAAAAGTAAGTACTAGTAAAAAATAGAGTGAGTCTATTACAAAATCTAAGAGATTCAAAACCCTTAACTCCAAAGTTATTATATGTTTCGTTATGATTTAAATGTTAGTGAATAGAATAAAGTATTTTCATATAAGACAACAAAAGAGACATTGGACAAATTTAAAGTCATTCACGAGAGTATTATACAAGTAAAGGACATAATGATCAATTTACTCGCTTATAAATATGAGTTTTTTTGAGATGAAAAGTGATAAGACAATCTTGGAGATATATATGAGGTTTACCAACATTATGAATCCATTCAACAACCATATAAAAGTGATTGAAATGAGTGATCCTGTAAGGTAAATATTATGATTATTTTCATAATCTTGAAACCCCAAGATAATCTCGATCACTAAATTCAAAAATTTAAATACCTTAGATTTGAATAAGTTGATAGGGTTTTTGCTAACTTATAAAATTACTTTCACTAAAAATATTATTGAAAAGAAGAAAAAAATTACTTTTAAAGGCCTATCTCCCAAGAAATGCAATGATGATGAGAGGAATCAATACATTCAAGAGGATGAAGAGTAGTTCATCATCTTAACTAAGAAGATCACATAACTTTTAAGAAAGATGAAACAAAATGGCAAGAGAACCCCTAAGAGCAATCAAGATAAGGATAAAATTATTTATTATAATTGTAACAAATTTTGTCATATTGCTCACAAGTGTCTTACAAACAATAAAAATAATAGAAAGCCGACTAGGAAAGTCCTCTTAAAATTATTTAGGATGACCCATGTAATTCAAAAAGCAATTATGATGATATTAGAATCAACTTAACATAAAATGGTGAAAATTTAAAATTCACAAAATTTTAGAATCAATCAACTTATAGTATGGATTGATTAGTGAACAAATAAAAAAGAATTGAAGTAAAGAAGAAATATAGAATTTGAGTGGATGATTAGATTTAAGGCTATAAGACACCAACAAAATTCAAAAAAATAAGAATAGAGAATTTTAAATTAGTTGATTAAACCATAAATTATTTTTTACTATTTTTTTATAAATTATATTATAATTAGACTTAAATTAACATAAATTTTTAAATATTTAAATGAAAATATTTAAATAATAAAATTTTTAAATTTTTATATTAACTAAATTTAATTTAAGGTAAATTTATATATAATTTTTTAATTTTAAAAAATAATTAAATTAATTAATTTAAGAATTTTTTTTTTAAAATTTTTTTTTAAAAATTAAAAAGATTTTTTCTCTTCTAAGAAAATAAACAAAATTTAAAGTAAAATTTTCATTTTAAATAAATTTGAGAGTATTTTGAATAATTTTTTTTTAAAAGAGAAGATTTGAAAATAATATTTTTTCTTTTCTTTTTTTGTCAAAAAAAAATTTTATAATCATAAAAATTTAATTAAAATTTAGATAAAATTATATGAAAAAATAATTTTTTTATTTAATTATAATCAAATTTTTATTGATTAATTTATATTATAATTTTATTTTTATAATTATAATATATTTTAATATTATTAATTTTAAAATTTATAAAAAATTATAATACAATTAATATTAAAATTTTCTTTCCATCTTTAAAATTTATATTTACATTGGTATTAAATCACATAAATTATTAACAAAATTTATTTTCATAAATCTCTCCCTTTTGTTTTTGAATTTTGCGTTTTCGAATATCCATTAATTGTGGGGTAGCGCGTAGAAATGAGAAAGCAATCAGACAAAGGAGGGCATAAAAATATCTAAAAATCAAACGGACGCCTTTCAAATGGAAAGGGCCTTTTGCTTTCTATCATGGTTGGAACCATCGAAATCCAACAAAGACAAGCAGGACTTTTGTTGCTAATTTCTTTCTTTAATTATTATAAAAGATTCCACTTTTTAGCACTTGCCATCCCCCAAATTTTCCACACTCACCCCCTCACAAATTCCCCACCCTCCCCCATTTACCCCTTTCTCTCTGTGTGTGAGCGTGCTTTGACAACGATGGAGAGATATTTGTTGCTACACATCTTGTCTATGGCACTGCTTGGAGGGCTGGTTCCATCATGGGCAGAAGACAAGCTTATAAGTCCATCGAGGTTGGAAATGTTTGTTGATGAGCTTCCAGACGTCCCCAAAATCAGAGGCTTTGATTTTGTTGATGGTGCTCCCAAACCCAGGAAACTGGAGATTGGCATGTACGAGAAAAAATGGGTGAGTTCTTCCTTGTTTCTACTTCTATTCTACTCTTGATTGCTTTGATTTTCTTGGAGAAAGCCAAAAGCTTACGGCATATTTAAACCCTGGAAAATCAAAAATCCAAAGTTCGTAAAGAACTCAAATTCACATGAAAAGAAATCCAAATGAAGGTGTCCGTAGTTACCACAATTATACTTAGAAGCTTGGTATTTTCTGTTTTGCGTTAATTATTTTTCTTTTAAATTTTGATAATCTCTTCCTTATTGATTCCTTTTTTGTTTCAATTTCTTTCAATTAAACACTTAAATTTTCCTCTTCCTCTGCGATACAGAGATAGAGAGATAAGGTTAAAGGGGCTTCCACTTGAGCTTGATTTCTGCTGATTTTTTTTTTTTATTTATTATTTTCGTACAAAATGACAACGCCTATAATATGGGCACTAACCTTCTTGTTTAGTGACCTCTTTTACGTGGTTGAGGATAATTAGAATTGTTGTTTATATAAATAAACTGATCACAAATGCACATTTCAACGACTATGACTGTGTTTTTATTGTGGATTCGCGTCACTGTCGCTTTCAACCTCTCGCTGTCAACCTGGCATTAATTCAATGTTTAATTAACAACATTTTCCTTGTCATTGGAGACTTATCATGGTTGGAATCACTTAATTTAATCCATTGGGTTATCTGCTGGAATGTTCTGTGTTGTTTAATCCTTAATTTAGTGAAAATGCGAAACAATTCTTTTGGGCCCATCAGGGGTTAAAGTGTTGATGTCCTAGAGAACACCTTTGCTTTTGCTTTATGCAGAAATTTCACCGAGACCTGCCTCCAACGCCGGTGTTCGCATATGGTACATCCAAGAGTAATGCAACCGTCCCGGGTCCAACCATCGAGGCCGTCCATGGCGTTGACACCTACGTAGAGTGGACTAATCACCTCCCTTCAAAGCACATACTTCCTTGGGACCCAACAATCCCGACTGCCATACCTTCCGGAAAGAAGGGCATACCTACGGTGGTGCACCTCCACGGTAACATCGGTGAACCCGAGAGTGATGGTAATGCTGGGTCATGGTTCACCCGTGGATTTAAAGAGAAGGGTCCAAAGTGGACCAAGAAAATTTTTCACTATGACAATAATCAGCAGCCTGGGAACTTATGGTACCATGATCATGCCAAGGGGTTGACTAGAGTCAACCTCTTGGCTGGCTTGATAGGGGCCTACGTTATCCGCCATCCTGCCGTTGAATCGAGACTTAGACTCCCACACGGTGATGAATTCGATCGGACGATGATGGTGTTCGATCGTAGCTTTCACGAGGATGGAAAAATATTCATGAATTCTACAGGAAATAACCCCACCATACACCCACAGTGGCAGCCAGAATACTTTGGCGATGTAATTATTGTCAATGGCAAAGCATGGCCACGTATGACAGTACGACGTCGTAAATACAGATTCCGCATCATCAACGCCAGCAATGCTAGATTCTTCAGGTTTTTTTTCACCAATGGCCTCCAGTTTATCCACGTGGCGTCTGACTCGGTCTACCTGGAAGAGTCGACCACGACCAAAGAAACTCTTCTGGCCCCGTCTGAGATTGCTGATGTGGTTGTTGACTTTTCAAAGTCAAACTCAGACACTACTATTCTAGCCAATGATGCAGCCTATCCTTACCCAACCGGAGATCCAGTCAACAAAGCCAATGGTATGATCATGAAGTTCATTATCAATAAACGTCCGGAGGTCGACACGTGTACGGTGCCCAAAACGCTGATAAAGTACCCCTCTCCCGATTTATCCTGTGCATCGCAAACACGGTACATTGCCATGTATGAGTACACAAGCGACATCGATGAGCCAACCCATCTTTACATCAACGGAAGATCATACGACGCTCCGGTCACAGAGACGCCAAGGGTAGGGACCAGTGAGGTGTGGTACGTCATCAATCTAACCGACGACAATCATCCATTGCACATTCATTTCGGATTGTTTGTGGTGATTGATCAAACGGAGCTGGTCAATCCAGAGAGGTTCAAGGCGTGCATGATGAAAATGAACGATGCGATCAAATGTAAAATTGGAAACTATGCACGTGGTAGCAAGTTACGGGTGCCGGCTCACGAGAAGGGGTGGAAGAACGTGTACAAGATGAGACCGGGTTACGTGACAAAAATTTTGGTAAAATTTGCCTACATACACACCAATTCATCCTATCCATTCGATCCAACCAAAGAACCTGGTTACGTGTACCATTGCCACGTAAGCATTCACTTCTCCCTCTCATTCTACAGTTTTGTTTCATGCTACTGGCTAGTATTCGAAGAGAATCCTTAAAACTGCTTAATCATTATTCCATTTGCATGAATATTTAATTTTTTTTTTAATCTCCGGTTCGAGTCATAAAAATAATGATAAGGTTACGAAACTTAGAGGTTTCATAGGGGTTATCGCATATAAGAGATGTCACAATTTGATTTGCTAGATGTAATCTCATGGATAGATTAGCTTTAGCTAACGATGTGCATGTTCTGAGATATCTTCACGCCCTTCAAGAAGATATCTGTAATAATTCAGAGAGATCTGTAATAGAAAAGCTTTCCTTAATGTCTTGTTGCTGGTCCACTGGCTTTGCTAGCCTGTCCATAAAAGTCCAAAAATGATATAGTAACCACATTACTATCCCAAAGCTAGCACACATATTCTTGTGTGTGTGTGTGTGTGTGTGTGTGTTTTTTTTTTTTTTTTTTTTTTTTTTTTTTATTTTTTTGTGGGTGTGAATTGGGTAATTAAAATGATCCTTTGCCTTTGTGGGCAGATTTTGGATCATGAAGACAATGTGATGATGCGACCCTTGAAGTTGGTAAAGTGAGGCGACGAACTGAGAACATATGTTTGTTTAGCGAAGAAACCGTGTGGGAATAAGAATCTATCGTCACTCTCCGTGTCTGTTTTTGAAAAAGAAGATTCCTCACTTTCTTTTAAAAAAAAAGAATGTGATTCCTATCTTTGAATAAATTGTGATTCCCATATGTTGCCTATCAATCAATCCCATTATTTATAACTACCTAATAAAAATACTTTAATGTTTCAACAAAAGAGTACAATTATCATATTAAAAACCCATGCACTCATCTCTATAAGCTATTCATGTCTATATTCTGTACTCCTTGAAATAATATTTTTTTTTTCTTTTTTTCATTATCCTTAATATTTATTTATTTTTTTCTCTTTATCGTATTTATCTCTTTACTCGCCTCTTAGTAGCTTTGTATGATGTTTATCTCATTTTTTTTTGTTCAATAAGAAATAAAATGTTGTTCGAACAAATATTTTGGCTAGGCATTAGGCGCTATCCGAATTTTTTTTAGGCAAAACTCTTTGTTTGAATTTTTGTTTCAAATTATCAAAGCCAGGAAGAAGAAGCAGCTACGCTTGCAACCGTAACTTTTCTATTAACCAACCAAGATTAACTTCAATAAATAAATAAACGAATCAAGGGACTAACTTTGTTTGTCACATTCTCATTCTTAAGACATTATTTTATCTAAAAATTTAAGTTATTGAACATAACTTAAAAATAAATTATATATTAAATCACAATAAATTTCTCACCCAAAAAAAAAAATTATTTAGTAAAAAATATAGATAAAGGATAAATTTACTTTACTATATTCTAATTAAATTGTACAAATAACCTTTTTACTTTGTTTGAACAAATCTAATTTAATAAAATAAAAGATTTCATTGTCAAATTTTACCCATTTTTCTTTTTGTGTATTCCTACAACTTAGGTGCGAAATTAGGTTGGGAAGAATAACATTATTTATAATTGAATTTGAAGGTTGCATGGTATGTGAATGTAGCCTATAAATAATTTTTTATTTTGTACTTTAGAGTTGTACATGTATGCTAAGTATATTAATTTCTATTCTCAAAATCAATGGTCAAATTGAATGGATCAATGACTTATTGGAAGAGTATCTTCAACACTATATGATTGTTAGTAATGAAATTGGCTAGAGTTATTGGATTCAATATAATTTTGCTATAATTTTCATTGATCCTCCTTTATAAGTATAAGTTCCTTTACATTAATTATTAGACATTAGTCCTTTACTCTTAATGAAATTATAAGGATAAGTTTTAGAGGGAATTAGTTAACTATTTATCAATATGCTTACTCGAAACAATAACTATTTGATGAAGCTTAAGGTAGCTTAAACAAGGTAGTAAGACATATAAAAAAGTATGCTGATAAGGGAGAGACGAGATCTTGAGTTCTGAGTTGGTGATAAAGTGTTGTTAAAACAAATTTTTCAAATATGAAAAATAATTAGTAGTAAGACAGTGCATTGTTAGTTGATTCCTAAGTATAATGGGCCTTTTGATGTGATAAAGAAGGATGGTAATGTTGCTTATCAGTTACAACTACCTTAAAGGTTGAAAGAATATATGACCTTCCAAGTGAGCTTCTTAAAACTATTTCATAAAAAAAAATAATGGTATAAGCCTCTAAGGAAACAAGCAAGACATACTCTATCAACATTCAAAATAAAGTTTTAGCATGGAGTGAAAAGATCTTAAACTATCAAATGAAGGAGTAAAGTAAGAAGGATCGTTGAGTTAAATACTTAGTAAAGTGAAAGAATGCTCCAAACAGTGAAACTAGTTAGGAAAATGGATACAACTTTATAATAATTCAAGAAGTAAATCCAAAACTACTTATAAACTATACCAATGAGGGTATTGGCCTTAACTAGTGAGAGTGGTTTATTAGTCCTTTGAGCCTATTGATTAAAGGCATGTAAGCAAATTAGGGTATTTTACATTAATTCTTACATGAAACTAGGGTGTTAGCACCTAAGTAAATAAAATGTGGTGAGAACATGTGAAGAGCAACGCAATATGAGAGGCTAATGCATTATTGTCAAGAGGGTAAAGGTGTTTAAGTTGTTAATTGGTGCAATAACATGCACCAATAATGTTGGCGTAAGTTATTGGCAAGTAAGTAATAGTTCAAGCAAATTAATATCTCTTACTATCAAATGAACGTAAACTCTAATACTTTTTAGAAGGGTAGTGCATGTCTTCAATTGAAGTTAGTTAATGTTGACGCACAAAATTTGGTTCAAGTTGACAATATAAGAGTTATGTGTTACAACAACATCAATGGGTTGTTGATGGACAAGCTTTGAGCTCATGTTGATGTTGTATAAAGTTGGTTATGCTTAGCAAGCTTAGCATATATTTGGAGTGTAAACCAAGTTAAGATATGCTCGATACACCACGAAAATAAGGGAATATAGATAATGATCCTATGAAAACATGAGGGCATGTATTGGTGGTAGAAGTAGTAAGGAAAGAGAGCTTATATGAGATAATGTGTTAGCATGTTCTCCTTGAGTGAATATGGGTAGCTAAAGAAGGTGTTGATCAAGGAAGTTGATGAAGTGTCATGTTTTAACCAAGAAATAGGTGAGTGCTTCTAAGAAAGGAGATTCTTATTATATATAATTAGCTTGGTAGCCAAGTTATATATGTTCATATGTAGTTATGATGTTAACTACTAATATTATAAATATAAATATATGTAGTATGACAATCAAGAAGTCATACCAAAAAGTGAATGAAAACATTTCCTTCATATTTTATGTAAAATGTTATAAAGGTTGACAAGTATTTCCTATAAGTATTATTATGCCTCGTGTGTTTTAAATTGATTGAAATTAAATGACTTAGTGTCATAATTTTTAGAATTTTGATTGAAAAAATTCTTATAATGACAATTACCATGAATTAAATTCACAAGAAAACCCAATCAAAATTAATTTTATGATGTTTTAAAAAAATATTTAGCATTTATATATTTAATACGAGAGAATTATTTTTAAAGAAAATAAAAATAAAAATTTAAAAATAAATTTTTTAAAAATTTCTTTAATTTATAAATTAAGAATTTCTATCTATCACTTAATAATTACAATAGTATTACATAGAATCCAAAGTTTTGAAAATGCAAATCTTTTAAATATAAAGAAAACATAAATAAAAATTTGGGAATATGTATTTTGTTTTTTTTTTAATTTTTTTTTTCAATTTACGGATTAAGAAAAAATCGTTGGTTGAAAGTTTCTATCTACCACTTCGTAATTTTGACGACATGAGATAGAACCCAAAGTCCCGGAAATGCAAATCTTGTAATAAACCTTTCCCTAGTTCTCTTCCTACCAACAATTTAAATGACAAAGGGCACTATCTTCCAGGTACAGTCATTGATTAATAGATCAAGAAGAAATATTATTAATTGATGAACAGCCATTACATGCAATCTGGCATGGAAAAAACAATCAAATTACATAATAGCAATATTCTAGGAGTGAAAAAATAAATGAAGATCCACACAAAAAGAGAACACAAACAATTTTGTTTTTCTATTGGGGCTACACTGTTATTAGTGGCTTGTGAATAAATGCAGATCCACACAAGAAGAGAAAGAGGCCCCAATAGAAAAACAAAACGAGGAAAGCCCAAAACAAATTTACAAAGCACGGCACTAATGTATGTGTACTCTCCAATAAGAACTGTATTTAATTACATGAACACATTTAAAGTCAACTTAGAACTTCTTGATCTGACGTTGCATTTGAGTCAACCGATTGAGTCAGGAGTGGAGTGCCGTTAGGTGCTAGGTGCCAGACAATTGCACATTCAAATAAAATAAAAGGAAGTTAATTTCACTCACGTTATTTTATAATTTTTATAAATTAAGTAATAAATTATTATTTTTTAAAAAATAAAATATATTAAATTTAAATAATTATTTAAATATAATATCATTTAATTTTAAAATTTTTTATATAATTTTTTAAAATTAAATAATAAATTATTAAAATATATTTAATTTAAGTAATCGTTAAAATAAAATATAATATTTTTTAATTTAAAAATTTTTATGTAATTTATAAAAATTAAATAATAAATTATTAAAAAATTTTTTAAAAATTAAAATTAATTAAATTTAAATAAAAATAATTATTTAAAAAATAATATAATTTAAATTTAAAAATATTTTAAATATTTTTTTTATAAATTAAATAATAAATTATTAAAAATTTTAAAAAATTAAATATGTCAATTACTTACTTAAGTGAACTTAATATTATTTAAATTAAAAATTTTTTTAAGTAATTTTGTTAAATAACAAGAGAGTTAATTTAACTTTCTTGAGTCAAATTAGAAGCCTTCACGCGGCGGTTATTGTCGCGTCCTGTTGCCTGCTGTTTCTCTCAGATTTCTATACCATAAATCGTCTTGATTGGCTTGGCTGGGAAAAACACGAGTAGGAGCCCAAGACATAAGTTGGTGGCAGCGTACTTCCTACTTTATTGGCGAACACTCTTTTTTTTTTTTTATGACAATCTTGTAGCCTTACTTGAGAAGGTACTCATAAATTTCAATCTTTAGAAGGGTGCGGTGGAAGTCATTCCAAAGCTATGTAGTAACCGCGATCATGATACTTTCATTGCAGACGTATTAACAAAATTGGCAAGTCTCCCGTAAACTCTGAACTCATTTATTAAGATTTGAACTTGAAAAAGATATGGAAGGCTTTACGTAATTTATCTTATATTTCTAGAGAGAATATTGTCAAAGTTTAAAGGTGAATCTCTAACAGCTACGGTTTCGCCACTGTCAATTGAAGTAGCTGTAATTTGTCTTATTTATTTATTTATTTATTTTTTATTAGCAGCGGGACAGAGTAGGTAGGGTAGGTTTAAGTCAACGTTATATCTAGTTGAATGAATTGGTAAATTAATAAATAATTAATTAAAATATAAATTAATAAATTATAAATTAGTATATTAGTTATAATATTTTTAAAAATTAATGATTAAATTAGTCAATTAATTAGTTATGGGTAAAACTATAATTTTGATTTTTTTTTAAAAATTAATGATCAGTAAATTAATTAATTAAGTTATAAATTAATAAATTAATTATTTTTTTAAATTTAATTACCTTTAAAAATTTATAAAAAATTTAAAAAATACACGAAATATAAATAATAATTTTTATTAAATAATTTCATAATTTTTTTTTAAAATATTAATCATAAATTTTTTTAAAAATAATTTATATAATATATTTATTTATATTTCAATAAAAATATATATAATTATATATTATATATTATATAAATATTTATTTTTAATTAAAAATATCTTATTTATATCATAATATTATATTTTTAATAAAAAAATTATAAAATAAAATAAAAATATATAAATTATTATATATTTTATATTAAATTTATTTATATTTATATATATATTATATTAATTAATTTATATTTATATATATATATATATTAATTTTATTAATTTAATTTTAATTAAAATAATTAAGTTAATTAAATTTTAATTTTTTTTATTTTATGATTAATTCAATTTTTATATTTTTTATATAAATTCATGCACGAAAGAGATGCGTGCTCACACATTACACTAGAAAATGCAGTTATAATAATACAACGTACATCTGAGTCTGTTTCTGATCCAAGATTTCGCCTCAAAACCAGCCTGTAACTAAGCAATCAGATCACGATCTCCACCAACAATCATCTTAGCCGTGCAGTCCGCAGAGTGGTTAGTTTCCCTGTTTTGGTAGGTAAAAGACATTGAAGGGCCATCCTAGAATATCATCTTAGCCGTGGAGTCCGCGGAGTAGTTAGTTTCACTATTTTGGTAGGTAAACAACGTCGAAGGGCCTTCCTAGATCTTGCTAAACATGGTGATGGTGTTTAACAAAATAGTCATATTTGCAAAGGCCTAACATCTGGTTTGTTCACCCACGCCCTACCTTCGAATTGCCCTTAAGTAGCAGTTCTTCAACTTGTTAAAATCAAAAAATTTTCGGTTCATCAATCTCGTCCCATACCTTTTGCTTGAATAGATCATCAATGGCTTTCCGTACAACGATCAGGTATGCTTAATTCGATTTGGCAATTCCTACTATGATTTGAAATCAGCATTTGACCATGCCCCATCTACCACCCATCTTATACTTAACAGTTCATAAGTCGACCAAGATATTATTGAAAATGAAAACCAGTGACCCACAAGTCCATAGTATTATCCCCATTATCAGTACCATCCATGCTGCCCACAGGGAATCAAATGTCGGGCTCACACCCCAAGATATCCCCCACACCTTCTGTCTAAACTCTCCAGGCTAAGAGGTCCACAATGCGTGAACAATTGGGAATGATTTCTTCATGATTGTGATAGAAGTTTCTGTAATTTGTTGATTATTTATAAATCCCTTAATCTCAACGTGAATAACTCATCCGGTAAGCAGGATAGTAAATGACACTAAGACTGTTACGATTTCTATGTCATAATAGATTAAATCAGAGAGTTCTGTCCAAAGTTTTGAATTTCGGTAACAGCGATATTAGTAATTACAGCTAAAGTGACCGCAATTGAGATCAAGACGGTATCGTGTTAGGCAGCCATCGTTGTCACAGTGTCGTGGTCACATTCCACTGTTTCTAACATTGATTCACGAAATGGAAAAACAAGGGTGGAATTCTATTCCTTTATCAGGGTAATGACACTCTCACCCTACACAGTCACTATTATAACTGTACACGTTTATGTATGCGTTTAATCCCACCAAAAAATTGGTAGGATTGGAATCCACGAGGTACATACCAATAGGGCCATATTAACTATTTCTCTTTTTTGAGCAGCGGGCCATCCACTATTTCGCTTTTGATTTCATTGTTCCTTCACTATTAGTTCAGTAGAGGGAATTGACTCGTGCCCAATATGTCTCCTGATACATTGCTTCAATGAAAGAGGCTTTTTATAAACGAATTCAATCTGCTTATCCCAAAAATAAATAAAAAAGAAAAGGCAGACCGCTGATTAATGAGTTCTAAGAGCTCAAGTTTAGAGCCGTTGCTGTTCCAAGATTGTTGCTGCAAGTCAAAACTTGAGCAACTTCATTTACTTTGCCTTTTTTTTTTTTCAATGCCAATCTTTTGGGTTTTGATCTGTATGTTTGAGGGTTATGTTTATCTACATATACGTCAACATACTTATCCAAGGATTGGCGGGCACACCAGATCCACATGCATATCAACCAAAGGTCCGAGCTTGAATTTATGGTCTTAGGAATTATCGTACTATACGCTGAAAGAAAGATATATATTATCTATTAACATAATGTTAAATATTATAAAATATAAAAATTTAGTGATAAATTAAATATTTAAATGTTTTTATAATTAAACAAATACTGTAAAAAAAGATGTCCTAAAATATTTTTCTTAAAAACAACATGAAGCTAAAATTTTTGCGTGTTTTTATTGGATAACATATCACATCGGGAATCCCATTCTTATCCAATTTGGGATTTTCGCGTTTTTTTTTTTTTTAATTGATATGGTACTACTAGTTGTTGCATCGCACGGCTATCATGCGACAAACTACTCAAAAGACTATACCAAACATTCCTCAAGATGTTGCAAAGAATGGTAGGAAAATGGTGGTAAGTTATTTATAACCTTTTTTTTTTTTTTTTTTTTCATTCAGTTTTTGGTTCTTATGCATACGAATATGGGGATTTGAACCTGTGTTTATGCGGAAAGAGGACATACATGACTATCATTTTCATTCGTTTTCCTTTAATCCATTTGAGTCACTGTGGAATACAGGTTACTCAACAAAAGACAATTTAATTTCTTTTCAATGACCTTTATCTTGCACCTTTAAGCAAGAGTTGATCTTGCAAAAAAAAAAAAAAAAAAAAAAAAAAAAGAAAAAACCAAAACACAGTTGGCAATCAAATTATCTGACATCCACACATGCAAAAAAAAAAAAAAAAAGGAAATAATAATAAAAACATTTTGGATTGCAGACCAATATGCGAATATCCTCTTCTATAACATGCAATTGTGCGAGCTAGTTTGTCAAACCCCCGGCGGTACTGGGCAAGGGGTGAACTAATGAAAGCTAGTCCACTTAGATTTATTTTATTTTATTTTATTAATAAATATAATAAAATTTTATTTTTAATATAAAATATAAATTTTTTGAAATGTACTTACTCTTTCCAACAGTTGGATGATGGAGTTTGGTTGACTTGCTTCCTTCCCCGAACAGTGTGGCATGAGAGATGAACGAAAAGATGAGTATTAGCTGCCAATGTGTCCTAGTATTGTGTTTTTGAATTTTAAGGGATTGTTATGTTTCTTTTATTTGGATCATTATAGAAATTTCAGACATTTTTGGAATTTTGTATAGGAATCTCTGTGCTTATCTCAAGGTCTGTTTGAGTTCTTGATAGTCATTAATAATACCTAATTTTTGCTGTATAAAAATAAATAAATAATTAAATCAAAAGGGTCAGGTTCATTGGTTTATGATGGTGGTTGAAGTCATGCAACCAAAGCACAAGGTCCTACCATTACTTCTATTTTCTCTTCAAGAGAATTAAGGGGTTAACAGTTGACCTGATCCAATAATTATTAATTGGGTCACATCAATCATTGTAAGCTGCTCGTAACTCCTCCCATTCAGTGTGTAAGAAGCGTAAGCATGGAAAACTAGAGGCTATGGAAAATAAAAAAAAAAAAAAAAGGGAAAAAACAATTGTTAAAAAGATTTTTCTCTGAAAAATGCCGCCAGAAGTTCTCCATTGATTCTCAAGATGAAGAGTCTTGGGTTGTAAAAAAGGTGTGACCCGAATGCATGGTATTTGCTTAAATCGCTAGAAAAGAATCACCTAGACATCCTCATTTAACCACACACACACACACACACACATTACGAAAGTATTCTTGATATTTGTCACATAAAAATCTTTCATCCACGGTAGTTTTTGAATACCTTTACTCCCTCTAAAAAGTACTGATAAAGATGGGAATTCAAGAATTAAAATTTTGGTATAATTCAAAATACAATGACTTGAATGTAATCTATATCAAAACTATAGAGTTTATTGTAAAATTTTCGGGATGAATGCAAAAATATTCATGAAGTATGAAGCCTTTAGTTAATCAAATAAAATTTTATCTTGAACATTTGGTCCTTGTAAGATTAAAATGTTAATGGAAAAGATTTTAGGAATAAAGCGTTCACATATGAGTGAAAAAAAAAATATATTTTTTCAATTTAAATTGTTAGGACTTTGAGGTAATACAAAACTAGATACAAGAACAAAATTGTAAGTGTAAAAGAGGAAAAAAAAGTGGAAAATATTAAAAATTGAACTTTAATGGGTCAAATTATATTATGAAACAAACTTTGAAGGAATTATTGTTAGTATTTCAAGATTTTTAGTTGCACTATAATATTTTTACCTTAGAAAATGAAACAATAATTTAATAAAAGGAAATAATTTTTGTCATTAAATAAACTTTAGGGACAAACATTATTCGAAATTAAACTCTAGTAGACAAAAGTGCCTTCCATTATAAATTTTAAAATTACCATAGTACAGCCCCACATCAAGAAAGTCAAGCCCAATTACTTTTGTTTGGGTCTAGTTTTTTTCTATAAAAAAAAAAAAAAATTGAATTTTCATTCATTTCAGAAACTCGTTCTGGGCCAAAATTACATGAAAATATGATATGAAAACCAAAAGCACTCATTGCTTACAACACCATAAAAGGGAGAGGGGAACCAAATAAAGCTTTATAGATAATCCAGACAGTAGACCATAAAAGGAAACCCAAAAACTCTTACACAACTATATATATAAATATAGAAAATGTATCAGAGACAAGGGTCTCCAGTTCCCCCTTCCCTCAGGGTGGGAACTACACCTTAAACGGATCAATAGTATTATTAATGAATGAAGGTTGGTAAAATGTAAAAATATTAGAGATTGCCAGTAGCTGTCTCCTCCTTCGTGGGACTAAGGTACGTCCCCCCCCCCCCCCCCCCCCCCCCCCCCCCCAAAAAAAAAAAAAAAAACACAGCGCTAATATCCTAATTTATGAAACAAGATGTCGGCTGGAGAATTTTCCATCTGTTATCAATAGTATTATTAATGAATTAAGATTGGTTTAAAAAGACATTTTAGGGCTACAATTAAAATTATATGTATACACATTTTAGTATTGCATCTCATTATTGCTATTGAGGTTTAAAAAGAGACACATGAGACTATTTTGAAATGTAATATCAATATTTTTTAGTTTATTATTTATTTAAATTTTTTTTCTGATTTTTTTTGTCAGTTTTAGACTTTTAGTTTGCCAACAAAGGAGTCTGACGTGGGTATGCGTGTGATTGATCAAATCCTCCATATCTGTTAAACGTGTAGTGGAGACTAATGCATGTGCACAACAGGATAATCGATAAAATAATGAGCATTATTCATAATTGGTCCCATCATTGCCACGAGCTGGAGGGACTGTTTGTTAGGGTTATTCCATTGGAAGTTCCCTCCTAATTTTTTTTTGTGTAGGACAATTGTACATCGAAAACTATCAGTCAACGGGGAAGCACGTGATATTCTCATTTCCAACTCCCTTTTGTTGTCGTGCGTTTGTTCTCCAGCACAAGACCAAGTTACATGGTCAAACTTGAGAAAAAAAAGAAAAATTGGCATCAATGGGAATACAATAAGACTACGAGGAATAAGAGAGGGCAGATATCAAGAACAGCTGGAAAGAGGAAATCCTTGGGAGCCCCGGTTTTGTAAGGGTTTGCTCTCTCTCTCTCTCTCTCTCTCTCTCTCACACACACACACACACACATACACACCGCATAGGTCTTACACAACACCCAGGCATGCAGTCACGCATGGCCAATCCACCGGTCCAAGTCAACCACGTCATTTCTCACGTTATGTTATATCCAAATTGCACGCCAAATTTATATATTTAGACATATACCTATGTATCTCCATTACCTCTTCTTCTCTAATACATTGTCTTCTTAGCAATATAATGTATCTATCTCTCTACGTGGGTGTCCCTTAATTGAACATTTTCCAGCGTTGTTGGTCTCGTGGAAGAGTTTGTGAATACAACAACAATGAGAAAGCCTTGCTGTGAGAAGCTAGACAACAACAAAGGCGCCTGGTCCAAGCAAGAAGACCAGAGGCTCATCGATTACATTCGAAAACACGGTGAAGGTTGTTGGCGTACCGTCCCTCAGGCTGCAGGTTGGTTTCACTTTCAATTCTATATTTTGACAATTTCAGTTTTGTGTTTTGATACATTTGTTTGTAAGAAAGGTCTTGAAAATATGACTTCGTGTTCATGTTTTATGATGAAAATATTAGGCATACTTCGTTGCGGTAAAAGTTGTAGGTTGAGATGGATAAATTATCTAAGGCCTGACCTTAAGAGAGGCAACTTTGCTGAAGATGAAGAAGATCTCATCATCAAGCTTCATGCACTCTTAGGAAACCGGTATGATTTATTTATGTCAATTAGTCAGCTTGTAACAATTCTATTCTTCGCATTTCTTCTTTCTTCTTCTCCTTTTAGAGTTCAAAAACTGCCAATACCCAACAAAGGAACATCAACAAACGAATATTTCCTTCATAGTTTCGTTTATTTTTTCTTTTAAGGAGTCCAAATTAATCCACAATTTTTTTTTTTTTTTATAAAATGACCGTAACTTTGTGGCAATGCGACAAATGTAATCTAGTGAAAGAACTATTCAATTCAAAAAAAAAAAAAAAAAAAAAAAGAATAGACCGTGTACCTTCCTCACACCTCCCGTTACATTACTAAATATTCAAGTTCATTTTGAAGTTATAATGGCTGTATGACATGACGATTTGGGTCAAGTTCATTATTTTTCTTACACCATCAAATACGTGGTATACATAAGAATTGCACCATATACAAGTGAAACAAAAAGCAAAAGCTAATTGTTGGCTAGACATTGGATATCATTTTCCCAGAGAGAAAGAGAAAAGTACAAAACCATGAAGTCAAGAACCATATAACACACACAGAAACATCTCTGCTTTCTATTCGCATTTTATACAAATTAGCTTGAAATTAAGAAAAAAAAAAAAATTGTTCTCAGGTGGTCCCTAATAGCTGGGAGATTGCCAGGGCGTACAGACAATGAAGTCAAGAATTATTGGAATTCCCATTTAAGAAGAAAGCTACTGAACATGGGGATTGATCCAAACAATCATCGTTTAAGTCATCACCTTCCTCGTCCTCAAAGCTCTGAGAATCCATCGTCTGGCTTGAAAAATAAAACAGAAGAGGAAGTACCGTTAGCAAAACCCTCAATCGATAATAATGAGCACGAATCTGATGTTGCAAGCTGCTTGGAGGATGGCCCCCATGGCTTGCCTGACCTAAACCTTGATCTTTCAATTGCAGCTCCTTGTGCTTCGATCGCCCTTGTTGAAGAGAAGTATTAGAAGGGATAAAGTAGGGTCCGAAATTCGAATCTCGGATCCGTTCATATAAAACCCCTTCCCAAACTCAACTTTACCAAAAAGGAAAAAAAAAAGGAAGAAGAAATCGACCTTGATTTACCAAAGGAAGAAAGATGACAAGCCATTCCAGTACCTGGGACTTACTTTTAATCTGGCCGGTGTTCCAAAAATTCCAAGGGAGGCCACGCACATCTGGAAGGGTGATTAGATTGCTAAATATCAAATTCCTTAATCATTCATATATAATCGAATTCCTTTGCAATAATTCATTAGTGTTGTTCAGCATGAATGTTTATGTATTAAAAAGAGCGTGTAAATGAACATTTGATATTTATCTTCTATGTGTTAGAACAGTTTGGCCCTATTGACTCAAATTTCTTGTTGAGCCTCTTTCCTTATATACTTCAGCAAATTTGTCGGTGATGACATTAACATAACTTTTTTTTTTTTTTTTGAGAAATAAGTGAACAATTTCAAGAACAACAAAATTAATATAGTATATTCAGCACAAAGCAATTAGATTTTTTTTTTTTCCTTTTTTGGGGCCAAGTGAAGATAAAGAACAAGTAAATCCATTGCTCTTCATCTCGATCCACCTCTTGGCTATTGGACAATTTATTAAAACTGAATTATGTTACCATCCTGCCCCACCCCAGAAACCAAATGCATGACAAAAGAACACACATTAACCAAAATTAGAAGTCTGTACACTACTGCAAATGCTGCATATCATGCTTTCAAAACATCCAATCACTGTGGATTTAGATATCGAGACAATAATAATAATATAAATATTGTAGGCCCTTTTGAATATCTCTTCTAAGGAATCCAAGCTTCCGAGGATAACAGTACTTGTTATCATTATCCACAAGAAGATCTCAGTAAAAGTGGTCTCATTTCGATGTATACTTTTCACTTTGGATTCTTTTGTTGACAAACTGAAACAAGAACACATAAGCATTACGATGCTGTAAACATTTTTTAACTCCTAAGTGGTGGAATGCCACTTTGTTCGGTTGCAATTCATGTAGGAGAGCGGATAGTACGCGAACCGGAGCATTCGTGGCTCAGGACGTGCTTGGAAATTCAGGAAAAAATCAAGCAAAGAGGATCCATTGGATTGATTGTGTAGTACCATACCTTCTGCTTCATTCCCTTAGGTGGTAGTGGTAGTAGTTCGCGCATGTGCATCCAAAAGCTATACGAACTATAACGTGAGATTGCAGTACAGCGTAGATTTAACTACCCTAGACATAATGTATTTCCCCGGTGACCATGTTGATCCATCTACCATTCAATGGAAATGGAAGTGTAAATACGGCATTAATTAATTATTTGGCTCTCTCCATCTTCCAATCTGTTACCTGTCCAATCAAAATTTTGTGAATTTCTGGTCTTTCCTTTTGAAAGGTGCAAGCCAGAGTAATGCTCGGAGAATCTAACTTGAGGTCAAAATTGCCATTTGACTGTCCACTTAGTTTTAAATGCTTGAAAACAATTAAATTACTAGTTTTAAATCCTTGGAAACAATAATTGTGATGGCCAAGTAGTGCAAATCGGATGAGTCAAGTCACAATTGTTTAGAGCCTAAACTTGAGCCTCTGCATACAAAAAGCCTAACCTTTTAGCATGTTGACAATCGCTTAATCCTAAACAGTAAGCCAATCCTGGGGCGGCGAGCAACGATACTTACTAGGCTTGGTTTGCACTGCTAGTATGAACTTTGAAAGGCCCTTTATAAACGGGATGATGATGAATTGATGATCTCTTCAATACCGTCCTCTAGTCTGAACTTTCAATGGCCCTAGCTGCATTAAATTTGACGTGTTGGATGTTTATGTTGAGAGAGGTGGCTGGAAGATGGAGCTCAATACACGGCACCACATTTATTGTTAATTTGTCTCCATCGCCGAGTTTTGAAGCCATTAGAATAGAATGTTAGTTAAGTTTAAGTTTGTCTTTTGCCCAATTCAACCCTGCACATGTAGAATGCCATCTCCTTTCTAAAACAGTCTTGGCCTGCACAAGACTCGTGGTTGTCCTCATCTAATCTCTGTCATGATATAAAGACCACAAGTTCGAATCACAGAAATTGCTTCCCTAAAAGTATTTGAAGAATACCCATTTTGTTCTTTTTTTTTTTTTGGCAAAATTTTTTAATCAAGGCTCCAACTTGCTTGTTTAGAATTATTGTTGAAAAGCTATTACTCATGTAGAAATAAAAAAAAAAGAAAACAAGCAGTTATCAAATCAACCTGATTCAAAACATTTCACATGTGGGGCATAGTTATGTTTTGCAACTATGCATCCATTAGTAATGCAAAAAAACCTACCATTCAACAAAAGGGTAATATGTTTATCTCCAAACAATTGGCTCTAAATCTAAATTCTTTCCCCTTGCTTGCTTTGTTTTGAAGTTGTTTGTGCTCACCAAAATTTATGAATTACGTTAAGGCTACAAATTTAAATTTCATTTCGATTAAGTGTAGAATATTGGCCCCAGTTTAGTACTGGTTTACAAATGTCACCAGGAGTCACCACATCTTTTGAGTTGGACAAGAAATTTCAGTCTCTTAATTAAACTTATGTACCATGTTGGCTTGGGAAGGTGTCCTTTCATTTGTTCACCAAATGAGTGAGAGAGAGTGATATGTACATAGAGAGTTTCCTATTCATTATTTCATGGGGCAACCCAAATGGGAGCTGCGTAGATATACTCTTTGGGCTTCATTCATCCATGAACATAGCGGCTTTCAGGATGGATAGATGCCTAAATCGGGTTTAGGTACAATTCATTTATCATGTTGTGGGTCAAGTGATCGCCCATCTTTCTGGGCTGTCCACTAGCGCTTTGTTTGGATAACAAAAGTAGCGAAGAGAAAAATTAGATGAGAGAAAAATGGGAGAAAATAAGATTAGAGAGAAGTAAATTTTTCATCTTCTTTTGTTTTTGAAAAAGGGTAATAGGAGAAAAGAAAAGTAAAAATTTCCTTTAAAATAAATGTAAAAATTGAGAGGAAAGAAAATAATATTTGTTATAATTCAAATTTCACACTTATAATAAAATTGGGAAGTGTTAATAAAATAAAAAGTTAATGTTGGATAAATTAATAATTTTATGAATCATTGAAAAATCAATTATTTTCTTCTTAATTTTGGAAGAATAAATTTAGTGTACCCATTTTCCTCTCCCAACATTTTCTGAGTCTTTTTCATAAGGATAAATGTTGATGGATAGGAAAATAGATAATGTGAGTTACACACATTAAAAATCTATTTTTTTTTTCCTTTTTTGAAATTCCTATTTTTGTTGTGATTTTAGATGGACAAACTTAAAATTTTTTTTTTCTGAAGTTTTTAAATATATGAGACCCACACTTTGTCTTTCCTCTATCTCTAACTGAAAACAGATTTAATGGATTCAATCGGATACAAAATGGTTTTATACCACATTTTCACATTTTATACTACATAGGTGTAAATCAATATAGAATGAAAATATAAAAACTTTGTATAAAATTTTTCATTTTTACTTGAATTCACTACATTTGTGTCTATTTAAATTTTCTCTTTTATAATTACAGTCACACCAAAGCTCATGGCGAATTGTTCTATAAGATAAACTACACAACTGAGTTGCACTCTTCTATATAAATCTCACAAATTTTTTTTTTAAATTTTTTCAAGCAATAAACATAAAAATACATCTGTCTGTTTATCTAGGTTTTGGGAATACAGCCTCATTCAGTTGTTGAATTCCTGCATTTATTTTATATTTCAATAAATGTGATCGTGTAATGTTTTAATTTATGTCATTTCCAGACAAGGACAATGCCTTGTTTGGGCCCCATTTTTCTATATTAGAGTCGGGTTTGGTTCAAACCTTTTTTTTTTTTTTTTTTTTTAAGACTAAAAACATGATAAATAGAAAACAATATATTTTTCTTCTACATCCTTTTCTCATATTTCCACATTTTTTTTAACACCTACTCCCCCCTCTTTCCAAGCTTTTCTCTCTACTGTCTCATCTTTTCCAATTTTATCTCTCTTTTACACTTTCCACATTTTCTCTCATCCCTCTCCACACCTTTATTTCTCTATTATCTAAAATTTTAATGTTAAATATAAGTTAATTATGTTAAAACAGACAACAATGTTATTTTGACATACCATCTTATCCAATCTCACTGCGGTCTAATGTTCATCTATCTTGTCATAATTATGTCCAATTCGACACCATTTCCTCTGCCCAAAACACCCAGATGGACGTGACAAAAGGGTTTGGAGAGAGACGGGTTCAGTTTGGCAATTGTAGGTCCCACACGTTTTAGGTTTGTGTGTTTTTTCAAATCCTGATTTTGTGTGAAAAATGGTTTAAAAGTATAACAAGATTAATTAAATGTACAATAAGATTAATAAAATATATGATAAATTGTTAAAAAATTTCAATTGACAACTTGTCACACACTCTAGTGGGCATATTATTATTTAATCTGTCTGTTTGCATATCTAATTGTCCAATTTTCTTCGTCCGTATAACTAAACTCTACTAAATAAAATCACATAATAAAATGGAATTAATAATATTAGAGCCACCCAGTTGCAATTTGAATACAAAAAAAATTCAAGACTTATAAAAAATATACATTTTTGTCTACCTAACTAATTATAAGCTAACTAGTTTTATAAAATTCTTATCAATTTTTTTTTATTGCGAGACCAATTGAACAAAAAAACTAAAGATTAGAAGTAATTTTTTTTTTATTTTTATAAATTTTATATTTTTTTAAAAAATAAAATTAAAGATTTTAAAAATAATAAACAATTGGACTATTCTATTTTGAAATGCCCCTGTTGTAGATTCTCCTCTTGACTTTGTCTCTCACGTCCATGGTCGATTCTTGGCCAGGAAAATGAAATAGAAAATTGGCCAACTCATTGGGTGACAGCCAGCCCACCGGTGAATAGAGGCCAAGAATTTTCGGCACTAAGTTTGATGGCTTCGAATCTTTGAGAAAAAAAAAAAAAAAAAACAAAAACAAAAAGAAAAACAAAAAGTCCATTTATTTCTTTCCCTTCCTGATTTTGGGGTCCGAGTGACTCATGATTTTGCCAGCCTGTTACCGTATAAATTTCAACCCAATTTCTAGGCATCCAATGTCGAGACAATTTTCAACTTGACTAAAAACAATTCCCATGGTTTTTTTTTTTAAAAAAAAATTATTAAATGGGTTGTACAGCTTAAGGTTTGGTTTTCACTTTTAATTTCTTTCTAAATGGGAGCATTTGTGTTGGAAATCTCTATTATCCTTATCTTGAGAGTTAATATTGCATATCTTATTTAAAAATATAAAAAAAAAATCTTACCCAATAACTTGAATAGTTTTATAAAATGATAATAAAATTAGAGTTTTATGAGATCATGTTACACTCATTTTTTTTAATTTAATTATGAAATTAAATAAAAATAAAAATAAAAATAAATGAACTAATATATGAAACATTAATCGATTTGATTTAACACTGCGTAATTAAACTTGTCTATTTGTTAATTACTCGTGAAATTTTTCTGGTTGCATAAAGTCTTAACCAAAAGAACTCATTTGTTGTGGTGAAAAAAGAAAAACAAATAAAAAAAAAGGGTTTCTAAAAACCAAGACATGCATGGGTCCACTGTATTGCGTGTTGTATGTATAATTACAGTTTGCTTTGGTCTCTGATGCCCCACCGCTTTTGTTTATCAATTTTCTCAAAATAATCATTATCAAAATATTTAATTCTTTTTTTTTTTTTTTAACAAGTTGTATTTTCATTTTTTGGATAATAATAAAAAAGAAACAATATTAAGGTCCTCCCTTTCCAGTCTTGATCCAGCTCCTTCCTCTCTACCTTTGGCCTTCCCTTAATACCAAAAATAAAAAAATAATAAAAAAAAGAAAAAATTTAAGAAAGAAATTGACAAAACAATATACCTGATATTATATACAAATAAGCTATGACATTTTAATGCACCAAAATTTGATATTTTAAAGTCTAAAAAATCATCAAAAATATTTAATTTTATTTTTTATGGAAGAGACTAAAAAAGACGGGGCTTCCCGGTCTTTGGCGATGACTTGGGATGCAAATATTGAACGCGGATCTGGGAATAAACAATCATTACAATTTTTCTCAATTTATAATAAATAATTATAATTAATAAATAAAATTCACGTACGTGCATTTTCCTTGTTCTGTCTCCCAACCCCTCTCTCTCTCTTACAGAACACAACCCAGTCCCCGCGATTTACGCTCTCTTATCTCTCTCTCTCTCTCTCTCTCTCTCTCTCTCTCTATGGCCATTAAAGAATAAAAAGCCAATGTATGGCACGATGGGTCTTTCTCATTTTCTCTCCACTCAGCTTTGAACATACATTGCCATTGCCACACTTCCAAGTCTTAAGCTTATTGGGATATTGATTAAGTACCCGTTTTAAGGTGATTTCTAAAGAGAGGTTGTTGAAGTTGTAAGCAACAGCCAATCAACGGCAGGGCAATGGGCGACGGTGGTGGTGACGGTGGGGACGGCAATGCCACGGTGGCGCACATCCTCGGCCTCGTCAGGGAGATAACGGGGATGACTGCTGCTGCGGGTAGTGGTGGGTTAGTGACCAACTGGGATTCTGTGTTCAGGAAGGAATGCAAGAATCTAGTGCGGAGGATTTCATTGTTGACGCATTTCCTTGAGGAGGCAAGTGAATCTGGGCCGTTGGATGCGTTTTCTCCTGGCTCGAGAAAATGGTGCTATGTTCTGCTGGGTGCTCTCCAGGCTGCCAAGCGCCTGTTATTGGTTGCTGCCAGCTTAATGTCCCGCGACAGCAATTCTGTAAGCTTAATCTCTCTCTCTCTCTCTCTCTCTCTCTCACACACACACAGCTGAAAATTTGAGAAATTTAGATGTTATTTTATGCATAAAAAATTAGATGATGTCTTGTTAGAATTACCTAAATCTGGATTATTTGGGATGCTACATTTTAAATTGTAATTATTAAGGTACATTTTGTGTTTGATCCACTGATATTTCCTTTTAAACCCAGGAAATATTCCAATTGAGACTGTTGGAATCGGCATATTATAGGAACATTAGCTTCAATCTACCATTACGATCTGAAAGCATTGACTTTGAATCTTTCTTAGTCATCATGTAATGGTTGTACTACTATGTTACCATAAGAAGAATATTTCTCATTTAATCCTGACCTTTAGTTTGGATTTAACATGTTGAATCTTACCATTTTGCTTGTTGATCACGATCAATTGTAAAGGATGCTTTGTTCCTGGCAGCTCATATTTAAAGCTGGAAACTTGGAATGATATTTTTGATACAATTCTATTATGATTATCTATATTTTGTTTAACCCATTCGAGCTATGAGTCACACAATAGGAGTAACACTCTCCATTGTATGGGTCCCTGTTCTCTCCCATCCAATGGATGAGAATTTGAGACCTTCAATTTGAATGCTCAAATTCTTAACGAGTGGTCCTCATATTCTATTTTTGAAATTGCATTGGTATTTCTATTACTATTATTATTATTATTTGCTTTTCTCGATTTAAGGATGGAGCTGCCACAAAAATTGCTTCCCAATTTCAGTCCGTGACACGGGAACTGGAAAATGCTTTGTCTATTATACCATATGATCAGCTTGATGTGTCAGAGGAAGTGCAAGAACAGGTGTGGATAGAGAAATATGTAGATTTTTTCTTCTTAGAAGAGCTTGACCTAAACATTCTTTTAATCTATTAGGTTGGGTTGGTGAGATCTCAGTTGCAAAGAGCCATAGAAAGATATGGGCCCATGAATTCAAAAATGACTTCATTAGCCTTGGCTCAGCCCTTGCACAAGGAAGCTAATGATTTGCAAAAGTGGAATGGATTAACTAGAAGCTGCCATATTGAAAATGGTGGTAGTGCTAGTATCAAGCTTGAAGTTTCAGAAGAGCCTGAAACTGTTTCAGCAAGCAATGGCTCAAGTTGCCAAATTGCAGATATGGTAACTGGCAATTCAAACGAAATTGATGGTGGTAAGAAAGATAGTCCACCAAGCAATAGTGTAGAAGACTTAGAAAAGCCTGATGCACTTCCCATCCCTGAAGATTTCCTATGCCCCATATCTTTGGAACTAATGAGGGATCCTGTTATTGTGGCCACAGGACAGGTATAATTTGATTTTTCATATGTGATTCATAAAAATTTGTATCTCATTTTTAACAAAATCTCATAACTTGTTCACCTTCATTATGCTTGCTTTCTGACTTGTGAACTGTGATCATATAATAATACTGCAGACATACGAGAGGTCTTATATACAGAGGTGGATAGACTCTGGCAACCTGACCTGTCCAAAAACTCGGCAGAAGCTTGAACATGTGAATTTGACCCCAAATTATGTGTTCAGAAGTCTGATTACTCAGTGGTGTGCAAAGCACAAAATCGAGCAGCCAAGTGGGATCACAAATGGAAGGTTGAAAAAGAGAGATGGAACTTTTCGTGATGTCAGCAGGGATATGGCAGCCATCCAGGCACTTGTCCGAAAGCTATCAAGTAGGTCCATTGAGGAGTGTAGAACTGCTGTCTCTGAAATTCGGTCACTATCCAAAAGATGCACAGACAACAGAATACTAGTAGCGGAAGCAGGAGCTATTCCTGTTTTGGTCAACCTGTTGACAGCTGAAGACATGTCAATACAAGAAAATGCAGTTACATCGATTCTTAATCTATCCATATATGAAAATAACAAAGGACTAATAATGCTTGCTGGTGCAATTCCTTCTATTATCCAAGTTCTCCGAGCTGGAAGTGTGGAAGCAAAAGAAAATGCAGCAGCAACCCTCTTTAGTTTGTCCCTCACCGACGAAAACAAAATAATAATTGGTGCTTCAGGAGCAATACCAGCTTTGGTGGAGCTGCTCAAAAATGGAAGTCCTAGAGGTAAGAAAGATGCCGCAACAGCCTTGTTCAATCTTTGCACTTACCATGGGAACAAGGGTAGGGCAGTCAGGGCTGGGATTGTCACGGCCTTGTTAAAGATGCTTACAGATACAACAAATGGTATGGTTGATGAGGCTCTGACCATACTATCAGTCTTAGCTAGCAACCAAGAAGCTAAGGTTGCTATTGTAAAGGCCAGCACCATCCCTGTTTTAATAGATTTGTTAAGAACAGGTCTACCGCGCAGCAAGGAAAATGCAGCAGCCATTCTGCTTTCCTTGTGCAAGAGAGATCCTGAGAATCTTGCCTGTATAAGTAGGCTTGGTGCTGTCATACCCTTGACAGAGCTTGCAAATAGCAGCACTGAGAGGGCCATGCGAAAGGCTACTTCACTGTTAGAGCATCTTCAGAAGCTACAGCTGCACTAAGAATGATGCTGGCTACAAAGGGCTTTTTTTTTTTTTTCCCATCCTTTCTAGTTTTTTATTCCCATTATTTTCAATGATTTGAGTCTCAATATTCCATATTGGTGTGAAAAACTTTGGATACAAAGTCATTCTTATGAATCTCTTTGTATTTGTCGATTTCCTTAATTCCAGGTGTGTAAAAAATGCAACCGATGAATTGTTTTACTGAAACATTTAACTCAATACAGCCTTTTGGTTTGAACTTGTACTTGAATGAGAAGAATCGATGTTTTATCTGCATGAGTTTTTTTCAGGATGCCAGATGGGATTGATTTGTCAACCATCCTGAGTTTATATGACTGATAAGGATTCTTAATTGATGAAAATCTCCACTGATTATTAGAAGTCCAGATGGAAGAGAGTAACGCAGACCTAATCAATCAAAAGAGTCAAATCTGCTACCAAAAGTTATATAATTTTTCAACATATTATATAATTTTAAAATATAATATTTTTTAATATATTTTTTATAAATATTTAAAATTAAAAAATTTTAAATTTAAGACCAAAAATTATATATATTTCAAGTCTCATTCATTTATATTATCAATATTATCAAGTATTCAAATATTAATCCAATCTCTCTTTTTTCAAGTCTCTATAATTTTTTTTTTAGTTTTACTTTCTCTTTTTAAGTTTACTAGTAACTTTTCCTTTAAAATTATTTAGTATCGCGCAAGTTTAAAGTGTCCGTAAACTCATCCCGTGACATACAGCTGCAAACACTAGAAGTGTGGCCTATGATTTTCACTGCACCATAGCAAGAAAATCAAGCGTCGCACTTGGATCTTATCAAAACTAGTTTCTCTCTCGATTTATGTGGCTCATGGAGTGTTACAAAAATGAAAGGACCAATCAAATACCGCGTGCAAAATCAACCTTTGCACCACTTTTCTTCTTGGTCAGAAAGCTAGAAATTGGAAGGCAAAAATGAAGGGTCGAGAAGGGTTTTTTCTGCATGTTATTCTTAAGAAGGATAAAGTGAGAAAAGGGAACGACGAAAGCATGCAAGTAAACATGGAAACACTGAAATGATCGGTTTTGTCTATCAGTGCAAGCTAAGCGTGGGATTGCTTATTTAAGTCCTTAAACATTAGTGGCAACATTCAGCTCGAAGATTCTTTTAATTAATAAGATTGTCTACATTTAACTTTTTCTTAAACCTCATAAATATGAGAATCTTGTACACTCAAACACCTACTACAATGGAGTAGTTACTTGCAATTTCTCTAGTCCTAGTTGATGGGGTGGGAGGATTGGGTGAGTGAGACCAAGTAGGGTTAAAGTCCTGCTCCAGCTGTGGTGGAGACCAAAGAGGTCAAGTGACAGTCGGATCCTTACATTCAAGCTTGCTACTAAATTTTATGGGTATCTACTAAGGACAATCTTATCCATTCCTCACCCATTCACTTTTCTCTTGCTGGTAGACATGCGATTTTCTCATTACACTAGCAAATGGGCTTCGAACTGTTGTCAGTCGGATCAATTTTATCAAGGAAGAATGAGAACCAAGAAAAATACAGATCCGAGATAGAAGATCCGAGATAGAAGAGGTTGTTAGTCGAAATAAAGAAGAAAGTCAAACAATGATTTTTTTTTTTTTTGGCCCAGTGGCGTCTTGTTTCACTAAGCTTTCCGCAATTGGGCTGCAACTTTTGTTAGTGTTTGAACCATAATGTCTTGCTTTTGCCAACAGCTTGTGTTATGAATATGCACTCGATTTGTCACACTGTTTTATTTGAATGATGTGCTTTTGATTTCATTCCATGTCCAATGCGCCAAATTAGCTCAAAATTCCATCTACCCTTGAAAACAAAACTGAAAAAATAAAAGCGAAATTCTTTTCCGGCCAACATATTCTCTTTATTTGGTATGTACATTATGGTATTGAACGATAGAGTATGACCTTCACCAAACAAACAAATAAACAAAAGTAACAGCTCCAACAACCAATGAAGGCCAATCCATTAACAAACTTTATCTTTTGATGCCCTTTTATAAAATATAAAGCCAAAAAAAGCAGACTTGGCGCAAGCCATACGAACATGGATATCACCTTTTGTTACGGGACGACTGTCATCAAAGGGGTACAACAATAATCTGAAAGCGAGCGTGAGAAATCAAAAGCCAAAAAGGGAACACAAATACGTGACTTTTATTTGAGGGGACTTAGAGATGAGCATGGAAATGAGTCTCTTTTCACACGTTAGAAGTTGACCATATGAAAATAGGGAGCTGAACCCCTAGAGGTGTTCACTCTACAAAAAGAAAAAAGGTATTTTTTTTTTTTAAAAAAAAGCCTTAGATGTTTAGATTATCAGAGACTTTTGCTCCTAACATAAATTTCCATTCACCAAGAGTTTGGAAACTAATACTCGATTAGCAAGAGAGTGGTTCAGTTAATATCATCTAAGGTTAATGTAAGTGAATCCGCATGAGTTTAGCTTAGTGGGGATGTTCTTGCAGTTGGTGTGAGCAAAATGTACGATGGTCATGAATTCGAACCTAGACTTCACTCATAATAAAGTCTTCATGTTCCCATTCAGTTGGACAAAAAAAAAAAAAAAAAAAAAAAAACAAAAGCATGACGTAAGTGCTTGCCTATATTTTCCATTTCCTATTCTTTTTGAACAACTTCTTTGTCATAACCCCGTGATCCTGCTGTTTACATTTGGTATCTTACGTTATTCTAGATGGGGGCCAATGTTACCTAATTTAACTCACGGGTCCTCTCTCTCAATAGTATCCTTTTTTTTTTTTTTTTTTTTTTTAATTTCCCTCTTTAAACCCCTTGAAGCTTAATGAGAGGAACGATTGTAGAAAAAAAAAAAATGCTCCCAACACTGAAATAAATTTGGATTTTGTGACATACACACGTATAATGGCATAGCATCATCAAGTAGCCCTGTTAAAATGACAATTGGTAATTATACAAAAGAAAGTAACAAGTGGTAGCAATTACAAATGAGAAGATACCAATACCGTAAATATGAACAGAAATAAAAATAAAGCAAAAAGCTAAGCTGTTGTCCATTTGGGTTCCTGATAAGTTAAATTATTAATTATAAAGTGCTGCACAAGAGGATAAAAAAGAATCGCCTATTTTAGTCAATGACCCTTTCATCCTCTTGTAAATTGCATTCAACTTCAAAAGAAGCTACCGCTTTCCAAGTTGATGAGCCGACAATCAATTTGAATTTTTGACATAGTCCACGTTCGCCTTCATTTATTTCCAAGATGTTGATCTTTGAGTTTTAGAATTAGAAAACATGTGCCTAACATTCAATCTTATGAAGAACTTGCTTTCATCCAAGAAAAAACAGGAAAGCTCAAGGACTTTTTCAATTTGCACGTACATACTAATTTTATCTTTAGAACTATAATAAACATACTTGACTAGGAAATACGTATGATGGGGTCTTCATTTTGTGTGGTCAAGTGCACCGTGTCCATGATACTCTGTCCAATAACTTGGCGTACTTTCGAATTCGCAGCCATATCACCTAACAAAATTTCAAGCAAGATGAAATTATCTCCTAGGAATTGTCCCCAAGTCAAAATTCACACGGTGCGGACCCAACTTCTGAATAATTCAATTTATTTCACCTTGGTTCAACTTAATTTGCATCGACTAAAAAAATCAATGACTTAAAATTTAAAACACATGAAATTCAAATAAATGTTAAAATAAATTAAAATATAAAATTTGATATATTATTTTAAATCTAATAAACTCAAGGTCCAATAATTTTAAAATTTAATACAGTCGGAACTGGATGTACTTAAAACTTGAAAACAAAATTTAAATGGTTTGGGTGTTGAAACAATTCGCCTGCTTGTTTGCCACCTCCAGTTTAGTAGGTGGAAACTGAAATTGAATACTTTCTCCGTGATCACCGTTTGAACGTCATCATTCGTAATTAAAAAACAAAACAAAGAAATTGATTGTCTGCTCATAGGTTTTCCACCCTTCACGGGGTTTGAAGATCTCACTAACCATAGATTTCCATGATCCTCTTGTTGAAAAATACCTATACAGCTGTTGAATTGTTTCTAATGAGCCAAAAACACAATCAAAGTTACAACAAAAATGATACATTTAGTTTTGCTCAATAAAAAAAAAAAAAAAAGGAAAAGAAAAGAAAAGAAAAGAAAAAGATCCATCTATTTCAATTGGACTGAAAAGGAAAGTTCACGTACTTTTCTCAAAACATTTGCCAATTTTCAATGCTGCCTTCAATCTTTGACTAACACAACGACAACGGCCCATAACTACCCACGACTCCAATGTCCCTTTTGCCTTTTTTTTTTTTGTCCTCAATTAATTATATTATTACATTCACCAAATGGTTGTAATCTTCATTTGTCTAACAATAAGCTTTAACAAATGATATTGAAATTATTTCCAAAATTGTGATTCTTGACTTTGAATATCAGCCGTTGAGATCAATTACTAAGAAGGAATCCTCATATTGTTTGCTTTTCTATAAATCATAACGTCAACATAAGTTTTCATTAAATTTTGTTGATACACTTGAAGGCAAGGAGCTAGGTAACAAGCTATGGGGAACGGTTTGGGAGTGAAGAAGACAACCAAGGTGATGACGATAAACGGAGAAACGTTCAAGCTAAAGACCCCAGTGAAGGCCGGCGAGGTGGTTAAGGACTATCCGGGCCACGTCGTGTTAGAATCTGAAGCTGTTAAGCATTATGGCATAAGGGCAAAGCCGCTGAAGCCCCACCAAAGCTTGGTCCCAAGAAGGCTTTACTTCCTAGTAGAGCTGCCAAGGGCGCCGAGTGAGGTAGCCCCGAGAAGAGTTCAGTCAGGAATCAACATGAGTGCTAAGGACAGGTTGGAGAACCTAATGCTGTCTCGGAGATCGGTTTCCGATCTTGCAATCATGAAGCCAACAAGCATTGGTGGGCCGCACGAGGAGGCTGCTGAGAGTGGTGGGGCAAAGATGGTTAAAATGAGGTTACCAAAGACACAAGTGGAGAAGTTGATGCAAGAGAGCAAAGATAAGGCCGAGGCTGCTGCTAAGATTATGGATCTCTGCATGCCAAATACCGGCAATAATAATGGCAATGGTTTGCCTGGAATTGCTCAAAATGGAGAAAAGGGCAGTGTGTTCTTGCAGCAACAAGTCCATTGGAAGAGCAGCCATGGTAGGGTTCAATTTCAACAAGGCAGCAAAGCACGTGAGGTAAATATCTTTTTCTACGTTAATCCTCTTTTCGTGGCATGCTTTCTGGAATGATACACTTTGGCCATTTTTTTTTTTTCAACTTTCAAAGTTCTCAATGTCTGCATCACTCCCGCGTCAAAAATTTACATCTACGTATCCGTGTAGTAGAGTCATTTTTCTTGTTTTTCCTAACACCCAAATACCAACAATGACACATGTGGCTCATATCCTCTCAGTTTTGTTCTCGATCTAGGTCAACAATATTGTAAACCTTTCCTTACTTTAACTAGAGTCTAGTGCCTAGAGGATTCACAATAGAGAATGATTGAGAGAATTGACGTTTTAGTTTCTGACCCGTAGTTCTTTGCTTGTTACTGTCCACGCTTTTTGAGCAAAAATTGTAGATTAAGAGAAGGGAGGCATTAACTGGAGTAGATTAAGAGGCAGCCATGTCAGTGACCAAAGCTCAAGGAGTCTTTTAGAGATCCAATATTGACTTGAATTTGTGTTCCTTGGAAATTCCAAGGCTCACGATGCTTTAGACTGTACACTCCACATGCCATTACTTAATATTAAATACGGTCCATATTGGATCTGGACGCAATTTAACCTAAAAAATCTCTATAGATATAGCATGGGGAGATGCCAATGAATACGGACTATTTGGTCACTCTCAGGAAGGAGTTAGCTCCCCAATTCAATTGTCACTTATTTGATCTTTTGGCGTTGATTTTAGCAAAGAAATTATTGACACAAGAAAGAGCTGGCTAGGCAAAGAGAAATCGAGGTGACATTAATGTTTCAAACGTCGCCTGAAGCCATGATTACAGCAGTGAGTTAGGAGACCATATGCATGTGCATTAATGTCCCACTCTTCAACAACTCTTTGAAATCTCCCGGGGGCAGCATGTTAACAATTACTGACTTTAGCCGGTGTCAGTCACTGGCATAAGGAACCTCGTCAAACCCTTTGACAAATACTTCATCAATTTGGTCCAAATTGCTGGTGGGGTCGCAGTTTCATTGCAGCAAAATCAAGGGAATTAATTATCTCATAATTGATTTAATTCCTCGGTGACTTCATTATCTATGGTGGTTATAAGAAAGCAAACCTTTACTTTTTCAAAAACGAAAGTCCCCCTGGAAAACGGCTTTCTTTATAAATATATGGCGGCTACTACTGGCAACAATTAATTAGAATAAACTTCTTGGTTCTGTATTCGAGTAGGTACAAATCTTGGCTACTACAATAATGCATTATTTGTGGTTGGGGTCCATCACATTTAATCACAGTTGTAATTGAAAAATCTTTTTACTAATCACATTCTTCAGATGAGATTAGCATAGACTAAGTACAGAGGGTCCCCCCCCCCCCCCACCCAAGCAAATAATAAGATGGAGATAGGACTTTGTGAATGCTTACAAAATTTCCCATGTTTCAGACCATTGAGATTTCTTCTCAAAACCATCTAAATGTTGACTTTATCCAAGTTGCAAAATTCAAAATTCCCCGTATCTTTCTCGTGTCCCTTTTGCAAAAATTCTAAAGCCAAACCCTCGTGGCTCGTTTTCCCACTTCTTGTTATGAGCATGGAAACGATTGATTCTAGTCAGTTCAGAACAAGGACAGCACAGTATAAATCAAATCCTGCACAGTTGGATACTATTGTTTATAACTTAAATTGTTTGTTTTTGCAGAAGCGCGTGAGTTTCCTGCCAGTCAATGAAAGAGAGATGCAACTAGCCGTGGCTACTTACTGAAATAAAAAGCCATACTCTGATTAATAAAATAAGGAAATGCAGCACAAATGCGGCCGAGGGAAATGATCATCCATTAGCATGAGCGATTAATAGTTAAGATTTAATTATATGTATTTATGTCTAATCTTCATATTAACTTTTTGTTTTTGTAACCTTTTTTTTTTTTTTTTTTTTTTTTTTTGGAATGAAATAACCTCAAAATAACTTTTCTGAATCTAAATTATAACTGGGACTATAAAGCCAGCCAGTCAAATGAATCCATTGCTGTGCAGTGAAGACTAGAACGCTTGTGCCAACCAAACGACAACCATTCCGATTCAAACCTAAATCAAACCGGTTTGAAATTGGAATTAAATTATAATCGGTTAATCCGGTTCTAGTTCCAACCAAAACTAAAATTATAAATTAAACCATCGATAATTTCTGTTAAAAATAAAATAAAATAATTAAATTTTAAAAAATTTATTTATTAAAAAAAATTAAGATATTTCAAATTTTAAGAAAAAAATTTGATTAAATCAACTCGAATTAAACCTAATCATACGGTTTTTTAAAATTAAATCGGGTCGATTGGATCAAGAAAACACTAAACTAATCTCTAGTTTGGTTTGATTGTGCTTGACAATCGCAGAGGACGTAAATCGGACTAGGAACCTAAAAATCAGTCAATTTAACCGAGAACCGGAGTCGATTTTTCCGAGAACGCACCACGTCACCCAACAAATTGAAGGAAGAAGGTAAATTTTTTTTTTAAAAAAAAAAAAAAGGAAAAATGGAACAGAAAAAAGTAAACATGTTAGGAGTTGAACTCAGGCGAAACATACAGCTTCACAATCCTCTTGTTACTGCATCAAGGGGTGTTTAATTTATATTTTCTACTTTATTATATATGATTAAATTTATATATATATTTTTCACATTCTTCAATTTGAAAGACATTTATTTCATAAACTTATTTATATTTTAAAAAAAATATCTAAAATATATTAATTTATTACTTTTATATAGACTATTTATTTTCTTAATATTTTCATCTTAAAAAAAATAAAAATTTATCAATTATTTTAAAATAAAAAATAAATAAATTATAATTATTTTATTTTTAAATTTATTTAAATAAAATTATTTAATTTTATTAATATATTATATTAATTAATTTTAATACGTATAATATTATATCAAGTTAATTTATCTTTAAATATTTATATTTATACAATATATTAATTTTTTTTTTAAAAAAACATTAAATATTAATTTTATTCACTTATATTCAATCAAATCAATTAAATTTTATGTTTGTAAGCTTTCTACCACTAATTAATCGTGTTTTTAAAACTTTAAAAGAAACTCAGTGGCATTTGGTTGGCTACATACACAGAAAGGCCAATTGGGTGTGCGTACTAAGATCGTAAGAAGAGCGGCAATGAGAGGAATCCTGTGATCACCACCGAATAAAATGCAAACAATTCTTGACCGCAATCATTTTCAGCCACAATTGATTGAAGATTTGTGGAAGGAACGCTTCTTGACCCTTGAATTTTCAGCAACAAAAGAAGTAAACTTCAAGCAAATCATAAGAAACTGCAGAAGTGGAACCTTCTTGGAGGTGACCGTTGCACATGTATAAAATGATGTACATAGACCCCTCAACAAGAAATTTCTATTCCCTCGTACAGAAAGACTTCTTGTTCAGGACTTCTCCCTACACCCAAAAAAGGGACTACCAACAAGATATCCAAAAGAGAGAAGGAGAGCGAAAAAGAAGAAAAGAAAGAATTTGATTGGGATAGATTGCCAGCCTTCCCACTTATCCCTCTGTGATACCTACTTGCCTTATTACTGAACAAAAAGCTTTCTGAATCAATGAAAAAATGCAGGTGATTCAGCTCATGAAGACAATTGATCAGGAACAGTAAGAAAGTATGAAGTCATTGCTTTTCGGAATCTCTTCTTGTATTGCTTCGGAGAAATTATTGTTGGGGAAGCATTTTTCGGGCCACCAAGGATCCCAGATGCCTTAACCCAGGTCTCTAACTGCTTGTCCCATGTATACTGTCTCATGAAGTCGATGATGCCCAAAACCAGCTCTTTTCGTTCTTCGTCCACCCCAACCAGCAAAGAATAGTCCATAACATCAACTGACTGGACAAGCATAACGCAGGACATGAGCATTAATGGGAATAACAACAAGGGTGAACCAAACGGACAGCATTTAATTAAAACAAAAAACACTCCACTGCATCAATCGCACCATTGAAGCATTTGGATATAGGGCTTTGAAATCTGACATCCCAACCATCATGAAATTGCAAGCATAATTTTCAGTGCATTTTTCAAACCATATCATTACTTTCGTTCCCCTTGGCCAATTACAATAAAACATTTTCAAATTTCAGCCAAGCAGGATGTCAATGTATCATCTCCTCAAGACAATCCACATGATAAGTATTCTACAGAAAATGTGAAAAATAAACTATGATGGAAGCACTTAACCTATAGTTTCATCATTCCTAGATATACACCCATAATTTATTTGTTAGCATCTAAAATAGAGATCCATTGACGCCTTAGTGCACAAGGCTCTTACATTGTGCAGTCTAAGAAAGGTTAAAGGTCCACAGTCTCAACCATGTTTTCACAAAGATGCTATTTGTGAATCAAACATGAAGCAACATTACCATTACACTAAACTTGCCCATAATTTATTTTTGTGATGTCACAATGAAGTAATGTTACCATTACACTAAGCTTATGATTGACTACAAAATGGAGAGGTGAAGAGACTGTTCATCAAAAATTACACTGAACATAGGACTTGGCAGGAGGTAATCCTCATTACTCAATGAAAAGAAAGAAAGGTTATAAGATAGCAAACCAAAATATGAAGATTAAAGGCCTAGTGACAAGATCCCATCAGGCAAGGTGCCTAAAGAATAGCTTACTGTCAAGAAAAATGTGTCATTCCATATAGCTCGCATCAGACTTCTCTTTGCTTTGCTTCCTAAAAATATAGGCTCTGTATGCAGAGTTTCCACCAGATTCATATCTAGCAAAACTTTACTTGACCCAGTTGGATCTGTATTGTAACGGGACCGAGCAGAACCCTTAAGATCATAAACTCTTGCAATACTTCTATTGAAAAACAGGTTTTCCATCACCATAAAATCCATTTTCATTTCTTTGCCACCTTTTGAGTGCTTTGCAGTAACCTATCATCAAAGTAATCATTAGGAATGACAAGAACTACTTGTGCAGTGAAGCATAAAAGAGGCAAAATAAGAATGTCTAACCTGATAAATTCCAAGAACTTTAGCCAGGCAAGTTGGACATCCCGAGCTAAGAGAATCTGTCAGATATTTAAAGTAATGTGGAGCAAATTCCTCAAATGATTCCAACTCAGTCTTTTTGACTTGTTTTATGATGAATCTTTCATCCAATGATTTGGCAAAGTACACATTGCTTTTCCCCCCTTGTGCACTCCATTTCTGGCAGCGACTCATGGAACGTACAAAATCTACATTGCCAGGGCAGCATTTCTTCCTAAGGGAGTCGAACTGCCTTGCAAAATAACAAGTGACGGAGAACTTTACATTGCCCCTAGCTTCAGAAGAATCATCACTGTAAGAAATTGTTACATGGGGAGATCTCTTGGAATCCATAAACAGAGTACCAATGGCAGTAGATGGGTCTCCTGAGGCATAACTTCCACGGTGGATGTAATGCAAGTCCACAGAACCAAAAGATTGCAATGGTCTAGAGGTTGAAGCTGCTGAATCTTCTTTAGATCGCTCACTTGCACTCCAACATCCATCGTTCTCATTTGACTTATCAGTAATCGAGTCCTCATATTCCTTGGAACTAAGAGCATACGACACTATACTGGCAGGATCATCATCATAGACACCAACAACAATATCACTATGACCCCCCTGAGGAAGCAGCAACCGAGCTCCTCCAGCCAAATCAGATGCAGAGGAGATAAATGAGGGCGTGGAATTGAGTATCAACTTCTGTGCCTCAAGGGACAATGTTTGGAAGTCAGTCCTCATGGCATTTGCAACAGGGTCCCACACCATACTCCTGTAATCTCCAGATGCATGAAATGATCTGAATGTCGATAAAGGAGGAGGGAATACTTTCTGCACTCTTTCTCGGACTGTCAATACAGCGTCAAAAGAATGAACTCTCACAGGAGCCATCATTCTTTTACGGGATGGAAGATCAGAAACACTTATCTGCTTGACCACCCCGGTCTGGAGTCCATCTGCATGACATCGATGCAGAGGTTGAACATCAGCTGGATGATGATCAGTACCTGTCCATGCAGAATCAATTCTCTCTGAAAGATTGGACGTATCAGATTGGAGGGAAAAGAATTTTGAGTCAACAGTAACTTCCCCATCTGAATGTCCTTCCTCCTCCCCCTTGTGGTGGCATGAGGGTAACATTGACCCTTCATGAACAAGATTCTCAGCAGGCACATCAGTTTCATTTTGCTGGAATAGTACATCATTCTCGACAGATTCCTGTGCTTTTAAATAGCCAAAGGCATTATCCCCATCATGAGTATGCTCTTGCTTGACATGGTGGCAAGCTATATCACTTCTTGACTCCCTGAGCAGATCATGAGATTCATCCCCTTGTTTGCCATTTAAAACATAGTTTGTCTTGAGGAGGGAGTCTAGAAAATATAGTTGACGATCCCAAACATGTGAACCAATCAACAAAGCACGTCTCAACCGATTAAGTTCTAGAATGTCCACAGTTGTCTGACCTGGTTGACAAGTCTCCCTGACAGCTGGTTGTAGCATGGCCTACTTATAAAAGCACCAGTTAGAATCTTCACTGCTTAAAAGTGAAAAAAATTAGAATCTTAAGCAGACTATACCAAGGGCACTTTCATGATTCACAACCACCCATAATACAGCAATGCTTAACATCTCAGAATAGATCTCTAGGGGAATACTTACATCATAACCATTTCTTTCCTCTCTGAGATTATCTTTCAGCTCCATTATCTGATTCAGTAACTGGTTTGCATCAGAACCAAGAGATTTACTTTTCTGTTCCAAAGTGTCCAGTACATTGGATAGCTCTGCATAGTAGGTCTCCATTTTGTCCAGAAGCTGTACAAGACAATGAGTTCAGAGAGTAAAACCAAACTTGAAAACATCAACTGATTACTATTTTTGTTGCCATCAATCTCTGACAATAAAGCAAAAGCTAGGTGCAGATTCTCAAAAGTACCTCTACTGCCTCTTCTCTGATCCACTCCTGCTGAGCAGTACTAAATTCAAGCATAGATGGGGGCAAACAGACGTTAAGAATATCAATAGGTGAATAGTGGAAGAAAGCAACCATGCTTCCAAACCTGTAGGATAACTTTCAATTATTACCTTAATAAAGCTAACAACTTAATCGATTCCAAATCTAAATATCATTACCCATAGAACCGCAGGCAGTCTCTCTGTAATGAATGACCACAGGGAGCAACACGATTGGCAGTTGCATGATTTGAAAAGCTCAGTTCCAGGAACTTTCCAAATGAGAGTCCCCAAGCAGCATTTGACATAACCACTCTCCGAGTAGCTGGAGGGACTCCATCCACATGAGCACATCTTAAGCAGCGATGCCACATCCAGATCTTCCCGTCCTGTTCCCCCGGTAGAGGTGGCCTCGCAGAAGCAAGTGATCTAACATGGATTGTAAGGTTTCCCTGCTGATGAGTGAAACAAACCACATGTGCTTCGGCTGACTCGTTACAACACCTACAATAAGATGTCTGGCAAATAATTCCTATCAGTTCATAAATTTTATTGGTTTAAAGAGGTTTACACAGGCATGAGGAAAGCACTAATGAATCACCTGATCAAACAGTTTATCACGAAGATATCTTCCCAGTGGCATGTCAAAAGATCCATAGAACTTTATACGCAAGAGACGAGAGCGTTCACATACAGTTCCTTTCAACATGCACCGGCTTGAAAATGATACTAATATGCTCTGATGTGTGTCAGCAGCTGAGAAATATTCAGTGGGTCCTTCCTCTTCATCAAACCTCTCACATTTTGTAAATTCATAGGTATCCATGAGTTGTCTCCCCTCTCGAGCCATGTTACCTTGAAATTTTGGATGTGAAAGATTTCTCATACCAGGAGCTACATTATCCATCTTTTGATCCTCATATTCGCTAAAAGCAAATGCATCCAATCCCATGTTAGATGAAAATTTGTTATGGTGTGCATCAGAGTGTACATTTCCACAATCAATCAGACGGTGAAATAGAGGAGCATCACTGGTCTCAAAGTTCCTGGGCAATGATTCCATTTCCATCTGTTCTGGACTGAGACTCATTTGTCCATCATCCTGGACTAGGGCAACATCATCATCACAACTGATTGCAGAAGTAGTTGAAATGGGATTATCACTGGCCATTGTTTCTGGTATAGCAAATGATTTAAGTGTCATCTTAGGAAGACTTGCACCCTCATCAGCAAGGAAGGAGGTCTCGAGAGATAATTGATAGGCCGCAAAAAGTGCATAGTGAAAAACATGCTTAACCTTCTTTAGTTCTTCGCGGCATGTGCCCCTCAGCAACACCTACAAGCAGACCACAATATTCTTGTTAGAGATGAAAACAAGTTCTAATATTTGCACAACTGGAAGTCTTATTGATTTTTGGTTCTGCAGTATTGGCAAATGATTTGTGAAGAAATAAAGAAAAGAAAAGAATCCCCTTGACAAAAATAGATTGACAAGAAGGGAAAATTACCGAAATTGTTCGTAAACTAAAACTACTTTAGAATAGATTACAATACCGTGCATCCTAAACGCCTTGGACATCCTTCAAAGAACATCAATGTTCTAGATGGCCTTTTGTTGAACTGATTGACTTTCTCATGCTCTTCAGATACTCTCTCTACATGGAATAGTTCACAGTGTCCCAGCTCAGAAATATTATCAATTGATGGACTTATGAGAGCACCAGTGGACCGAGCTATACGCTCCAGCAATGGCCTTTTCACATTGAGCACCAACGAAATCTCCTTCGCAAGTAGATATTCTAGGGCACACGGAGAAACACTCTTTTCTACTAATAGAACATTTGGGCGAAGATCCTCTATCTTTGAAATAATCATCTTAAGATGATCATTTTCCTGTGTAGGAATTAATTTCAAACTTCACTACTGTAAACCTTTTATCTTTTGCAAAGAATAAATACATCAGCCAACTAATCAAAATACCTGTTGCACTAATGTATTAAAAGATGCCATTGCAACACTTTGAAATTCAAGAGCTCCTCCTAAAAGAAGTAAGCGGGGATTTTTGTACTGTGTCGTCATGCGCTTATGCTTTATTTTTTTTGTACAAACTATTCCCTTAACAAAGGTGCTGCAAATACCAAGTAATTGATACACAAAAATTAGAAGAAAATATTTGGAACATTTTGAACAGAATCGCATGCAGGGTTTAAGTAGCTCATACCTATCACCTGGACTTCCTGTTGCTATACATTTAACCTTTACATAATCACCAGGATCCATACTGCCTCCTCTGCTAGTGTCTGGTTTCACAAAGTTCGCAGCTTGCCATGCCATTGTCGTAACAATGTCAAGCCAATCTTCGCTGTTTCCCTCTTTTTTAACTTTAATATCCCCTCCCTGTAAAAGCTGGGAAACAAGTGCCCTAAAATGTCCCTGTATCACAGCTCTAAGAGATTCTTTGTTACCCTCATTCTGTTTTTCCTTTGGTGGAAAAGTCTTCGAAAGGCTGCTACTAGATGAGAACATAGCACCTGACTCCCCAATATCATCATCGTCATCGTCATAGGCGAAGAAATCACTTTCTGCCTCATCATTTTCATCTTCTAGTGGTGGAGGAAACCACATGCGACCATTGCTTTCTAAGTCCAATGGCTCTTGAGACCTGTCACATTGATTCTGCAGGATTGACAAATCTGCAGAGGAGTCATAAGTATTCCCTGGATCCTCAGTCCCTTTGTCAGGCCTTTTTAAAACAGCCATAGTTTGTTGATCAAAGGGACCACAATTTTCAGAAAATGAGCTTCCTTCTTGCTTTTGCTGTACAATATCGCCAACTCTATAGGAAGAAAAATCAAACCCTGAAGAGCTGTGTAAAGGACTTGATCCCACTGAGTTACAATTGTAAAACTCAAGTCTAGCACTAACACTACTTGTATCTATATCCGAAATATCGTGAAAGTATTCCCTTGACGGGCTGTAGAAGTGTTTCCCAAAATCTTCTGCCTCCTCTTCATCACTCCTGCATCAGTAATTCATAAAATTAAGATGCAGTCCTGAGAAAAACAATAAACAGGAGAAAAAGGCGATAAAAAAAGGGACATAATATGCATATCCAAATGGCATGAATAGAGCCAACCTATGAAAGAAACAGATCAAACTAAGCACAAAACACAATATGATCCGAATCAGTCCCTCACCGGCTTGGGGTGCGACAAAAAGAGGCTGGGGATGGGCAAGTACTGAATGCAGACATACTGCTGTTTACTACAACGGGAGGATTTCCCCAATCGCGGGATTCAAGAAAGTGAGAAAGATAATCACTTGGATTTGATTGACGGCTAAAGCAAAGCGAAGGTGGCTTGGGGCTTTTCCGGGGAGGAGACTCAGAAGGATGCACTTTTTCACTCTTCTTCCTTCCAACCTCACGATTCAAACTAAACCCATTACAAAACTTGCAGAATTTGGTACTCTGGTCAAAATTATCACTGCTTCTCAGGTCCTTGGATTCGCTAACAGCAAAGGGAGATTCATAGCCCTTATTACATTCAACACAAAACCACTTTCCACAACTTTGGCAATTGTATCCTTTGGAGAACTCAGTGAACTTTGCATCACACTCGCAGCAACTTTCGGCTCCGTTGCCAGTCATGTCGAATTCCCTAGAAAAACAAGATGGTTACAGATCACTGGACCCCTAAGAAATCCAAGACTTAACCTTTTCTAGTAGATCTAATAATGAACTATCAGGTATTCCCATAGACTGGAAACACCCTCAAAAGATCCCCAACCCGGTATTCTTCCAATCTTCAGTTAACAAACACAGAAAACCCAGAAGCAAAAATCTACGGCTGACTCAAATTGAACAAGATTTCTGGAGCTAACGAAAAGATTGGGAAAAAAATAAATACCCACAATAAAAATGGCGGGTGATCTGGGGTGTGTGGGGGTTTAGCCTGAGTTCCTATCCCTGGTATGGAAAAGAAAACAGGGGAAGAAGATTATCCAAGAATTAATCAAAACATAAAATCCAAGGAGAAAATCCCGCCACACTCGATAAGATTCCACAATTTCCAGGATTATTTACACCAAATCACACCAACAAAAACAAACATCAACCCAATCCCTTAATACTCCAACAGAAACAAAGAATAGAAGAAAAAAGAATCAACCTTTAACCACCCCCAGATTCATCAAGAATGCATCCACGGATCGATTCAAACATAGCACAAGCAACGGAAAACCTTCCAGAAGCCGAAACCCCAGATGCAAAATTGCAAGATATCAAAGAAAGAGTTTGAAGAAAACGAGAAGGGTTGGTTTTAAATCCGAGGAAGAATGAGAATCAAAAGCAAGAAAAGTAAAAGTATGGCGAAATTTCCATTTCCCCTTCTACAGAAGCAACTGACACGCATCTCCATAACTCTCTTCCTCCCCACTCCTTCTTCTTCTTCTACTACTACTCCTCCACTGTGTTTCCCCACCATCTTCCCCAGTTTTGCAACTCTCATTACTATTTCTACTTTCCTCCACTTGCTTCCTTCATCTTGTCGAGAAGCAACCTAAAAAGAAAATAACATTAGTTTATTTATGTTGTGTGTTCTTCAAATAAAGCAAAGTACCATTCTTTCTTTCTTTCTTTCTCTCATTTATTGCTTGCTTTCTCTCTCTTGTTTTCGCTTTCTTTATTTATTTTTCTTTGTTGATTCTCTCTCTCTCTTCTACCCATCTTGGATTAGGGTTTTTATTTCTCTTTCTCTAGGCATTGGCTGGCTCTTAGCGTTATTAATTGGATTCATTGGTCAGCTTCTATCTATGCAATTAATAAAAGATATCTACTTTGGAACCCCAATTCAGCAATAGTGTTCTACAAGTCTTCCTTTGATTTTGAACATGAGCTAAGATGCTTCAGCCGCTCACCTCAAACTTTTAGACATTTCTTTCTACAAAAGCATTCTCATTTCTCTTATTTCGGAATAAGTATTTTTCATTTATTATGAGCTTAGCTACGTGTGTGTGCTCGTTTTGCCTGTAAATAATAATAATTAGCGTATTTTTTAATAATTTTTCTTAATTTTAAAATTATGAATTAGACTTGTCAAATTGATTCAAATTATTTAATTTTAATAATATTAAATTTAAAATATATCAAATTTTAAGTTAAGTTTAAGGTTCTGAGTTGTTTTGCACGTGTTTTTCCTTAAATAAATATTCTTTTTTTAAAAAAAAAAACCTAAAATTCATCCCCTATGTCTATGTGCCCATTTTTAGCCGTGTCCTATTCCAGATTGCTGGGTATATTTTTCCCTTGTCGCGTGTTGCTCACGCTCTTTGGACAACCAAACTAGAGATGCTAGAATTTGCCCTTGGTTGTTGGGATGGACCAGTCTGCTTTGCGGGTAGAACGATTCGGAATTTTCATTTGTTTTGACCAACCCGTTTCAGGTGTGTTTAACTCATTGCCACCCGATAAGTTATTTTCTTTCTTTCCTTTTTGGTATTTTCACAACCCAAAGTGAAAATTTGTTGATAATTCCATTTATTCCCTAATTTCACTTGAATTTAAATCTCTACAGTTCCATCTCTACTTAAATAAAGAGAAAAATTAAATCAACCTATTAATGAATTACATATTTAATATATCATAATTGAGTTAAGAAAAATTCGCTTGAAGTCATTATTATATAAAAGTGGTTAGTGTCTTTTCTATAAAAGGTTGAATTAAGAAAACAACAAATAATCTTTAATTTGAGTTTACAAAAAAAAAAAGTAATAATAATATCTTACAAAATATTTTTTTCCAAATATTAAAAAATATTATTTCATCTTTGCCCCACATCCTCAAATGTTAATCCAAAAGGAATTGTCATTTTACATGTGGATGCAATTTGTATTTAAATTACTTACCAATTCACTGCCAAAAATGTACCTTTAAAAGTGGAAATAATGTTCATTAAGAATCAAAATCTTTACTGATTATTTATATAAGATTTTACTTAAAATTCTACCCTTTAGATCATCAACCTTGTTTTTTTTTTTTTTTTTTTTTAACTTTTCTTCAAGAGGGGTCATAATTGGTAAATGAATCTCCACCATGACTTCCATTGGACGAAAAGGGCAAGAAATGGGGAAGACATTGACGAAAATGGGAACATGGAAGTTTGAGCTTTTTCGTCCATGTGAAAATCATGAAAATCAAACATAGATTATGTATGATAAATTCACGAGGGCAATTAGGAATGCTCGTCTAACATTCAATAGTTCATTTTCTTTTATTATTTTTATTAATAATTTTTTTAATTAAAAAGTCTATTGAACAATAAGTTATGTAATTAAAATAATTCTTCTCATTTTCATAAATCACACATTTTTTTTCTTAAAATTGAAATTCAAGATTTTAAAAATAAAGATTTAAAGTATTAACCACTAAAATATCTCTTAAATAATATTTTTATTAATATATCTTAGAAATAAGTTTTCATTTTAAATTTAAATAAAACTTATTATATAAATATTTTTCCTTAATTTAGTTTTATTATGAAATAGGTATTGAGGTGAGATCTGATTATTTTAAATTTTTTTGATCAATGAGTTAAACACAAATGTTACCTTTTTAATCTATCTTCGACCGATGCTATACTTATTTTATTACCAACATTTTTATTTCTTATTCAATCATTTTTTTAGAGTGGTTATAGATTCATACAAGTATACTCATATCCATTGTACTTTTTTTTTTTTTTTTGTATATAAGTATTTATATAGTTTTAAATTAAGGCCCTCCTTTGCCGAAGGCAGAACTTTACACTCATCCTCTAAAGGACATGCACGTATGGATTTCTACCATTTTTGAGAGTTACGTTAGTCGTTGGTAGTTTACACACACACACACAGAGACACATACACACACGATTAAAAAAAATAAAAAAAAATAAAAAAAAAAAAAAAAAAGGAGTTCCATGCACGAAAGAACCCAAATCGCCAAGAACTTACTGTTCATACAAGCCTAGCATACCATATAATGAAGTCCCCTCCCATGTTATGTTTGAAAATGACTTGAAAATTTTGGTATTAAAGCTGGAAACCCCAATGCCCAACTAGAAGAGAAGTGTCATAAATAGGATACCATAAGATTTCAAGTCACACTTGCAAACCCAAAATGGGATTGGGTTGGCTTCCATGTTAGGTTAAAAAAGAAGGAAAAAAAACAGGCGTTCCATGCTCGAAACAACTAAAATCACATTCATACAAGCCTAGCATACCATATAATAGAGTCCCCCCACATGTTATGTTGAAAATAACTTGAAAATATTGAAACTTTTGGCACTGATGTCGGAAACCCCAATGCCCAACTTGATGAGAAGTGTCACAAGTAGAGGATACCATCAGATGGCATGTCATACTTGCAAACCCAAAACGGGATTTGGGTAAGCTTGCAGGTTAGGCGAGAAGACAGCATCTGGAAAGGTTTACTGGTGCCGCCAAAATGCCAATGTGGGCGTGCCGAAAGGGGTACTTCTCTCCACATTTTTTCTACACTCTCTCATTTGTAAACTTGTATCTTCTTTGGGATTACATAATTAAAATATGCCCTTTCAATGCTTCCGATTTTTTTTTGTGTGACCCAATTGGAGATATGTTTGTATGTATTTGCCTACCACTAGAGGCACGCAACAAATGACTTTAATTAAACGTTTACATCATTCCTGCACAAAGTGTATGGCCACCGAGACCACGTCATAAAAGTTTGACTAGGTGACTCGTATTTAAATTTTCTCAATATTTTTTTTATTTTTTTTTCTGAATTAGACATATCGCAAAAATATATTATTAAATTTTAAATTTAATAATAATTATGGTTAAAATTATTAAAAAAATTAAAATAAATTATTATTATTTAAATAGTAAGTTTTTTAACAAAAAAAAAATAAATCAATATATCAATAAATTATCTTAAATCTGAATATCTAATACTTTAAAACTTCTTTTTTTTTTTTCATTAAAAGAAAAATAAAAAGTACAGTCACTAGGGGAAAAGGGGGTAGAATGAGGCAAAATGAGCCGCCCCAAGACAAGTTTCCATCATCATCGTCAGTCATGACTCATCCTCAACATGAGACTGCCTTATTTTTGTTGAATTATTCTTGGATGGGCCTAAGGAGAATCAGTGGAGACTCAACTTTTTGATGGATTAAAAAAAAAAAAAATTAATGCTTGTCAAATTTAGGGAACTACATGGCCCCCACAATTGGATTCCTTGCGCTAACCAGCGTCCTTGTGAAAAAAAGAAAAAAAAATCCATTTTTTTGTGTTCCAATTTGCACCCTAAGATCTTTTTTATTATTTTTCAATTTTAACAATTGAGAATCTCCATCAAGTTTATACTAATTTCATTAACATAAAATTGCTTAGCCTTTATCGCAAAAAAATAAAAAAATAAAAAAAACACATTTAAGTTGTTTAGTATTTTCAATGAATACACTAGTAGTTAAAGAACCTTAAATATTCATTTAAGATGTTTCATACTCAAATCTTAATAAAAAGATTAAGATTTATAAAAAAAAAAAATTGTTGTTTATGGGTGATATTATGGTTCATCATCCACCTTTAGACCAATATTAGCCCATCAAAGTGACAAAGACTATCACGCGCCGTGGAGGATCTTCCAGGCGTGCCTCTCATATGGTATCAATTCAAGAGTCCACCAATATCTTTTTGTGTTCTAGTCTCATTCTAATTATATCTTTGATCATGTATATTATAATATTAAAAAAATTTAAACAAATATTATTAAATTTTATACAATATATAAAATATCGTATTCCGAAAATAAGGGTTTCTATAGGTTACGCATCTTAATGACACGACGGGGCATAAGCCCCACCAACTTTAATTTCAAATCAACACCCCGATTTTCTTGCCAATCAGTCGGTAAATATCCCAATCAGGGTGATGAAAACTTCGGTAGAGCTTAGTCATCTGACACGGCCTCGATCATCTGACAGTAAGAGAATTATGCAACGATGTTGGAGTTTCTTCAAAAACTTTTTGTGTGCAAAGTCGTCTCCATCATAAACTCATTCATTATTATTGATGTCAGATATTGCACTTTTTAATTTCTCTTTATTTATGCATAATGATTATTAATAAATGAAAATATTAATATATATTCGAAAATTATGATATTAAAATATAAACCTACGTCTAAAATATATCAAATTATGAAATTTCATGAAATGAAATTACGGGGTTGGTTGCTTTGTTAGAATGCATTCACTTTTTGGATGATAGATCAATCTACATGCACTATAAGAAGTTCATGTCTTCAACATGGCTATAGTCAGATTATTATTCTTGCTAAACCTACAGAATTTACAAAAAAAAAAAAAAAAAAATTTCTTTCACTATAGTTTGATCCAAAGATTAAAAATTTGATCAATGCTCTTTTTATATATATATATAAATATATATATATATAACAGGAAAAGAAAATTACATATGATGCCATCTTACAATTTGTTATCGAATACATGCACCGACTTCCTTTTTAATTTTTTTTTTTTTTTTTTCGTCACTGTTTCTTAAGACACGGCCACACCTAGGGATGTTGATTCTGTGCAACATAACAGCAGACATGCCAGCGGCAATTGTTTTCTATATGTAATCTCAATTCTTAAAAACACTGATGGGAGTCAATATCTATAAGATTACTTTATTTTTCATGTTGGTTGGAACGTAATTTAGAATGCTAGAAAACGAACGATGGATAGACTAATTTTAGAATGGACAACATTTCTAGCTGACACGAAATTAAAGAAATCGACCGTCAAACAATATGCCCAACTGGGGTTTGGTTCTGGATGAGGTCAGACTCGAAATTAGAACCGGTTAGTGGCTTCAAATCATAAGGATGATGGTCAGGTCAAGGTTCTTATCCTTCAAATATAGTGACTGGAATTGAAACTTGAGCAATGATTTGATTCTGATTTTGAACTGAATTTTTTTTTTTTAAAAAAGAATTTAATATAACCTTTATATACTAATTATATGAATTTTTAAAGACTTATTAATTATTTTTTAAAAATTTTTATTTGAAAATTTTCTGCAAAACTTTATTAATATATATATATATATTAAGAAAAGAGAGTCTGCTGGTTTTAAATTAGATCTAAACTAAAATTAGAATTGGCCGAAAACTAAAACTGAATAATCCTTAATTGACTAGGTTTCGGTTTCGACTAATCACAGAACCAAAACCAAAGATTCCAAATTGAAACCAGAATTGAACTGGACAATGCTGAGAACTTATGACATTGATCAATGGTTGGTTCTCTCTCTCTCTCTCTCTCCAAAGAAAATTAAACAAAAACAAGGACATAAAGCAAAATTGAAACACGCTATCCACCCCCCACTGTGTCAACAATTATAAGGTTTAGCAGTGATATTTTTAAACATTAGCATTGCTTTTCATTTTTTTTTTTTGTTTTTTTTTTTGCCTGTGGTCTACATTAGCATAGTACTATCTTTCATTAGTTATATGGAAAAGGGGTTTTGAAGTCGAAACACATTAAATCTTCAAAGAAAGACTACTTTAATCACGAAATAAGTGATGCCCTGGACCAAAAAAACTGTGTTTGATTCGTGCTAAAATTGCATAATAGTTGTGTCATTCACCATGAAAACGAGCAAGAGCGAGAGCCATTGCTTGAAATAATTGTAGGAAAACATCACATCTGCTTGTTATAATTATTCCAAATCTCTCATCTTGATCTTCCCTTAATTATTCTATTATCATAATTCAATTATATGTCTCGAATCAGGTGAACATTTGCAGTTAATTCCGATTATATAAAGAGCACTTAGAAACATGCAACCGTCAATAATAATAATAATATAGTGAAATCGACTCTTCCTAACAACTTGTCATTAATTCTTTTTGTATGAAATTGAAATTGACATCTTTTCACTTACCTTTGGTAAATAAAGTAAAATAGTAAGGGTGATATTTACAATTATGTTAAGAAAGATTATATAAATCATATTATTAATCCCATTAAATATTTTAATAAAAAATCAAACCAATGACTTTTGAAACGATAAAAAATAAATTTTTTTGGCTGTTCAATTACAACATTTTGGAATGCCATCTTTCCTTTGATTTTTTTTTCGAATAGTATGTGTATAATATTAATTATTTTTAAATATCTTCATTTAATATTTTTTTAAAATAAATTCATCGTCTAAACATTAATAATTAAGTAAAATTCTGCGGTATACAAACTTTTGTTGGGGGCGGTGAGCAACCAGTTTTTAACCATGAGGTGTTGTCCTTTCGCTGTCAAGCTGCCGGGAACTCTTACGTGCGATAGGAAATGTCACACAAAGGGTGGGAGGAGAGACACGAGGTCAACCATAGGATCATTTTTTGGACCAGATCGATTACAAGTTGATCGAGTCACATCGCCGACCGATCCATTTCAGAGTAAGCATGCGAATCCATTCCTTTCTGAAAACCACATTCTGCAAAAGTGACAGATGATTTGACTCCCAGTGCCTTGATCAAGAGGCATGCTGTCCATTCCAATGAGGTACACACAATTACATGTTTTTTTTATTTTTTTAAATTTTTGTGTGTACAAATGTGTAAACTCCAGGTCGAAAGAGCTGAGACCCAAGAGCCTGGACCTTAAGGCCCAACACGAGAGTGCAGACCGACACCCGGACAATACAAGCAACACACTCTGGCGGGAGCCGGAACCATGTTTATACTCTGATACCCAGTAACAGTTTACTGTTTTACAGGTCCCATCACGTATCAAAACCCATTGGAATATATTCCAAAAAAAATAAAAAATTGGAATACTGCCACCTGTTTCATTGAACCCTTTTGTGTCTGAGTAGTGTCCAATTGACCCGAACAGGCCTTAAAATGCTTTTGGTTTTTTTAAGGGTACATTGGCAAAAGCACTTTTACTTTGATGGGCAGTGGTAGATGCGGACATGAGTTGCTCAGGTCAGCTTCCACTTTACAACTCACTGGCTTGGTGGCTTTGATGTTACACAGCAGGTTTGTAAGCTTACTGCCTGCCTGTATTTGGCATGGGCCGCATCAGCGAAAAGTTTTTTTTTTTTTTTTTTTTTTCTCTCTTGGTTTGAGTTAATTTGATACTTTTATTCAAATTAAATCGTTAATAATAATTTGAGTAATTTTATAGCTATAATTGACCAATGAGATGGAGTTAAAACTGCTTAAACTGGCATAATTAATTGCGGCATGAGTCAGTTGAATTAGTGGTTTTCAATGATTTGGTTATAACTACAGGAGCATGTTCCAAAATTAAGTAAAAAACACTTCAATAATAATTATACATAAATAAGAAAATGTAAAATAAATTAAGAATATCCTGTTTGCTACTCAGAAATCATAATAAGTATATTTACAATAATACCTCACATGAATATTCGTAAGACTTGTAGCCAAACCCCAAGTCTTATTTTTCTCAAATTACCATCCACATCTAACTCTTTTTTTTTTTTTTTTTTTGAAGATTCAGCAGTTTGAGCGTCAATCTAATTAAATTTTAAATTTTTTATATTTTTATTTAAATTATATATTTTTAAAATTTATTTTAAATTTATCTTTTTTAAGATAAAAAATAATCAAAACAGTTAAAAATCATATATTAATTTAAAATAAATTTATAAAAGATAACAATAAAATAAAAACATAAAAAATAAAAATTTAAGGACCATTTTTTTTTTTTTAACTTATTCTCTTCTCACCATTCAACACACAAGGCCAAAACCTACTAGTTCCCCATCATCGAGAGCAGTCTAGCTTCTCTGTGTATGTGCACCATCCTTCGGCCAACGGGGGAACATGGTTTAACCCATCAAGGCAATGTCATCATCTACCTAGATAAACGTCATTTGTCACAAAAGCAATGAGTGTATGGAAAGAGAAAATTCATTGAGATAGAGAGAAATTAGAGGCCAAGAAAGAAAGCTAGTGGTCGCTTCTCAGCTCCGGAGTTTGACCCGCATCCTTTTTTGTTGAGGATGATGCAATCCCATACGCCTTTTGCCATGGCAAAGTTTAGTTTGCTTCCTTAAGCCACCCGTCCACGCAATTTAAAAGATAAAATTATTGGTTCTTTGTTTTATCTACCAACTTGGCTTTTCAAATGAACAAGAAGAAAAAAGAAAAAAAGTTTATTTTCTTCCAATAATATTTAATATCAGAAATTGCCCACTATTTTATTATTATTATTATTATTATTATTATTATTATTTTAGTTGTATCAAATTAGAGAATTAAAATTTAACCCACCACTTGAAATAAAAGTTTAATAAAAATTTAGTATGTTTTGTCTTTATTTTAGCCAAGGGTTGAATTCTTGCAATTGCACCCTTCTCCAATAATAGGAAAATTTTTGTGGGGAGGTTAAATTAAGAAAGTAACAAGTAATATCCTCAATTTGAATCTATAAAAATAATACTAATATTTTTATAATATCTATATTTTTGCATTAAAAATAAATTAATTTTTGAATACTAATTTTTTCCCATTAATTTTACTCTTAAGGCTAACACTCCTTTTTTTTTGAGTTAAAAAAAAAAAAAGAATTAAAATTTGAATTCTGATCAGTGATCGAGGGTCAGAAAAATTTGGCAGCTTAATTTAATGAATGGCCAATCTCTTTGTCTCCTTTCTAATTTGCTCCTCGATTTGGGCCACAATGGTTGCCGTGGACTTGGCCTACCATCCACAGATTCAAATATATAATAATAATAATTTTTGTTAAATCATTCAACAACGCCTGTTTTGTAAGTTATTTGTTGACGAACTTGCAAATATTGGTGTCAAAAATTCACTTTGTAAACCCTCCTCCTAGAATTAGAGTGTCAGTAAATGAATCTGATCTGTATTAGATCTTCCAAGTGCAACAACATGAAAGCAACACCACCATGAAAGCATGAAGAAATAACAAAATTGGAGCAAATTATTATTATTATTATTATTATTGTATTGTAAACTATGAGCGAATTTGTTCATCAGGTTCTAACAATTTTCTTCATGGAAAAGACTTCACAGGAAATTACACTTTTGCAAATACCATATAAACTAGAAGTATTGAAAAGAGAAAGCTTTCTGTTCCATTTAACCTTTACCAAAAGCACAGTTTTTGGCTGAAAATCACCAAAGCATGGAAAGGCTTTGCGCTCTTTCTTTTCCCTTCCATAATGTGAAACAAGCTGAGGGCTTATTAGTGTTCACTGTTGACTAGCTGTACATAAAAATAAACATCAGAAGTCATGCTCGCTTTGTGCGTCTTCCAACTTGAAGTGCCAGTTCTGTGTCGATTTTGAGGGATATGTCAAGGGCTTTCACAGAATGTGTCAATGCACCACTGCAAACACCAAACTACCAGAATGAAGAAGGCATGGCATAGCTAAATAATCTATCTGGTCGTATACTTTAAAGCTACAAATAGGAAAGACTGAGCGATGAGGAAGTGAAGGAATTCTGAATCTAATTCTGCTTTACATTATTTTATGATAGCCTGGTCATATATGGAACATGTCGATTCTGAGGGATATGTCAAGGACTTTCACATAATGTGTCAATGCACCACTGCAAACACCAAACTACCAGAATATAGAAAGCATGGCATAGCTAAATAATCCGTCTGGTTGCATACTTTAAAGCTACAAAGGGGAAATACTGTGCGACGAGGGAGTGAAGGACTTCTGAATCTAATTCTGCTTTACATTATTATATAATAGCCTGGTCATATATAGAACATGAAATGCAATGAATGATGGGAAAAAAATAAATAAATAATCAGATTGCCAAGATTACCTAGATATGTAGGTTACCCCAGTCTGTCCAATTTTGTGCACCGTTTCAAGAGTAACATTGCCTGATGCCTGTGAAAATGAAATAGAACGATCATTGTCTAGCCTAACCAAGTAAAAATGGGCTCCATCCAAATTAAATATGTCCAGACTCTGCATGAAAAGATTGGATGTGCAAGTTCCTTCAAGCCAGATCTCAAAGCAGTTGGGCAATAGGTTTTGACGAGAGCATTTCACGATATGTAAACCATTACTAAAAGCATCTTAGACAGTGAGCATCACGTTGACAATGGAGGTTCGTGTCCATACCAAGGATAAATGGGTGAATATAATAGAAGATGTAAATTCACTCCAAGTGCCACTGCTATGTTCCAACCATTGAGATCAGAAACTTAGTAAATAAAGCACACTCTAAGTAGAGACAGGATGCTTAACTACATTACAATTAGAGGACATGAGTGTGTGAGCATCGCTTTGGAGTGCCAAATATAATAAAGTCCCTTAGTTCTACCGCTAGGATGTGATTCTATCAGTACATCTGATAGAAGCACATGCAGACTAAGAGTCCAATTGTTAATTAATTAGCCTGTGTCTACTTTTGTTGGCTTTTTTTTTTTTTTTTTAAGAGTGAATTTTGTTTCCCTGGTTAGTTGAGGAGTCCAAATTCTACAAGAATTAGCAATGTCAAGAGTCTGTATATGTAGAGTATTTATGTACCATTTTCCTTTAGTTTCAATTTATGCAAAATTTTCACAGGAACCCGATGAATGAATGACTTCCGACAGAAAATTTGTATCTAGAGAGTGATTTTCTCTGCACAAGTGATTCCTAAAACCTCAGTCATTCCAGTAGTTCCACTATGAGTTCCTTTCCTAGTTGACATACATCTATTTGGCATCAGAGCAGAAAGGACCTACAAGTACAGCTTGCATCAACAATGGTTACCAAGGCTTAATTGAATTTTAATTTGGAATTTTGTTATTAAGTGCTTACCTTACCTTGGGAAGATGCTGGAAAGGTTTATACTTTAAAACAGGGCAGCATGCCAGCGACCGAAGATATGCAAAGATTTGACTAGTTAAAATTTCAGAGTGAAGTTGTGGAAGATGTTGTCTAATTTCTAGCTTGCTTCAAGGCTGCTCAAAGACCTCATTATGGGGGATCTATTAGATAACACATACACCATATAAAGTGTGCATTCCATGTTGGCCTCAGATTTGCATGGAGCTGGTTCCAAGGTAAAGGCAATTATGAATGCCAGAACTAGATGGGCAGCAACGAAAAAATTGTGATAGATGCCATGAAAGGGATCATAATGTGTGAGTGTCCTATAAAAAGGTTGCATGTGGTGACAGAAAAAGGGTGAAAAGGGTGAAAAGTGTGAAGAACATGTGTGAACCTGAAGCTGGTGATATTTTAGGTTGAAGAATCATGCAATGAACTAATGATACTACCATAAAATAGTAAGGCACATAGTCTAGATGACAAGCCTTCTCAACCAGGGGAGGACAAAGCATATGCAAGGGTTCAACAAGAAGAAATTTCAAAGAACCAAGGAACTTATAAGTATGGACTATGTTGCTGTGTTTTTTGAAGTAATATTTTGTGGCATTCACAGTATCATCCACATAAGCCTTGTCTTTTTTAGTTCTCTTCAGAGACTCCAATAAGAAGTTGTATTAGCCCAAGCAGATGTATAGATTTTCTTTTTCCCAATAAGAAGTCCAAGTTCTACAAGAATTAGTAGGTCAAGAGTCTATGTATGCCGGATATTAAAGTAATAGTTGCAGAGGAAGTTACTGAATAATTTTTTTTCAGCCTATTTCGTAATTTTCACTGAGAGAGTGTGATCTTATCTTTCCTTGCAATGATTCCTAAACCCTGCTGGAGTGATTCTTAATTCTCCCTATTGACGTAATACTAATTATTTCTTTTAGTTGCTTGTTTTCTTCAGGAATTGTTTAGTTTTAATGGATCTGAATTCTACCAATTAAATCCTAAAGTTTAAATGTCCCAAGCTATAACAAACACTATACCCATGTTAAATCAACCTTGAATCTGCCCCTCCAAGATCTCCTATGTCACCAAAGCTAAGGTTTCATGACCACAATTCACAAGGCTCAAAGTTAATACAAAAATCTGATGCAAGGACAGTTCTTGATAGTTTTGATTACATCTGCACCAACAGTTGGACCATGCATTAAGAAGAATAGAAACCATGATTCATGATTGAGTACCTCAGTCTCAAATCTACCATCAATCAATTCCACAGCATCTTTAAGCATGGATACGTTAACATCTCCATTTGGCAGTGGTATAACCATGTTGTCCAGCATTATTCGGGTCAAGGAAGACTTTGTTTGAGATGTATAATGCAAAACCTCATTTACTTCTTCAAGTGTCCTGGTCTCCACCTTTGTTGAGAAGGAGATGGGATGATGGCAAAGTGAGTGCATCAAATTGACACATACATCAGATAAATTTAATTTTGCAAATCTATGAATACAAATCAATCAGTCGATTGAAAAAATTTACCTCAACCTCCATTTGAAGGTTTCTTTCCTCCAAATACTGATCAACGGACCTGAGAGCATTTATAATACCTCCAGCTATTGATATGTGATTATCCTTAATCATAACCATGTCAAATAAACCCATTCTATGATTTCTTCCTCCACCAATTAGAACCTAGGGTGTGAGAATGCTTCAAGTAAATTGAAAGACCATGTGTAGCCGAAGGTACTATCAACCAATTTGCACATGAGCAATGATGTGATACTCACCGCCCACTTGTCAACCAAACGTAAACCTGGTGCAGTTTTTCGTGTCTCTAAAATATATGCAGGTTGTGCAGCATCTGACATTGCCTACATAATGCATGGACAAGATAAAACATGTTAGCTTATCAAAAAAAAGAGTAAAATGCCATGCTGTCATACACTTTACTGCACCCTGCACATGCAAATTATATTGTAACTTCAACTGTAGAAAATTATTAATCAACTTCCGCTGACTCACACAGTGGTCAAATTGTAAGGCATTTTAATGTTACAAAAATATAATCTATAATTTAAAACACAAAGCAATGACACAAAGATGCAATGACATTAAGAGTTCACAGAATCTTACTACTAAATTAGTTGTTACTGGTTGCTTTTAGCTCATAACGATATAAAATGAAGTCCCAGATATTTAGGCCTTGATTATAGATAGATACGACCTACAAATCCTCTGGATGCATTCAAAGTAATATTTTCTAATGTTTCTACCACACTGTGCAAAATTGAATTCCAGACAGTGAACTAAAAATAATCCCCAATTTGCTTCTGTTAGATGTTCAGGGAACCAAAAGCACCTTAGTTAAAGTAGCTATTCCACTCATCCGCTGCATAAAATTTAGCACTATTCTTTCAGCAACAACAATGCTGTGTGCTCGCCCTGCTCAATGACATCAATTGTTCAACTATTAAACAAATAGCTGAGATACATTAATCTCCCAATCCCCACATTAGTTGGTTTACCTGAGACTTTTCCAAATTGCAGGCCTTTATGAACATAATCTCCATCCTTTTGTGACCACTCAACCTAATGTAAAGAACAGATAAAGAATGACCAATCATGCAAATCATAAAAGATAATATAAACAAGAATGAGTGCAGTTTGTCAAACCTTTAGAGAGGTATCAACTTCTTGAAATATCATCTCTGCAAGTGTGATTCCAGCAATGATACCATCCTCCTTAGCCAAGAAATGAGCTTCCACTTCCGTATCAAGTGGAATGGTTGCCATACAAGTCACATCTCCTGCAATTGAATACATATGTGGGTTGGCAATATAAGAGAAATAATGATAACCTATCCTACTCTGAATCCTTGGCCACAAAAAGAAACATTAGTGATGATCAATTCCTGCCCTCAAAGTCCAAAAAAAAAATCTGCTGGATGACAGATTTAAATTATGGACATCTTTGTGGCAGAATACTCAAAATTTTGAATTTATCAAAAGCTTTATTGGTGAGGGGATGAACATATTTGGATGCTAATTGACAACTGAGAAAGTATACCTCGATCTCCAGCATCCTCTGCAAGTGCTAGCTTAATGGTGGCCCTCAAATCATATGTAGGATGTAAGGGAGGCTTTATTGCCATAGATTCAAATGAGATTTTAGTTGCAGACATGCAAGCAATCCGCCTGCAACAATATCAACCATTCAAATTGATTCCACCACCATTATATAATCAATTATTTATAATCTTGTTTTGAACCAGAGTTGGACAAACATTGGAGATGTATATTGATGAGGAAAGGCGAGTGAAGCATTAGAAACAATCCCAGACATCATTTTATTCTGCATGAGCCACTTTATGCTCATTGTCCCCCAAGCCTACAGGACCAATACACACAACAATATCAAAAAAAGCATAAAGAGCAAAAATGCCCAACACTAACATATCAATAAAAAGTTGTCTGATAGAAAACTCGATGAAATGAAAGCAATAGTTGTACTCTAGCAGCAGATTAGAGATTGAAATTAGAACAAGTGACTAAACACAGATTGAAAAAGCAAAAGCATTCCACTAGCAACCAGAAAGTGATTTGTAGATATAGAAAACTAAGATTGAGCATGTAATAGCTGATGGACACATTAATCTTCTCTCAGCATTCAGTAGCCATAATGGAACTAGAACTTACAGTATTTCACAGCATTTTAGCATTTCGTAATACCCAAATAACGGGAAAAGCAGACTAAACAAATCTTTCACCTTCAGCTCTTCAACCAAAACCAAATTCCAAACTAGAACCATTTTAAATTCTTTATGCTCAAATTATGAAATAGGTTGCAACAAACATTGTTCTTTAGCTTGCAAGGGTTATGAATAAGTAACATTTTCTGTCAAAGTGTCAGTCACACAATTTTCTGTCAAAATCCTTAAACATAATTTGCATAGCATGCCAACTCAATTCTTCTTAGCCTAAACTATCATGTTGTATTTTATTTACCCCCTTGATGAAATGGAAGACCCCTGAGAATTAAAGTTACTCAAATGGATACAAGGAAGCTTGAAAGGAATCAATTACAAACCATAGTTAATTGGAAGATCAAGAACATGGTCCTAATTGAAGTAGGAATGTAAATGGAATTGAAGATGTAGAGATAATCCCCAAGTAAACTGTTATGTCCTAGTTTCACTAATGCAATCAACCCCCTTTGAGTAGCCCAAAACCTCCATCTCTATACAACTAACTGTTTATCTTTTATTCACAATAATCCCTAGCCAACATGATCAGAAATTCCAGCAACTTTTCCCTCCTACATCAACTCTATTTCTCTCATTAATTGCATCAAATGACTCTTAACATCTCCTAGGACAATAGATCTTTTCTCCCCTCACAAATAACCAAAATTTTGTTAACTTAAATGCTATGGAACCAGCCCTTATAAACCCACATGGCATCAGTGTCTTTTCCCTGCACAAAACCCATCTTTCCCTTCTATTATAGCAATTAGAGCCGCTTAATGACTGGTGAAACAACAGACCCATTTCCGTGTGAAAAAACCTCAGTTTCTCTTGTAAATTGTAACAAAAAAGGCACCTAAAGACAGCCTGAACAGCAGCTATTTTCACATCCATAGAACCCCATTCTTCTAGCAGTTATAGCTCCATAAAGACTGCTGGAATGCAGTTCCATTTCCCTCATGAACAACTGATTTTTTTTCTCAAATACAATAAAACTACCTGAACAAACCCCACAAGGAAGCACCTACGCATACCCCTACAACTGTTCAAAACAAAGCAACTCATACACCACATCAAGGTCTCCCTCCATTACATGAATGATAAAGGAAGTAGAAACTTACCTAGAAATAGGAATTTATCCCAAGTTTTGGGCTTGAAGCTAGAATTCCTAAATTTCTAGCTCCAACAAGCCAATCTTTACAAACTCAACTAGGAAGGGAAGCATAAAGAAGCAAGAAAAGAAATGAAATAAAAGAGATAAGAGAGGAGGGAAACAGGAAGGGAGAGGTGGTGGGTGGCTGTTTGACTTGATTTCAACTGGGGATGTGGCTTGGTGTGTGTGTTTTATGATTTTCATGGAAAAAATGACAAAAAGAAGCCATGGGTGAAGAAAAGAAGTGCAGGTTTTAGGGGGATGGTGTGGTTGGTGTCTTGGGTTTCCTTTTAAGAAGGTTGGCCAAAAACAGTAACAAGGAAAGAAAAAGAAAGTTATAGATAAAAGAATATTGTGGAGTGGTTTCCACTTTTGAGTCCATTAAGAAGGATCCAACTTATCTCAATATTGGAAAAAAATTGCTGCTTCCTAGTCCTACTGCAAAAATCCCAACAATGCAAAATGATCCAACATCATTCACTATCATCAACCATATATGCTCTTATTTCAAACCAGAATTGGACAAAACATTGAAGTAGTATTTATAGATGAGGAAAGGTGAGTGTGTGAAGCATTAGAAACAATCCTAGACAATCATTTTATTCCACACGACCCATCTCTTGAGGGCAAGTTGTATCATACGAGTCCACTGCTATAACAGACTCACTGCCTCCCCAAGCCTACAGGACCAGAAAATTTTCCAGATAGCCTAAAAAGAAAGAAGAGCAAAAGCCAAACAATAACCTTTTGTCTCGATAAAAAAACACAGATGAAATGAAGATGTCGGTAGTACTGTAGCATCAGATTAGAGATTGAAATTGGAACAATAAGTAAACACAAATAGAAAAAGTGAAAGCATTCCACCAGCCACCAGAAAGCAGTTCATAAATAAAGAGGACAAGAATCGTGCATATACTAGCCCATGGACAAATTAATCTTCTCTGAACGATCAGCGGCCAAAATGGAACAAGAATTTACAGTGTTTCACAGCATTTCAGTGTTTCATATACCAAAAATAACAAACAACTCCTTCTACTTCAGCTCTTCAACCAAAACCAAATTCCAAACTAGAACCACTTTAAAATTCTTCTTAAATCCAAATTACGGAATGGGGTTGCAACAAACACTTTCTTTAGCTTATAGGAAAATCTAAAATCATTTCCAACAGATAGCATATTGTCATATACCAATTCAAAAAGTGGAACAAAAATGCATGAGCTTTATACAAGGAGAGAATATCAGAAAAGTGGGGAACAAAAAGAAAACATAACAAGACTACATGGGCTGCGCCTAACACCATCTCCACACAACTGAATTTCTTATAAGTTGTTTGGTGGCAATTAAACTGAAAAAAAAAAAAAGAAAAAAACAAAAACCCATATGGAGAATCAGCATACCATCAAGAGAATGACTTGACACAAACAAAAAAGAAAAAAATATAACAGTCATTAAAAATCAAAGCTAAAAGAAAAAAATATATCAAAAATCGCAATTGTGGTTGGTTGGATGAATGATTTGAAGAAGGTTAAGTTGGTTGAAGGAACTCACTTTTCAGAGTGTGAGGGAAAGAGACAGTTGCCAGCGTGCTCTCTTTTCGCCTTTCGCCTTTTGTCTTTCAAGAACAGAGCAACTAACCTACAATGGTTTTTCAGTACATAGTTGGGCTTAAAGTTTGGTCCGAAATTCTTCTTCGGACTTTTCCCCCGATTCCGCGGAAAACTGAAAACTAATGCCAATATTCATTAAAACTGAGTCCAATAATAAAATTCTAAACTTTTTAATACAAATTAAATCCAAAAATAATTGATTGGTAATTTTTTTATATAAAAAATTAAATAAAAATAATAACATATAATCTTTATCTTTAATAGACACACTCATTATACATACTCATTATCCACATCTTTGTGGGTTTTTTTTTTTTTCTTAAAAAATCCTGTAGAACACAATGACTAGCTACATTGCACCCAGCAACTCATCTCGAATTTCTTTATTATTTTCAGATATTCTCCTTTAGTTTAGATTAAGCTTATATTTTCATGGTTCAGTACATTCAAGAGAAAAGATTTCACTAATGCTAGCAATAGAGCAAATTTAATTGTATGACCACAACCCCAAAAAAAAAAAAAAAAAAAAAAAAAAAAAAAAAAAAAAAAAGGAGAAAAGGGCCTCGTGGAGAAAGCGGGCTTGTTGTGGCAGAAGCATGAAATAAAGAGAATTTTATTTATTTATTTTTTTTTTATAAAAAGGAACGTGGAAGTTGATAAATCAAGGATGCTTGGGCGTTCTTTCCAGATACCTTGTTCTATCATATATCACAAGATGAGAATTTTTTAATTTATAGAATTTAACAATTATTTTTTTTATTATTTTTAAATTAATATAAATAATTTTTTTATTAATAAATTCTCAAACCAAATATATATTTATATATTTATAATATCTTATAATTTTTTTATTTAATAACAATATTAATTAAAATTTTTAATTTATTGAAAATCATCATTAAAAACTGATTTCTCCAAAAAAAAAAAAAAAAATTTACTTTTGTAAATTTTTTATTTCTGTATTTTTAGTTTCTCACCAACAATATTCTATAATTACTCTGTGTTTGAGGTGCTCCTGCAGTTGCTCCATTCTCATTTGCAGGAAGTGTGGGCAAAGCTATGAAAGTGGAATATGAAATAACGTTGTTGTAAGATATCGGCAACATTTCTTAATCCTTCGCTTCTCGGGCCAGGGAGGCAGGTCAAAGCCAGTGGGCCTTCGTCTTGGGCTGAACGTGCTGGCCCAAACTTGGCAACTGTCATCGCGTGGGCAATTAGAATTTGAGCCAGGGATGTGATAACATCTTGTTGGGCCTTCACCAAAATTGTTTCGGTCTTTGGGCCAAAAATTTAATGTTTTGGGTTTATTTGGAGCAAATCATTTACACAGGTTTTACATCCTTCTGGTTTGTTAGAATGGAAAGATACGAGTGACACTTCACAATTTTATTAGAAAACATTGAATAAGATATACACATCAAGACAGGATTAATGAAGGTCATTGATCATTCTAACACCCTCTAAGATTAGACATATGTTTTGTCTTATTAAACATCTAAACAAACATTTAAACCTATAACTTTATAATAAAAACGAATAATTTTTATTATAATATTATAATAATAAATAATAATTTTAAATCTTTCAAATTATAATATTTTAATAAATTTTATAAATCTTTTTTAAAATACACAATTTTATAAATCTTCTTTACGCCATAATCACGGTTAACTTGATACTGTATTCTTCCGATAGAATACAGAAATTAACTTGCAATTTAAAGCCAAAGCAAATACCATTCTTTTTAAGCAACCAAGCATTGCTTGTACTGTTTAGCGTTTACCATATGAATTATTGGGTTTGGTAGGTAGAGTAGGACTTCCATTGTCTCCCATTCTTTTCCCCCTTTTTCCAGCCCCTTAATTTTAGTTAATTAACACCATGCTTGAGGGAAAAAAAAAAATTAAGGAGAGAAAAATGAAAGTAAGGAAAATTGGGGGAAAATGGAAGGGGAAAGAAAAAAAAAGAAGATATCACTCTTTGTTGTGTTTGGATAGAGGGAGAGGAAGGAAAATTATAAGTTGTACAATTTCTCTTTGATCCTTGTGGAAAAATGAATTATAAATCTAGTAAAAAATTTTTCAAAATAACCAAAAAAAAAAAAAGGTACTACAAGTTATACTAATTTTTTTTATTAAATAATATAACATTATAAAATCAAATATATGTCATTTTAGATGTTTAGGTTCAAATACAAATCAAAGGGTAATTAGATCCCATAACAATTAGTATAAAAGTCTTAGTATAAAAGCCTTAGTACACTCACATCATTTGAAATTTCACACTTGAATATGTGATAGGCCTCACAAATTATTTGATGTAAATCAACAAATAATTTTAATTTAGAAAAGAAGTGTTAACCATCCCTATGAATTTGGTTTGCCATGCGAGTCACACTAACAAAGCCCTCAATGCAGCATTTAGTTTGACCCCGTAAGCAATCGCAGTTAATTCAAAAGCCAGCTATCATCCATGGAAGCGGCTAGATTACTTTGATTTCTTTGGCCAAGCTACATTATTAATTTGATGAACGAAATTCCGACGATGGGATTGATGCTGTCGATTTGTTAAAAAAAAAAAAAGAAAATTAAATAATATGTTATGTGAAATTTACATATTAATTTTTTTTAACTTTTAAAATTTTAAATCTTTAATTTTAAAATATTATATATATAAAATAAAATTATTAAAATATGTCAAAAAATTAATATAATGTAAAATGTATTATTTGATTATTTATAGTAGATTATATAATAATTATTACATATTTATTATTATTATTAAGAGATAAACTTCGAGTAACTATTAAAAATAATAAAAAAAAAATAAAAATAAGAGATAATAAATTTTATATAATTCAATCGATACTACCTATATTTATAAGTAAAAGTGTGAGTAAATAGAAAATAGAAAAAAAAGATTTAAAAGTCTAATTAATAAAATTTAGTATGAAATTATAAATTCATAAAAATAAAATTTTAATTTTTTTAATTTTTTCTTATTTTTTTATATATAATTTATTATATTATTTTTATTTATAAGAAATAAAAATAATTAATTATATAAAATTTTAATTTTTACTTTTAAAATTTATAAAAATTAAGATAAAAATTAATAATTATTATTATATATCATTTATTTTTTAAATTAAAAACTTAAAATTTATAAAAAAATATTATTATAATTATTTTAAATTATGGGATCCACGTTATAGGTAACTTCAATGGCATTTTCTATGGTCCGTACAGCGGGACTTTATTTAAAAAGTCTGCGATAATCTCAACGATCGAGATCTACAACGATGGTTACGACACTTTGGGCCTGATATGTGGACACGACGCTTGAGAACTCCGGGGCCATCACGATTAAATGTACCATATCATTAAAGACTGCATTCTTTTCTTTTCTTTTTTTCAATCTGAGAGATAATGGTACGCTAATTGTCTCTGTAATTAATTCTCTTGTCATCTCGTTTTGGTAACCCCTTACTTAAACACCAGAACATCTCAATCATCACTGTTTCCATTTTTGTTGAGTCAACAGCAATAATTTTATTTAAAGAAAAGATACAACATACAATGATACAGAATATTTTTAAAAGTACAGATTATATTCAAATATTATATTTAAATTACAAAATCAAAACTTGATGCTTCATGGACCTCTTGGTGTTTGGTGTTGGGTGTTGGGTGTTGCAGGTGTCAATTGCTGCCCCCACAGATGATTGGCTTACTACGTGGATTCTTATAAATCAAGAGTCGAACGATTTACACTGTAGCCCCTCTTTCCGGAAATTTCTTTCCTTGATTTGTAAGAAGGGATCGAACCTCATAAATTGAAAGAATGGTGGCGGTTGCTAATCTAGGTCAATTCGTGGGTGCTTCCGCGACTAAAGATGTTGAAGCGGCATACCCCCTTTGTTGGGATTTGGTCCATAATAATGAAGCAATAATCGACCTGCAAATGAGATGCCGAGCCCCGCTCTTGGGATTTGCAGAACAATAAGTAACATACCTATAATTTGCAAAATGATTTAAAATCATAATTTGTTTTTCCGAGAAAGAAATGGGATCAAAATTGAAGCCAAAAGAAAATCAAGGAACAGAACATACATGCAAGGACGTTTGGCCAAAATAGCGATGTGTGTGTGTGCGCGCGCGTGTGAGAGAGAGGCGTTGGATTCCATGCAAAGACCTGTCAAATAAATAGTCTCTTGCTTTTACCTCACATTCGTCGTTTGTTCGACCTTGAAGCTTTTGTGTCTGTGTTGTTTTTTTAAAAAACACTCTTAGGCAGCTAACGAAATGATTGTACCTGTACTTTCTATTTCTCTTCACCATTTCTTCCTCCTAACACTTACTATTTTAACAAATCTAAATGCCTAAAGTTTCTAATCTCTTTTCTTTCTTTCTTTCTTTCTTTCTTTCTTACAGAAACTTCCGATCCATTGATTCCAAAAGATAAAAAAAAAAAAAAGAGGAACAAGAAGGAAATCTTAGTCATCCAATCATATTTGGGGGAACCTATGATTATTTTTGGTCAATCAATGATGTCCATCGCTCATGAATAAGGTACCTGCTTTCAGGGATCTCACTTGAAATATGAACAATATATATACTTTTTTATTTCTTTTTCTCTCGGTCTCCTTGAGACTGTGTATGCCTAACTCACATAATTACATAACTTTATGATGAAACCTTCCACTTTAACCTTTGATTGAAAAGAATAACCCCTTTCTTGAGGCCCCATGTACATATCACCTGCCTTATTTTTTGGTCTTATACCTATCACCTGCCACATAGTTGTCCTCTCGTATTACTTTCTGGGGTCCTTAGCACATATAACCCTACATTTCAAGTTAGCCCACTCCAGCCTTACATACATTAATTGTCTTCATATTTTCTACTGAACTAAGGAACCATTTAGCTGAGCCTACTTGTCTTCTGCCAAAAATTTCATTACTCACCTTTGTTTCATTTCCGGAGGGAAGAGGAAGTAAGGGAGCCTACCATGGAAATAAAGACACACTATTTACTATATTCGTTTAAGAATTGTTTCCAACTCTTCAGTCTTTGTATCTAAGTTCTCCCTATATAATCCTTGCAGCAAGTTGACACGTTACATTGATAGATCATATATATGTCAAAATAGCCTAAACCAAATGTGCTATATATATATATTATAAAACTATCCTCAGGTTGGCTCGAATTCGAAAAACTAAAATATTAAACTATATGTCTTATTTTATCTGTTTTATTTTAATATTTGGAGTTATATTTAGAAATCATCACAGACTTATAAGGATATTTGTTAGAATTGAGTGATCGATTATTATATTTCCCCCACTGTTTAAACATATGGATTGATTGATTGATTTCCTAACAATATCTAGTGTGGGTTACAAAGTTGTGTATCTTAATTTGCATGATTTCAATTAGACCCATCGGCTAATTAGGTTAGTTATTTTCACATGAATGAACGTATATATGTTGTCTATATGCACGAATCCTATGTACTTAATCATGTTTACAAATCTATTACATGGTTTCAAGTTACAAGCTTTGCTAGATGCTTATCGAGTTACATGATGCTACTAAAGCACCATGTTGTTTTGGTGAAAGGAAATTACAGTCAAGGTTTTTTGTAGTTTTAACCAATGTAAACTCAGGGTCGAACAGACAACGAAACAAAGGCTAATATGCAAAAGACTGCTCACTTGACAAGCACAGCATGGAATACACTCACCCGGTTGCTGCTGATGGTCCCCCATTTATTTCCTTTCTCTGTTTAAACTGCATGTAACCACATAACCCATCTGAGAAAAGCCAAATTGAGGGTGAGTTAGCTCAAACAAGAATCACCTCCTTTGTCACTAACTTGGGATTGGTGAAAGAGCAAAGAAACTAATAATAAGGTAAGAAGAAGAAGACCAAGATGAATACCTTCTAGGACTTGGATGTAGTGCTTGTCCGTTTGCAATGGGAGGAAGGGGCTGGGCAGACTTTTATAGAAGAATGACTGGTGAGATCCAATGGGTTCTTCTTGTCAAAGTTGCACCGGGTGGGTTTCTGTCCTGATATGCATACACGTCAGAAGTTTTGACTCAGGGATGAGAAATATTGATTAGCATTGTGCGGGATGGTGCATGTGCAACAAACCCCCCAATCAGTAGACAAACCGTTACACTGGGATCTAAAAAATGGTCTGAGCGTCCGTAATTTTATCTTTAATAATTAAAATTTTAATTTAATAGAGGATAGAGAAGGCACAGGTTGGGGGATGAAGTTATTCAATAATCAAAGTGTTATTTATTTATTATATATATGTATATGGATGCTTAAGAATTAGATTGCATGGGCGCAATTGAGCACAGACTATATGCTATAAAAATACTCCTACAATGGTTAATTAGACCAATCGATGATAAATATAGTATAATAAAATATAAAAATATTAAATAATATAAAAATAAATATGATATTAAATATAAATACATCATAATTATTAATTATAATTACTTATTACATAAAAAATATATATTAAGTATAATTCATAATTATGATATAGTTATATGGACACAATCAACTTGATGTGTGCCAACTACAAAAACATTAAGCTATTAGGATCATTAATTACATATTTATAATTTTATGTTAATTGTGTGAAGATAACAATAATATGAAACGTGAATCCAATTTAATAAACGTTCAATTTATTATGTCTATATAATTTTTCATTTTAAATATTAAAATCTACCATCACGCCTGTACTTTACGCCATCATCACGGTTAACACGAGACTGTATTCTTCCGATAGAACTCAGAAAGTAACTTGCAATTTAAGGCCAAAGCAAATAGCATTCTTTTTAAGCAGCCAAGCATTGCTTGTACTGTTTAGCGTTTACTATATGAATTATTGGGTTTGGTAGGTGGAGTAGGACTTCCATTGTCTCCCACTCTTTTCCCCCTTTTCCAGCCCCTTAATTTTACTTAATTAACACTATGTTTGAGGAAAAAAAAAAGGGGGGGGGGAGAAAAATGAAAGTAGGGAAAATGGAAGGGGAAAGAAAAAAAAAAATATCACTCTTTGTTGTGTTTGGATAGAGGGAGAGGAAGGAAAATTATAAGTGGTACAATTTCTCTTTGATCCTCGTGGAAAAATGAATTATAAATCTAGTAAGAAAATTTTCAAAATAACCAAAAAAAAAAATAATAATAAGTATTAAAGGTAATACTAATTTTTTTATTAAATAATATGACATTTATAAAATAAAATATATGTCCCAAGACAATTAGTATGAAAGCCTTAGTACACTCACATCATTTGAAATTTCTCACTTGAATATGTGATTGGCCTCACAAATTATTTGATGCAAATCAACAAATAATTTCAATTTGGAAAAGACGTGTTAAGTAACCGTCCAGTGAATTTGGTTTGCCGGGGGAGTCACACTAACGAAGCCCTTAATGCAGCATTTAGTTTGAGTCCCCTAACCAATCGCATTTAATTCAAAAGTCAGCCATCATCACATGGAAGCGACTAGATTACTTTGATTTCTTCCGCCAATCTACATTATTGACTCGACGAAGGAAATTTCTTTATCATGATGGGATTGAAACTTTTGATTTGTTTTAATTTACAGAAAAAAAAGTTAATTAAATGTCTGATTTTAAAAAAATAAATAGATAATGTATTGCATGAAATTTATATATTATTTTTTAAAAAAATTTTGAATTTTTAATTTTAAAATATTAAATGTATAATAAAATTATTAAAATATTTTTAAAAATATGATATAATATGAAATGTATTATTTTATTATTACATATTATATTATAATTATTGTATATCATCTAATTTTTTTAAGATTAAAATCTTAAAATTTATAAAATAATAATAATATTATTATTATTATTTTAAATTATGGGATTCACATTATAGGTATCCTCGATGCATTTTCTACTGTCCGTACTGCGGAACTATATTTCAAAAGTCTGCAAGTAGATCAACTATGGTTACGACACTTTGGCCCCTGCATGTGACATGTGGACACTTTGGCTCCTTTTTTTTTTTTTGACTTTTCTGGGGTTGCCAGATCCACTCGTTTACAACTAATTGAGGAATGCATATCCACCGTTAATTGTCATGTCCCCATCAGCTACTCCTTTTCTTGCCTTGATATTGCAGGATTGGACACCTACATTGCTACAAAGTCAAGAATATAAAATATGAACTATGCATCATTTGAGTACCATACTGTCAATGTCAAACCATTGTTTATTGTTATCACCCTACTCATTATACTCAAAATAATAATAATAATAATAATAATAATAGTAATAGTAATAATAACCACCCTACTCATTCGTTTGGTAAACCCTAAGTTATCTTGAACGACCAAAAAATTGGTTCATGTCATGCCTTTTTTTTTTTTTTTTTTTTCGGTGCAAAGGATGGCCAAGAGCCGATTGCTAACATTGTGACCAATGGTTGAGGGTACCGACAATGTGTTGGTGTAGAATCTTAGTACTCTTCATAGTATTTAAAACCTTGTTACAAGAATTTAGGAGGAAGACCTCAGAATATCTTTTCTTGCTATTAAAAAATGTATTTAACAACACTAAAGTGATAACAACATTTTTGTACCTATTGTCATTCATCTTAATTTACACTATTATTATTTTATTGATTTAATTGTACTTATATATGTATATAGTAAATAATTATTTTTAAGAACATTACCTCATGATGTAATATAATTATTTGTGACTGCTGAATATCTTTTTTTTTTATCTCGATTCCCGTTTGGTAATTGGTGCAGGAATGCCATCATAGGTAGATAACTAGGAATTTTATTTCCTTCTTTATTTTTTACTTGTTATGTTGGAATTTAGTTAGAACATTTTTATGCTTGAATAGTAGTACTATAGTTGATTTATAAATTCAGCTAACTTTTTTAAAATTTTAGAATATAGAATTTTCTCAAATAACTTATTATTAATCCAATAAGCCCTACTTCGGAAGAGTATATTATTTCATAATTAAAAATCTGAATTGGTCCGAAACTGAATATAAGCATTGGGTTGAAATTGAACCGGAAATGAAGCCCAAATTCAGTCCACTCGTTGGATAATCCGGCGAATTAGATTGGGCCGGAAGAGCCCAAATTGGATTATCTCACATTCATCGTTGATGGTACCCACAAAAAAAACAAACCAAAAAATTTAGATGAACGCGTTGAAATATTTCCTCTCTTCGACTGCGTTCGCATTTCCCGGTGCCGCTGCGCAGAAGTCGGGTGACCGTAGCTCCGTGGCGGCGGAAACCATGGCGTTTTGTTACTCGAAGCTTATGGGGCCCACATTTTCCCCTATAACCGGATCGAGAGACTCAACCACGACCCTTAAGCAGCTGCCGGCGATTCAGGTCATTCCTGCTTTCCTTTATAGACTTTCGAGTTTGGTTGCTACTTTGGTATAATCAAAAGTTGTGAGCTTTTTCTTTTTGTTGTTGCTCTTTCGGTCTGAGATGGTCTTGAGCAAGCGATAAGGTTGGTTTATGCACGTGGGTTTTTGTAGAAATTCATGCATTCATTGTTACATTTGAATTTTGCCAGTGTTTTTGAATTTTTTTTTGTTCATTCTCCATTATTTTCTTTTTGTTTTTTTCAATCTGAGAGATAATGATACGCTAATTGTCTCCTGTAATTAATTCTCCAGTCTTCTCGTTTTGATAACTACTTACTTAAACCTCAGACGGTTAACCCCAACATCTAACTCATCACTTTTTCCATTTTTGTTAAGTCAACAGCAATAATTTTATTAAAAGAAAAGATACAATAAACAATGATACATAATAGTTTTAAAATTACAGATTATATTAAAATATTATATTTGAATTACGAAATTTAAACTTGATGCTTCATGGACCTCTTTGTGTTACAGGTGTCCGATCCAGGTCAATTGCTGCCCCACACATGATTGGCGGATTCTTATAAGTCAAGAGTCGAACGATTTACACCGCAAAACCATATTTCCGGAATTTCCTTTCCTTGATTTGTAAGATGGGATGCAACCTCATAAATTGAAAGAATGGTGGCAGTTGCTAATCTTGATCAATTCGTAGGTTTCTGGGTGCTTCCGCAACTAAAGATGTTGAAGTGGCATACCCCTTTTTTGGCATTTGGTCCAGAATAATGAAGCAATAATCGACCTGCTAATGAGATGGCAAGCCACCTCTCTTGGGATTTGCAAAACAATAATTAACATACCTATAAGTGCCAAAATGACATAAGATCGTAATTTATTTTTCAGTGAAAGACATTGGATCAAAATTGAAGCCAAAAGAAAATCAAAGGTTTGGCCAAAATAGCGATGAGTGTGTGTGTGTGTGTGTGAGTGTAAGTGAGAGAGAGAGAGGAGCTACCATGGTTTTTACATTTACCTTTGCGGCGAAATGTACACGAGCAATGTAATTGTGAATTGAGCAGCTTTTAAGTATAGTTATGAAGGCGTTGGATTCCATGCAAAGACTTGTCAAATAAATGGTCTCTTGCTTCTACCTCACATTCGTCGTTTGTTCGCCCTTGAAGCTTTTGTGTGTGTATTTTTTTTTCAAAGTTAGGCAACTAAAGAAATGCTTCGACTGGTACTTTCTTTTTCTTTTCACCATTTCTTCCTCCTCACACTTACTATTTTAACAAATCTAAATGCCTAAAGTTTCCTATCTTTTTTCTTTCTTTGTTACAGAAAGTTCCGATCCATTCATTCCAAAAGAAAAAAAAAAAAAAAGGAACAAGAAGAAAATCTTAATCATTCCATCATATTTGGGGGAACCTACGATTATTTGTGGCCAATCAATCATGTCTATCGCTCATGAATCAGGTACCTCCTTTCTGGGATCTCACTTGAAATAAGAACAATATTTATACCTTTTTTTTGTTTTTTAATTTCCCCTCGGTCTCCTTGAGACTGTGTGTGCCTAACTCACATAATTACATGTTCGTTCTTATTATTAGACTAACTATATGTCTGGTTTGTAATTATGATGAAACCTTCCACTTTAACCTTTGATTGAAAAGAATAACCCCTTTCTTGAGGCCCCATGTACATATCACCTGCCTTATTTTTTGGTCTTATACCTATCACCTGCCACAAAGTTGTCCTCTCGTATTACTTTCTAGGGTCCTTAGCACATATAACCCTACATTTCAAGTTAGCCCACTCCAGCCTTACATACATTAATTGTCTTCATATTTTGTACCGAACTAAGGAACCATTTAGTTGAGCCTACTTGTCTTCTGCTAAAAATTTCATTACTCACCTTTGTGTCATTTCTGGAGGGAGGAGGGACGAGGGAAGAGGGAAGAGGGAAGAGGAAGTAAGGGAGCCTACCCTTGAAAGGAAGACAGACTATTTACTATATTCGTTTAATAATTGTTTCCAACTCTTTAGTCTTTGTTTCTAACTTCTCCCTATATAATCCTTGCAGCAAGTTGACACATTGCATTGATAGATCACATATATGTCAAAATGGCCTAAACCTAGATATGCTACATACACATGTTATTAAACTATATTTTAGTATTGGTTACAAAGTTATGTATCTTAATTTGCATGATTTCGATTCGACCCGTCGGCTAATTAGGTTAGTTATTTTCACATGAAGGAATGAACGTATATATGTGTCTATATGCACGAATCCTATGTGCTTAATCATGTTTACAAATCTATTACATGGTTTCAAGTTACAAGCTTTGCTAGATGGCTATCGAGTTGCACGATGCTACTAATACACCATATTGTTTTGGTGAAAGGAAACTACAGTCAGGGCTCAAGGACGAACAGATAACGAAACAAAGGCTAATCTGCAAAAAACTGCTCACTTGACAAGCACAGCATGGAATACACTCCCCCGGTTGCTGCCGATCGTCCCCCATTCATTTTCTTTCTCTGTTTAAACTGCATGTAACCGCATAACCCATCTGAGAAAATCCAAATTGAGGGTGAGTTAAGGTTAAGAAAACGAATAAAAGATTAGCTCAACCAAGAATCACTACTTTGTCACTAACTTGGGATTGGTGAAAGAGCAAAGAAACTAATAATAAGGTAAGAAGAAGAAGACCAAGATGAATACCTTCTAGGACTTGGATGTAGTGCTTGTCCGTTTGCAATGGGAGGAAGGGGCTGGGCAGACTTTTATAGAAGAATGACTGATGAGATCCAATGGGTTCTTCTTTTCACAGTTGGAGCAGGTGGAGTTCTGTCCTGATGTGCATACACGTCAGAAGTTTTGACTCAGGGATGAGAAATATTGATTAGAAATTGTGCGGGATGGTGCATGTGCAACAAACCCCCCATCAGTAGACAATTCTCCTAGTATTTACGGAACAAAGCAAACCGTTCCACTGCATAACATTCTCACTTTATGAGATCTAAAAAATGGTCTGAGTGTCCATAATTTTGACTTTAATAATTAAAATTCTAATTTAATAGAGGATAGATAAGGCATCGGTTGGGGTATGAAGTTATTCAATAGTCAAAGTGTTTTTTATTTAAAAAATATATATATGTATATGGATGCTTAAGAATTAGATTGCTTGGACGCAATTGAGCACAGACTATATGCTATAAAAATACTCCTGCAATGCTTAATTAGATCAATTTGGTGATAAATATAATATAATATAAAAATATTAAAAAAATATATAAAAATAAATATGATATTAAAGATGGAGATCTATAAAGATGGTTTGGCCCCCTTTTTATCCTTTTTTGGGGTTTCTGGATCCTCTCCTTTACAACTAATTGAGGAATGCATATCCACTATTAATTGTCATGTCCCCATCAGCTATTCCTTTTCTTGCCTTAATATAGCAAGATTGGACACCTACATTGCTACAAAGTGAAAGAATATACCATACTGTCAAAGTCAAACCATTGTGTATTGCATCACCCTACTCATTGTACTCAAAATAATACTAATAATAATAATAATAGCCACCCTACTCATTCGTTTGGTAAACCCTAAGTTATTATGACTGGTGAATATCTATTTTGTCTCGTTTCCCGTTTTGTAATTGGTGCAGGAATGCCATCATAGGCAGATAACAAGAAATTTTATTTCCTTCTTTTTTTTTTTTTTCTTTTCTCGGTATGTTGGAATTTAGTTAGAACATTTTTATGCTTGAATAGTAGTACTATAGTTGATTTATAAATTCAGCTAACTTTTTTAAAATTTTAGAATATAAAATTTTCACAAATAACTTATTATTAATCCAATAAGCCCTACTTCGGATCAATATATTATTTCATAATTAAAAATCTGAATTGGTCCGAAACTGAATATAAGCATTGGGTTGAAATTGAACCGGAAATGAAGCCCAAATTCAGTCCACTCGTTGGATAATCTGGCTAATTAGATTGGGCCGACAGAGCCCAAACTGGATTATGTCACATTCATCATTGATGGGACCCACAAAAAAAACACAAAACACATTGAAATATTTACCCTCTTCGACTGCGTTCGCATTTCCCGGTGTCGCTGCGCAGAAGTCGGGTGAACGTAGCTCCGTGGCGGCGAAAACCACGGCGTTTTGTTACTCGAAGCTTATGGAGCCCGCATTTTCCCCTATAACCCGATCGAGAGACTCAACCACGACCATTAAGCAGCGGCCGGCGATTCAGGTCACTCCTGCTCTCACTTTTCGAGTTTGGTTGCTACTTTGGTTTAATCAAAAGTTGGCTGCTTTTTCTTATATTTGTTGCTCTTTAGGTCTGAGATGGTCTTGAACAAGCGATAAGGTTGGTTTATGCATGTGGGTTTTTGTAGAAATTCACGCATTGATTGGTACTTTTGGATATTGCTTGTGTTTTTGAGTTTTTTTTTTGTTTTTTTTTTTCATTTCCATTTGCGACATTAGAAGTAGCATTACTTGTAAAATTTAGGAAAGAGGGTGAAGAGAAGAAATTGATATACTGTGACTGTAAGCATAAGTTCTTACTTTCCTTTGGTATAGTTTATAGATGGAGTTAGACCAGCACAGGACGGCAAAGGATTGTTAATATCTGTGAAGAACAGAAATTTAACACTGAAACTATATTTTGAATGTAATGGTCTTGTTAGCCAGTTGAGTAACAATAGTTCTACCGACCCTTGAAAAGTATGCCAAGGCAATAAATAGCTATATATTGCAGCTAAGAAACATTGGTTAGGTAATTAGGAAGCTGATTTGTTTCTTTTGATTCTTTGTTTTTTATTACAATTGCATATGTTGTCCCTTTGTCGCAAGGATTTGGATAATTTTATGCTAGATGCCAATCTCCTACAATAATCCTCCTGATTTGAGCTTAGGAGTGGTAACGATGAACCCATGACATAGAGCCACATCAACATTGCATTCTTTCAGTGCATGTTCTAGACTAACTTACATAGATCCTGCTTAGTTCAGCCCATTGAACAAGTTCTGACTGTAGAGCCAAGCTACCTAACCAACCTCTTGTTGTATACTTGACAACTCCCTCCAACTTCAGGAATTCTTAAAGAAGTAATAAAAGACACACAAGTTTGTCCTAGCACCGTCACTTTTGGGAGGATCCAGGCTCCTGGCTGGTGTGCTTCTCACTTTTACATTTTTTAGTTCCTTCTGAGTTAATATCTAGGTCTCTTGAGGGCTATTGTGTTACAATTGCAAAGAACAATTTTCCATTTGCTGTTAGGCATACCACAAAAGTCCCCTTCTATTGATTCATTTGGTAATTAGTTCAACATAACCAGGTCTTTTGAGGGCCAACACTTACTATTTATATATGGTTGTCTGTTAAGAAGGCGAATGTTAACTTTAGTATTTTGTGGCACCTTTTGCAATTCACTTTGATTATAGTACTGTTAAGTTTGAGAAATCCATATTTAAAATCTGAAGTTTTTAATTTCAGATAGACAACAGAGATTGCTCTGGATTATAAGGTGACCTTAGATGTATCCTGTTTTCTGCAACCGATCCCAGAATAAGTTGTATCATGGATTTCCATAAATAAGTTATGCCAATCAATACCTGGGGACACACACACGATATGCCTGGATATTTTTGAACTTTTAAGTTTAGAATCTTTGATAGAAATATTGTGACCATTCCTCTTCCTCTGTTCTTTACTTTGATCAGCTTATACTTGCTAGAGTTGGCCTTCAACCAAGTCACATATTCTTGTTCAAACAATTGATGACAATAGTAACCACTGTTCAAATGTTTAACAGCAATATCAAGGATACCCTCCTCACCTTCCATGTTGCAACGTGGTTAGTTGTTGATGATGAATGAGAAAATTTGCCACAAAATTGGTTGCCCATAAATAGGAGGACTGCCAAAAAGTTTCCTTAGGTGACTAATATAATCACTTACTCGGAATTTTTTAACTAATTGTATTATATAAATTTTTACAATCTATAAAAAAAAAAAAAATTATTAATATTTTATATGAGCACAGACATTTTATTATTATTATTATTATTATTATTATTATTTTGTTAAATAAGTCTAGTTCATATTTTATTAAAATAAATAGAGCTGTTACAAGAAGCAAAGGACGCCAACATAGTGACTTGCCATAACATAACATCCATAGTAATCTCTAAGTAAGGGGTTGTGGATCATAAGAAGTAATCCCTTTTACGTGCACTGAATTTTAGTTTAGAAAATATTTCCAAAATTTCTATAATCAAGGGACATCCAAGAATTTTTCACCCATAAAGGCCATTATAATTGAAAACTAAAGTCGCTACACAAATTCAATTCCGAGAAAATCAGGTAAAAGATGATGTCCTAAATTTATGATTGGTCCAGAATTTCAGTATATAGTTTCCTTATATTCTTGCATTTATGCACAACTGAAGCCTAACTTAACTTTTTTTAATAAAATTTTATTATATGGACACAATCAACTTGATGTGTCCCAGATGCAAATCAATATTAAGTTATTATGATCATTAATTATATATTTATAGTTTTATGTTAATTGTGTGAAGGTACCAACAATATGAAGCGTAAACGCTGTCTATGTAATTTTTTCATATTTAATATTAAGATTATGAAGTAACATAAATCGATTTATACACCTTTCCTTTGAATGATTGCGCCTTAAGCAAATCTACCATCGCGCCTGTACTCTACGCCATAATCACGGTTAACTTGATACTGTATTCTTCCGATAGAATGCAGAAATTAACTTGCAATTCAAAGCCAAAGCAAATACCATTCTTTTTAAACCGCCAAGCATTGCTTTTAATGTTTAGTGTTTGCCATATGAATTATTGGGTTTGGTAGGTGGAGTAGGATTTCCATTGTCTCCCACTCTTTTCCCCCTTTTCCAGCCCCTTAGTTTTAGTTAATCAACACCATGTTTGAGGGAAGAAAAAATGAGAGAAAAATGAAAGTAAGGAAAATTGAGGGAAAATGGAAGGGAAAAGCAAAAAAAAAAAAAAAATATCACTCTTTGTTGTGCTTGGATAGAGGGAGTGGAAGGAAAATTATGAGTTGTACAATTACTCTTTGATCCTTGTGGAAAAATGAATTATAAATCTAGTAAGAAAATTTACAAAATAGCAAAAAAACAAAAAAAAAAAGTATTAAAACTTATGCTAATTTTTTTATTAAATAATATAACATTATAAAATCAAATATATATCATTTTAGATGTTTAGGTTCAAATGCAAATCAAAGGGTAATTAGATTCAATGACAAGAGTATAAAAGTCTTAGTACCCTCACATCATTTGAAATTTCACACTTGAATATGTGATAGGCCTTGATGTAAATCAACAAATAATTTCAATTTGGAAAAGACGTGTTAAGTAACCGTCCCTCTGAATTTGATTTGCCGGGGGAGTCACACTAACAAAGCCCTTGATGCAGCATTTAGTTTGAGCCCCCTAACCAATCGCATTTAAATCAAAAGCCAGCAATCATCACATGGAAGCGCCTAGATTACTTTGATTTCTTTGGTCAATCTACGTTATTAATTTGATGAACGAAATTTCGTTTGGTTTGTTTTAATTCACAAGAAAAACATTAATTAGGTGTCATATTTTACAAAAATAAAAAATAAAAAATAATGTGTTACGTGAAATTTACATATTAAAATTTTTTTTATCTTTTAAAATTTAAAATATTTAATTTTAAAATATTAAAAGTATAATAAAATTATTAAAATAAATCAAAAAAATGATATAATATAAAATATATTATTTGATTATTTACTTTAAATTATAAAATAATTATTACATGTAATATATCATCTATTTTTTTAAATTAAAAACTTAAAATTTATTAAAAAATTATTATTATTATTATTATTTTAAATTGTGGGATCCACATTATAGGTATCTTCGATGCATTTTCTACGGTCCGTACAGCGGGACTATATTTCAAAAGTCTGCGATTATCTCAAGGATGGAGATCTACGGAGATGGTTACGACACTTTGGCCCCTGCATGTGATATGTGGACAAACGCTTGAGAATTCCGAGGCCATCACAATTAAATCTACCTTATAATTAAAGACTCCATTCTTTTTTTTTTTTTTTAAATCGGAGAGATAATGATACGCTAATTGTCTCTGTAATTAATTCTCTTCTCTTCTCGTTTTGGTAACTACGTAGAGGATTAACCCCAACAACTAACGCATCACTGTTTCCATTTTTGTTAAGTCAACAGCAATAATTTTATTAAAAGAAAAAAATACAAAATACAATGATACAGAATATTTTTAAAAGTACAGATTATATTAAAATAAAATATTTAAATTACAAAATTAAAACTTGATGCTTCATGGACCTCTTCGTGTTACAGGTATCCAAACCAGGTCAATTGCTGCCCCCACACACATTGATTCGCTTACTACGTGGATTCTTATAAATCAAGAGTCGAACGATTTACACTGTAGCCCAATTTTTCCGGAGTTTTCTTTCGGGATCCAACCTCATGAATTGAAAGAATAGCAGCAGTTGCAAATCTATGTCAATTCGTAGGTTTCTATAATTCTAGGTCGTTTATGCGTGGTGCTTCCGCGACCAACGATGTTGAAGTGGCATTTCCCCTTTGTTGGGATTTGGCCCAGAATAATGAAGCAGTAATCGACCTGCACATGAGATGGCAAGCCCCCTCTCTTGGCATTTGCAAAACAATAATTAACACACCTAAAATTTGCAAATTGACATAAAATCATAATTTGTTTTTCCGGGAAAGAAATAAAATCATAATTTGTTTTTCCGAGAAAGAAATGGGATCAAAATTGAAGCCAAAAGAAAATCAAGAAACAGAACATACATGCAAGGACGTTTGGCCAAAATAGCGATGTGTGTGCGCGCGCGCGCGCGCGTGTGGCAGAGAGAGAAGAAGAGAAAGGAGGTACTATTGTTTATACTTTTACCTTGGCAGCGAAATGTACACGAGCAATGTAATTGTGAATTGAGCAGCTTTTAAGGCATAGATATGAAGGCGTTGGATTCCAAGCAAAGACTTGTCAAATAAATAGTCTCTTGCTTTTACCTCACATTCGTCGTCTGTTCGACCTTAAAGCTTTTGTGTGTGTTTCTATTTTTTTTTTTTTAAAAAAAAAAAACTTTAGGCAACTAACGAAATGCTTGTACCTGCTTTCCGGGATCTCACTTCAAATATGAACAATATAACCCTAGATTTCAAGCTAGCCCACTCCAGCCTTACATAATTTAATTGTCTTCATATTTTCTATTGAACTAAGGAACCATTTAGTTGAGCCTACGTGTCTTCATTACTCACCTTTGTTTCATTTCCGGAGGGAAGAGGAAGTAAGGGAGCCTACCCTTGAAAGAAAGACACACTATTTACTATATTCGTTTAGTAATTGTTTCCAACTCATTAGTCTTTGTTTCTAAATTCTCCCTATATACAAGTAGAAACATTGCATACCCAGATATGCTACATACATATCTTATAAAACTATCCCCAGGGTGCCGACACTGATAATAAACTGACGATCTATATTCCAAGTATCAAAATATTAAACTATATATCTTATTTTATCTATTTTATTTCAATACTTTGAGTTACATATAGACTTACAAGGACATTTGTTAAAGTTGAATAAGTGATGGACTCTTATATTTCTCCCAACTGTTTAAGCTTGTGGATTGATTGATTTCCTAACAATAGCAAGTGTTGGTTACAAAGTTGTGTGTCTTAATTTGATTTCAATTAGGCCCATGGGCTGATTGGGTTAGTTATTTTCACATGAATGAACGTATACATGTGTCTATGTGCACGAATCGTATGTGCTTAATCACGTTTACAAATCTTTTACATGGTTTCAAGCTACAAGCTTTGCTAGATGCTTATCGAGTTACATGACGCTACTAATACACCATAATGTTTTGGTGAAAGGAAACTACAGTGAGGTTCTTGTTGTAATTTTAACCAAATGTAAGCACAAGGTCGAACAGACAACGAAACAAAGGCTAATATGCAAAAGACGGCTCACTTGACAAGCACAGCATGGAATACACTCACCCGGTTGCTGCTGATGGTCCCCCATTTATTTCCTTTCTCTGTTTAAACCGCACGTAACCACATAACCCATCTGAGAAAAGCCAAATTGAGGGTGAGTTAAGGTTAAAAAAACGAATAAAAGGATAGCTCAAAACAAGAATCACTACTCTGTCACTAACTTAGGATTGGGAAAGAGCAAAGAAACTAATAATAAAGTAAGAAGAAGAAGACCAAGATGAATACCTTCTAGGAATTGGACGTAGTGCTTGTCCGTGTGCAATGGGAGTAGGGGGGCTGAGCAGACTTTTATAGAAGAATGACTGATGAGATCCAATGGGTTCTTCTTTTTCCAGTTGGAGCAGGTGGGGTTCTGTCCTGATGTGCATACACGTGTGAAGTTTTGACTTACGGATAACACGCAATATTGATTGGCATTGAGCGGGACGGTGCATGTGCAACAAACCTCCCATCATTTAAAACAATTGTCGTAGTATTTACCGAACAAAACAAACCGTTCCACTGCATAACATTCTCACTTTATGAGATCTGCAAAAATGGTCTGAGTGTACGTAATTTTATCCTTAATAATTAAAAAGTTTTATGTAACAGAGGATAGAGAAGGCATATAATAAAATAGATCAATTGATGGTATATATACTATAATAAAATATAAAAATATTAAAAAAAAACATAAAAATATATATCATATTAGATATAAATATACCATGATTATTAATTATAATTATGATGGAGTCCTATTTATTCTCGCATCTATTTTTCATGTTTCTTTAACAAAACTTTTAAATATAATTCATGCACTACGTTGAAAATGAGGCAAATTAACAGGGAAAGCGGGAGGGGTTAGCTGGTGCTCGTGTGACTACTGGAAGGATCGATGTTACTTTTTTCTTAAGCCCCACATGACCCTACTCCTTCCAACTACCCACCTCCTCTGCCTCCGTAGTTGCCCCATTTTTTTGTGGCAACTCTGGATGCTTGTGTTATAATCAATGAATATATTACTGCTAATCGACTTATATCTTACTAACCCTTTATATAAATATATATGTGTGTGTGTGTGTGTACATGAAATGAAAACGATGCACAATCGAAGATCCTTTGTTTCTTCTTTAGCAAAACAACATTTTTTTTTTCCTATTTTTTTTCGAACGGTTAACGTGCCAGGATGCTAAACTTAGCTACCAACTACCTCAAACCTTTTCAAGAAGTACGCACGAATGGTACCCCATTAATTTGCCCCACTGGTCATTGCGAGGTTTAATATACGCACGCGCACTAGAAGATATAATGAGAAAGGAAAAAGATTCATGAAGGAGGTCGGGGACGGAAGCAGATGAGGTTGACGTGATAGGAATAGGGCCAAGTACTTTTATTTTTTAAAATGTAGTATGTATACAATTAAATAAAAATATATATAAAGACATTGAAAATGTGAATATAACTAACAAAATAAAAAAAAAATAAAAAATAGTTCCCTTGTTTCCATGCGGATCCTCCAGCCTCCTTTCTCAAACCCTTGTTCATGTAGCGGGGTGCAATGAGAAATTGACTTCAGTTGAAGCCATGAATTAAGCTTTAAGTTCTCTATCGTACAGGGTGTGAAGCAACGTATATATTAAACCAAAAAGTAAAATGGTAGATGACCCGCTTGGTGGAGTACCCCGTGAATTAGCCCCCTGAGGCGGAAAATTAGTTTAAGAGGTATTTTCAGTACGAATTTAAGATGACCCGATAATCATGAATGATGTAAATAAGGTATAATATCAATCATCCGTTACAATCATTTATCTCAGTAATTAATTATAACTTATAGTACAGATCACATCTTATCCTCTTCATGAATTCAAGTCTACCTATCTCTTTGGTTCTGTGGAGGCTATGCTGCAGAGCCTGAGAACATAAAAGACACAGCAGCAAGCCACAGGACAGCCCATTTTTGCAGACCCCTGTATCAATCCCTCAGAAAAAGGTAAAAATATAAAACTGCTTTGAGGGCGTTGTGCTAGTTGCTGGGTTTGACCCTTGGACCTGTTTTGCCAAGCCTCCATTTGATATCATTATCATGATTAGTTCAGCTTATACAATAACAACTATTACAATGTCCAAATGTTAAATTTAGTCATCATGAACTATATTTACAGTAAAATTTAATTATTCTAAATTTTTTCCAATCAAAGATTTTAAAGTCAATTCAAGTACTTTTTTCCTCTGCTCTCATTTTAAATCTTAATTATTGGAAGTAAGAATTGGACAACTTTATTACTTGGTCACCAGCCGGTTACTTTATGGAGAAAAGTCATCGTTTCATAGAGTTGGCAGCAACCATCCATGGACACGAGTTCTCAGAAAAAACGATAGATGACGAAACATAATTGTCTAGGTATCAAGTAGGCGGTAGGCATATCATTTCCAGCTAACCCAAATAGTACCCACTCTAGCTGGATGTAATTCTAAAAGCCCTTTTTTTTGTTTTTTCTCTTTTTGGGGTTTCCAGATCCACTCATTCACAACTAATTGAGGAATGCATATCCACGGTTAATTGTCATGTCCCCATCAGCTACTCCTTTTCTTGCCTTGATATAGCAAGATTGGACACCTACATTGCTACCAAGTCAGGAATATAAAATATGAATTATGCATCATTTGAGTACCATACTGTCAATGTCAAACCATTGTTTATTGTTATCACCCTACTTATTGTACTCAAAATAATAATAATAATAATCACCTTTCTCATTCGTTTGGTAAACCCTAAGTTATCTTGAAAGACCAAAATATTGGTTCATGTCATTTTCTTTTCTTTTCTTTTCTTTTCTTTTCGGTGTAATGGATGGCCAAGAGCCGATTGCTAACATTGTGACCAAAGGTTGAGGGTACCGACAATGTGTTGGTATAGAATCTTACTATTTTTCTTAGTTTTTAAAACCTTGTTACAAGAATTTAGGAGCAAGACCTCCCAATATCTTTTCTTGCTATTAAAAAATGTATTTAACAAAACATTTTTATACCTATTGTCATTCATCTTAATTTACACTATTATTATTTTATTGATGTAATTGTACTTATTTACAATATATATATATATATATATATATATATATATATATATATATATTGTAAATAATTATTTTTAGCAACATTACCTCATGATGGAATATAATTATTTGTGACTGGTTAATATATGTATTTTATCTCGTTTCCCGTTTTGTAATTGGTGCAGGAATGCCGTCATAGGCAGATAAGTAGGAATTTTATTTCTTTTTTTTTTTTCTCATTATGTTGGAATTTAGTTGGAACATTTTTATGCTTGAATAGTAGTACTATAGTTGACTTATAAATTCAGCTAAATTTTTTTTAAAATTTTAGAATATAAAATTTTCACAAATAACTTATTATATTATTTCATAATTAAAAATCTGAATTGGTCCGTAACTGAATATAAACATTGGGTTGAAATTGAACTGGAAATGAAGCCCAAATTCAGTCCAATCGTTGGATAATCTGGTGAATTAGATTGGGCCGGCAGAGCCCAAACTAGATTATGTCACAAAAAATTTAGATGAACACGTTGAAGTATTTCCTCTCTTCGACTGCGTTCGCATTTCCGGGTGCCGCCGCGCAGAAGTCCGGTAATCGTAGCTCCATGGCGGCGGAAACCATGGCGTTTTGTTACTCGAAGCTTATGGGGCCCACATTTTCCCCTATAACCGGATCGAGGGACTCAACCACGACCATTAAGCAGCGGCCGGCGATTCAGGTCATTCCTGCTTTCCTTTATAGACTTTCGAGTTTGGTTGCTACTTTGGTATAATCAAAAGATTGCAGTTTTTTCTTATTTTTGTTGCTCTTTCGGTCTGAGATGAGCTTGAACAAGCGATAAGGTTGGTTTATGCATGTGGGTTTTTGTAGAAATTCACGCATTAATTGGTACATTTGGATTTTGCTTGTGTTTTTGAGGTTTTTTTTTTTTTTGTTCATTTCCATTTGTGGCGTTAGAAGTAGCATTACTTGTAAAATTTAGGAAGGAGGGTGAAGAGAAGAAATTGATATACTGTGACTGTAAGCATAAGTTCCTACTTTCCTTTGTCCTAGTTTATAGATGGAATTGGACCAGCACAGGACAGCAAAAGATTGTTAATTTCTGTGAAGAACAAAAATTAACCCTGAAACTATATTTTGAATGGAATGGTCGTGTTAGCCAGTTGAGTAACAATAGTTCTACTGACTCCTGAAATGTATGCCAAGGCAATAAACAACTATATATTGCATTTAAGAAACATTGGTTAGGTAATTAGGAAGCTGATTTGTTTCTTTTGACTCTTTCAATTTTATTCCAATTGCATGTATTGTCCCTTTGTCACAAGGATTTGGATAATTTTATGCTAGATGCCAACCTATTGCAACAATCCTCCTGATTCGAGCTTAGGAGTGGTAACGATGAACCCATGACATAGAGCCACGTCAACATTGCATTCTTTCAGTACATGTTCTAGACTAACTTACATACATCCTGCTTAGTTCAGCCCATTGAACAAGTTCTGACTGTAGAGCCAAGCTACCTAACCAACCTCCTGTTGTGTACTTGACAACTCCCTCCAACTTTAGGAATTCTTAATGAAGTAATAAAAGACACACAAGTTTGTCTTAGCACCATCACTTTCGGGAGGATCCAGGCTCCTGGCTGGTGTGCTTCTCACTTTTACATTTTTTAGTTCCTTCTGAGTTAATATCTAGGTCTCTTGAGGGATAATGTGTTACAATTGCAAAGAACAATTTTCCATTTGCTGTTAGGCATACCACAAAAGTCCCCTTCTATTTATTCATTTGGTAATTAGTTCAACATAACCAGGTCTTTTGAGGGCCAACATGTTACTATTTATATATGGTTGTCTGTTATGAAGGCGAATGTTAACTTTAGTATTTTGTGGCACCTTTTGCAATTCACTTTGATTATAGTACTGTAAGTTTGATAAATCCATATTTAAAATCTGAAGTTTTTAATTTCAGATAGACAACAGAGATTGCTCTGGATTATAAGTTGACCTTAGATGTATCCTGTTTTCTGCAACCGATCTCGGAATAAGTTGTATCGTGGATTTCCATAAATAAGTTATGCCAATCAATACCTGGGGAGACACACAACATGCCTGGATATTTTTGAACTTTCAGGTTTAGAATCTTTGGTAGAAATATTGTAACCTTTCCTCTTCCTCTGTTCTTTACTTTGATCAGCTTATACTTCCTAGAGTTTGCCTTCAACCAAGTCACATATTCTTGTTCAAACAATTGATGACAATCATAACCACTGTTCAAATGTTTAACAGTAATACCAGGATACCCTCCTCACCTTCCATGTTGCAACGTGGTTAGTTGTTGATGATGAATGAGAAAATTTACCACAAAATTGGTTGCCCTTGAAATCGACTTGTCTTTTGAATTATCTGGCTTTCTATGACTAAGATTATTCTCAAATTATATTTACGGGTTTTCAGTGTAAGTTATCTCAAAAGGGTTCCTAGGAGCACCCATGATATGCCTGGATGTTTCCAAAATTTTGAGTTCAGAATCTTGATAGAAGCTGTAACCTTTGCTTGTTATTTTTCCTTATTGTTATCAGTGCAGAGTCACTAGAGTCCCCTTCCAAAGAAGTTGCATATTCTTGTTTAAACGAGTGACGACAATATAACACCAACGAGGATATGCCCTTTTTTCTTCTTTGCATAGCATGGTCACTACTGGACATACTAACAGATTCCTCGTATGACCATTGAATTTTAAGGATTTTTCTTTCCTTGATTTGCAGTTTGGTCACTAGATTTCAAGTAACAACGATGTGATAGTGTACTAATTGTTCTCTCATTGATACCTTATTTTCTCTGAAAAGCATATTCCTTCTGATCTGCATTTTGAAAGGAGAAGGAATGATAGTTTACAAAGTTTTTTCGTTAGAAATATTCCAAAAGGCATAGTGCATTACAGAATAACATAGTGAAGAGTGTCCCATCAAAATTGGATCCTGTTTTGCTGCATGTATCGTAGATGCTGGCCACTTCCCTGCACTGTGGAGCTCTGTTGCAATTGAACAAACTTTAATCAGCATGGGCCAGCAAAAGATTATTGAACTTTGTGAAAGAATTTTGGATCTATCATAGGAAGACCATTTTATCATCTCATCTAGGATACATACATTTAAACAGAAACCAACCACTTGAATGTTTCAATTTTCACTTGATCTTTGAGTAAGAAGTAATCTAGGTGACATCACTTTAACTGCATGATTGAAAAAGCATTCTTTTCCCCCTTTTGTTTTTTTTTTTTCCCCTTGTAATTGCAGGTGATGAGCTTGAAAGAACAGAAATTACATACACGGGCAAACTTTAATGTTTCACGTAGAGAAACATTGCTATATTTAACCGTTGAAACTCTCGTTGGGGCTACCATTTTCTCAACAGAATCTGCCGAGGCCCGAGTTGGGAGACTTGAGAACAAGAAGAAGGTCGCAGAAAAACTCGAAAAGCTTAGAGAGAAGGCAGGGTTATCAAAAGCAAAGCCATCACCTGATGAAACAAGCCTCCACTTCCAACACCATTTCAAACTCCAAAAGAACGCTCCGCTGGACCTCTCACCGAAGCCATTCTTCCCTAGTGCCGGCAAAGATGGTAATCGGTGGAGTTTAGTTGAATTAGCTATGTAACGTACATGGTTGATCCTAAGGCGTTTCCCATTTTTATGTTGATACTTATGCTGCCACTTATGCCGTGAAAAAGCTGGAAAATTAGTCAACATTCTCCAAGCTCGAATGCGATCGTTTTCTCCCTTGGAAATCCAAAGGAGAAAACAGAATAATACCTTGTATCGGACAATACCAAATGAAACTAAGCTCGAAAGCAACTCCCAGCTGCATCTGGGTTGGCATCTTATCCCCAGGAAACAGAATGTCCATGGAGCAGCTCAAAATCATTTTATCTAAAATATAGAAATAAATGATGGAAAGACCCCTTATGAAATTTCCTTGTAAGTTAAAATTAGCTTTACATTCCTGCAAGTTTTCGAAGCACAATTGACCTTGAAGGTGTAACCCAAGGCAAGCCATGGCCAAAACAATGATCTGAATGGAGCAAACAATAAGGTGTAGTAAGCTCCTATAAGCATCATTTTATGCCCAAGGACATGGTCAAAAAGGAACCCAACAACGAAAAGTCTGACAATTGAAACTCAAAGAATTTTAAGCCAAAAAACAAATTAAAATAAAAAAATAAAAAAGAAGAAAACTCCTAAAACGACTGATTCAAGTGATCAAAAGCGTTACATGGAAACATGAACCAAAATATAATCTCCCAAGCAATTAAGTTCAAAATTATACAAGAAACCATTAGTAGTAAATACTCAACATCACACATATAAGAAATGTGGCCAAAAAAAGAAAAAAAAACATAGAAAAAAAATGAGGCAAAAATTCAATTATACTTCTTGTCCATGTTTTTGACAAGCTGCTTCATTTGAAACCTCCAAAACAGGAAATAAGCCAAACCCAAACCAAGCAACACAAAGACCCAGACATTCTCTCCTTTGCTTTCACTTTCTGATCTCACTTCTTCTATGCCAAACCACTCCCTTTTTCCATTCTCCATTATACCCTCGATCACACACCCATATAACACATATACCCTATCCTCCCTTCCCACCACCACAGAGGTTGGGAACTTCTCTTCGTCAAGGGCAGTTTCGTCAAAAACCACCCCCTCTCCCCAGCTATCCTCGCTCTTTAGAAACCACAGCTTCTTTGACGACACCACCAAAACGACGCCGTCGTTTCGCACGGCCATCCCGTCTGCGCCGATCAAATCCTTGTTCAACAGCACCCTCCTCGCCGTGCCGTCATCGGCGTCGACTTTGAACATTTTCCCGGTGTTGGTCTGAACCACCAGCAAGTACCCCTTGCTGACGTAAGCGATGCCGTTGAGACCGCTGTCTCTGAACGGAGGATCACAGGCCGCGGCATACTGCGTGAAGGCCGGCGATCGCGAGAAAATCGAGGCTTCCCCTTCAGCGCTGACTCTCCAGATAAAGTCGCCGGCGGAGTTTGTGACGTAAGCGTTGCCCTTGAAATCTGCCGCCACCGCGTTGGCGACGGTCCGGGAGGATTGATCGGCGTCATTGGAGAGAACAGAGAGAAAGAGACGGCGGCGGGAGCGGAGGTCGTACGCAGCTAGGGCGTTGAATGGAGGGAGCGGAGGGACGCTGTGGACAGCAGCGAGGAGGCGGTGGTTGACCTTATCGACGGCCAAGCCGAGGAAGGTAGTGTTAGGAGGGAGGGAAAGGTCAGAGACCAGCATATCGACGACGCCGGCGTCGGAGACGGAGTAGATAGCGCGGTGGTGGAGGGAACCGACGAGGAAGTGCTGGGCGGAGTGGTCGTAGGCAAGGCCTTCTGGGTAGAGGCTCGGAGATCGGAAATTGATGACGTGGGGCTTCCAGGCCTGTGATAGGATGGGACCCACGAGAAGCAGGAGGACAATGATGGACAATGGGATGATCCACATCTTCATGGGTTACGCTGCGGATCAGTGACGATAACTGTAGACGCTCGTTATTGGAAGGTGGGATTTTTGGGTTTTTCCTTTTGAGAGCGGTTCTTAAACCTGTTAGGCTTGCTTCACGTATTCTTCTGGTTTTAGAAAACTTATTATTTTTATTAAAAATATACAATTCTACCCAACATTTTATGAAATTTGACAATTCCGTTTATTATCTCTTCCAACTCTAATAATTAAGGGTGTTGAATTTTTTTTTAAAATTTTTTATTTTAAACATCTGTAAAGGCATTAAAAAAAATCATCTAAATTTATTATTATTAATTTTGACGTAAAAGAAGTTAAATCCAATTGGGTACAACGAGTATTTTTTTATTAATAAAAAAAATAAATTAAAATATAAATAATTAAAAAAATTAAATTAATTTAAATTTATATAAATTAAATAATTTATATAAATCATATATAAGTTTATATTTTTTTTTTTAAAAAAAATTTAATATAATATATTAAAAAATAAAATAAATATATATATATTTTGTAACGAATATATTATACAATACAAAAAATTTAATAAACAAAAAAATTTTAATATTATTATTACAAACCAAAAATTATTTCTAAAGAGCAAATAATGAGATAAATAGTTATTTTTATTTAAATTAAATATAAATTTAAGTTTTAAATTTTATTAATTTTTAAATTATATATTTTAATTTGAATTAATTTAAATTATAAATTTTTAATATTTATTTAATTTATATTATATATTTTAATATTAATTAATTTAAATTATAAATTTTTTTTATATTTATTTAATTTATGTTAATCAATAATAATTTTATTTTTATTTATTATTTTTTTTATTAAAAGTGACATAATAATTTAAATTAATATATATTTTTTATTATTAATTTAAATTATAAAATTTTAAAAATATTTTAATTTAATTTATAAATTTTTTTATTTTATAAATTTAAATTATAATTTTAAAAAAATAAAATAAAATTTTAAATTTAATAAAAATATAATAAAAAAATTTTTTAATAAAATATTATAAAAAATTTTAACTCTTACTAACCCTAAATAATAAGCAGTCCCTAGAATCCTCCAACAAAATATCTTTGATTAATATCTTTGATTAATAGGTTTATCACAAGTAAATTTTGTTTCCGGAACATTCCGGAACAACAAAAGAGAAGCCATTCTGACAACATCTCTTTTGTCCACATCGACAACCTTAGATATTTTTCATTGGCTCCATAAAGCCCATGTAAAAGACACGGTTCCGCCATTCTTCTCACTTTCATTCGTCTTCAAGAGACGGTGGCAAAGGCATCCCCTTTTCTGGTGTCTGTGCTTCTTCTACTTGGTGATTTTTAGTTGAGAGCCGAAACCCAACATTGATTATTGTTTGGTTTGTGAGGAATTGTGGAGGTTTTAAGTATGGAGGAAAGGCAGGGGCAGTCTCACTATAGCATCCTTGGTGTGAGTTCTGAGTCTTCCAGTGAAGAGATCAAGCGTGCATATCGCAAGTTGGCTATGGTGAGATGGGTTTTTGGTTTGATTTCTAACCTGGGTTTCTGCATCTTATTCTCTGGAGGACAAAGAATTGGTGATAATTGCATTGTTTGGTTTGTTTGTTTGTTTTTTTTTTTCTTTTTTGTATGAGTGCAGCAATGGCATCCTGATAGGTGGACAAGAAAGCCCTCTCTCTTGGGTCGAGCCAAACGGAAGTTCCAGCAAATCCAAGAAGCATATTCAGGTAATTGAATCAAGGAGGGTACATTACTGGAGAAATCTTATTGGTATTGCCTTTTGAATCCGAAGGTTGTTTCTTATCTTTCTTTTATTTGTTGACGACAGTGTTGTCAGACGAAAGCAAGAGAACTTTGTATGATGCTGGGTTATATGATCCTGAAGATGAGGTGGGGTAGCTTGGTTTTATCCAATTCTTGATTTTTCTCCCCTTTTGCTGATGTTTGGGATACTTATATGTCTTATTTTGCTTCAGGGGTTCTCTGATTTTGTGCGAGAAATGATGTCTCTCATGGCCAGAGAGAGGCAAGAGGTATGACCAGTCCGCCTTCTGTTTCTCAACCGGCTGTGTTATGATTTTGGTGATTTAAATTCCGTCACACATTTAGTTAGCCTGTTGTATGTAAGTGGCATGGGAATTCAGTTTCCAGCTAACCAATTTCGTTGCAGTAAAATGAGGAAAAGAAAAAAGAAGGAAAGTCCCCATTTTATAAGCCGTTTTTTTCATCGAAGTACACTGTGGAACGGCATTTTTAATCTCTTGAATAAAAAAACAGTAGTCAGGTCCGGTCCCACCATGGGCAAAGTTTGTGTTGTCTACTAATCAAAGCAAATAACATCGAATGGTGTATATAGGTGATGATGGTCCTTACTAAATCAAAGAAGGCTTCTTCTCCATCCCTGTAAGCCAGAGTCAGCATTCAACCATGTTTGAAGATAAATTCAACTTCCACAATTTAACATGTTGGTCATGTTCTAGAAAAGGTTGCAGTAAATACTGAGGACCTAAAATGTCTGGGTTTAGCTGTTATCTATTTGTTTTTATTTTGAATGAAATATCAGGTCCAGAAAATTTTCTAATGTTTGGAATCAGCGACTAACATGATCGATTATCCGAAGATGTGAGTTTCCTTTGCGGAAGTAAGAACGCTAGATGGTAGATTTTGTGTTTTGAATTGATTTGAGACATTGTTTATGCTGTTTGTGCTGCATATGCTGTAATGAATTTTTACTTTCAATTTCCAAAGTAGGTTCCTTAAGGGGTATCCTTTTTTGGTCCAAGATTTAGAGGACGTTTGGAAGAGCTTTTTGGAGCCAGCTGGTGGTTGATGAATCCTCACTTGCATTCAATTTACACTTAACAACAATAGTTATCAATTATTTTTACCAAACACTTGTACAATTTTCAGCTATTAGCTACTCGCTGTCAGTTTTTAGCTATTAGCTGGCTTTAACTAAACCAAACAGACCCTTATTAGGTAACAACAGGGATGCTCTTAATGGCTGGAGCTCTTTCCTATGCCTTAACCTGGTGTATTTGACCTTCAAGTACTAGAGTGTCCCATCAATTACAAAGTGTCATTCTTGAGCTCCACAATATTTGTGGAATGGTCTAATAGCCATGACATACAAAGTTTCAATTAAATACAAAGTCTTAGCCTTGTTTACAACGATTGTGTCTATGCTTGAACTTTTGGGTTACAAACTTTTTACAACAGTGTAATAAAACAAAGGTTCATGGCTGCAGGGTAGTGCACCAACTTATGGAAAAAGTATTTGTTTGTGTTTGAGCTTATCATATAGAATGAAAATGATAACATTATGCTAAATGTGGCAAGGAATGTCAGCTCTAAAATTGGGCTGCTTTGTGTGCACTAGGAGTGCCATGGTTATCAACTACCTAGAAAGTTACAACCAGGATAGTGCCAAAGTATCCAAGTTATTAAACATTCTTTTGTCTTGAGATTCAAGTTTACGTTATCCATTATGTTGCTACTCTTTAGTTGTGATTATTCATGCATTGTTACTGTTGTTGGAAATGTGACATGGTGAATATTTAGGCATCTTGTAATGGTAACATCAACTGGTTTAAGATAAAAATTTTAGATTGAATTATTGAAAGTGGGGCAATTGGTTCATGCAGGACAAGAATTACACCATGGATGAACTGCAGGCTATGTTACTGGAAATGGAACAAGGATTTGAATCTTCTTCGTGGTTCTCTGAGCCCTTGTTTCTTAATGATCATCAACATTCAAAAAGGATGCGGTGTGACTCAAGTTCAATAATTGATAGTAGTCTCCCACATCTCAGCCTATCAGACTGGACTGCATATGGAGAAAGCAGCAAGTGGAGCTAAGGCAATCATCAAGTTTTCTCAGCTGGTGGGAAAGAGGGGCAGTTTTTTCTGTTTCTTTGTTGATTCAAAGGACAATTCCGTGGGAGACAAAATTTTGAATGAAGCCGCATGACATATAGTGCCTGAGAATTTTTAGATCATAGAATTAGGCTGTAGATTTAGCTTAAGATGGTTGAAGTGGATTGTTGATTGATCTTTTTCAATGAAGCTATTGGATATGCTAGAAACACTAGAAAATTTACAAGACAAATCTTGTACATGAGTATTAGGGCCGGAATTAGGCAGGTTAATACTAAGAGTCAGAACTGAGATATGAAATGGCTGCCATTTCATCGGATATGGGGTGATTGAGGCTGGAAGAGGTGGTCTCCAAAGATAGCTCTTGAACTTGCAATGTCACAATGGTTCTAAATGTATGCATATTTTGTTTATGTTTTTCATGCGGCTAGTGAGAGGTGCTTCTCTTTGCAGCTTGGCCGTCTCCCTATGGCAACTGTTGTTCTTGCTTCTACCATCCGGTCATTTACTAATAATTATGCAGGAACAAAAACATTTTAAGGACCCAGCTCTTGGTGCACGGGGGACTTGCTAGATATGGGATGGGTTCCATGCGCAATTGGGCTCCATTCCTCTCACAAGATCCTCTATAAATGGGTCCATGTTAGAATGCCTCTTGCATATTACCTAGCTGAAAGCGGCAACTATTCAGACCTCACTGCCAGATGAGTTCCCGAGTTCCCCTCTCTCCACATCGACTTGACCAAAGGAACAAAAGGGCACATATTGCTAGAGTAATGGACTAACAAATATTAGCAGCCAAGACTTTAATCTCAATCTAGTTAACAGCGGTAGCCAGAGTGGCCCCAAGTGTAGTGACTCTAACGACATTTATTTGCAACACCTCCAATCTTGCTTCCTGAATCCCAATTGGCTCTTTCGGCCAATTGTTGGAAGTCTCGATGAAGAGGCCCATCAACAATTTTTGTGTGCAAAATCTGCATGCTCTTGTCTATTATCTTCTTCGCTTACTACTGCTCAATCATTGAGGCAGAGAATCAAACTAGGGGATTTAAAAAGAATATTGGGAATATTTAGGCCAAGAAGGTTCCAAGATCAGTAATGTTCAAACATAAAATGAGTTGCATGACTGGGTAGTTGAAAAGGAAACAACTGCTGGAAGATGCTTCAAGGAAAATGGGACAGTGGCATCCGCCTAACTTACTGCTCTTTTGTCATCCACACAATTTTAAATAGATTCCATTGTATACTAGCTTGTTCACTGCCATTTCCTTCAAGCCTAAGTCCAGGGAAGCTCTTTCTCTTTCATTTAATGGCTAAGCAAAGTTCAACTGTGTTAGTATATAGAACAATAAATTGGTACTATTGCAATAAATTATGTACAGGTTCTTGATTGGGTAGTTGAATAGGAAACAAGAAGTGCTGGAAGATGCTTCAAGGAAATGGGACGGTGGCATGCGCCTAACTAACTGGTCTTTTCTCATCCACACAATAATTTTAAATAGATTCCTTTGTTTACTAGCTTGTTCACTACAGGGAAATTTTTTCTCTTTCATTTAATGGGTAAGCAAAGTTCAATTGTGTGAGTATGTAGAACGATAAACAGGTACTATTGCAATTAAATTATTCAACGGTTGATCACTCGAATTTTATGTTTGTAATGTATTTGGAGTGGCACTAGCAAACTTTAAGGACTATTTGAAAGTAATTGTATCGGAGAGATATTCAAATTGGACAAGGGAATGGAACATGGGATTGAGGATTTGATGTATCGTGTGGAGGAATTGCTGCTACTGCGCTTATATATCATCAAGACCAAAGTTCAGAAGACAGACATGAACTCCAAGTTCACTTCTTGAAAAGTATTTGAATCTACGTTGAACCACCATTCCTTTTTATTATTTTTTTGGGGTGAAGGTTTTGTTCAATGAAAAGGAAACATGGGTTTGCTTGCCCCATCAGGCATTCAATCACCAAAAGGGTTATCTCAATCTCTAACGCAAATGCTATCCTATATGATATGAATCATACCGTGTTTATCAAATTGTGTGTTTACCTAATGGGATCTGTTAATATATATATAATTTTTTTTTTCTTTTCTCTCCTTTTATTAACCCACTTGAGGTATGGAGCAGTTTAATTGGTGGTATTAATGTGACTTGTAGGTTCTACGTTATGTAAATCTTTCTTTCCATGTGCCGAACAGTTGAGGTCCAATACTACGTACAAGGAGTCAGTTTCCTCTCCATGTGCCGTAAAGGGGATTTTGTTAGAAATTCAATGAGACTTTCAGCTTAAGAGAACCAGGCAAGCATGCCAGCCTCCTAACCGTGATTCGGTGCCTTTCAATTCTTAATTTTTCTGTTAATTGACCGAATTTTTTTGGGTTCGAAAATCATGCTAGCGTTGGATAGCAAGGTAGATTGGCTGTCAAAATTCTATCTTTTGTTTTCTTTTCTTTTCTTTTATTGAATCTCGAATTCAAGAATTTCAGATTTAAAAACGACCTCAATACTGACAAACTAGAATTTATGGATAAACTCTGTCTATTCAAAAGCCATAACGTTATTCTAGCTGCCGGCTATGCGATCGTCTTGTGCACGATTTTAGGAAACACCAATTGGGGCTTTAGCTACAACAATGCCCGTTGACCTACCCTCCATAATTTTTTAAATTCTAAAATAAAAAAAAGGGGGGGGGGGGGCGGGGGCGTTCTCCACTAGGCTTCCAGGGTATGGAGATACACATTTAGAGCCTAATACAATAAATTGTGCTGAGTTATTGTTGTTGCAGCATTAAATTAGGCCTGCAAATATGCATGCCGGATACAAAAAGTCTGGTCCCATCGCGTAGGTTGATTCAAAGAAACGATATAATTTCCAGCTAGCACATTCAAGTTTTTAGAAAGTGGGTATCAAGAGTGTAGATGGTGGGACAATAATTCAAACCAACCACATGCTAGAGGAGCATTGGAATAGGATTCCCTCGTGCTAAATAATGATGACTTGACTAAATGCCCCGATTGGTTGGTAGTAAAATTTTTTACCAACTCACCACCCCCCATAGCCCAGCTTCCAAATCTCAAACGGACTGGCCAAATATAATTATATATACTTCTAAGTTATAGTTTTAGGACTCACTCCACATTGTCAATTTTCCCTCTCGATAATCAAAAAGCACCAAAACTCAAACCACTGTTCACGCCTATTCGGCATTCCCTATTCAACCTATAAGGTAGTAAGTAAAACTGCTTACATCTCACGTCTTCCTTCCAGGCTGTCGAAGGTCACACTCGCACAGCCAAACTAACAACAGCATCGATATCTCCCACCTGCCTATCTTCCTGTCAAATTTCCAGCCTCTATTGGACCCAAGGATGATGTTAAAGATCCAATCTTTTAACTATATACTATTCCCGCCGATTGTTGTTCTTTTGATTTCAGCTGTTATATTCCCAATTCATGGCCTAGATTCAAGAAAGCTTGATGAAACCCCCGTGCCCGGATCAGTTGGCGATAAGTGTAGTACTTGTGTCACAAGCGTTCTTCCACCACCACCACCACCGGTATGCCCTCCGCCACCCCCACCACCTGCATGCCCTCCGCCACCCCCACCACCGGCATGCTCTCCGCCAGCCCCGCCAGCTCTACCACCCCTTTTCCAGAGAAGCCTCCATCAGGTAATTGCCCCTCGTGTATGTACATCACCGGTCGACCAGATGAGTTGTACCCAACCAAGTTTGGTAGCGCGGGGCGCACCTCGGCCGTGGGGTGGTCGGTTCTGATTGGCTGCGGAATTCTAGGCTTGTTGGTAAGATTGGGATATTAAAGGGGACCCATTTATATGCTACGGGGATATTCAAGATTCTCAAGGACACGGAACTTTTGTGTCCAATAGAGAAAAGCTTATTTATGATACTAAAAAGTTGTCCAAAAAACTTTAATACGAGTCTTATTACTTTAATTTCTCCTATCGATAATGTGTGAGTCCAAGAAATGCGTTCAATCCACCACGTCAATGTAATTCTTCTCTTTGCTTTCCAGCACTTACAAAGCTAATCAGTTCATTTTGAGGAAGAATGAAACTGATCGGCAGAGTAATTGTGAAGAGTGTACTAATTTCATCAATGTTCCTTCAAGAGCCGAGATGTCATTGGTTCAAGAATCCCCTTTTCCGCCGCTTTTGCATGGGCAGGGCAAATGGGAGCAGTTTGTTGATTGGGTAGATCATTCCCAGGCTCAAACACGACCAAAGGGCCTGTTCCCTCAGGGAGCATAAGGCCACCTGGAGTCTGAATATGAAAAGATATCCATTGATAAGGTTGCAGCAAGTCATTTGCTAACAAACGAAAAAGGAGAAAGGAAGCAAGACAGGAAGAAGAATTATTTCTCTGGTTCTGAGCATTTAGTACTTATCAATTACATTGTGTACGCAGACAACATGCCCCTTTTGTGCGAAAAATGGGAAAAAACAGTGTCAGTTGACACCTACTGCTAAGTGGCTTCACAAAACACAAATAGCACTACAAGTACGAATTAAGTTGCAAGACCTTGATTGTGACACAGAACTATTATCAACGCCTGGAACTCCTTAGGAATGAAGAGCTCTTGGTTATCTCTCGGAGAGGCTTATCAGTGAATCTGATCAAGTTATAGGCAAGACCTCCGAGAATGGCACCCACCGTGGGGCCGATCATGTAAACCCAGATTCCTTTGTATGCGCCCATCACAATGGCGGGCCCTAAGCTCCTGGCAGGATTCATTGATGCCCCAGATACTGGTCTGCAATTAACCAACAAATTTTGACAGACAAAACTTATTTTAAAAAAGAAAAAAAAAAATACTTTTTGGCATACAAAATCTTGCTTTTTTAAGGAACAAAGAAATTACCCAGCAACCAAGACGTTCAACATTATAGTCATTCCAACTGCAATTCCTGCTAATTCTCCAATCTGCACGGATTAACAATATAATTCATAATTAAAATAGATATAATAAAATTCCGTAAATCTTAATTTTTTTTCTTAAACTTTAAATGGGAGAGTCAGACACCATTGGTTTTAGTTAAATGGCGCATAGACCAATTTAAGGTTAATAGCGATTAATCCACCAATCCGGCTACTTGATACGTGCATGCTGAATTGCAATAAAGCTTAAATACAAGAATAAAATGAACAGCCATATGGTAAGATAAATCTACTTACCGCCCTGTTATCCGTGGCGACGCCAGAAATAACAAACATGAGGAGGAAGGAGATGATTATTTCGATGATAAGAGAGCGAACGTTGGGTCCTACCGGCACGGTCCCAAAATAAGCCTCTTCTGGGACATTCAGCACAATGTACAACGTTCCGCTGGCAAGAACTGATCCAAGTAACTGTGATAAAATGTAGAGAGGTACCTGCAAGACCATGAAGAACTGTAATTTTCACACAAGACCAAGGTCAATGATTTCTGTTGGGAAAAACCTGAAAGAAATTAAAGGGAATTGAGATATTGAGTAAGAAAAAATGTGCCAAATCAAAGGGAATTGTGGTTTTTTTTTTTTTTTTTTTGTCAAAAAATTTTGGATTACAATCAGGTTGAATTTCCAAAGGCGAATTATGAACTTGCCTCTTGGAAAGGAAAATGCCGGAAGAGAGCAAAGGTGATGCTGACGGCGGGATTGAAATGTGCACCGGAGATATGTCCGACGGAGTAAACCATGACCATGACCACGAGACCCCATACCACACAAACTCCTGGGAATGTTACAGCGCCATATATCTTATTTACAACCACTGATCCGCAGCCCATAAATACCACGAAATATGTCCCTATGGTCTCTGCAATTACCTAATATTATAAATATATAAGAATAGCATCAATTTCCCTTGAACAAAACACCAAAAAATTGGTTAGATTGTTACGGACAATTGCATTATGTTGGGATTTTAATCTTCAAGCTGAGGAAGTCGTGACCAAATTACAAACCCTCACACATCTGAAAATTCTACATTTACCTTCTGCATAATTTGAACTACTTTAGAAGGGGAGCACACATCAGAACTTCCTTTTGTTACTGGTAATTTGCTACTGTATTGGCCTTCCTCCATTCCTTCGATTTCAACTCCTGCTGACATGTTTGCTATAGCCAGAGTTAAATTTGAGCAAAGATTGGTCTTTAGCTTTATTGTTTCTGACAAGAAATCTTCTTATGGTGTCAATGAAGGAAGTATGTCCAAAGGGCTCCTGTCCTGATCTTTCCTCGGCTAATGTATCCGAAGATTGATGATTTATGGATTGTGAGGAGCAGTTGATGGAGGTGAGTGGTTTTGTGTTCCTTTAAGGAATCTAGACCACTAACAGAAATAACTGCCACAAATGAACCCTGACCAGGAAAATGGTGCCCCAGTGAATCTCGGCTTTCTTGTTGGCACATTACTAATTTGGTGTTGATTGCTTTGATTGATTGAAGGCTATTTCCAAGATCTATAAAAAAGTTTTAAATTGTACTTATTTCTATTTATTATATTATTATAATAATTTATTGTGTATTTATAGAAAATTAAGATAATAAATTTGATCAATTCAATTAACTTGATTTAATTTTTTAAAAAATTAATGCCACGTAATTTAAATTATACAAAATAAAAATAAACTGAAATTTGAATAATTTGAAATTAAAATAATTTAAAATTTAATTAACTCTAAATTTGATTGAATTAAAATTTAAATAATTTAATTTTTAAATTCAAAAGATTTAAATTTTAATATATTTAAATTTTGATAAACTTAAAATCAATTATATCTAAAATTTGATTTTTTTAAAAAACTTGATAGTTCAAAATCTGAAATATTCAAAATCTAAATGACCTAGCTACGATAAATTTGAAAATCAAATGAAACCAGAGTCTGAAGTTTCTGAAATTCTCGTGACTCAAGGACATACGAATCTGTAACCAAAGATGATTGAAACCTCATGGGCCAGTGCATGTGCTACAACCGAAGAGATCTTGTTCCAAGTTAAACATTGGGGCCGAAATTCTATTCTCAATTGGCCCAAATATGCATTAAGACAGGTATTAGATATGCCTTCTCGGGAGAGAGGACTCCGCTGGCCCAAACTTGCTGCTGTTCCCCTCTTCCTTTTTCCAACCACACGGCCCATGTGTCCTAATTGGGCCAATGACCTTTGAATTTAGCCATAATGGGCACTGAATTATAAAATGATAATTTTACCTAATTTTGCATAGAAAAAATAAAAAAAGTTATTTTATTTTGTATATTTTACTGTCAAATAAATTTCTTAATAAAAAAAAAGAAAAAGTAAAAGAAATAGACTTGATTTATTGCATAATTGTGGATTTAGTGAATTTAGTATGACTTTAACTGAAATTTTCTCTTCTTTATACTCACTAGGCTTCTTATTGTTGACTTGAATATTTTGCAAATTAAGCTTACAAAGCTTTTAAAAGAAATCAAAATCATCCACTTGGAATTTGAATGAATATGTTAGAATAAATTTGAAAAAAAAAAAAGCTTTTAAAGATAATTTAATTTATTCTATAGTCATCAACTTCAATTATAGAGATATAATACAATTTAATTTCAAAATTTATATATTAACGCCAATAAATAATTCTATAAGATAACATTAGGATGTTTTTTCTCAAAAAGATCAATTTTTATATTCCTATAATGATGTAATCTAGAAGAATTACAAAAATAAGAGTATAATCTAATTTTTATAAATCTATTTCAAGGCATAAAAAAGTATTATATCATTTGTTAGATTTGTCAAAAAAAAAAAAAAAAAAGAGAAAAATGAAGATATTGCAAGTTGGGTTTATGCTTTTGCTTATTTATATCAATTCAGTCTAAAAAAAAAAAAAAATAATTCAACCCACAAATTTCCAGTCAACAAAGACATAGACAAGTGAGTAATGACTACGTGAAAATCGACAAGTCGCAAGAAGGTTGGGCCATTGGGCGTCCTTATTCATACCAAACTTTTGCTTTTTTTTTTTTTTTAAGCCATTTTAAAAAGAGAAGGAATCAGTAAAAGTCCAAACCCATGAAAGAATCCAATCTACTTTACGGAAAGGTCGTTGATGAAAGCCCACAGATATAAAGATCACTGTCTCAATTTGTCATCTGGGTCCAAGTTGAGTAAAACAAGTAACTCAATAAAACCCAAAAGGATGGACCCAAAGAGAAGAGAAAAAGAGAAAGAGATGATTGGGAATAGAGGGATGACATGGGTCATTGACAAGATTGATCCATTAAAAAAAAAAAAAAAAGTTTGGTTATGATGCACAAATGTGTGTTGTCATGGTGTGGATTGTAAAGAGGAGCAATTATCATTTTCCTTTTTTTTTCCTCCTGTCACTCTCAAACTCTCAATTCACCACTCCAATGGTCCCCCCCCCCCCCATCCATTTGTTGGTCCAACTCTCACCCCAGCTTTATGTCTGTAGTTTGCCCTACAAGTATCATGACATTTCTCCCTTTCAATCTCTGTGCCTTGATTTTATATATATTTATTTTTGTTTCTTGTGCATCTATTCTCTTAAAATCACTGTTTCAGGATATTTGATCCAAACCCCAATTTGCATTTATTTGATACCCTTCATCATAGAACCAGAGGAAAACAAGTGAAAAAATATTTACCTTATCTTAAACATCATTGCATGAGGTGGGTGTATAGATGGCAAGTGATGCCTCAACCTGAATCACCTGATCTAACCCAACCGGAAAATTGATCATACCCAACTCATATTTACAGAAAAAAAAAAAAAATTGTAATCAAAATAATATAAAATCTGAATAACTTAGATTTAAAATAATTCAAAATTCAAAATACAATCTATTCGAATAATTTTAATTTTGAAACAATTAAGTTAAAATTTAATTTACTAATTTGTCACATACATCTCTTAACCTGAAATTAACCGATGGTATTGCCCAATTAACCTGTTCAAATTGTATGACATGGTGGTACACAATTATTTGAGTCGTGGCGGCCCCATGCATATGCCAGAGAATCAAGCCACGCACACGAGGAAAGTATCATTATTAAGTTAGTTCTATTGCCCCCCCCCCCCCCCCACAAAAAAAAATATCATTTCTCATTATCACGACAACCCCACCAAAACCCACTATGGGCGGCCATTAGATTAATGTCTTAATTCTGATCCTATTATTAGCATTGTCCCTGTCCTTCTGCCTTCACGTGCGTCCCCTATGTTGCTTTAACATATGAAAATTCTACAAGTTTAGTCCCTAATCAAATGCCAAATTTCTGCTTTTCTTTGTGGCTTTGTGGTTTGAAGTAATAAATTAGTCTAAACATTTCAATTTGTCAACATTAGTGTGGAATTGAGCTTTTCATTAATATTAGTTGAGAAGATGCATGTAAAACGACAAGTTGGGTGGCCAAAAGACCAAAGTTGTTAATCTTGTATCTGTGGTTGTATACCCCACCTACTCGATTGTGTGGTTGCAATTTGTATCTTTTAGAGACACTTTATCCACACCAGAGGGCATATGCTATTCAAGTACCTATCAGGACCCCTTTTTCATGGTTTCTAGAAACCCGTTGTCCCATCGGATACAGGCTCTTTTCTCCCTTTGCTATCTTGCAAATTAAACAATAAGATTTGAACAAATCAACAGGACAATCACAGTAGTAATATCCCGGTGTTTCTTCAACAGTTTTGCCATATCCTGCTGTAGGGTACACTTTTCTTTTTTTTTTTTTTTTTTTTTTTTTTTTTGTATTTTAATGTTATATCCTATAAGATATAATCGTATGATTGTAGTTTGTATCTTTTAGTGAAACTTTATCCAACCCAAAAGCACAGCATGTGCCATCCAAACTCAAGTCAGGAGCCTTTATGCCTTTTGCCTACATGTGAAATTCAAATTCCGTGTAATTTACCTTTTTTTTTTTCCCTTCTTAAATTTTCTTTTGTTTATAATGTTGATAGAACATTAGCCCATAGGATCTTCTATTAACATGAAAACGTTATATAATAATTAATTAAGAAACTCACACAAACAATATAAATATTACATTTTTACGTTATAATAACAATTTAATTATTAAAATTGTATCAAATAAAAATTTGGATTAAATTCAACAAAAGTTACACTTAAATAACCTTGAGGGATTGACTTCTTAGTTGGCAAAGTAGATGTGTTCCTCACATTAGAATCAAGTTTTGAATTCTAAAATTAGGTCATAAAATGATGATTCCTTGCCAATCATCTGTAATCAGCATGGATGATATGTTTCAATTGAAACATAGGAGGTAGATCCAGTGCGACATGCAAACAGAAATCTGTAAAAACACCTGACCACAACGCTGAAAATTGAAAATTATTCTGACAATATCATTCAAGATGTGTACCAGACAAGCATTTTTGTGACTCAACACCTTATCCCAAAACATGGGACTCCCTCACTATATTGCAAAAAGTTCTCCATGCAAATGTCTGACAAGATTCATGCAAGGCTGCAACGACTGCAAAAGAAAATTGAATGGCAAAGGGTTCATTCACATTCAAGTCTTTAGCATTGAGGGAACGAATTCAGGGCAGCCCTCATTTGAGAATCACACAAGGTTTTTGCAAGGTACAGACTCTCAATGAAGTGTAGGACCCAATTAGTGCGGCTGATGTAAAAGGGAATTGGGGTCCATGTCCTTGTAATTGAAGGGAAAAAAACTAGATAAGTAGCTACAAAGTCCATAGTCGATCTTGCCATACTTCATTTTCATTCAGTCCCCACCTTAGTTGGATCCTATCCTCTCAAGCCTTCCCCTTTCCATCACCCTCCCCAACCTGCAATAATACACACAATCACAACACAAAACACACCTTGGATGTATATGCTCATTTTCAATGCCCCCCATTTTCATTAACACTCCAATCACCACATGACTAAGGATATGGGCATCCACATGAGCTTGGACCCACCATCGCTCGGGGCACCTGCGTGCAAATCGTACGACGATCATGTCCATTATTTCAAGATCAAGTCAATCCATGGACATTTGTACGCCCCGTCATATTGCATTTATTTTGACCATGTGAAATGTGGTCCGTCTGATAAAGATCGTACCATCACTTTCGCTGCTTTCTTGATTGGCATGCCATGATAGAGCCAGCCACTGATATGGATGCCAAAAGGGGGAATCGAAAGAGGAGGTCTGAATATCTAATTCGAACAAATGTCTCAATAAAAACCCAGAAATTTGTTCCCATTTTCTCTACTAATTTAAACTCAGAGAAAAAGAGAACGCAACCATCACCAATTTAACCATGAAATTTTGAATTAAATCAATTTCAAGCATAATTGAAAGAGCAAGCCAGGACAAGGATCATATGTAATGTCTTGAGGGCCCCTTTTGTAGCAAGGTCAGTCCAAGACAGGCGAGTCCATAGATCATCCAATCAAGGGTGTCAAATTGGGAATCTGAAATGGAACAAGGAGAAGGAGACACGAATCTTTAATTACGAAGGAGACCAATGGAATCGTCATTGATTTTACAAATTATCCATTAGCTCTAGTTACATTGCTAAGAAATGACAAGAAACCTAATCTTTTTCCAAGGCAGACCATAGGTTAGGGAGAAAAATACAAATTCTTTGCAGGTGAATGATTGATATATACTAAGTTGACTCCTCATCATTTGTTTGTTGTAGTGATTTTTTTTTTATTAATTTTATTTTCTGAAACGACTCAGCTATTAACTTTTCTCATTGGATCAGCTATGCCTTTATAATATTTTTAGTTGGGAAGAAAACATTGCGGCATTGTTTGGAATTACCTGATTAATGGAAGGTAAGAGACGGTGGAGCTAAGCATCATTGGCATTTCTCTTTAGGATTGTGTGGACTCTAGATTTAGAAATTGAGAATGAAAATCTGACTATAAGCAAGTTGGATGAGTTGATTATCTTCTTTAAATTATGTCAAAATCAGATGTCAACTTTTAATTTTGAAATTATTCACACTAATTTTAACTCTTATTGAGGCATGTTTACATGGACCAAACAAATTAAGTTTAATAATTTTTTTTTATCTTCATCAATATATTTAGTTGAATTAAATGTAAATTTTTAATAATTTTTAATAAATATTAATTTTTTTATATAAATTTGATATAATGATCTAATTTATTATACCATGTAACCCAATATAATTTTTTTAATGAAATTATAAGATACCATCTTATTTTTCTATTTAGATAACAAGATGAGAGCAAATGCTTTCTCTTAAACTCTAAATTTGGTCTCATTTTATTGCTATTTTTTAATATTTATTTCACTACAATTTTTGTTTTATATTTACCTAATTTTTTCCCTCCGGTGTCATTTTTCTGCTGACAGAAAACAATGGGGCCCGCCACATAAGAGATTCATCCATTGTCTCATAAGTCTGCCATTGGCGGCATGCATGGAATTTTCTTCCCAAATTTATTGAGGGGACAGAAAAGGCTGACTACAGAAGTCCGGTGTGTGCATGGGCATCTGCATCGTGGGGCAGAGAGAGCAGAGGAGCCCAGATCAACGTTGGTTATTTCATCCTAAATCTGTGGCCCTGAGGGTGGTGGTGGCAGGTTTAGTTAGGGTCAGGTTGACCATCACATCAACATCCACGATTGCAGCGGCAACCTGGAATCCACCTCGCCGGCTCTAGCCTGTCTTAATGCGCCTATATTGGCATAGGGCTGCTTCCAGTTAGCCACTTTCTGAATTTTTTTTTTTTTTTTTTTTTTACTATAAGGAAGGCAGAAAAATCATAAAATTAAAAATTTTAACAAAAATATCTTAATCAGTTGTACTAAAAACACAATACTATTTTTTTTTTTTTGGATTTTGATAATTGAGCTTGGAAGATAAGAAGCTTGCTTATGAACCTTCAGACCCATCATCATGTTCTAGAGCACCTAAATTTCCAGCTTGATTAAGCTAACCAAGAGTAATCTTTTACAAGCAAGTACCAAGCAACCTGTTGAACATTAATGCCTTACCACTCCACTCCTCTAGAAAGTGGTCCTGGAAGCTTTTCAAAACAGAAAAGTTAGGTGGATATATTGAAGCAGGAAAATGGGAGAAACAAAAAAAATATATATAGATTGATTATATTTTTTTATTAATATAAATAAATAAAATTCAAATATGAAAAGTATTTAAATATTTTTTATGACTATTATATATTCAATAAATATAATTAGGTAGCTTTGCACTATTTAAGATTTTTATGAGTAAGAATTGGCTTAAATTAGCATAGAAATTCCCATTTTCACTCGGCCACGTGGGGGGGGAGGGGTGTGGCCATTCTAGCCATCGTGACTCCCTGCGACCCATCGCGCTTGTTGGACTCTTCACATGCCTTAATTGCTCTTCAAATTAATGTCTCGTGGAGCATATTCTCAAAAAATTTCTTCAGCAATTTTTTTATTTTTGCATTCAAAGTATAAAAATATAATTAAAATTAAATTTATGGGAATCTCTCGCTATGTCACTTACGATAATCTCAAATTATTATGAGGAAATTGAAAGATTACTACAATATTACCACCACATAGTAATGTTGATTTATATTTAGTGCAATTTTATTTTTTTTAATTTTTTATGATTAAAATTAAAAGAAATATAAAAAATAATTACTGCACAAGATGAATAATTATTATATTTACTATAAATAAAAATATTAACAAGGTAGATAAATATTTATTTTGTAATTATTGGTTATGAATATGATAAAGTTGACACACTATTATTATGCTATTAGATAGTATTATTTTAAATTATTCACATTAGGAATATGAATACTAATATTTAGATTATATATATTTTTATAAGTAAAATTTGAATTATAATTTTTTTTACTACACTATACTTATTATAATTAATGTAGATAATCACACTATTTATAATTAATTGTTGATAACATGTAATTTATATTTTTTTTTTTTTTTCTACTATTTATTGTATGATATAAATCTAACCCATTAATAATATATAGTATCAATATTTAACATTATTTTATTTAATTAAATTAAATAAAAATTTATAATATCACAAAAGTATTTATGTTTTAATAGGAAAATTAAAATTCCAATATTTTTTGCTTTCATATCGAACAGATTCTGAAATTTATTCAAACATTATATGTAATCGATAATTTATTCCCCAAAATTTTACATTCCAATAATTCAATAATATTAAAAGTAATAATCACTTTACTCTAAAGGTCACTTCAGAAATCCAAAATTAAATTTTTCTTTTCCCGATAGATGCAAAATTTAATGTAATTAGAAAAAAATTAATGACTTGAAAGCTAAAAAAATTTTTTTTTGTTGCGAAAAAGGATAATTGGAAAAAGAAAAACTAGCTAGCGACATTTAGGGAGTAATATGGTAGAAATAAAAGAAGTAAACCAATCATATTTTAATTAAATTCACATATAAATGAAATTTAATATAAAAATATTATTATATTATCATTTTATTACTCTCATATTGTTGCATAGTGGTGCTCAACCGGAAGGCTAATACATAATTTAGAGGGCAAGATCTTTACATTCTTTACGGGGTGACTAAGCGAATGGCTTTTGTGTGTCGAGAGTAGAGCTTCAAAGACGGCCTTTTCATTGACCGTCCGTCTCCTTCCATTGCTACAACTAGGTATAGGTGTAATCTTCTAGGGTTTGGCATCGACCCTCCTTCTAGCTTGTTGGTTTGGCTTGAGGCCAAGACCCCCAGGTCAAGGGTTATACGAGAGTGCGGAGTAGAGGGCATAAAATTGAACCCAAAAAAAGAAAAGAAAAAAAAAAAATCTTCTAGTGTGTGGCAATTGCTATGCAGCTAAAAGGTTCCTCCGATTGATGAACATGTTGGTGCTATGTGGCAATACTTGATTCGACATTGTATTTTATTGAGGTCTGCGTTATGGTAGAAACGGAAATCTAACATGGGTATTGTTCAAAAGTAAATTTTAATCATATAAAATGTATTAGGAGACAAACCTTAGGAACGTTTTAAAAAATGTTTCCTAAATTAATCATTGAATAACAGTTTTTTTTTTTTTTCCGGGGGGGTTGGGTTGGTGGGGGAAGGTGAGGGAGTGGTTTACAATTCGGTATCGGATATTGGAATGAATTCCTGTAACAAACAATTTCTTGATTTACTAGAAAATTCATAGCACAAAAATAAATCATTTTTAACAATCATAAAATTCATGGGTCCAGTGGCTAAAAAAATTTAAAAAAAAAAAAAAAAAGGAACTGGCCGTGTAATAAACTCTTACAAATAAATATTAGAAATATATGCATTATCCAATAATTTTGGTAATATAACAATAAGTCTATACACATGTCCTTTTACTATGCACGATTTAGTTTAATCAAGTTTATTTGTAAAGATTAATCAGTCTAAACAGCATTACTCATCCAAGAAGCCCACCGTTTCAACTCATAAAGGGATGTGCCCAAAAAGATGATTAAAATTTTCTATTTATTTGTTTTTTTTTTTTTAACTCTTGGAAAGTGATTTGGGGGGAATTAATCTTCTCGAGATAAACACCAATAACTTTTGAGGTGTCTGTGACCCTGAAGAAGTGAACAAAAGGTGTAAAAGTTTGGGATAATCATTTGCTATTAAATGAGTTTTATTACATAAAGATGTTAAGTTGATCCGTAACACACGCAAATTTATATTGTGGAGTTGCAATTGTATATTAAGAAACTTTTAAAATCTGCAACAAACGCACTGTTGTTACAGCGCAATGGATGTAACCGTGCCTGAAACGCCCCCCACTTCACTTATGTAACTTTACCGATATCATATTCAATGTACAAAAAAGTTGGGGGAAAGTTGCAAAAGTTGACCAATTCACCACCCCATTGACATCATCAAATCCTTGGCTGTACACAAGGGTTGGACTGTAGGAGTAGGATTAGCGGGCGCGTCAAAAGCTTTACTAAAAGGTAAATGGAAGCTTACCTGCTTTTGACGCCACCCTCTCTCTCTTGGCATCTATCTCACATCGCTCGGCTAAAAACTCTTCCTTTTCTAAACAGGTCAACCATGAGGTTGCTTTTCTCTGTGGCTTATGCTTTTTGTGAGTTTTTTTTTTTTTTTTTTTAAAGAGGCATGTAATGTAACATCTAACAAACAACGTGTCTTTGTCTGAATGGGGGAAAAAGCATACAAGATCAACTTTCTGTTAACAAGGCGATCAATCATTGATGAGCAATTAACCCCCTTTTTCATCATTAAAAATCCTAGATAAATTACAGGACCAACGACAAACGCAAACATTGCTGGATCTAAGGACAATCAAAGCCAAACCAAAAAAAAAAAGAAAAAAGAAAAAAAAAACAAAAGCCCTTTTATCCTCCTCCTCTATATATGCGTCTTCCCCAATTATATGATCCTTGTCGCTTTCTGATGGTGGGGGAAGAAGATTAAGATCGGACTTTATGGGCATGAGGGAGAAAATAATGAATGTTAAGATACCCATATGATTGCCTTTTCTTAAACTGGTTTTGCTGTTTCATGTCTCCTTTGTGGTAGATTAATGACCTCGTTTTTCTCCCTTCAATCTTCATAAAAATCTAAAAGTAGACTTTGTTTCTTAGTGGGTGCATGGTCCTTGTATCATGGAGGACTTTGCTCAAGTTAAATAGCTTTTTGTAGCTCTAAAACACTTGGGACCTTCGGCATAACACTAGAAGATCTTCGTAGCCCTGGAAATCCTCTTGTTGACTTGTAATAAGGGCATATTTTTGGCGCAGTCAATGCTGCCAACTAATGTGACACGCAATCAACAATCAAAAAAATTCTCTTCATTTGGCTGCTTTATGCTAAAGAAACGACAAATCACAATCCAAGAAGAATGTAGTAGACAAGAGTAATTGGCAATGCTATCAACATTCCAAAGATAACCCTGCAAGCAACAACGCAAAAGAGAAAAAAAAAAAAAAAAGCAGAGAGAAATTAGCCTTATAGGTTACGAATGAACAATACCCTTTTCAATGTATAAGAAAATTTTTCGCTTACGCAGTGCTAAGAATTGCTGGATGGACATTGTACTCTTTGGCAAATACAAATGGAACTATTCCTTCTGGCAATGCAGCCTGTTAGACAATAGTGTTCAAAAAATTATAAAAAAAAAAAAAAGGGCGGCCTGTTAGATAAAGTGTAAGTTAATCATGTCAACTGATCACTTGACAAGCAATTGCAACTCAATTTTAGTGGTCACTAACTTGAATTTTCTTTGATCATGCGTTCTGATTTTAGAAATGGTTTTTTTTTTTTTTAATGAAAAATGGAGATGAGGATGTCTAAACTGGACCTTACTTCTAAAACTCACCGTAATTACCTTTCCCTTTTTTTTCATATATATCGCAACCTGTTCTATATTTTGAAATTGAGATATCTGAGATAAGACTGCTACACTCTTTACTAATTAGGTGACTAAGGTCGATTTTTATCAAATCCTAGAGGACAATTTTCTGTTATGCAATCAAATGGTTCAATAACCTTTTTAATTTTCTTTTTTTTTTTTTAGAAAAAGAGGAGATTGATAGAGTAAGAAACATTTTACCTGGACAATGGCAACATGGAGGAGGGTACCGCGCAGGCCAACGGCGATTGAAGCAGCAGCCATAACCGCAGGGCCGGTGAGGAACCGAACGGCCATGGCGAACGCAGCGACGGCATTCCCACATGCGATGATCTTCGGTTGTAAAGCCATAAACAGACCTTTCAAACACATCAAACGACCAAGTTCAGGACATTTTACATCCAAAAATGAAAAAAAAAAAAAAAAACATAGGAATTAATAGCTTCTTTAAATTTCCAGCAATTCAACTACTTCCACTAATGCAGGGCCGACACCGGGGGTATCTACCAACAATGGATACCCGCCGGCCCTGGACCACAAGCGAAGCCGGCCCCATGTGTCCGCTGGACAATCCATTTACGGTTCAAGGACGAAACTCTTTTAATTTCTTTCCTGATAACGACCCACAGAGGTCAGAAGTTCACAAAAAATAATGGACGGTTCACATTCATGACCCCCATACCCTTAACTGAGATGATCTCGATCAAAATTTTAATGAATTGAGTCTGAATTCAGCTCAGCTCGTTTACAACGAGTGAACCAGGAATTTGAGTAAAGAGAATTGGAGATGGTGAAAGAACCAAGAGAACCAAATTTACACGAATTATACAAGACTAAGTTACCTAAGCTGAACATAGCCATTCCGAGGCCAGCATCAGACAGGATGGAGATTGACTTCTCTATTATTTTAGGCATAGCCACATGCCACCTGCGATAAAATCACAAACACCAAAATCAATAATAGTATATTAGATAATTAAATTTTAAACCCCATTTCGATAAACAAGATAATCAAAAGAGAAGAAACATGATATCATCTATGTATTGAAATGTTGACCAACCTGAAAGCAATTAAAGACCAAGTAAGGCCAATTAAACTGGAGTATGTGTTGGGGTTGCGAATCAGTTTTCGCCAAACCATGATTAATATCAGACGTGTCATCACGCTCGCCGGAGGCATTTGCTTGTTGACACCGGACTCAGGGGCTCCGGCGGCTTTCGGGTGCAGCTCGGAGGTTGAGCTGGACCCCAGCTTATTAAGTCCGGTGGGTCCGTCTTTTTCTCTTTCTGGGTCTTCTCCATCTCCTTTCCCAGCAAAACTGAAGTCCTCCCGAGCAAAGTCTCCGGCTTGTGCAACAGCTGAAATAACAATCAACAAAAATGAAGAAAAAAAGAGTAATAATAATTAAGTGAATAATTAGCTAATAATTAACAATTAAATTTGTGTTCTTTCTTGATCTTAAAGAACCTTTGCTTTCCCCATTTTGGTCGGTGACCAACATCTTTATTTCCTTGGCACCCTGATCGGACCGTCCAGATTGCTCGGACGCGCCGAAATCATTTCCTCCAAACACATGGAGACCGCCGGCTTCAGAGACCGGCGATGCGCTGGAGCTCCACACGAACATGTGGAGCTCTTTAGCATCATGGTTCATTTTATTGCCTTGCTGCTGTTGTTGCGGCAGTTGCGTTTGTTGCTGCTGCGGTGGCGGCAGGCTTTTGGTGGTGGTAGTGGCGGTGGTGGTGGTTTTGGCTTGGGTGGGGGTCGAGTATTCGGGATTCGGAGCTGGATATGGAGCGGGCACCGTTTGCGTGGGATAAAAACCGAATCTTGGGGACGATATGGTGGCCATGGGAGCAGAATTTTCTTCGAAGTTGGACGGTCTCGGCGTCGGACCCCTGGAAGTTTGAACTGAATAGAGGTCGGCTTGACCGAAATTTGAGAGCCGACCGGGGAAACCCGGAACACCCATCATGGAGTAGAAGTCGGACGGGTTAAAATTGGACCCTCTTGGAGTCGGGTTTCGAGAGGAGCTCAAGCTGTAAATCTCGGCTCCGGTGAGATTCGACGGCCGGGGAGTGAATGCCGAGAAGGAGCCTGGTCCCAGTGATCGTCTGGATGCATTTGATTTCCGCACAGTCACGTGTAGCTTCCCGTCGTCCCCTAATTCGGCGTCGGTTTCCAAGAAGTCCTGGCCATCGAGGGAGACGACGTCGGAATCGACCTTGAAGGAAACAATGGAGGCTGCGGTTTCCGGGAACTGCTCCATGATCAGAGTCTTGGCGCCTCTGTATTCAAAGAGAAATAGAAGTAGAGTGTACCATATAATACACTGTAAAACCACCACCTGGACCATCAGGCTGCCAGCGTACTCGCCGTACATGGCGATCAATAGCGGGATGCCCATGACTAGCGTGTTGGGCAACGTGGAAAGTGAAAAGATGGTAATCATCCACTCCAAGCTTCCATTTCTAGTGAAATTAGTCCATATTCCAAGCGCCACCAGCATGATTATCTTCTGAAGGGTGTCCGCCGCGATGAACCGGAAGTTCATGGCATATGGGTTGTTGGTGGATATGAAGTGGAACGAAAGCAAGGGGACCGCAAATAAGGCCACGAACCGGTTGATGCCAGAGCACTGGTCCGGGCTGAAAATCTTCCACCACTTGACGGAGCCATATGCCAAGATCATTGCCACGTACAGTGGTATCACCGCCGTCAAGACGGTGTAGAGATCATTCCATGTAATCATGCTTTCTTGCTTATTCTTTCAAGTGTTTTGAATGAGTTTTTTTTATTTTTTTCTCTTTTTCTTTCTTTCTTTTTCTATGGAGGTGCTAATGGAGGAAACTAAGAGAATGGCATTGGAGGGTAATTTTGGGAGGAGGGAAGAAAAGGGAAACCGTTATTTGACTAACTGACCAGTGAGGAATAACTGTCCTCTGCTGCAGCCTTCTCCTTCCGCGAGCTACTGCTAATTCAGCGCCGACAAACCTAGAGAGAGAGAGAGAGAAGACTACTTGTGCTTTAGACAGGGGAAAGTTGGGAGAGGTTAGCATTTTACAAGAAATGACACGAGAGGTTTGTGGATATATAAGGGAGTTGGAGACAGCAGTGTTATCAAACCCGACCCGGATTAGTCCATCTGATTGATGGTCCGGTGAATCCGTCACTAGATTAGGTCAAGTTTGTCAAAAAAAATTACTACATAGTTGAAAATTTTGGTTGACACCGCCAAATTTTTTATGATCCAAATCACTCGTAGACCCAATCAAATTGTACCAAATTGACTTCTAATTAAAATAGTACAATTTACAAAGTTACAATTACTCTTTTTCTTAATGAATTGTTCATGTATTAATTACATTAATTAATGCTTTAAATACTAAAATATTACTCCGTGTTTGGACCTAATTGAATTAATTATTGATTCACTAATTGAACTTATGATCTAACAACCCAATCTTTTATTTGGATCGAGTATGGGAGAAAGAGAGAGGAAAAAGTCAGCTTTATTTATCCTCGTGAATCAATTTATCCGGTGGACATAACCATAGTTTCAAGATTGAATCCTCCAAAGACGTTTTACATTGGACTTGGGCTTAATTGCCTCGCAATATAATGAGAGATGGGTAGAGATATGCAATCTATATAATGCTCTATGTGTTTGTGTTTTTTCTTTTTTTCAAATTTAATAATCTTTTCACTAAGTTATGACACATTAGCATGAGTTGACTGTATTATTATAAATAAATAAATAAAGTTGGGGGAGGGGGGGGGGCGCTTTTGGATACCAAACATCAAGACTCTGTTTTTAGCTCGTTTGAACCATTTGACTTGTGTAGTTACCAACCCCGATCAATTGCATGGTTGGAGAGGGGCGGGCATCTGTTTCTTCACTTGACGACTTCCAAAAAGTCCATGAGTTAGGTCCCTAGGGCTAGTAAGTGATGCAATCACCGCTCAGTAGTTGAAACATGATGCAAGATTAGTACGGTTTTTTAAATACAACCAATGCGACAAAATTACTATAAAACAATGTTTTTGTTCACATTAGAGGTAGGGGGGAAAAGGGCGTTCTTATGCTTACTTGGTATGCAAATTCTAGAGGGATAGGTCCTTACTAGTGATGCACATATACACTACTACTTAATAATAATTGAATATTATGCACCTTGTGTTTTGACCTACAACTTGAGATTTTTTTTTCTATTTCTACCTATGTGTATTTTGGCGCAATGATCAAAAACTAATAGCATATTTGTTGATAATAATTGATAGTGTTGTCACTCGTAAGCTTCTCAACTTACACAAACAGGGGTTTTGATGCATGCAGTCAAATTCTAACTTTCAGTGGGAAAATTCACTCCTCTTCCTTTTTTTCTTTTCAATGAAATAGAAAAATATCAGTGGCATTCCTGGGAGAACTGAACCCCTTGACAGAAAACCAAACCCAAGACCTTTGGTTAACATCGAATTGCTTCATTACCACAATTTTGTATATGTTGCGTGCAGGAAAGATGAATCAGGTATGTCTTACAATACCTTCACTTTAATCTATTGAATATTCTTGTAAACAAACTGCCAACTTTGATCTCCCTTTCGAATATGCAGTCATTGTCTTGCACACAAACAAAACGGGTTATTCAACATTAGATTAATTAAGAGCGACATTAACATCTAAACGGCAGCCGCGCATGATGCATGACATAAAATAGTTGAAAACAAGGGTCAACTTTAAAAGCTTAAACTATACCAACTATCAATTATATGTTCCTATAAATATTGTTAGCAGTGAGAAAAATTTAGAGAGAATTTGTGGTTGTTTTGTTGATTTCGTAGCCATATTAAAACACTCCCAAATAATTTTCTTTTTTCCTTTTTGTTTTGGTAAGCAATAAACTCCTTGTTAATTTATTGCTTTTGGTCTGTTAAATTGATGCTTAAATCTTCTAAAGTCTGATTTGCACAATTGGTTACTTTCTTGATCGACCTTCTTCAAAACAAACTTCAATTATTTTAAATGAATGGAAATAGTATAATTGGTTTCTGGAATCAAGAAAAAAAAAAATTCTAAACAAATCTTAATCCAAACCAATGCCTCCAAATTGTCAATTTTTTTTTTTTAAATTGTTACAAATTTTCCATTTATTACAATAATCAATTGGAATTCATATCTACTATCTAGTGACATGTATTAATATAATTAACATCATAAAATATTGCTAATATAAATAATAACTAGCAACAAGTAAACACTGCAAAAGAAGGTATAAGACAAGTAAATACGGAGAGAAGACCCTGATGTTATAAATTTTGGCATCCAATTGGGAAAAAAAAATACAAAATATTTCAATGATAGTATCCAAAATACAAATGAATACAAAAATAACAGAATTAAAAATTTTATTAATCAATAAATTTTTCTCCATGCCAAACCCCTTCTCTTGGGTTTCAAGTTTTAACTACCAATTGACCTTTACTAGATGCTTAAAGTGCTTCTAATTCAATTGATTAGACTTGAAGTCACTGTAGCTTGCACATTGTTTTAAACTAAATTATTTCACAATTTTGCTGAAGAATCTGGTTCGAGGTTACAGCCAACTTGTTCACCAACAAAAATAATGATGTAATTCACTCTTGAAAATAGTATAGCACTCAAAAACAAAACCATTACAGTCAACAAGAAGACTATAGTCTTTGTGTTCAATTAGCAAAGTATAATGAGATAACAATGGAATTGTTTGGAACTCTTCCAATCCATTTCAAATTCCACTTTCATCTCCCCCAGCCACCTGCTTCCGCTATCAGTTTTCATTGTTTCCAACATAATGCTAACGATTAGCACCAGTCAGAATGAAGTCACGATAGAAAGTTTCATGTAGGTAACAAAGATTGAAAAGACCACATTTTTTATCACACAAGAGACCGTCCATGCATATGCATGCATCTTCCTGGCTCCTACTAAAAATTGTCATTTGACTATAATAGTGAAACATCCCTTATCAGTCAAAATCGAGCATTTTTGCAAACTGTAATGATTTAGCTGTAGAGAAAACGAGCAATGGTAAGTCAAAGTTGCGTAGAAGCAAAAACTTGCTTCTCAATCATGCTTATTTCTTTTCTGTTCCATCTTTAAATAAATTGATGATGGGGTTATGGAGAAATTTCGATAAAGGTGAGGAGGGAGAAACCAATGCATTAGTCGCTTTGGCTCCTGTAAATTGATATATGTTATTTATGATCTTGTATAGGTAAAAAAAAAAAAAAAGTACATATAGGCAAAAATATATTGAATTTTCTAGATTTTTAATTTTTTAATATAGATAATAATTTCTTATGTTTTAAGAGTTTTTGCACCCTATATTATATTGCATTTCATAGATGGAGCCATACCAATGAAAAAATAAAATAAAATAAAATTGAAAAAATGAAATTATTTATAGTGGAATTCAAACTTTAGGATGTTGGTCGATTCATAAGATGCCACATGACATACAAAGACTATAGGAACTTCAACAGACCACACCATAAGAAAGTGATCCTTTTCTTTTACTATTAGCTCTTTTCCTTGTTTTAGAACTATTAAAACGTTAATCAGCCATAAATTAAAACTTCATTTTTCCTTCATTTTGATTGCTTGATTTGTGTCCAGCTGAGGTAGGTGGAATGGAATAACACAGACGGGTTTTGAACTAGCAGAGGCTGGAGAATGTCACGTTTCTCCCTAATCCTTAATCCGGGCTTTGTGGGGTATTTTGGCGAGAGTTTAATACTCGGCACAAATCTTAATTGTAGCAATGTAAGGGCCCAGCCCAGTTTCAAGTTTTTGTAGGCTACCTGTAGATGTTTAAATAGGCCTCAGTTGTGATCAGATTTCCATTAAGCCCAAACCGTAACTGTACTTAAAATCTTTGTGGCCCAATGGGCATCTATAAATAGTTTGTAGGAAAGCTTTCATCAAAGAAGACCAGAATGGGAACTTACATATATATATATATAATCCTTCGTATTGAAGCAAGTTGATGTGTACCATCTAATATTTGTTTCCCTTAAACAATTGGTGAAATTTTATTTTATTTTATTTTATTTTTTCCTGAACTAATTAGATATGAAAAAGAAAAGTTTAACGAGCACAAGAAATGGAGAAACTCATGACCTCAAGAATAAAGAAAATAAAATTAAAGAACTGATTTGATGTACATACTCTATAATTCAATTTTATTTTTGTAACTTTTTGTGATCTGTGTACGTCTATTTTTAATATCTGTGTACTTAGTTAGCTCTTGAAATTATAACATCAAGGAATGAAATAATTGAAAAGAGGAAGCGAAATAACTAAATTATCCAAATATGTTAGGAACCTTATATATAAATATAGTATCCCTCTCATGCATTTTGGGCTCGACCCCCATGAACAATTTCTCTAATCTATGTTTTTTTTTTTAAGAAAAAAGAAAAAAATGCAAATCATCATCAACTAAGGTTGACTAACATGCCGCCGAAGGCTGCCGGGATTGGAAGCTGGCGGTTCCAACGTTAGAGGACAAGGAGATTGCTGTGGTCACGGCAGTAGCAGCAGTGGGGGTGATTTTAATGTTACCATTGTTGGCAGCAGAAGTGGTGCCCATGGCGGTCACGCGCTCGCAACGCGGGCACATTGTAATTGTGGAAGCAGGCAGAGGCTCACAATTGTGAGGAGAGATCACAGTTGGGGGTGCCACCCTCTTGGCCCTAAGCTCCTCTACTTCCCTTTGCAGCCTCCTGTTTTGCTCAGTTAGTGAACTAAACCATCTCTTCAAGTACTCACATTCCAGCTCAGTCTGCTTCAGCTTGCTCCTGATGTAGCATTAATCGATGTTAACATTTTAGGGTATTGGTAAAAAATCAGAAAAATGCTTGACAAAATTGAAAATATGCAGAGCAGTCATTGTTTGATTTATTCTTGTATTAATCGGTTGGTGTTGTGTAAAGGGTAATTATAATGGTGACAATATTTAATTAATTGGATGTGTTATTTAAATATGAACATAAAAAAATGGTTGTATATTTAAATAACAAAAATAAAAAAAGGTGAAATTTTCTATGTTAAGAGACAAAACAGCAGAGCCTTCCTTTCCCAACACTTTGACTTCAAGCCAAGAAAGAGGTTGCATTTATGGTAATGTGCTTGCGCCTCTCTCTCTCTCTCTCTCTCTCTCTCTCTCTTATTGTTGTTGTATTTATGGCTTCGGAAATTGTTGGGACAGAGGCCCCCAACAATTGGCTCCACAAGCCAAAAAATAAAAAATAAAAAATAAAAAGAGAAATATTAGGCTTATAGTTTAATACAACATTAATAATAGAAAGATTATAGTTACACTAACATTAATAATAGAGAAATTCTCGGTAAACATAAATTTGATGGGGTCAAGTAAATATAAATAGTTTTATTCTATGCATAAAACATTTATACTATATTAATATTTTTACAAATAATATAAGATATTCTACATTAATATAAAACTTTTACCATATTCATGTCTATTAAGTAGAACTCGGATTGAAATTTTGATTTAAACATATTTCAAAGTCACTCAAAATCATGTAGATGACACGTGACAATAACATTGTGTTCTTGAAAATTTCAAGACCCATTTAAAAGTCAAATAAATTGAGCTTGCATAGAGTGATCTTTTTTAACTAAAAGATATATACAAGGCATTAAACTTTTTCTTTTTTTTTTTAAAGTTATGGACACAATTCCATGTACGTGAGATCTAGAAGAGATAGGGCCTTAGGCGTGCATGTTTGTGTGTGTATCATTGCACTAGAACCCAATAAGAAGACAAAGAGAAAAGTTTATATACTTTTCAAACTTCAGACAAGGAGAGACAAGTGATAGACAGGATTGGCTCAGCCTGTTGACGAAACAATCAATGATGGGGTTATTTCATGAGCTCTCCTGTTGCAAATCGATGCAATGATCGATGTCCAAACATCGGTCTGATTGATTGGATTTTGGGATATGGTGGTGTTCATGATATTTGGATGTGTTTTTGGCCTCGTGTGCTAGTCATATCATAACTCCAATAAGTATCCCTTTTGACTCGTTATTCTTCGGACCACCTTAGGCATGCATTTATGTGTGAATTATATTATCGAACTAGATGATCAAAGGCAAGAGAGGTATGTTTCTCAATTTTATTATTAATTGTTATATTTATTAGTGAAAATAACAGTGGTAAAACTTTAAATGCAAAAGTGGCAGTTTCTTGAAGGTACTATCAAAATAATTGAGGTCTATAACCCCAACATACAAGAATAATGAACAGATAAAATGAAAAATATTTACCGGTAAATAGAGTTATGTGTCAACCAAGGATTTCCCTTTCAATTCACGATGTTTTTTTTAAAAAAAAAAACAAAAAAAAATAGATGCCCCTAGTGAAAATAATTAGCATGGGCCAACCCTCTTAATTTCTTGGTAGATTTCCTGGCAGTAGCATATGAACTGTTAATTCCCTTGACGAAATTTTCCTGAATTTGTACTAAATACACAACTTGCATTTAATCTAACCCCTTGATTTACACCATAAGACAAAAGATGATAATGACACGTTAACCCCCAAAACACGTTTTACTTACGGATTAAAATTTTCAACCTAAAAACTCTCACACAGATGCGTACAGCCCATGGCGGTGTGAATCATTTTTAGCAATGAAAATGACCAAAGCATATATCTTTATAAGAACCAATAACATGATACTGACTTCATAGACATAACATCTCAACTTCCAACAAGCAAAAACCCAATATATTCCACCCAAAAGGATCCCTTTCTTTTTTTCTCCTATGATAATTGTACTGAAAAAAAAAAAAAAAGATTGTTTTCTGCTTTTATGAGAGAGGATGATTCATAGGGGTTGCAATCAGATTCAAATTCACCTGTCCTTTTTGATATTCTATGTGGGGTTTTGAGTTTTGATCTTAACAATCAAGAATAATAATGAATTATAATCAGAACAAACATTTATACACATCTGAAGGTACAGTTGAGTACCTGGCTCGACGGTTTTGAAACCACACCTCAACTTGCCTTGTTGTCAGCTTCAATTGCGAGGCCAATGCCTCCTTCTGTCTCTGCATCATTTAAGATTTAATTAAACAAAAAAATGAAATTAAAAAATTTTAAATTACCCTACCCTAACAAAGGTGAAGGAGTCTCGTGGAATGAAACGTTTTTACTTATAGATGAAAAGAAGAGGGTGAGAACGGAGACGGGGAGGGTTATTACAGGGTTTAAAGTGTGATGTTGTCGGAAGCTTTCTTCGAGAAGGCGAGACTGTTCCTTGGAGAGGCGGAGTTTCTTGCGAGGAGGGGTTCCTCCATTAGTGGTGCTTTCCTCTTCATCATCCATGGCAGCAGCGATCCATTCTTCATCTGCTGCTTCTGATGGTATTTGATTAATGTCAAAATCTCTCACTACCATCGCACAAAGCCCTCGATGATCACCTGTTATATAACATAATTATCAGTAGATCATCATTTCCAGTCACCAACCAACAAGACAACCATATTCAACATCCAATCTATAGGAGCATGATCGCTTGTAGAGGAAAATTAAAAAACAATGAAAAAAAAAAAAAAACTCAATATCATAGGCATGCAGAAGAATAAGGCCTGGAGAAAAATTGGAAGATAATACCAACGAAAGGGGATGATTCAATTTGACTAAAGAAGACATAACCATAGAGAGATCCTAAACAAAAGAAAGCAAGCAATCACAAAGAGAGAGAGAGATTGGTGGATACCAGATGAGGGAAGAGAAGGGGATGAAGAGAAGCCAGGCATCGATATGGTCAACTCCAAGCTTGAAGTGCTTGTCGGCGAAACAGCCATGAATGTTTGTAAGCTCAACAAGATGGAGGAGGAGAAGAAGAAGAAGATGATGATGATGAAAGATTGATTTTGTGTAAGAGAAAATATGGTAAAGTGAAAGAAAAGAACAAAACGGAGACAAACAACAAAGCTTAATATATGAAATGGAAGAGGAAATCCAGGAAGAGTATAGAGAGAGAGAGAGAGAGAGAGAGAGGTCAAATAAATAATTAATGGCGATTTTGGTTTTGGTTTTGTTCTCCTTTTAAGGTCATTTTTCCTTCTGGGGTTTTGGACTGGGGTCGTTATGTCAAACAGTCTGACCCATCTGATCTAGGACACGTGTCAATCTGATAAATTAAAAAAAAAAAAACAATGGTGGGGGAATAACCGGCAGAGTTTCTGCTCAAGTGCAAAGCAAAGAGGGCTGAGTCTGGTTGTCGGTTCAATGGTCAGCTATTGAAATGATTGGGAGTCTAGAGTGGGGCTTCCCGAACACACACCCCCCCCCCCCCCCCCCCCCCCCCCCCCCCCACAACGCTGCATATACCTATCCTTGCTGACTTTCCTTCCTATCTTAATGGCACCCTTTTCTTAATATGTTCTATTAGGACCATCCCCGATTGATAGACACTTTCAATTTTTAATATTAATTACAATCAATTATTATCATAATCGTTTGAATTTTTATTTTTTTTTGGTACAATTTGTGTCTAGTACATTAAATTTGATGCATGCAGACGTGGTTTTCTCAATGATCTGTACGCGAAACCTTATTTGCATAAACTCTTGATCAAACAGCCGCTTTGTACATCTTAAAACATCCAGCAGCGCACGAGTGCTTTTACCTTTTGATTTAAAGTCTAATTGGTACATCGTTAAAATTATGCCTCCAAGTTGGCATAAAGGGATTTGATTTTAATAGTTACATTTCTAGTCCTAACAATTAAGATTACAATTCTTTCTAAAAAAAAAAAAAAAAAAAAAAAAAAAAAATTACACGCAGTATTAGATTATATATTTGTAATCTCATTTTGTGAACTCGAATTAATTTTTAATTAAAAATTTACGTCCACTAAACAGAATATCACGACCAATCAAAACAATTATAATCTGAAATTTCGTTTAGCATAGACTTGCTTTCTAGTAGCTGATAGGGAAATTAATTTCTTCGATTATGGCGTATGCACGGGCGTGGCAAATGGGAAAACAATGTTTGTTGTGGGGGCCTGGTCGCGGAGGGCCAAGTGACAAAACGCGTGGCAATTACTATTGAGTAACCCCGTAGAATAATATTTATTAAGTAATATGATAAATATAAGAAATAAAGTGACTAATTTTATTTATTTATTTATTTATAAAATTAAGTAAAATATAATAAATTATTATTAATATTGTGTTATTTCATAAATATTATTATTAACTTTTTTCATTATTGTTTTAGATAATGAGTAATTAAATGCAGTCACCTTCTACCGAGTAAAGAGAGAGTCAGAGATGAAATTTAACGCCTGCTCATGTTTTGCATTAAATGCAAACGGCAGAAGATTTAATAAAAAAGATCAAAAATTATTTAAAAAATATTTTAATAATTAAAATTTTATATTTATATTTTAAATTTTTAATTTTAAAAATATTACATAAAATTTATAAAAGTAAAAAAAATATCTTTACAATATATAATTTATAGATTAATTAATTTTTAAATAAATAAAAAAATAATTATTTATAAAAATATATTTAAATCTAATATTTATTATTTAAATAATAAAATTAATGTTTTATAACTCTATATATATATATACACACACAAATTATAAGTTGTTTATGGTAGCATCTCCAAAGATGACAAACGCAGACACGCACGCGCGTACACACAGCGAAGCAACCGCATGGAGAAAAATCAAGGAAAAAGGCAGAGAAGACAAATGATTAGGTCTCGCACCCTTTCGAACTCCAACGTCTTGTGGGTATGCCAAAAATTTGACTCAAAATTGTCACCAAAAATCAAACTTTGGAATTTGGTCAAACTGATTTTCCAAGGGTTTATTTTGCATTCGTTTTCACATGGCCGCGTTGAACAGGACTGTTTCGAGGTCTTCAGCACTGTACCCGGTAAATACTTTAGGAAAGACCAAACAAATTTAAGGGAGCATCTTAGACTTTTTTTTTTTTTTTTTTGTGTGTTAAAATTCTAATACCATTGTGTATAGAGATTCCTCAATATGGAAGAGTCTTAGTGAGAGTCATTTCTAAAGAACTTTAGTCTAAGAAAATTTTTAAGGTATAATGAGAATGATCACTTTCGACGGTCATACCAAGAATATTGTGACATAGTGAATATGGGATGCTTGGATGGTTGGGAATTTGACCTTTTAAAATTAAATATTGTATTGATTATGGGAGAATTGTTCCGGAAAAGTCCTGAATTGGTCTGACTTAGACTTATAATATTGTTTATAAATACAAACAACTTTGACTAATATTCCATTTTTACTATTAACTATTATTATTATTATTATTATTATTATTATTATTATTATTTAGCAACAGTTGTATTTCATTTATGACAGCCCACATACCATTTAGTGCTCAAAACATCAATTTTGACTAATCGACAAAAAATAATGTATGAGAGAATCTATGGAATGGAGAATGATTGTCCTTTTTGTCCAACTCTTGACCCAATATATTTTCCTAACGCCGCACAACCCATTTGGAACGACTGATATCACAGCAATTTACTAGTCGGGATGGCAATACCGGGCGTACAATTTTTAACACAAGAATGGAAATAATAGAAATTTGTTTATTTTTCTCTCACTTTTAGCATGTATATGTGTATGATTTTATTTAATTTTGTTTAGCTGTATCAATCGGTTGTGTGTTGTCTTCGTTTTCAACACGGAGAGAGCAGTTGGGAGCATGTATTATTTCACGGCCACAACACATTAAATATCTTGCTGGGACAATTGAGGGAGGACAAGGGAGACTGAAATGATGGCGATGACTTTAAAAGCCAAGACATCCTTGGAGAGTATCTCCAACATGGGATTGTGCTTGTCTGCTTTTTTTGTGCTTTCCTGGCAATTTGCACTAGGCATGTCGGGAGTTCCACTCAGTCCAACAATGAGCCCCATATGCGGAGATGCATTTTCTTGGTGATCCGGCTTTACTACTAGCTAAGGGGGGGGGGGGGGGGGGGGGGGGGGGGGGGGGGGTGGTGTCAACTTGATTTTCGTGAGACCCTCAATGGGAAGGATTTAAATTGTAGCCTGCTTACAATTGCAATCATGGCTTCAGGATTGCAATTTTTGAGATAGTTGTGACCTTCTGACCTCCAATCAACATTTCCTGCGGCCAAATTGCCTTGGTCACATTTGTTGCAACCTGCAATGTAAAAGCTTTGCTGAGCAAGTGCCCACCTTTTGCAATTTGTGATTTAAATAATAAATTAGAAAGGTTATAGTGACACAAGTTGTGGGACAAACCTCAACTCACACATCGCATTCAAGTCCCATGCAACAAAAGTCACCAACCAGATTGGTTGAAGATTTGATATCCACGTTAGAAATTGGACTTCGAAATTGGTGTTGCAATAACAAAAAGGTGCCTTGATTTTCAATGGCTGCGATTTGCTAATTTTAAAGTGGACCATCATAACAAATCGAGTAAGGCATGATGCGTGTACATTTCCATGGTGGGCTCTTTCTTGGTTCTTCCATGTTTCTACACTTTGTTCGCTATAAAACAGAAAAAAAAAAAATAAAAAATGTGTGGGGGTCAGCAAAAGGTTTTTGTGGACATCTTGCGCTTTTGCTGCTTTGGCCTTTTTAGGGTAAGGTTGGATGGGGAGTTTCATTACATAGAAGAAGAACAATCCTCTTATCTTTGTAACTTCAAATAAAGCACTGTCTTGTACATAGATTCGTTTTCTCAGACTGTTTGCATAACTCGAATATATGATTTTCATGTGGTAATAGAATAAATTGACTGTTATATCAAGATTGGTCCTTCTTAAAATTAATATGAAACGAATCAAACTAAAAGCTTTGCTTTTAAATGTTTTTGACGTTTTTATTCTGTCCCGTGCATCTCTTGACAACGCTGCTTGATCTTTCTTTTCAGCACAATCATGTCGGTTGGGATTAAGCACTTAATATCACAACAAAAGCTTAAACTATTCATTCACATGTAACTTTATTTCTTTAAATCATTTCAGAGTCCTATTCAGCGTCCATTTGAAGTCCCATAAGCCGAAATGTTAACCCCAAAGTCTAAAAATTAGTCAATAATCTCTCTCTCTCTCTCTCTCTCTCTCTCTCTCTCTCAATATTATCCGAGAAATATGCTTGTGGTCACACTAAAAATTTAAACAATTAATTAACGTGCAACTTTATTTCCTCGAATCTTCTTACAAACGTGTATAGCATGGAGGGACCACACGACACGTGTCATAAGCAAGCATCATGTGCTGAGATGCAAGTCCAAAGTCTAAAGGGAATACTGACAATATTAGTCAACAATGCGGAAGTCTTCTCGATTTTGAGGAACGTGTTCATGCTGCGATCTGCATCCTTTTCACAAAGAACGGGCTTTCTTCATGGTAGAAGGAGCCGAACAGGACACCAGGAAGTTGCCCACGCCATTCACCCTGTCACGTTTTCACGTCCAACTTGACATGGGAGTTCAGCCAATGAAAACATTCCGCTGAAAAGGTGAAATCAAAGATGAACTAAAATCCTTTTAGCTGACGTTATGGTCCAACGTTTATTGCATAGATATTGACTTTGTTCTTGTTTAGTTTGGTTGACTAACTGATGATCAACCATATTCTTTTCATAGTCCTTTATTTTTAGTTCAAACCATCATATTGAGGATTGTGTATTTTATCGAATAAGCGATGCTTTCGACAATTGAGTTACATGCCGTGACAAGGCTGTAATGCTTCCAAGCTTTGGTTATTTGTCAGGTCCTGCAAAGTCATGCAAACACACCCCGCGCACATAGTGCGTAGCGTCAGATTAATTATTAATTATATATTTATAAACGCATGTGAACATAAATAATAAAAAAGAGATCATGAATATATAATTAATTGCTTTATTTTAGACAGAATTTTAACGTAATTGGAATGATAAATATAAATTTTTATTTAATTTTATTTTTTAAAAAAATTATAATGTACATACATTTAGAATAACCTCGCCACATCAAATGCGTCTCTATCTGTCTACAATCTCCGTCTACGTAACATTTTCCACCTCAATAATATACCATACATGTCTGTGCTATTTTCATGTAATGTAATGAACGTCGATACAAAAGGCGTGGGGTTTCAGGTTGATGGTTAGGTTACGGGAAATTCTCTTTCTCTCTCTTAGAGAATATGGAACATCAATGTCGACCCCATCGTGGTCACTGGGTAATGAACCAGACATGGGCCCCTCTTGTCTTCTTGTCCTTTTCTCTTGGGTTAGTGGTTTTTGCCGAAAAGGATTGGGATTGTAATCTGAGTGGATAGCATATGGGCCCAATAGCCTCCAAATTATATAATTTTGCCTGCTTTTCTGCCCAAAAATAAATAAATAAATAAATAAAATTATAAAATCTTTTGCAAATTCTAAAGGGTATGGGGATCTGATTAATTAGAGTTGTTCTATTAAGGATACCATTAGTGTTTGCTGATTGGAATTTTATGCTTTACAACTAAGAGGGAGTTGCTCTTTTCCCTGCAATCATGAAAATTTGGACATAAACACCAGCTTGCCGACAAGATGTTCTCAATAACCTTAAAAAAATTGGAAAAGGAATTCATTATCCTTTTCATTTCTAATTTTTTTTTTAAATAAAAAGGAATATTTAAACATAAAATTGAAATGGACCTTATTACAGTCCAAACTAGAATTGAATTATGATCAGATTAATTAAACTCAAAATCGAATTGATCAACAGTGCGGTTACACTTAAAAGTTAAAAAAAAATTAAATTTTTTTAAAAGCATAACAAAAAATAATTTCTGAATCATTCAAACTAAATTATCCACATTTTTTGATTACTTTTTTTTAATGAACATACTCTATAAAATTCTTATTTCAATTTATCTTTCATATATAAGCCCGTTGATTTCACCATTATGTTCATATATGATCTTTGAGCAATTGACCCTTCCCTTTTTCTAATCTATAAGAAGGCTCGTTGTATCTTGACTCGAGGACATAGGGTACCCAAAATTTCCTTCTTTCCCATCTATAAACCCGAACTCCAGATTTTGTTGTTTCAAAAGTTTAAGCCCTTGCCGTTTGGTTCATTAAAAATATTTATATTTTTATAAATCTTATACTGAATCTCCATTTCTTAAAAATTATAACTTCAAATCTTAAAAATAAAAATTTAAATTTTTAATTGTTTAAATATTTCTCTAACAAATCAAGTCCTTAAATTTGGGGCACTCTTTTATCTCCTTCCATTTTTTTTTTAACTCCCGTATATACATTGAGAGGGTGAGTATTATGACTTCCTCCCTACACCGAGACATGTTACTGCTAAGTATATCTTTTTTTTTTTTTTATCTTTTTCCGAACACCTCTATTACAATATAATTCTTTTCCATGTCTAACAAGCTATCAACTTTATGACTTATATACAACAATAATATTAATCACTCGTGATTAGCATAACATGAGAATGTGTGGATTAACCGTATAATCTTAGATTTAAATTATTATAAGTGCATTCTAATGAGAGACGTGCTAGTAAATGATGATTTGCTTGAAATGGATTTCTCATAATTACATCTAACCACAAATGCTTTGGGGGTTGGGGGGGGGGAGGGGAGATGTCGGACAGCATCTCACTGTAGGATTATCCGGCTTTATTGGATACCCTGAAGATCAACTGCAAAATGTGTGCTTTCATGGTGAGATGACGGAATGTGTAAAACGGCTTCTGGAATTCAAAAGCAGCCGAAACTCTCCTTTAGTAAGTCTAACTTGAAAGAAGCCTTAAGCAAGCTAACTGCATTATGAACTCATTCACAATAGTTTCATGGAGGGACAAAGTATACATAAAACCGCAAAAAGCAAATATCTTGGCTCTCCCCCCACCTCCCTTCACCCCTCCCCCGGGGCGCACGGAGATAAAAAATGCGCATATGGGCAATTTACCAAAGAGATGCTAAAACTTTTTAGTCATCCTTGTATGCAGCAAACCTGGTGTTCAACTAGATTCGAGAAGTTGCCTAAGTTTCCGTCTCAATCAGTCACCAAGAAGACACAGCGGTTGTCGCATACTAAGCTCCACTTTGAGTGCTGGAAATTGCTCCAAATCATGTGATTTCCCCAGAATTTTCTGCATATAAATCAACCATTTGTCTCATAGAAAGCCCTTACATGGAGTAGAACCAATCTTAATGGCATGCATTTAATATGCAGGAAACATAAATTGGCAAACAGCATTGCAGCCCAGGAAAAAAGTGAAAAAGGAAACTTCCATCTGAATTATATACCATGGAAAACATTTAAATTCATCATTGACTAAAGGCCATGGATTAACAGGAGCCGAAGAAAAGATGAAATTAAAGCAGATGCTCTAGTATGCTTGACTATTAAGCAACATCTTCTGCAAAATGATATGATATCCATGATTGCAACATCATATTTTGTAAATGGGCATGATTTTTTGATGTGAGACCACTAATAGTATAGATAATATTTTCTTTCCCTGTTTCAAAGGAGGGAGGAGAGCACAGGTTTCAAAGCACCTACTCCTGAGGCCAGGTGACTAATCACCAGGCTACCAGCACAATGGTTAAGTGCTCAACATAAAATAATTAGGGCCACACTGTTCTATTCAGGCCATCATCTCCTGGTGATGTTGCATTGGAGTTCCATTCAAGATAGAACTGCTATCTTTTGCAAAAAGATAACCTGCCTAACTTCAAACTTCCTGTTTACACAAATGTTGTAGGGAGGAAAGGAACATGAAACAAGAAAAAACCAAATAAACACGTTTATGCAACATACAGATGTTTGTGTTCCTATTACTGCAACTCAGGACAGAAAGCTCATAAGAAGTATTTGTGCCGTAAATGATATTATGGTGAACAGAACCCAGAAAGCCTCTCGAATAGAAAAAGAATAAAACTACTCATAAACTGTAGGTGCATATGTAATTCAGTGGAAAAGAAATCAGTAGCTTAAAGTATGATTCAGAGAACAAAACCTACAAGCACAGCAGCATGTGCTTCTTGCAAGATATTCCCATCCATCTCCAACCTGGCAAGGGGAAATTCTGGAAGGTGTCCTGATTGCTTTTTGCCAAGTAAGTCACCAGGTCCACGAAGAAGGAGATCCATATTTGCCAAGTAAAAACCATCTGATGACTTCTCAAGCACCCTCAAACGCTCAAGGCTACTGGCTGTAGAAGTTAATAGTACACATTTGGACTTCTTAGTTCCACGTCCAACTCGCCCTCTTAGTTGGTGTAACTGAGCTATTCCAAATCTCTCGGCATTCATGACAATCATCATAGATGCATCCGGAACATCAACACCAATCTCAATTACTTGAGTGGAAAGCAGAATGTGAGTTTCTCCAGATCTAAATCGTTGCAATGCTTCATCCTTTTCATCACTCTTCATTTTCCCATGTAACAAGCCACAGTTGTAATCCTGAAACCTACCTGCTATAGATTCAAGATCCGCAGAGGCTGCACGGAGCTGAGGGAGCTGTTCAGATTGTTCAATTATTGGATACACTAGATACACTTTTCCCCCTGCTTCTAGTTCATCTAGCATCATCTGGCCAGTAATATCATTAGTCTAAACTTTGATGTATAAAGGATAGGACAGATAAGGCAATCAACACAACAGTTTGCACCTCCTATAAGATTACTGTTGATGCTTAAAGATCTCGTATGTCCACATACTGAAACCTAAATACAATCAAGCATATGAGCTCCAAATTGCATATAATTTTTACCTAGTAGAAATACTAAGGACAACTGGACAGGACAACTCAAATATACTAAAGCAAATGATCTTTCACAAGATAAACCGTCAAGCACAAGAAACAACCCAATTTGTTCCTCTATTCCAACTCTTTTATTGCACAGGCTACATGATTTTACAATTTTGTACACAAACACTTTGCAGTCAAATGAATGTTTTTCTTTGTTCCAAAAGCAACAATCAAACCAAGTGAGTGTCATATATTACAAAAATACAAACAGATCTTGCAAAGTATCCAAGACATGGTACAAGACAGGTAAACAACTTATGATATACAACAGAAAACAGAAGATATAGTACAAAACAAGAAAATATTTTGTGAGGTTACAAAATAAGGAAGACAGGCACAAGACTGGCAAATACCTTGTAGATATCCTCTAAACCGTCAGAATTTCCCTCAATGATGTGTGTTTCAACTGGAACTCTTCCAGGAGGCAAGCCAGTTATCTGTCATCAAGGAACCAAGAATGCCTTAGGGTGGCAAACATAAAATTACATACAGTGTAAGTCCCAGATCCCCAATACAGAAGTGAAGCCCACTGAATTGCAAACAATAGCAGAAAATATCCAGCTTAAAATCATTGGCTGGAAGAAAATCCCCAACGCAAAACTTAAAAACAGATGAGCTAAGAAGTTTTCTGAACTGCTTTTTCCTACATAGCATAATAATTTTTCTCCTGCAAAAGGGAAGGAATCAAAATTCACCAAAGCAAAGAACACATAATGTTTACTAACCTACAACAACATACCATGTATGTATGTATACACACACACATTTAAAAAAAAAAAACTGGCACATGGATACAAATATAGACAAAGCCCCAAAATTTTCCCCCATATTCTTTTTTGTGCACGAGTCCTTAAAGATGTCTCATATATGTCCACATTAAACAACCACCCCATAACATATAAATGGGTGGCATTATGCCATATTTCTATTTGATGGCAATTACAAGAGAAAGTTTAAGGGAAGCATTTAAACAGATTGACCAATGTAAATATATTCCATATATCTCAATAAAAATTGCAAGGAAGAAAATTTACATACTTGTGTTAGGGACATATCCCCATACAGGGCCAGAGCAAGTGTCCTCGGAATAGGCGTTGCTGATAAAGCAAGAACATGTGGGGCCATGTAGACATCACCTTTGGAGGATTTATCAGCAGTGACTGCTGCTATTCCTGAATTTTGTGAGCCATGAAATAACTGCAGCTATAGGCATCTCAATCACCTCACCAATACTTTTGTGAAAGCTTAGAAAAAGATATTTGGAGAAGCACAGAAGATTGAAATATTCACATTTTTCATGTAAGCAATCACAAACATTGTTATTTAGTAATCCATTGATTTTGGTTTCTATATTCTTCCACCCGGAAGCCTCAATTAAAATACCATGCAACCCCACCAAACAAAGAGATTCTTCAAATCAGACTGAGCAAAGCAAAGAAAGTTCACAAATAGTTATCCATAGAAAACAAAGAACAAAAGAACATTTGGGAGACATTTGCTTTCCTCAGTTATTATTAGTGATGTTATACAAATCAAAATAACTTGCTTATAATATTGACCAGATGCTGGCTCCTGCAGGACTGAATCCTGGACCCTCCCCTGAAAACATCTGTTCACTTTTCAGTCTTCTGATAATGCACCGAGGAGAAGCAGCAAGAGACAATTAAATATGCTATTCAATGACTGTACAAATTCAAAGCATGAGATAAAGAGGCCCAACTATATGATGTCCTCTATCTTCCATCCTCTGCAAAATTTTGGGGGGAACAGTTATAAATATTAGATGGGAAGGACCTTCCTCCACTTTCTTTAACTTTGTCCCCTTCAAAGTATGAAAAAAGGTGCCACTTCCCTCCATGCATCCAATTTTTGTCATGCTAACATTGATATGTTGCAATTAGTTCACAATCCACAGACAACCATTCCTGTTCCACTATTCATCATGTTTGCCTCATCATTGAGACAGATAGTGCTATATTTGCATGTACACCTCCAATTAGGATTTCCAGACAATCATTTTTAAACTTTAAACCATAACAATTTGTAAGAACATCTATGAACCCAGGCTTCAGCTATTACCCACATTACAATTTAAGACCATTAAAAAACAATAAATTTCTCAGCTATCATCAGACAACAGGTTTTACATTTTCTTTCCATCAATGCATCTGCTTCCTGGAATCTCAATACCATTTAGGCTTCGTAGAACCTCTCTCAGCTGACTTGAAGTAAAGAAATAACACAGTAGCAGTTATTTAGGAACTATCTTAACTAGTCTTTAGTCCCTAGATGAACCCGAGGTGCAGTCCTTAAAATAACAACTTGTCGACAAAGCTTTAATTTGAATTTGTATGAGCTGTCATTAGCTTAAAATCAATGGGAACTGAAAAATATGTAACATTGGGCAAGGAAGCATTTAACTAGCTCTAACACTTTGATTAAGTAGACTGTAACTGTTATTCCATGTTTAGATCAAAATTTGATGATGATGAAAAAAAAAACTGATAAAAAAGATTATTTTTACCCTCAATAACAGCTTTGTTATCCTCCACAAAGAGAAGGAATGAGATGGGATAAAAAAAAATTGTCAAGTGAATTAATGGACACAGGTTTGGCCTTGAAGCAACCTTGACTTCCAAATGCAGTTAGCCAAAGCAAAACTGGAAGCATTACACAAACAAATTGCATGTGCAAAGAAAATTAACTAAGATAGCAAGCAAAACAGTCAAAAGACCAAACTTAACATCTAACAAATAAAAAGGGAAAATGAACCATCCATTTGAATCAGCAAAGCAATAATACCTGTATCCCATATCATTTTATTTTCACCCTAAAAAGCGTCCCATCAAGAACAAGAAAAAGAAAAAATGAAAACTAGAAATAAGAGCATAATGAAAAGACAGAAGCCCATAGAGGAAAGGAAAGTAAAATGGGTACAGCAAATGCTAGCCAAGGGGAGAACAAACCTTACTGTTAAACCTTCCCCTCTGGATTACGCCAAAGCGATGTTGCTCATCTACAACAGCAATACGCAAAGCTGAGAATTCTACCTTTTCAGATATCAGACTGTGGGTTCCAATGACCATAGAGATATCTCCACTTTGGAGATCCTGTCAACCAATTAAGTCGTTATAAGAACATCACAGATTGATACTAACAAAAGAACAAATCACTTGACAAATACACATGCCTGACGGATCATCCGTGACTGTTTCAATGGGGTTGAACCTGTTAATAAGGCAATAGATGGCTTGAACTGGTCCTCTTCCACTTTCTCTAACAAATCAAGCAAGAGATCATAATGCTGGATCGCAAGCAACTCGGTTGGAACCATGAAAGCTGCCTACAGTTAGAGAGCAGATCAAACAACAATGTGAATCATAGAACACCTCCACATATGGAAGTAAAATAAGTTTCTGGAAACATTTATTATTCCTAGCACAGATAATCTTTAAATAACCAACTCAAAGTCATCAAAAAAGCTGACAATGCATAAAGGCTACAAAACTGTTAAATTCAAAATAACACCGATGGACTGACCAACCTGATAACCAGAGCCAATAACCTCCATGCATGCCAAAAATGCTACTATAGTTTTTCCACAGCCAACCTCACCCTGTTAACAAAGAACAAACCATATAGCTGATAAAACCTCTAGAGATATCATCTATCTCAACTAAGCATGTCATTAAGGTCACTAAAGATCCTTTTTCTCTTCAGTAATTATAGTCAATTGCTTTCCATCCTTTTATGTTTGAACACATTTTAAGAACAACTCATACTCATAACTTTCTCAATCAGTTTCCTGCCACAAATAATGTTCAGTATCCTTATTTATTTATTTTTTTTTCCTTTCTTTGGTTTCATAGGGCCAGGATTTGAACCTTGGAGCTGAGACTAAAAGCCCCAAAGCTCTATCACCAAGCAGCCATGTGGCTGGTCGCATGATATCTACATTATTTTTCACTTTCTCTCACTACTAAGTTATGTGAACTCATGTTTTTTGCTGCCATGTAACAGTGATTCTAGGTAACACTATTTCCATGTTCATGGAATTCACAATATGAAGATGCCTTTGGCCAAGCCTGATTATGAAATATCAAATCATACACAGCCCACCTAGAACAAGTTCTGCTCTGCTCTGAGTTCACTTCTATTTCCCTTGGTAAGAGAGAGGACTTTGGTATTCAACCTTTTTCTGAATTTCACTCACTACTGTAGATTGCTATGACCCTCCACTTTTTTTTTTCTATTTCAAAGAAAAAAAAAAACACTTGAAAAAGCAGTTTCCAGCAATGTGACTGAACAACATACCATTAGAAGTTACCACTGGGTAGGGTCAAGCAGGTTGGATCATACTTTGGGTTTGGATATCCACAAGATTGCCACAGTTTGTTATGTGGCACAAACAAGAGACTTTAAGTCATGAAATCTTAATTATGTGGCAGGCATTCTGGTATCCAAGCCATGACATGGCACATTTTTAGCTTTCTAAGTGACAATCTTGCATTTAGGCAAATAGTGTGGACTTCAAGCACACTAATTATTGCCACATCTTTTAGTCAATACTCTCTCAGTAAATCTTTCAGGGATTTAGGTAGACTCATTATCTGACTAACTCAAGCCATAACTTTTGCATTGGATCAAAACTCAAGCCCTAGCCATATTTTTCTGGTGAATGCTAGCTGCGGATTAGACTTCACACTTTTACATATTTTTGCATATTAAGCAGTGTCATTCCCCAATCTCAGTCACAGTCCCTACATCTTAACCTGATCAATTGTGTCCTATTGTCTTTCCTCCCTAGCAATAAGATTTTCAATGGAGGCAAAGAGAGCCCTCTAAAGATTGTAATAAAGCTATAAAGGCCATTAGAAAATCTGTCTTTGTGGTTCAGAAGCTTATCCAAGGTTCAGCAAACAAACAAGACCCAGTAAGGGAAACATGCAAGAAGATTAATGGTCACAACAGATGCACAAACAGATCCAATTGCTTTCTGTCAAAATTCTCAGCCTAAAAAGATGCTACCATCTTATCATCTGTCATTTCATTGTCATTTGAATTCATTAGTGTAGCTATATGAACTCCAATTGCTAGAGGAAAAGGCCATTTTCACATTTTATGAAACATCAAATCCAAAGTTTAGGTCATTTCAGGAACACAAAGTGAATATGAAGAAATTAAAAACAGTAAAATAGACTCAGTAATGAAAGAATCTCACTACTGATGCAAATTGAAACCTGCAAAAGTCGATTCATAGGAACAGGCCGCTTCAGATCCCATATGATTTCTGAAACAGCACTAAGTTGGCTAGAAGTAAGGGAGTATGGAATAGCCTTCAAAAATTTTTTGGTGAGACCAGACCAATCCTCCACATAAACAGCACTCAATTCAGGTATCCTGTACTTGTCCAGCAGACATTTCTTCTCTATTGGTGTACCAAGGCCTTCAAGCATTTGAAACAAGCGTCCCAACTGCAGAGGTTATATGCAGAGTCTACATGTGATTGTTTGCAAAACAGAAGACTAAATCCAATCACCATATGAAGACATGAGAAAATTCAGGTAAATAGTTAAGGACTTCCACATTACAAGCAACCAAAATATTTTGCCCCATTTTCCTAACAAAGTTCACAAGCTTTATCCATGATTTTTAATGCTGCCAAAGTTGAGCCATTTTCTATGACAGAAGACTTGAAAAGCATGATCTTGTTATTGCCCAAGCCCTACTTTGTAATGGAGAGAATGGTTTGCATGAGTTCAACATTATATATTCAAGGGTAAAATCAGTTGAGTATTTTAGGTATTCAAGTACAGAATCTCCACATCACTTTGAAACCTGTCATCAAAACTCGTGCAGCCAACCACAGGTGTTTCAAGGTGGGAGCCATGAGATTGAGACTGCTACACATGGGATAAAATTAAGTGAACACCATCAGGATTAAAGAGCATTTATGTTTATATTTGTCTGTAAGATGTTCACTTCATTGAAGATATACTTTACTTGCTACCATTGAAGCACCATATTTTTCACTGGAAAAGAAAGAGTCCAACAAAAATGCAAACCCAATAGATTAAGGAGGTGGAGGGGGGGAGGAGGGAGGACAGAGAAGCAGCAATGACAATCAGATAAAATCCAATAAGAAGATTCACTGGTGATTTATTCATGAACAAGGTGTCCAGTGGATGGCTGAACACAATCTGACCTTAGGACACCATGGCTCTCTCCAGTGGAAACCAATAAACAATGAGAAATAGTCTTCAGGCTATATCTCTTGTGAGAAACAAGGGACTTCATGCAACCGACCAAAAACAGACTACACAAACTTCACAGTGGTAGCAACAACCAACATAACAATAATTGAAGAGTAAGATGCACAGAAGGAAAAAAAAAATTACCTGTAGATAAAAAAATTCATCAAAAAGAAGCCTTTTCCGAGCTAGATCAGCCTCCCCCACATTCTTAGGCTGGTGGATTCCACTATATGCCTACATTGTCAATCAGCAAAATATGCACTGTGGTGAAAGATCCAAAGACATGCATACTTTGTTGATCTTGCACATGACTATTAATATTGACTGTTTAATGTTAGCTGGCAAACCATAATTCTTTAAAACCTTAACATAAAAAATTACTAGTGTAACATTAGCAGCAGCAGTAGCTGGCCAGCAATAAAGTTTTATAAATAAAGGTAATTGTCAAAAAAAAAAAAAAAGCATAGTATGGTAAAGAGTAAGGTCAGTAAGTCATAATTCTGATGAAATCTTTGTCAGATGGAACAAGAACAAAATAGAAGGGGCAGGACCCTAATACATAAGAAGCATGCAAGAAAGCCCCAGAGATAAATAATAGAAAGAAAGCACAACAGAACAGTACACTGTAATGTACCAAAAATTCCTCAATGGATAGAAAAAAATTGCTCTCATGGGAGGAGAACGAGTTATAATTTGAACCTCCCAACAAAAAGAAATTTAACCTGTGAAGTGAGGTGCTCCAAACACAATAAAAGCTTAACATCAAATGATCCCCTGACAGGCAATAGAAACCATCCCCTCCCTTCCCCGAGGCCTCCCCCCCCCCAAAAAAAACACTCAAAATCCCCAAAAAAAATTTCCACAGCAATTATTGCTCTTGTAAATGCTAAAAGACATGTGTACATCCTAAGCATCATCCAGCATGTAACTTACAAAGTGCACATGAAAGTTTCAAGCCCATGTTTTAGGATAGGGATGAAAGAAAAGGGAAGAAATGGAAATGATGAAAGGGAGTAAGTAACCTTCTTCATCCCTTTCCTTTCTCCATAAAAAGCATAGCTAAACGATACCCCACTTTGCTGCACTCACATATGGTGTACCAAGGGATTCCCAAAAAAAAAGGCCTCAATAGTCAAAAAGACAATTGAACTGAAACTGTACAACTAGGAAGTCTCTAACACATGATATCCTTCCTGTGCCAATTTGAGTTTTAAAAAGACAATCAACAGGAGCTCCCAATGATACCAAGTTCACTTCTGCATTTTTCTATTTCATATCACAATCCAAGGCAGGTTATGTCTCCTTCATAGCCAGACACATATTTGTATCAAAATCCCAAAGTTTGACCTCGACATATATATGAAATGTGTGTGTGTGTGTGTGTGCATACATGCAATTTTTTCTTCAAAATGGGGATTGTTGCAGGAACTGACAGGAAAACAGAATGCATTCCCAGATTAGACCACTGCCTCAATTTTGAAGCAAAGACCATCTGATCACAACCCAGTAGTTTTGAAGTGCATTTGATAATGGCAAATATCCAAATAATATATTTTTGGCATGGAGATCTTTTATTATTTATAATGCATCAAAAATCACATCCACTTTGATCAGTCAAGAGGTATAACTGAAATATAGTCCCAACATTTTTGTGATTTGCATGTAGTAGCCACTTTAATCATTTTATTATCAGTAATTTTTCATACTTGATCATACAAGACTAGCCTGGGATTCTTCATTAAACTCTGCATATACAACTGGGAAGCAACCACTATTAAGGCATTTAGAAAAAAATCAGATCACTAAGAATATTAACACTGTATTGGTACAAATCAATACATGCAAAATAATAAAAACAATTCCTTACATCACGGAGACATAAAAGTCCAAAGTCCTGAACAATTTCTCTTGGAATGGGATCAACACCAGAGGGCAAGACCTGCACAGCCCTGGAAGAATAAAAGATCATCTACATTATTGTTTGTAAACACATATTTAGAAGTTAAGACCTCACAGTTGACAACTTTAATTTCAACTGCATCAATCAACCACCTTCCCCTAAAGGTAAATGTACGAGTTCATATTTGTATTCAGATAATACAATAGCATGGGTTACATTTAGGGCATGAGTACTTCTCCCTTTTTATTAATAAATAGAGGATGCCTCACTCTTTTATTCACAAATAATGTTCTTTTTTTATTTGAATCCACCCTTCAGCACATGTAAGCTTTAACATCAATTCAATTAAGTTATTTATTCTGGCTATCAAACAACTAGTTTCATAAATATTATGCAAACTTGAGAAAAAGATAATACATTCTTACAGTCAGCAACTTTGGGCCATGAAATTCAGGGACATGAAATGTGGCCTCAACCAGCGAGCATGACAAGGCCCAAACCAGTTTTTAATTGCAATGAGGCAAATTGTTCACTAGCTTGAACTTAAAGGGAAAAGGAATTTTCATTCAGCTGCAGAAAATCTGTGAAACACAAACCTTGCAATAACATTTCTGAGAAAATCAGGACTTAGGCCTCCTTTTGATGGGTATATAGGATATGGCTTGCTTTCTGCATGAAGAGAGGAATCTCCACCATCTTTTACCACATCAATATTGTAGTCCCTAATTTCATAGTGATCTTTGGTGTGCATACCTCTGACCTACATTGCAGACCAATAATCAGGTATCTTCTCTTGATATGTCCACAAAGGGACAAAAAAAAAACCGAGTAAAGGATCAATAACAAAAACAATAGCCTCTTGAAAAAATAGTTGTATATAGTGAAACCATAGCTCATATAAATGTAGAAGTATTGACTACTTTGGTCGTTGTCAACTCTACTAACCAACTAGCAGTCAGAAAAAACATTCCCCAGTTCTTACATCTACATGACTGCAGCTGCCACTGAAATATGTGCTACCTAAAAAATGATTTTATGTGATAGAGAGTTGAAAAAGTAAACTACATGTGAGAACATCTGATATTGGACAGCCTATGAATTGAAATATGATCACCATTTGAGGCATAAATAATTTGCTTCAGGCTCACTTAGCACTTGACTCTTCCCATAAACAATTCATTAAGCAGGAGCAAATTCTACCTTTTAGTGCAAAACAAGGAGAGAAAAGAGTATCCCCATAAATGCAAGTGGACAAGGGGCAACACCCTCAAAGAACAAGAAAATAAAAGCAAAAATGAAGGGAACAAAAACTCTTCAAGTTTTAAGATCTAAAGTTAGAGAGCAGAAAAATGAACAGGTCCCTGTAGGGCTCCCCTTTTTGCCAATTGAAACTTCACTAACACCGAAACCTCAACTACTGAGAGCAAAGCAGATTTCAAGTTTTCAGCACTCTACACATATCAGAAAGTTGAATCCACAACAATAAAGTTCCTGGTTCTCTTGCCCTTCCCACTTAATTTCTTAAGTGGAGACAAACTAGCAGCAATATTTCCTCCCTTTGAATTGCCCCTGAAATGCAAAAAAGCCATTCTTTTTTTTCTTCTTGGGTTTTTTCTTGGCTAAGCAAATGTCCATTATGACCCATGAAATCTTAAACAAAACCTCCAGGGGTAAATATAGCACTTGAGATCAACAGTTACTAGCACAATACATGATTCAAGGACGTATCACCATGTATTAAGTGCATTACCTTGAGAAAACAAATTTACATATTTGCATCGCAACCCAATTTTGCAATTCACTCCTTCAAAAATATATTGCACAAAATATGGCTACTCATTGGAAGTTTGGAACTATGGTCTATTCCTCTAATTAAGGTGAATATATGGATTGTTTCATCTTCCATTATAATAGTTTCCTATACTATAAAGACTGGCGAATGTAATTGCTTCAGAAAATGAAAATCTGATCTCATTTTCTAGAAATTGAGTGTATTAAGGATTGGGATAAAAAAAATGAAAGGTCTTCCAAAGGCCAGACACTTGGGAAACAATGTTTCTGAGAAAAAGTTCTTGTTCTCAATAACTGTCCCTTTTTTAGTTTTTTTTTTTTTTATTTGGATAATATTTGAGGAGAAATGGACAATATTTCACTAGTAAGCACACTGTCTAAGCCATTAGAAACCCAAAGGTGCAGTATGCATCACAATAATTATTTGAGATTCAACATAGATGGCACTTCTCTTTTTGCAGGTATCCTTATCAATCCTCTTCTGGTCTTGCATCAAGAAATTATTGAACAATATCTTGAACAGGGGAAAAAAAAATCTTCTAGAAGAAACCAGAGGCAACAGCATCCCTTCTTGATAGGTATCATTACAATTTCATACAAAGCAGAAACTCCATGGAATCACCCAGCCAAAAAAGAAAGAACTTAATGAAATATGGATGTGCTACTTGCAATATATTCATCTTTGTTCATACTACCATTCTAGCAATGAGTAACAAGAAAACAATCAAATATACATCTCATACAAAGCAAAGAAACCAAACACAATGAGAAAAATCAACGCACCTTACCACTGACACAAACTAGCTCTCCTGGTTTATGCTTCTCCTCAAGGCATCTAAGAAAAGGTTGACTGGTAAAACGAGTGCCAGAAAAAAATCTCTTGAGATGCAAATAAATGACTCTCTTTTCTCTACTATAATCATTGTCACCAGCCCTTATATCCTGAGATCCATTATCTTCAATTTCACAACTCACAACAACCTCAAGAAATGCAAATGAAGAACGGGTTCTAACTCCCCTGCAAGAGAAGGTAGATAGCATCACACCAACATGCAAACCTTCTATCAGACATACATGCAGATAGATGTTCACAGTTTATATATTAATGAATAAATAATTCTATTCATGTCCACATATGAACATATCAGACGTGTGACTGCATGAGATTATAACAAAGAAAATTGATAGTTTTAGTAATGCATCCAGAATAAAGGTGCATAAAAAAATTCATAAGTGATAAAACGGTCACAACTCATCTATCAAATACAACACAAGCAGGGGCTTGATCTCCAATCAAAAATACACCCGTTAATTAAGGAACTTAAGTCTTGGAAAGGCTAGCAGTGTCCCCACCCCTTGTTTTGGCTAGGAACAAAATGAACATGTATTGTCACCTGTTATGTCAGGAAATTTTTAATGCCCATCAGCAACCAATTAGCTTCAACATTCAGATCTCAGTGCATATGAGTGTTTCCAAAAAGATCAATATTCTGCTAACTTTTTTGCACCCTGTCTGACTCCATGGGTTTTACTATTTCAGGTTACTTTTGTTTGCCTTCTTCACCTAATAGATAATATTAAGCAACACATCCAAAAATAATAATAATAAAAGTACAAAAGGAAAAACTAAAATGACAGTATGGCCTTGCAAAAGTTGTCTTACTTCAACAAATAAGAAATTTAACTTGCTGCAAACAATATGTAAGTACCTGGAAGATAATACTTTCCCAACAGAAATCAAGTACTGTCCATCATCAATTCCAACCTGTACGTTCTGCAAATCAGCATAGGTTCGAGGAAAATGGTGCAGCAGTTTCCGTAACTGCATGGACACAAAAAGTACAATTTGAACCCAAGCCTTTTTTCAAGTATAAGAATGTAAAAGGTCTTTGCATTTCATTTAATCACAAATAGACCCACCGTATGAAAGCCACAGTTTTCCAGCTGACGACACTGCCTCTTACTTAACCCAGGTATAAAACTGACTGGCCTGTCAAGAAATGCAGCATCTAATATTTGTGATTCGGGCCCAGCTTCAGAATAAGATTCCTTGATGCTAGCATCATGGTATGATTTTTCCTCAGTTTCTAAAGTCATGTCTGGAAAGGGTACTGGCAAACTAGATGTATTTGCTTCTCTCCTTTCTTTTAAAGTGTATGCATTTTCACCACCTGATTTACTCATTATGGGCAAATTTTGGGCTTTTAATTTTTCAGCCATGGAAGAGCTTACACCTAAAAGGGCATGCACAGATGGCCATTTTTCACAAGGAATATCAGGACCTGCCCATTCCAAATCCAAAGTATCTTGGATATATCCTTTGTAAACTTCAGTTGCCAAAATACTCTTCAATTGGGAGCAACTCATAGAGTCATTATACAGTTCCACTGGAGGAGAACTACCCAAAACAATGGAGGGAAATCTTTTACATGCCAAAGAAAGATCAAAATTATCTGCAGCATCTTTGAAATTTTCACCAAATTGCAATCCAACCTTTTCATTTTCTATTAAATCATCAAAACCATCATAACCCATCAGCACTGATACCTACAAGATATGAAATTGCAAATTAAGAAACGTACAAACTGAAAAGTTAAAACTTGACCGCACATATGAAGTGCTAATCATATTGCTTTGTGCAACTATCTAACAGATCACTTGACCATGGTAACTGACATCCATTGAATATCAAATGTGAGCATGCTAGAAAGGAGAAAAGATGACCTTATGCAAGTTCCAATACCAAAACTGTAGGTTTACTAAATCAATTTTGGTTGTGGATAGGAGTTCCTTATTGAGTCATGTCTCCTGTTGTGTTGTACTTTACCAAAGCACATCTTAGCCATCGACTATCACAAGCATTGGTCACTAATCCCTGGTTATAAGCTTACATGGCATACATCTTTTTGGAAAGTTCCTCATGGCAAGATATGTATTCAAAAAAACTAGACAAATATATTACAAACAGCCAACAACCCTCTATTTTCCCCCATGCAGACAAAGTAGATTGATACAGCACTCATGCAAACATCACATGCACATATATTACCCTATTAAGCAGCTTTGACTGGATTGAGATGCTGGTTACGCCATACTCATTTACTTCTTCCAACAGCTTGTCCGCAAACTTATGCTTCGATCGAGAACACAATGTTAATATTTTTAAGAGGACATTATTAAACCTGCAACCAGTGAATGCAACTCAACACAACAAAAAAAAACATATTTCCGTCAGAATGTTGGAAAAGAAAGAGTGAAGGCCTCAATACCTCATTTTTCTACCCAAATGGTTTGGATATCCTCTCTTGGCTTCAAAGGCAATTCCACACCTCAGTTGCTTCCCACAGCAACACTGTAATGCAATCATTTGGGCAGTTGAAATTTTCAACACAACATAATGAAGTAAAAGCTTTTATCAAAGGAAAAGTGGGTGCAGGCAACCAAGATAACAATGACAAGTTAGATGACCAAAATAACTCATAGGAGACAGTTTAACGAGGTTTCAGAAGGTACACCCAACTCAGAAAAACAACCAAAATGGTGACCAAATTACAAAATAACAACTACCATTGGAATCAGCAAAAGGGGTTCATGATATAAGGTGAACAATACCACGTACAATACACAAACCTAATAAACAAATTGGCAACAGCTCCAACCTCCAAACTATCTTCCTGAGTAACTCAGCAACACTATGATCAATACCTCTACAAGTTATACAAAATGGGGGGAAAAAATTTTGAAAGAAGAAAATACACACATTGGGCACATTCAGAATAATAGAAAACAACAAAAAGAAGCAACAATTCTAAGCTTACAAGGCCACAAGATTGCATAAGTGACAGAGTCAGAGCCATGAACTTGAAGACCCTCTACAGCATGAGCCAGACATTCCAGAAAAATATATTAGCCTGCAATAGGACACACAATTTCACTGAAATCAAGAAAGAGCAAAGAAAAACGAATTAAAATGGGAAAATTCTTGAATTTTCAGTTGACGCAGCCATTCTTGAATTCTTACTCTCAAAGATTTTAAAACCATCTTGCTACTTGACAGTGTTAGGACCAATGTTTTGAAAATCGGACCGGACCAGCTGGTCGGACCGGTAAAATGGGAACCAGACCATAATCCGGTTCAGTTCACTCTAAAAACCATTTGTTTTAAAAATCAGTAATCAAACCGATAAATTGACCAACTGAACCATAAGCCGGTGAACCGGTCCTGGTTTTTCCGTTTGAATTAGTTGAGAAAATTTATAAAAAATAATAAAAATATTCTTTAAAAATATTTTAATTTTCTTAAAAATAAAATTTATATTATTAAAATATTTTTTATATATTCAATCTTCAATATCAGTTTTATCAGTTTAAATCCAATTAAACCGTGAACCGGTCAGCTTTCCGTTTCAATGACCAGTTCGGTTCTGAAAACCTTGGTTAGGACAAGTTATGGGACTTGAGTCCCACATCGGTCCTTCCTCTTTCATTTCTCTTTCTTGTTTCAAACAAACCAAACAGCCTTTTTGTTTTCCTTTCTTTTCTTTTTCTTGTTTCTAATCCACCAACCAAACAAACAAACAGACAAAAGAATGAAGAAAAAGTCGAGAAAGCTACGAGGAGGATCGTACCTCGGACGATTTTGGCGAAGACAGCGGCGCTGTGTGTGTTTGTGCGTAAAGTGGCCGTTTGCAAGTAAGAGGCAGCTCCTCCCGAAGCTGTAGACGGTGGACGACAGGCCGTTTTACCACTTTTGATTTGAGCCAATTTGCTTGGATACAAAAAGAGGAAAGAGGAATATAAGGAGAGGGAAAATGGGAGGAATAAAAATTGAAATAAAAGAAATTTACTTTTTTCAAGAAAAAATAATGTGAGGGAAGAAATTTAAAACTTTTTTTTTTTTAAGAAAGGATAAGAAGTGCGAAAAAAGAAATAATATTTATTTTAATTTTAATTTTATATTTATAATAAAATTAATAAATATCAAATATAAAATTTAATATAAATAATTTTATAATTTTATAAATTATGTGAATAAATTATTAATTTTTTAAAATAAGAAAGATAAATTGAATATATAAAAAAAAGAAGAATTAAATATTTTTTACATATTATTTAAATATTTTTAAATATAAATATATTTTATTATTATTATTTATAAAATTAATAAATTTAATTAATTTAATTAAATTATTAAAATTAATAATAATAAATTAAATTAAATATAAAATAAATTATATAATATTAAAGATAATTAATATTTTTTAAATATAATTATTTCATATTATATAAATTAAAATTTATTTATTTTTATTTATATGTTATGTTATTTTAAAAAATTTAAATAATAAGTATAATATATTAATAATAAATAACAAAACACAATATTGATTATAATTCATGATAATTGTTGTACTCACAAAATATTTATTTTTTATGCTAAAAAATAAGCTTATGCGATGTGCATCACCTCCCAAATCAAAGTATAAAGAGTTGCTGGAAACATGGAGGGAGCTACAAATTTCAGATTATCCCTTCGGAATTCTGATGCAGAAGAGAAATTTTTTCTTGCTTGTCGGTAGAGGCTCCTTTGCATACTTACCGACGGACAACAATGATTTTTGAATCATTTTTTATTCATTACCTGGTGTTTAGAATGGTTAAAATCAGAATTCGAAACCTATTAATTTGATTTTTATATTATTTTATATTTAAAAAGTAAAATTACAATTCAAATTATCGTCACTTAAAAATTTTAATTTTATATTTAACTCTAATAAATAACTTTATACTAATTTTATCTAATTTTTAATTTTTAATTAATATTTAATAATTAATATTTTATATAATTTTATATTTAAAATAAATAAATAAATTTATTAATTTATATTTTTATTAAATCTAATAAAATTGTAAAATTTTATCAATCTAGTGATTAAAAGATTTTTTTTTTATCAACTCTCTCAAACAAAATTTAAATAATTTAAGATGAATAATATTATATGAAAGAAATTTTTTTTTAATTTATCATAAAAATATTATTTTTTAATATAAATATTTTTATTAAATAAAATTATTTATTAAAATATTTTAAAAAGTATAATATTTTTTAATAAATGAAAAAGAAAAATTTTTTTAATAATGATTAACATTATTCATTTATGTGGGGTGTGTGGGTTTAACGGGTTCAAAAAACTGTAATTAAAATCAAAATTCGACCCGATTAACCTAAACTAATGATACAGGACTTAATCGACAAAGAAAAAATATTATAGGGTTATATTGCAAATATAAATAATAAAGTTTCAGGCATAATTTGGGTTTACAATTGAGTCGCATGTTGTTTTTTTTTTATTATTTATTTCTTTACAAATTAAGAATCTCAAAAGCTCCTTTGTTTGTTTCGTCCCTCCCTTTGATTATGCTGCCTGGACGCAACCTGTTCGACGAAATGTCGCAGTGACTCGTCTTTAGATTTAAAAGTCCAGCTAGCCATCCTGCCTTGTTTAATTACGATGAACCTCCACGATTTATACGATGACTTCAAAGATATACTAAAGATTCGAAAGTTTCGGAGAATCGTGTCCTATACAGGGTTCTACTGCTTTGTTGCGTCCATCACCTATTTCTACACTAACAATACGTGAGTCCCAATTTCCACATCCCTTGCTTGTTACTCTGTTTTTCTGTTTTTAACTTCATTTTGGGTCTCATCTCTTTGTTGGGTTTACTGTTTTGCGCTTTATTTTTTGGCGGGGTTTTATGGTTTTCAATCTTTTCTTTGATTTTTCTCCCTTCTATCAGTTTTGGGATAGTTATTCAGATTTTTTTTTTTCTTTTTTGATGAAAGTTCAATGCCTTTTGTCTGTAGAACTCGAGCTGGGTATTCTAAACCTGATCAAAACTCTGTTTGAACTTCATTTTGGATCTCTTTTCTTTGTGGGGTTTAATGTTTTGCATTTTATTTTTGGTGGGGTTTGTGGAATTCCATCTCTTCTTTGATTTTTATGATTGTTGTTGGTGGTACCATCTGGAACTGATCAGTATTTGGCTCATTATTCAAATATTATTTGATTTGCTGAAATTTCAATGCTTTTTGTGCTGCAGAACTCGAGCGGGGTATTCTAAAGCTGACCAATTCTATGCATCTTACCCTGCTGGAACTGAGCTTCTAGCGGACACGACTAAGGTCTGTAAGCAATGTTTGTTCTTCTATGCAGTTTTTTAAACTGCGTGTTTTGATGTTTAGTTGTTTGTGTTTGGTCTTTTGATACGGTTTGTAAGATGTTTGCAGTTATATAAAGCAGCTCTTGGGAACTGCTTTGAATCTGAGGATTGGGGTCCAATTGAGTTCTGCATCATGGCTAAGCATTTTGAACGCCAAGGGAAATCTCCATATGCATATCATGCAGTAAGAGATGAAACTTCTTATAATTGACCATAGTCTGTTCTCTAATTTGCAAATGTGTTTTGATATTTTGACAGGCACACAGCTGTGCACATACACTCATTGTCCATCAAGTTTCATGAATGACCAATTTAAAGATTGAGCCTTCTCCATTTGCTTTGATGATCTTTTATTTTATTTTGTTCTCACAAAATCCAAGAACTTTAAATAGGATGATTATTAATGTGGATGATTGTTTAAGTAGCTTCTTAGTGCTTGGTGATGAATGTGTACCATAGCCACATGGGTTCTGGGAATTATTTACATGTGGAATTTGTTTTAGATAACTGACAATACTAGAGTCTGTTGTAACAAAATGGTACACAGTGGGGCCCCTCTCCTGCAATTACATTTTCTATTAACTCTGTTTGCAAAGCAAGGCTCATTTTTTTAGTGTTGGCACCATGCAAATTATGCGAAAATTTACCTGAATATGTACATATGGAATCTGATTGACCTGAGAGGGATAGATTATTTCACTCTTAGACTGTTAGAGACCTGCTAATGTGTTTGTCAATGCCTAGTGTGCTTGTCATTTCTCTGATATATTTGCTTCCTTTAGCACGATTTGATTCTAACCAGTATGACAATGTGGAGAATTACACCTGCTAGTAGAGTCTTCCGGAGTAGTTGTTTTTTTCGCCCCTGTGCTCTCTGATGTTGTGCATCTACATTCTTGCAGCAATATATGGCACACCTTCTTTCTCATGGACAACTTGATGGAAGTGGATAGAATGGACGTGGCTACCCTGCTGCCAGATAAATGAGAGGAATACTTTTAGCAGCGCAATCATGAAGCTGAACTTGTGGCATCATTTATGTCATCAGCTTACATGGACCATTAAAAGTTTCGTTTTGTTGGAAGATTGCTTTGAATGCTGTTTCTGTTTCATACAGCCCTGTATCAACCGCTTCATTTTGCAAACAATGCTGTTAAATGCCAAATGCATTTGTTGATGTGAATATCAAGTTTTATCCATCACTTAGGTTAGACTATCAGCTTGAAGAGATAATTATATGGATATTATGTTTGGTTTATTCGCTCTAACGTAAAGAATATACTAGGTACAATACCAATCTTTTACTTCTTAAATTTAACAATTGTGTCTCAGTTTTTGATTCCACACAATTAGGATATGCATATAACTTAACAGTAACAAAAAGGACAAGATATCATTACCCTTATGCATGATTTTTCGGTTTGCATGCTCACACTCTAAGCCATGTTTTATTATTGTTGAGCAATTTGATAAAATTTAAATGGAGATTTTGGCCTACACAAGGATAACAAAGGAAGAATACTATTGCTAGGCTGTACCACAGCTTAGTGTGGTAACGAGCAATAGTCTCATACTGAGCTATATGGTCCTATGAATTTCGCAAGGACTGTTGAACGGTTTTGTTAGGGTAGGCTAATGCCGGGCCAGACTGTTCCTGAGGGTTTGCAAAAGAACGTACTGCAACCCACCCACCAAAGCAGGGAGAAGCTTAGTCAAACTGAATTGAGCAGTCCAAACCGTTTTGGGTCGGTTTCAAAAGTTACAAGGCTAGCTGCTCTGCGCAGCCACTTCTTCAGGTCTTCTTTGGTCTCATGCACTAATAGTTGAGTTTTTAAATGAGGCCTTAAACTTCTTATTCCGGAGTATTTACAATGGAATCCATTAACATAATAGAATAAATTGACCCATTTCAATGTAGCCCTTTATCAATATTGAAACTGGAGCATCGCTATTCATCATCACTAAGGAAAGAAATAGACATTGTTCGTGCACCAAGTTTCTGAGCCACATCTCACAATTTTACGTGAGAATGCAAGCACCGAAGGTACTGGTAGCAAAGTACATAAAAGGAAAGTCAATGCAACAGTATCCTAACACACAGCTGAATAAGTGAACATTACACAACATAAAAGGGGAATGGTTTTTTTGTTGTCGTCATCATCAAACGAAGGACATTGATAATGCCCTAATATTGAAACTGCATTTCACACTGTATGTGAAAAATGCAAGCACCAAGGGTGTCCATAGCGGTCTACAATACAAGGAGAGACAGTGCAAAGTCTACAGACTAAGAGCTGTGGCAGCTAGCTCAGCTAATTTATTCTTGAACCACCACTCTACGCGAACCCCACAACATAAATTAGACAGCCTGCACCTTGCGCTCATTTCCAATCAGACCAATACACCTAGAAACATCGCTGTCACTCCTCATCAGGCTTCGAGTGCTACACTTGGGCTTAGTGGGGCTGTTCTGCATGGCTATTGCATTTCTGTTAGCAGATTTCAATTCCTCGGCTGCCTGCACCTTCGGAGGGCTCTGCACAGTTGCATGAGTAGGAGAGGCAGCATTACAATTAGCATCATTATCAGATTCATCTGTTGTGCAGACTCTCTCCCTGTGAAAAGGCAAAGGACTTAGGCAGGGCAAAACAAACACAAAAGAAAAAGAAACACACCTAGGCAAAACTGGAGAAAAATAGACAATTAATTAAAAAAAATTTCCAGCCCTCACCTAGGCAAGGAGGTGGCATGCTTCCTGTGAAAAGGACTGTTTCTCTCACTTCCATCATCTTCCTCCTCAAGATGTGCAAAGTGTTCCTTATATCGATCGAGTCCACTGGCATAAAATTCAAACAAGTTAGAACAGCCAATGACGCTACCTAGAGAAACAAGAGGTGAACAAACACCATTTTGATATGGTAAAGTTATACAGCACATGCAGTTAAAGTCAGTGTATGAAAGGAATAGTTCCTGTTAGGGTGGAACTTATGAATGTCTCCGTTGAAAGTTCAATGTTGCATAATATCACAATAGGCTGGTTTGACATTGCATAGCTAAATAATGGCTCATCTGTGTACACAAACAATGTCATTGTTCCACCCCAAAATTTTTTTTTTTAAAAAAAAGAAAAAAAAAAAGGAAAAAGAAAAGTTCAAGCAACATGTCACAACATGTTAAGCAACATCTTTTGGAACTTCTGAATGATTTTCTTTTCTTCCACTTTCCCTTTCCCCTTTCAACTGTGAACAACAACTATTTGAACATTAAGACTAACCTTGGGTACACAAAGTGGGTCTGTTCTGTGCCACGGAGGTACTCTTTCAGCATCTCAGGATGATACTCCAAAATCTGTTTGACTTTAAAATTAGATTAATCACTAAGGAAGATACCATCAACATGAGCAAAATCTAGTATGAATTGAGCAAATCCATACCTCCCTATAAATTAGCTCTCTTACATCATCTTTAGACAATCTTCTCCTTTCAAATTCAAACTCAAATTTTGAAATGGGTTGTCTTGATGTTTCATGTTCCCTGTCTGGCAGACTGTCAAAGTATGGATCAGCTAATGCCTGCAGAGAGAAGCCATAGAAACCTTATTAGGAAAGAAAAAATGAATGAATTTTTGCAACAAGAGACTCATATTCATGCTCCAAATGGTGTGGATGGAAACTTAAGACTATCGTTTTACTAAAGCTGACCTCTTCAGCGGAGGGACGATCTTTCGGATCAAATGCAAGCAAACGCTCAAGTAAACGCAGAGCTAATGGGTCTGCATTTGGAATTTTTTCTGCTAATGGGATTGGCTGCTTTTTCCACATGCTACTCAAATACTTTCTTGCCTTTTCATTTCCAACCTGCAGGTGTCAGGAGTGAACCAAATTTTGACCATTCATATGGAGTTCTATTACCTTTGAAGCTACAAAAATACCTATCGGAAAGATATGGCAAGATATTCAAATGGGATAACAGAACAAAAGCAAATGTAACCAACCCGCGCAATGGTTTCAGGAGGTGGAGTGCCAAGCAAATCAGTTATCAGATCCAATTCATGCACCACATTTTTTCCCGGAAACAAAGGCTTGCCCATCAGCAGCTCTGCAAATATACAGCCTATGCTCCAAATGTCAATGGCAGGAGTGTACTGCACAACACAAATCCAATAAGAAGTATTAGTATTCACACTAGAGTTGCTTATGCAATACAGTTACTGAATACTAAAGCAACAAACACAATCCACTAGGTGTAAAATACATAACTGAATTTTAGGTATGCCAACCAAAAACAATAGAAGCTGGAATAAAAACAATTGAAGAAAAAAAAATACCTTCTGTTTTATGTTGCCATCACATCACACAGAACAGCACAAATGAAAAAAGGAGATTAAACAAACTCAAACAATCACACAATGGAATCTCTGGTTGATCTCTCATTAAAATTTCTCAAACACCACACAGCCAAAGAAACTAGTGGGCCATGATCACACACAATGACAAAATAACTGACAATCAAGGCTTGAGCATAATCTAGGCAAAGGTCGAAATCTAGATAGCATTTTAGCTGAACAAAAGATTAACAATGTTAAGATTTAAGAAAAAGTGTTTTTGGGGGGGGGGGGGGGGGGATTAGAGAATCTACAAACTGGTAGCCCCCCACAATACTAATATAATTGTAAGTTAAGAGAAATACAGAATGGCCAAACCACCCACATACTAAAAAGACTCTTACAATCAGAAGTATTAAAATTTCAGTCAGCTGTACCTCTGATGCCAGAGACTTTTAGGAATAACAATGCATCATTCAACTCAAAGTTTAGAACCACTGAAGGAAACAAAAAAGGGAAAGAAGCTGTTTTTGCACAAATATTTAGGAATAAAAATTTTCAAAAACATATCAAGAGTTACTTGGACATGAATTTAATTTTTATATATGAAAAACTTTGTTTTCATATCAATTAAAAAAGAAAACACTTCTTTTACTGATATTTACTACTCTTGTAAGCAATTATTGCAAAAAAGATTACACTTAATAAGCCCAAAGCAAAGTGGTAAAATGAAAAATGAAGGAAAATAAGGGACTTACCACAAGAGAAATCACCGCTAATAAAAAGAGGAGTTCCATATTCTTTGGAACTCTCACAATAACAGGATACAAGCATAAACAATAGTACTGGGCCAAAGAGTCTTCCATATCCTTTGGAACTCTCACAATAACAGGATACAAGCATAAACAATAGTACTGGGCCAAAGAGTCTATCGATGGTCAACAGAACCCACTCAGATGGCTAGAATAAAGATTTTCCTGGTTACCAATCTGGCTAACTTGTTAAAACTGCAATGCAGGAATGGAGCAAAAAAAATACAACAGCCACGATTCAATAACAGATCAAAAGCTATAAGCTGGCATATCTAATGGAGTCTGTTTGTATTAGTTTCCAAAATAGAGTAGGAATTTAAATGCTTAACAACCATGTATTCCATATCATATTGACTACTTGATGTAGTTCAAATCAGATTATAATGGCACAAATACCAGCAATAAAAACAAGTTGTGGGAACGAAGTGTCTAAAACACACAACTTTGCAGAGTCTGATTGCACAGAACATAGCTTTCATTTTAGATGAAACCATAAGTAAATTTGAGTAGGAGAAAAATAACAAGAAAAAGAAAACCCAAAACACCAAATTTTGGACCTGGCTATAAAAAACAGAGCATATAACCAAATAATTTTCACAAAGCACATATATCACATGTAGACATGCATTAAACATGCCTTGGAGGAAAAAGAACCACAGAGTTCAGGTGCACGGTACCATCGAGTCGCCACATAATCCTAGACAATGAAGATATTAGTTAGCAAATGTATACCACTCTAACTAGCACTCAAAATTTGCCTCAAAAACAACTAATGGAAAATTGCAAACTATACTGCACCAAGAAGACACATACAGTCCAAAAAATAGCAGAAGGGGCATTACTAAATGACACACGTGCTAGCCCAAAATCACACAGCTTCAGTTTGCAGTCCGCATTTGCAAGAATATTTTTTGGCTTCAGATCTCGATGGAACACCTTAGCTGCCAAAAACAACACAACCCAAGAATTAATCACACAAAAAGAACATTAAACCCACTTCCCAATATTCACATAAAATCAGATCAAAAAGCCCCAAAAACTTGATTATCCGAGTGAATATATTTGAGGGTAAACCCACTTCCCAATATTCACATAAAATCAGATCAAAAAGCCCCAAAAACTTGATTACCCGAGTGAATATATTTGAGGGCTCTAAGCAACTGGTAGAGGAAGTACTGGTGGTGTTCAGGGCAAAGATCATCATTCAGTCTAATGACTTGATGGAGATCAGATTCCATCAACTCAAACACCACATAAATATCCTTGAACTCTCTGGGAGAAGGGGGAAGCATGATGTGCTTGATCTCCACGATGTCCGGGTGACGAAGCAGCCTGAGCAGTTTGATCTCGCGGAGAATGCGTGTGGCATCAGAGACATGCTCGAATATATTGTTCATCTTCTTGATGGCAACTCTCTCTCCAGTGTGAGTGTCTATTGCTGATGCAACCACGCCATAGCTTCCCCTCCCCACCACCTCCTGTATCTCGTACTGGCTTGCCTCGCCGTACTCCGTGAAGAATTCCTTGTCAAGCATGGTCTAAAGTTCCAAATTTTTTTCCAACCAAAGAACAAAATATCAAAACCCAGATCAGCATAAAGAAGAAAAAACAACAAAACCCCAAGATAGTCTCAGAGAAAATACATCAGGCGCAGGTCTCAAGTTCAAATCTTTATGGTAGATTAGCCCAATTAACATGTTACTGGGAAGAATTATCCAGTTATTAAAGGCTAAAAAGAAAAAAACTCTGAATTATTTAATAAGGAAATGAATGAAAAACAAAAGAGAAAAACAGAAATGGCTACCTTATGGTTGGGAAGACCACAACAAGACGGGAAGGCTGAGGGACGTGGGAGGTGAGGGAACGGAAACTGGGAACTTCGTGTAACATGAATTTGTGTTGTGTAATAAAAATCTATGCTTTTTAGGGGTTCAATTCAAAGCATATATGTAGAAGTGGCTTGTGGTTGTTTGAAGAGATGGTGGGCCTCGTACGTGTGTTGTTTGTGTGTACGTGTGGTTGATACTTGTTATGACCGACAAGAGAAGATTTTTGAAGTTTTCAACCAGATGTGGTCAGAAATGGGCAACGCCTGGCATGGAATGGAAACCAATGAAAAAGAAAAGGGTGTTAAATAAAAAAAAAAAAAGGAAGAAAAATTTATTGATTGGATTTTAAATTGGAAAGAAAATAATCATAAATTTACAATTTGTTTGAATTTGAATTGAGGTGTAGAAAAAAAATAAGAAAAAAATAAAAATAGAAAGTGTTTTTTCAATAACTATTTGGATATGTTAAGAATCAATAAGAAAATAAATAAATAAATAGTTAATTTTTTATATAGATATAATGAAATGGTATAAAATTAATTTTATAAAATGATAATTATATTTATTAGAAATATTAATTATAAAAAATATTTTAAAAAAATAAATCTTTAAATTTACTTATCTTTGTAATTTTAATACAATTTTTGGAAAATAAAAATTTAATTCATAAAATACTTATTAAGTTTTTTAACAAAATTCATCAGACTGCATGATATAACATACTAACGTGTAAAAAAAAAAAAAAAAAAAAAAAAAAAGGCAGAACATTGACTAGGGCTAACATAACTAAACCCAAATAATAATTAAAAAAACATGAAAATTCTGAAAACAAAAATTCACATTATTAAAAATCTTATTTTTAGATAAATTTTATTCTATTAACTTATTTGTAATTAATAATCAATAATTATTTTATACAAAAGCTTATCCATATATAAACCATAATCAAATGAAACCTTTAAATAATACTTTATTTTCTTATTTTTCTTTTCTGAAAATCCAAAGTAAATAAGAATAAAACACTACCAGAGACATGGGTCTCCTGTTTTCATTTGTTAATTCAGTCTCCAAGGAATCACATGTTCATTACCCATAAAAAAAATAGGTGGGGAATGGAAGGCCCTATTGCCATTCTATGTCTTATGGAGAGTACTCCCATTTTCTCAGCCTTTCTTACCGAAGTCGCGAGAAAATATTTTTGTGGGCACACTAAGGTTTCTTATTTTTTTAAAAATATTTTCTTTTCCACCCATTACTCCAACAACGGAAAATCCTTCTCCTTATCCCCCTACTTTCTCTTTACGTTCTTTTTTTTATCCTTTCCTTGCAATCCAAACAAAGGTTGAAGGAAATGTTTCTTTTATGAGTCCACCAAAATTTTTATCACCTAAATTGGTGAGAAAGTGCGAGAAAGAAAAAGAATTGTTATAATATTTTGAAAATACCCTTAAATTTTTTATTTAAAAATACAAACGTTACACAATTTTTTCACTTAATTGTTTTCATTAAAAAAACATAATATAAATAGTGTCACTTTATGAATTTAAGTTGGGATAATTGCTAACGTTCTGATTTAATAGATAGGAAAAACTCACACTATCTAAACAATAATAACTATTAGTATGTTTCCTAAATACTCTCAGTAATTATCAAATCTAACACTCTAATTTAACTTTTATAAAGAAAATTTATTATTTGAGTAATGACATTCTTAACAAATCTCTCAAATACTCGGTTGTATTAATTATCAAATTTAGAATTTTGATTTGAACTTAAATTAAATACATACAATGGATAATTATCAAACATGATGGTCTCTCAATTTTATTATTGTTATAATTTTCCTTTTTGAGTTATGACATAACATGTTTGAGCTTTTAATGCACGAAACTAAAATTCACCAAACTTGATGACATTGGAATCTTTATGACATTTGCGTGCTGTGCGGCGTTAGTTGATGAGGGGTGGGGGCTGGTGGTAAGTGGGGGGTCAAGAGCACCCGGAAAGACCCTGCACCAGGCAAGTTCTGGCGTGGTAAGAAGACAACTTTTACTTTAATTTATTGTTTAGTGGGTGACTTTTGAATGGAAAGGAATATACAGAACCAGCGGAATTGGCAAGCGGCGGTGATTGGTCATAATGGTCAAGTTTCAAAGGTCCTATAAAGTTTGTCTTTTTGTCATTTTTTATCATTTAAAGTTGTAGTTTAGGTAATAATTTAATGCGTTATTCCATGCACTTGCTCTCTATCTTATCTTAACGCTTTTACTATTCTGAAAATTCTTTGGGATACTTTGATTTCAAATAGAATTTGTATGGCATCTGATACATATGCTCGAATATTTTCATCTTTTTTATGACCACTCTCGCTCTTACGTGAGAATTAATTGTAAAACAAAAGTAGGATTTTTTAAAACCAAAGTAAATTGCTCTTGACAATGTTTAATATATATATATACAGGTAGAATTTGTGAGTTTTTAACTCCACAAAAAAAAAAAAAATCTTGAGATTGGAGTCGCATGGCGTTGAATTTGGCACCTTTTTGTAGTTTTGTTTAAATCTTGGCACCTTCTGGGAAAGGTCTTCCTTGGTGAATTTGTTGATAGCAAGAGAGAGAGCGTAGGAAAATTCCAATTTTATTTTTGTGGGTCATGACCTCTTTTGGCAATTGGGATAAATCATAAATAAGTCTGAATTATGAAACAATTATGGAAATGTATTCTGCCACCACACAAGTCATGGGTAATTGTCGAAAATCGGATAAGTATGACAAACCCTAGTGTCTTGATTTGAAAATTTCAAGACCTATCTCTTTCTCAAATTGCACTGTAGATAGGGACTTGTTGGTCATAAAAGACACGTTTGCCTCGTTGAAGACATAAAATGATAAATAGAAAGGGAGGCGACCTTTTTACTTTTTGATATTTTGTTAAAAACTCAGTATTATAGTTAGATGTTTGCTTTATAACATGAATGCAGAGAAAAATTGAAAAGATGAGGAGAATCATGTGAGGCTTTTTCACAAACCAATAATCATTCTTTGTAAATCAAGCAAGCCTCAGCGTATTATTCCTTCTGATGTAATCCAGAAATTGGAAGCAAACCATTCATTAGCAAGAAAGTTGACAATCTTTCAATGAAAAAAGAAAGGTGGTTTATTTCAACTGTAACAACCGCCTCAAATGCTGTCATGAACAATACTGATTACACTGAAACATGTCATGGTTAAACAAATCATGCTGGTTGTTCTTTGACTTCAACTGGACCCTGGTACTAAAGTCTGCACTTCTTCTCCTTGGGAGGCCTTCCTCGACGTCGTGGTGCCTGCTGTTGCTGCTGCTTCTGACAGGATGTTAGCAATGATGCATCCAGTGTCATAGCGGTGGATCCTTTGGTCTTCAGTTTGGGAGGCCTACCTCGGCGTCGAACCTGTGGTTGCTGCAGTTGCTTTTGGGGCTGCTCATCATGATTCCTATCTGAGGCTGCCTGAGTTGATGGTACCATTATTGAATCTGCTTCTACCCTTGATTTTGGACGTGCTCCACTGCCTTGAACCTCCAGTTGCTGCTGTTCCTCATTGTCATACCCATTGCTGGGGAGCAAATGTGCACCCAGAATCATGTCTTCATGAGGCTTTAGCTTAGGGGGCCTCCCTCGGCCTCGATGCTTAGGTTTCTGCTGCAGCTTACAAGGATGCTGGGGAGGCCTTTCTGTCCCAGGCATATCGGGATGTTGCTCTGTATATTTAAGTAATTCAGATGAACCAGATATTTTAAATGGACATAATTTGGTGACTGAACTTCGAGGCCTTAGTTTTGAATGAGGTTGGTCTTCCTGCTTTGAAAAATCATGTTCTTCTGCTTCCATTACAAGCAGGGAAGACTCCTCAGATTGAACCTTAGAGTACACACCATCATTACCTTTGTCATCACAACATGAGGTCAATATCTGGTCACTGGCATCAACTTGTTGTTCCTCCATCAGACCTTGTTCCCCCACTGTATTATCTTCCAAAATACATGGTTGTTGCTGCTCTTCTTCAATTTCCTTGCCATCATCCTCATCTAGGCAATCCTTTCTTCTTTCCATCACAAATACTGAATGATCATAATTGCCCTGAGGACAAGGATGAGGGAGGATCAAGAAAAAAGATGTTATCTCATAGATAATCAATCAACAAAGAATTCAATGCTGTTGATAAGCATAACATAACCTTATTCATATTATCTTCCCTATTCAGTGCAAGCTTCATTTTCATTGTCAGAGATATACTTTGTTGTCATGTTGCCAAAAAAGAATTTACATTTGTAAAGTCTGATGCACAATAACACCAAAAACATGTTTATTACAAGCCACATGACAATGATGATGTGCAACTCTAATAGGTTCAAAGCAATCCCTAATGTGCCAATTATGCCAGAAAACACATGGATCTTCTTTTCGTTAGTCAAATTGCTATAGGCACATTATACAGCTTCTTTAAAGCTTTAATAGCATAAGCTTAATACACCGCTATGAGTAACATCAAGTTTGCTGTTTTCTTACATTGCTAGACCCCAGAAGTAAGTTACATATATTGCAATAGATTGTTCCCAATATGGAAATATATGAATCCATCACCATGAATGAGCAAAAGATGTGGCACCTCTATTTGTTGTTCAATCACTTCTATTGGTTGCATTTCCACTTTGCGTTGTTCTTCACACACCTTGTTTTGCTCTGCCTTTGATTTAATCCTTTCTCTTCTTAGTTCTTCAGCATTCTCTGGTTGCCCACTTGCCTCCCCATTTTTAGTCACTTCAAATTGTTGTTGCCTGTCTGAGTCACTTGAGTCCTGAAGCACATCTTCAACCAATAAACTCGGCTCCTCTGACTCATTCCTATCTTTATCTTTGCCCTGCCTACCTTTACATCGTGGCCTCTTCCTACCCCTCTTCATTATATTTCCAGAATCACAATTTTTTATGGGAAGCATATACCCTCCATCATTTGACTTCTCTAAGTCGAAGTTTCCACAAAGCTTCCCCAAATAATGACTTAAAAAACTGTCATGGCCCCATGGCAAGCCTTTATATTCTCTTCTAATAAAGGCTGATATTGCCTCCTTACTCGACCCTCCTTTCTCATTCAGCTCTAGAATTGCCATCCTAATCATCTGCAAAGGAAAAGGAAACAATTAAGCAGAAAATAGACAGGAAGAGAGAGGGGGGTAAATAAGAACAAGTGATAAAGAAAGGGAAAAAATGCAAACTTTTTCCCCTCCAAAATTCTTCCCTAATGATGCTCAGCATTTTCTGCAGGTAGTTTCCTTGCCGTGAAAATGAAATTGAAATTCCATTCCAAATAGACCAAAAAAAAAAAAAAAAAGGAAAAATGCAAACTTCTGCCAAAAACGCTATTCCCATCAAAGTTTGGCTAATTAAACAACTAACTTTAGTTCCTTAATACAATATAACAATTTCCATCTTTCATAAATTAAGCAGGAACCCCATCCCCTCCAAAGAACGGGAAAAAAATCCCACTTTCTTACACTATCCCTTTTTCCATTAAAAAACGTAAAATCAAAGCCTTCAGAATTTTTTTTCCAAAGGTAATGAAAGGGTTAACCATACAATGCCTTCAGAATTTTCGATTAAGTAAACAAAATAAAACCATTCCAAAACAAGCAATTAACCAAACAACAAAAGCAAAGGCCCCAAGCGCCAAAAGGAAATTGAATTGTTTGAAAAAATTAAAAAGCGAAAAGAAAATCATATTGGACAGCGAGCTACTTACAGAGGCATATGGTGGGTGTGTTGGGGTGTGGAAATTGAGGAAGAATTCATGCAGTCTTTTCTCAACATGGGTCTTCAGTTCAACTGGGTTAACCTTTTTAAATCTTTCCATACCCAATAAATTTTCGAGCACATTGTCTCTCAGCTTGCCCATTATGTGCTCCTGCCTATTCTCTGCCTGGTTTAGGGATTTAGGCATGGTTATCAGACCTTGTTGGCCTAGGAGGAATGGAATGGAAGGCGCCTCTTGTCGGTGAGGATGTGTAGCATAACAACGAGGAGGAGGCAGCGGCGGCGGAGGATAACCTGAAGGAAGAGGAGAAGGTGGAGGAGCGAAATGTTCGGGGTGGAGGAGGCGCGGCCGAAGGCTATGGCGGCTGAGGGGAAGAAGAGTGCGACAATGACGAACAAGGGTGGTGGTGGAGTTCGTTGGACAACCAATCGCGCCGTGGAGGAGCTGCGGCTGCGGCTACCGATGGAAGTGGTGGACGCAGACGCGAGAACGTGACACAGTTTTCGTTCGCGCGATGTATTTATTTCCAAAATTGCAACCAGGCTTGACGCGAGAGGGGGAAACGATGTCGTTTTTAGTTTAGGTTTCAGGACTCAGAGGTTCGTGTTAAGGACTTTTGAGAGTCCATTTTAGGCAATAAGGATTCCTCCTTAATCCAAATTAATTTCTGTTATTAATGCCCCCTTCTTCCGAGATATCCTCCTTTTTTTTTTTTTTTTGTCAATCTAATAGCTCAAATCATATACAAATGTAATTACAAAATGGAAACATATTTTTGTTTTTTTTTTTTTTATTAAAATTACATTATCTTTGTCTCTTGCATGTATACTAAATTTCAAAAATTGTACCCTACTGGGAAAGCAAATTCAGAGGATTGATGTTGAATCCCATTAAATGTCTTAGCTGAAATTAGAAATCAGGACTTTTGATTTAATACTATACAAATTTACTGATTATTAAATTACAAAATTCAATGATTATTCATATTTTTATAAAAAAAAAATATTAATAAACAAGTCTTCACTATTATAACAAGGCTCTCTCTTCTCTTCTAACATATACAATATTTCAGCCAATCTGATGAACTATTTGCTAGTAGATTGAAATTCTTGGCCTTGGAATGATCCCTTCTGTTCTGTCTCTCAACATGGCAATTATTACATTTCTTCCACTCAGGTTCTTTTCCAAACAAACAGATTGATCTCTACAGATAGCCGGCATTCCGTGTGTTAGATCAAATTGCTTGTAGTTACAATAGCAGTATACTAGCAAGACATTGCATTCAAGGAGGTGTTGAAATTAGAGTATTAAATGGTGTGCAAGCTAGTGGAACCCAAGGGCATTATTTGAGACAGAAGATTCTTAATACAGACCAAGAAAACAGAATTCCTGATACAAGGGAATCAAATGAAATGAAACAATTTGAAAAAAAAAAAAAAAAGAACTTGCATTAGCGTTCCAGGCCTTCAATAAAGTAACATAAATAAAACTAAGTTTAAGGTGCAATTCATTCTACTTCTTTTTATCAGGTAGTTGCAACTCTCTCGCTCTCTCTTTACAGTCTGAAGCACAGGTTCTTATAGCAGCATTACCTCACAGGATGAGATGAAAAAATAAGGCGGGCTGCTCTAGTAAAATTATAGGCACGCCTCAGCCAACTTAAGCCCGAACATTTTAAGTTGCTTGTAACTTCAGAATTGCAGTGCGCTGGAGAAGGACTGGCCAAAGGCCCAATTGGCTGGAACAATGTCTGGAAATACCCTGGTTGCCCCATCGGTAGTTGTGACCCTGAATGACAAAGATTGGCCATTGAGATATGCATTGGACTGCCAGTTAGCTCCCCAATTCCTTGGCATTGCCATCCAGTCTGTTTTTGAGCCTTTGATGGACACAGATTGAATGGATCCTGCCCCTGCCACATTGCTAATCAACACCAGCTCAAAGTAGTCCCTCCCGTTAATGGTGAATCTAACTCCGCCGTGCTTCTTGCAGGGAACCCTGTTGCAATTGTTGAACCCCACAATGACATTAGGACAACCAATGTATATAATAAAGATCTTGTACAAGCAATTTGTAATTCGTTGGTACCTCTGGAACAGAACAGGCACTATTCCGCCCCTGTAGATACCGATCTTTTCCCAAGCAGGCTGGGCCATATCGAAATGATGAAGGGGAGGGTTGCACCAGCCTCCATGGTCGTTTGGAAGAGCGTAATTTGGAGGGCAGAAATTTGTTGCCGTAATGGTCACAGAACTCCCACTGATGCACCATCTGGGGTCAGCACCATGATCACATACGATTCTGTAGCACTGTCCACATGAAGCTCCATCGTTGAACAATGCAGTGCTCAATGCAGCCGTTCTCGTCCCATAACCAGTCGAATACAAGTTACCATATCCACAAGCTCCCCCTGCAGCAAAACAATCAATGATTCGGACATTTACAAAGTATATAAAAAAAAGCGTTCCAGCGCACGAGTCAGGCTGTTTCCACAACTCGAATGCATTATATAAATCGATAATAGATTGAATTCTAATGGAACAGTTGGACGCATACCCATAGTTCCCGAGGCATCACTTCCCCCATAAAACGTAGCATGAGCTTTGTTCCACCCAGAAGGTGCAAATGCGTTAGCATTGATAGTGAGAACATGGCAGAAGAATGGTATCAAGAAAGCCAATGCAACGACCAGTTTTGCCATTTCTAAAGGTGAAGAATGGAGGTTGGGAAGTGGTGTGTGTTTGGAATTATTGGCACTTTGCCAGCACAAGAACTGCAACTATAAATGAGGACTAGACTCCCCTTAATGCAAGCAACCTCCCATGTGAGGCTCTGCACGTTCGCCAAAATTGAAATAATTTTTATTCTCATTTTGTATACGTCAACTCTCAAGAATCAAACTCATTTTTACAAGTTCCGAAAGACGACTCTATAAAAATAATGAGTTCTATTAAGAGGAGAAAAAAAAAATAAAAAATGAGTTCATAATTAATTGTTATTAATAATTAATAATCCTGCTTCCGTCACGTCTACTCTATTCACTTTTTGTTTTTTTGCGTCCTACTAACCACTTTTATCTACCAAAACTTGCAATTTTTCGCGGGGGGACGAGAATATTTAAGCCTCAGATCGCATCAAATGCTTCACATGGTGTTGTTTTGACCCATATGCCACAATGCCATTTTTCATGTGTGTTGTGCACATGTCCACAATTTTTGACACTCGAGTTTTAGCGGTGATGGGTTTCCATTATTGTTGTTATTGGTGTGATCTTATTGCACAAGCCATCTCCGTCGGTGGACCAGGTTGTCACTTCATGGACCAGGGGGCCTTGGAGTCTCTCGGCCGGATTGGTTACCGACACTTCGAATTCACCACTTCGAATTCACTTTAAAAAAAAAAATTAATTATCTCGTACTTATAGCACAACTGATGAAATCTTTTTATCACACAATTGAGCGCAATAATTTATTAGGAGGAGATGGGCAAGAGTTGGGAGGATGCCAACTGGCCATGAAACGAGTAGGGGTCGGATGGAATAACGAAGAATAAATGCAATCCAGGGAATATTTACCCTACCTGTATCAATAAAGCGTTCGCAGACAAGACTTTGATCTTTTTCTTCTCTGTTTTTCTTTCAGGTTTTTGGCCAGGTCAGCGATCATACAAAATCCTCAGGCAAGGAAGCAATTAAGAAGAAGGTTGGTGGGTAGTTCTCACAGAAAGTCATTAAAGAAATAACTGACCATATGCTTTGACATTTTCCTTTATTTTTATTTTTATTTTTTTGAGAAGATGCTTAGATATTTTTAATATACTAGAAATGATTCGAACGACCCATGTTGCACATGATAGAGCCTAGGTTAACGTTTCTAGATTCCTGTTTTACTTCAATCTTGCTCACATTATTATGCAACCACCCCCAGATATTCCAATATTCCTTTCCCTTTCACACTTGAACTACCTCCCGACTTGGTATACAGTAACCGAATTGGCAAATGGTTAAAGAAGCTACGTTAGAAGCATCTGCAGATTCTATAAAAAGTAGATTTTCCTAAGCGTGGTCCCTGAAAAATATAGATAAAGATTACACTCGTCCTGTTGCTAGTGCAAAACATGGAGCTTCACTCGTTATCCCTGATAAAATCTCGCTAAACAAAACTTTAAATCAAGAAACAGAAAAAATTGAAAAAGGCGCTTTGATCAAGTGTACCATATCATTGGACAGAACGTCGATTTTTTGAGAAAATAAAAAAGTCACAGTTTATATATATATATATATATATATATATATATATATATATATATATATATATATATATAATAGCAATAGCAGATCAATAAACAATTACGACTTAAAAAATACAGGTCATTTCCTCCCGAATTCTTCTTAGATTTCTTGTAAAATATTCCGATGTCAAAATTAGAACAAATCCACGTTTGACGTCGGCCGACAAAAAAGCAGAAACGTAAATATGTAAATCAATAAGTTTGTACCAAAATTCTACCCGAATTTTTTTTTTTTTAAAAAAAAAAGGAAAAACCAAATATATAAATAAAAGAATGCACTGCCCACAAAGAGTTACAACTTTCAGGCACCCTGCCTAAGACAACAACAGAAAAAGGGCTGCTCAAAACGCCAGTCTCAGACTACAGAAATTAGTCTATGGAGGTCACACAAAAATATGTCCTAAAGTCAACACTAGAAGTTGGGTCCTTCGGGAAAAAGGCAAGTTGAGAAAATATAAAAGATGATAACCACGGATACTGGAGAACAACTGCCATCATCTGGACTTGCATGCAAGGGAAAGCAGAACGAATATTTCATGCAGCTGCCTGGATTGGCCCGTTAGATCTAAACCCACGACCCCTTCCACGGTTTCCCCTCCAACGGCCACGGCCTACAACATAATATACAATGATTTAAGCAATAAATAGTACAGACAATAGGGTGCATCCACATTAATCAAAGGAAAAATACTGTTCTAGTGTTGTCACCAAATAGGTACGAAAAATCCTACGGCAGGGAAAAGGAAAAAAATGTAGCCTCTTGTAACTTAAATAACTACACCAAGGAGCCCTGTTGTTTTATTCCAACTGACTTACTATTCCAACACCACGCTTTCATTATCAATGCCAACCTTTCATAACCTGCTGCTTCAACAAGGAGTGTACATGTTGACAAGAAAACTTCAAATGTAGGCTGTTCATCAAGCAACTCAATCCCAACTAAATCAACTCAATTCGAAATAAAACTGTCAACCCATTGAAAAATGGATTGGATTGAAAGGTAATGTGGGAAACCACAACTTGCAGTTTGGTTGCAGATTTGAGAATTTAAATCCTCAATCAAACCAAACTGAACCGCCAATAGTATTCATGGGTTGTGTTGTCACAGGCATAAAATGACTAAATATCTGATAAAACTGTCCCTACTGATTTAGCTGTATTTATTGTAATTTCTAGTTGCACACAAGTTATTCTAAATTTGCATTTTATATTTTCTTACTTTTGTATAATTATTATTTTATTTTTTTTTCTTTGTGTTTGTGTGCTCAATGTGCTTAGGATGAAATCACTCAAAACCATTGAACTGACCAACTCAAACTGCAATCAACTATATCGGTTTAGCTGGTTTTTACTCATTGTTCACTTGGTGTGAGTTTCAAAATTAGTCAAATCACTGTTGGCAGTTTGGTTTTGATGCATAAGCAAAATCAACCCAAACCAAACTGCATACAGTGTGGGAAACCAATCACTATGAAGTTCGGATTTCACCAACAAGAAGCAAATAGGGTAAGAAAGGATGAATGCCAGAAATACTAGAAGCCATCCTATGAGGGCCAACAAAACGAAAGCCTATAAATGTTCACAATGAATAGCAAATTGGGCCACAATGAAAGGAAAAGGAAAGTACCACGGCCTTGTACAGGTGCGTCATAATTGTAGCCCATATCTTGCTGCATATCAGCAGGGTAGCCATTGTATCCTCCCCTGCCACGGCCATAGAAACTTCGTCCTCTTCCACGACCCCTTCTCCTGCCACCTTGGTTACGGTCCCAACCTCCATCGTCATACTCAGCAGGGACAAATCCATTCCCTGAGAAGGTTAATGCATCTGTCATACCAGGTAGCAGTAGCATTTCAACAGAATATTCACACCCTCATCATTTATTTAACAAAATTACCACATATCTCCACATATATAATGAGCTTTCCTAAATAAACTATCAAATCAAATTCTCACATATACCTCTACCCTTTGCCCGGCCTCTACTGGTCCGACCTCTGCCTCGTGCATTTGGTAAGCCCTCTGCAACAGAAAACAACATAAAAAAATGCACATATGGAGATCTTTGAACAAATATATTTATTAGGATAGGACATTACCAGCATCATAATCAAATTCTGTGGATGCCTTCACTTGCTCTGCAGGTAATGGATGCTGATACCTGAAGGCACAGAAATTCCATGACTGACAACATACATCTTAAAAACTCATTCCAGAAAAAGCTTCCACAAGAATATCATAACACTGTCAACAAAGTGTAATAATAATACAAATCGGACAGAATGTTATTATGTTGACAATGACATAAAATGTCAACATGAACTGTAAAATACTGAACACTTCCTGCTGCCTGCAGGAATCATGGTAAAAAAAATTCAAGGCCTTTTACAGCCTTTTCAAAAGTAGATGACCATTTGAAACATTCTTGATTGAAGGTTCCAACTCAAAAACAATTGCATTAACAAACTATTTAGTGTGTAATGAATCATTTTACGTAAGTACTGCAGAAACTCACCCAACATCTGATGAATTCAGCTCCTTCTTGGAAAGGATTATTGTAATCATAGACACATGTCTTGTAGTTTCCAAGCTGCAAGTATAAAATTATTACCAGGGATTGTTTGTATGGCTGATGGGTGAGGAAGGGTCAGGGGAGGGGAAGAAGGACATGCATATTAACTGATACTGCCAAAAGTATAACACAATAAAATTTTTATTTTAAAAGTTCTTACGGGAGGAGGCCTTCCTCAAGGGGTTCCCAAGTATCAGTTATGTCTGTGGATCCAATTGAAGTGATCTGATGAAGACCAACAATTCTTCTCTGCAGTGCAAGATAAAGGGATGTATTATTATCCTGTATAAACTTCTCAGACAATTGATTTCAAAAGAATAATTACAAGTAGAAAGTGAAAAAAGAAAACCTTAATAAGCTCCACTATGGTCACAGTCTTATTAATGGCACGTCCCATTGCCTTGAAAACAATTTCATTCGAATCCTTCTCCTACAAGATAATTGGCAAAACAGTCAACACTAGAGAAAGAGTCAACACTAGAGAAAGATTAAGATGATAACAACTATAAATCATTAAAAAAATACAAACATATGTCATATCTCCACAGTTTCTCACAGACTTCCAAGATCCAGCAGTCTACATACCTAGCAAGTGTAAGAACATGCCCATTTTACCTTAAACATGGGTTGACAAATCAACCAAAAAAAAAATCCCGGCAGTGATAGATCCATCTTAGGCCCTTAGAGCAGCACAAACAGACACAATGTTCATCACATCTTAATAAATTCACCACTATCATATCTATTTTTGTAAATAGTTAGAGAATTAGCAAATTCCCAGAAACCTAAAGCTATTCAAATTTTAAACACCTAAAAGATATCTCTAACAAGTTGAACTACCTCGTACAGATCCCAATTTGAACCCAGAGACGTCAAAATCCCCAAACCATTACAACAATGAGAACAACAAAACCTTTATCCTAAACTTCATAATTCCTTGCACAAAAAAAATAAAAAAAAAATAAAAATAAAAATTCAGAGTATAAAAACGATAGATTACTTGAAAAAGAGACAAGGCATAAGAGATATAGCTGCGCATCCTTCCCTGACTGGTAATTCGAATCTCGTTCTCATCAATCGGCGCCTCCGCCTTCGGCTTCTCCACTCTCTGATACCTATCCATCTTTATTTCCACCACCACCACCACCACCACCACCACCACCACCCACACAAAACAACAACAACAACAGCAACAACAACAACAGCAATCACAGAAGTCAATTTCAAATCTCCACACCTCAACCACACAAAAAATAATAATAATAAAATAAAACAGAAATCAATTAGCAAACCCTAAATCAATTCAAAAGCCATAAATTTAAATACCTTTGTCAAAAACCAAAGAAAAAAAAAAAGGGGGGATTTGGAGATTACGTTTTTGGACGATAGATATACAAGAGCCCTCTTTTACGGCTTCGTTTTTTCTTTCACGCCCTAAAACCGCCCATCACATGTGCCCTTGCTTTATATACTAACATATAACGCCACTCTCCCAAAACTACCCTAACCGCCTCCATCGCTCTTATCCGGTTCGATCCAAACCGGTCCTATTCCATTCTTTCCTCAATAAAAGACCAAAAAAAATTTTAAAAAAAAACTAAAAAACAAAAATCCTTTTTCTTTTTACCACGTGAATTTATATAAATTATAGTCTTAATTTAATATATATATATATATATATATATATATATAAATTTAAAAAATAATTAAAAATTTAAAAATAGTGTAATTACAAAAATATTATAAAATATAAAATTAATTTTTTTAATAATAATAATTATATCTAATATTATGTAAAAATTTAAAATTTTATCTTATTTTTAAAATATTATATTCTTATAAATTTTTTATTTTCTAAGTATTTTCTAATTTTTTTATGTCATAATTTTTTCATACGTTTTTTCTCTTATTTTTTTTTAAATGAATTTCAAAATCCTATTTAAGAATTTAAAATAAAGGAAACTAAAAGCCGGGTGCTCCATATCTCTTACTTTCATAGCCTGTACCGCCGCCACCACTACTAGTCGGGGGGACAACGGCGCCGCTTCCAATCCCATCGTTCGCTTCCTCTGTCGACGGTGGCTTCGCATTGAATCCCAGGCTTAGCCTATCTGCTGAGCCCGGTTCAGACACCAAATTATCAGTGAGCCACGCTACTCTCTTCAGGTAACGATCTGTTCATTTTTCATTTTTAAAGGTAAATCAAATGCCCTTTGTTCTTAAGGTTAAAACCCTTTTCAATCTTTGTAATATTTGCCTCCTAAATCGTGAAAGTTGAAACCTTTTCTTAAAAATTTTGGTCCTCATCAGAGTTGCCAAACCTGCCTTCTTGAAAATCCATGTTAATATATTTGTTTCAATTTTTGGCCTTTTCCTGTTCACTTGAATTGTAGTTTCTACTGCACCTATTGTAGTTAGAGAATTGTTATTAACAGGCAGGTTTTGGCTTTGTACGCATTGAAACCTTTTGCATTAAGTATAAAAAACCATTGTTTCTGCTACCTAAAGCAACGTTTTTTTGCATATATAAGGCCAAGATCCCTGAGTAAATATTAATTACCTTGTAGTTAATATACCATTAGTTCAAGTTTTTAGCAGTTGTGCTGAAACTATTCTGACAAACTTGCTGTTTGAGAGCATCTCCATATGTAATAAGTACTCTTTATTAATTAGCTTACTTTAGTTTAAACTGTGGAGAGAGAGCAATAACAAGAGAGAGAGAGAGAGAGATGACTAATACTTGTATTTCTTTGACCTGTCAATATTTAGTTGAAGAATAACAGGAAAAGGAAAAACTGGCTTGTTTGTGTAATGGACCGGTAGAAGAGTTGACTGTTGGGATGATATTAGGGGCTGTTTGACACATGCTTCAAGTTAATCATTTTGTTTGTATGTTTGTACAATGGTTTTTTTTTTTCAGTCAAAACTGGAAATTAAATTGCCATTGGATTATTGATGGTTCAATATAAGACCATGAGGAGAGCATGTTTTTTTGGCATTGAGTTACATTTAGGAGTTTGCGAGTAGATGGCATTGAGACGTTTCTTTGGATTCTCTGATGGGGAGTTAATGAGGTCTGATTGCAAGCCTTGCTCGAGACTGATGAGGCAAACAGCAGGAGTTTTTAGCGTTGGAGGAACTTTGGGATTTTGGATTCTCTGTAGGCTGCATTATGGTAAGGATTAATCTGACGTCTATGTGTCGCTATGTGTTTCATTTTTGGGCTGCATTATAGTGGGAATTATCCTGTTCTTCGTGTCCCTTTTGTGTATTTCATTTGTACCAGGTTCATAAATTGCTCAATAAGTGGGTGCACATTTGAACCTAATTGAGTCTAATGGAAAAAAGAAGTGTTTTTTTTTAACCATCTTGGTTTTTTGAGATGTTTGCCTAATCAATTAAAAGATGAAAACAAGTATTTGATCCAGTAAGGATTAACCTGCTGACTGATCTAGTATTTGATCATGGTTAGCTTTTTCTTGGCTTTGGTTTAGTATCATCGCAAAAGTTAAAAATCACTGGAGTCAACTTTGAAAGACATGCACCATGTGGGAAAATTTTGGTGGGGTGGTTTATGGGTTTGTAGTCTAATAATTCTGATGCAGGGTATTTATCTTTGGCAGAGTCTGAAACAGTTGAAAGGGTAATTATCTTGGAAAATTATTTAGACATAAAAAAATCGTTTGCAATAAAGAAGCATGGCTGAAAGGAATTGTATAAGCTTACGTTGAACTTTAACCTGAGGAATATGGTAGGAATCAAGTGTGTGCAGCTGGCACCATAAATACATTCCTATAGATGATGGAGGGAGACAGACATAACACATATTTTATTCTCCTCACTTCCCTTTGTTGTCACTTGATTGGTAAAATTTGAAACTGTGCAGTTGAATATTAATTAAAGATGTGGTTTTTGCTGAAAAATATATGTTTATCTTCTGCTTGTCTCTTTAATTCTCTGCATCCTGTCCTCTATTTATTCTGCTTGTTACCTATACAATTTCTAAAGTCAACACTATGATCTGCAGAGGCTTTTGTACTTTCATGTTTAAGACATAGGAATTCATCATAGTTTACTATCTTTTAAGACACTATTTGTGGAGTTCCTGTGTTTGTCCAGGTCCTAGAATTACACTTCCAAGGAGTCTTCGATGGGCTACCTGTGGAGCTATTTCTGTTGGTTCAACCTCTGCATTGCTAGTCCGACTCTTCAGTCCTGAGTGTGAGCCACAGAATATAGCTGCTTATGACAAGTGACTGTAGCACCAAGGTGTTTGTGAAGGTTGAAATGCTTAAAACTATTTTTCTACCACCCTTAAGACTAGCTATTTGTGAAGGTTGAAATGCTTAAACTATTTATTAAACTGGCCTAGTTTATTGCCATATCCATACTGATTTCTCTTTAGCAGCTACCTACTTAGATCAGAATCGTCATTTTTCTATTGATTTAATTGTCAATGATGCAGCAACTTGTCAATATGGCATACAATTCAAATTCTTATTGCTTATCTTTGGACTGCATAGCTATTTGTCTATTCGTGTAATACTTTGGCAGAGGGACCACTCAAAACCCCTCAAAGAAAGAGAAAAATAAAAAGAGAAGTAATATTGTTGATAATAGTCTTAACAAGACAAACTCCTCCCGAAGGGTGAGGAAGAGTTGAAGATTGAAACTGTAGCTACTAGTGCTGTCTGATTTATGGAGACTTTGGATGATTGATACCCATGTCACTACGATCCTCTCTCTTTCTCTCGCTCGGACTAAGATTTGAATTTTAAATTTTAAATTCATGTAACTTCATTATTAAATTTTGTGACTAGTAATTAATGCAAACATATCTCTTGTGGAGGCTGCCATGTGGTCTAAGCCTGATACTGACATGTTGCTCCATTGGTAGTTAAAGCAATTGGCATGTCCATCCTCGAGAAGCACTATAACGAAATTAAGCCAAAGTTGATGGGGTAAGTTGATGAGGACTTTGAAGTTGTATTTGATGGGAATGAAACAACGGGAGAATAGAATGACGTTTGCTAGAGATAAAGGGTGTGGAGTTGAGAGTTTGGTATCAGTATCCTACACTTTAAGTACTAATCGAAGAAGGTAACAAAAATAACATTACAGAGAGAATTTGTTAACCTTATACCTCAAAGAAGTGAGTATTTGTATTAGCGAGTTTTAAATAAGAGATAACGAGTCTCCATACTTGTTGTAATCTCTTTCAGTGCACATAACCCTAATAGAATTTGACTGACAATTGTGTTTAATAATTGCATCATTAGTTCGACCATGCTGACTCAACCAAATAGCGATGTTTTAAAATTCTTTAAATTTTTATTAAAATAAATCTTTAATTGTAAAAGATCAAACACACCTAAAATTTTTGATTGATCAAAAATGCAAAAATTCTAATTAAAAGGAAAAAAAAGAAGAAAATTTTGATGAATTGTTCAAAGAAAAAATTACAATTATATTTATATAGAAAAAATAAATAAGTAATTATTTAAAATATAATAATAATTCAACTATATTTGCTCCATATACATAATTTTATTATTAATACATTTTAGTATTATAAGAATAAAATATTTTTAAAATATACATTTCAATTAGGTTTTGTTAACCATGGTTTTCTAAAACCAAAGATGGTCATTGAACCCAAAAAATCGATTTACAGAATTTAGTTGACTAGTTGCGAATCCTTTAGGCTTGTGGGTCTAATACAAGAAGGTCCACAACCAATCTCACATTCTCTACATGGTTTGTATCAATGAACAAATAGGTTTTGGCATTCCATACCTCAAGCCCAAGGCTCGGCTTCAGCTGAAACAGCAACCTTGCATAAGAAGAGAGATTAAGTGGAAAAGATCCTGTCGATGAACAACATAAAGAATATGCTTTCTAGGCAAGGAACAAAACTCCTTTCTTCTTCAGGAAATATGCAGCAATTGCAAGTAAAACAACCAATATGATGATCCAAATGCTCTGTCCTCCTGGAAAGAAATGGAAAAAAGGAAAATGAAAGACTTCCTAAAAATATGAAATGCAGATTGACAAGGAGACACAAGAGCAAATGCATGAACCTCTTTTTTCTTGATTGCTTCTGAATGCTTTAAAATTGATCAATGAAAAGCACACAAGTAAGATCTGGATGCACATACCACTTTTCTTGTCCTGGACTAGTGTCACCCTTGCACTCGAGTCCATAGATGCAGAGACCAAAGCCCTATATTCAAATGTGATGTTTCAGTGGCAATTATTACTCCTCAAAGGGGATGACAATTAACCCAAAAAGCTGATTACGGTGGAGTATTGCATCCCAGATTTGCAGTCGTAATAGACTACCAACCTTGAATCATGGGAGAATCCCAACGCAGTTACTATGCCTAGGTGTGCTTTCCTGATCATCATCTGAATCCGCATATTGGTTGCATCTACAAGTAGCACATCTCCTTGAGCCATGCCACCATAAGACAATCAATTTACAGCAATCAATAATTTCAATCATAAAGAGCTCTATAAAGGAACTTAATCACCAAATAGTGAAAATTGAATATTCTTTACACTGCAAGGTGCTTTCCATCAGGTGAGATGTTCAGGGACGAAATTGGTTCATTGACTATATGCTTTGACCTAATGCTTACCCATGGGCTTGTCTTCCATGTCACAATACTTCCACCTTTTCCTATTCAAAACAATGTTGGTGATCCATTCATAAAAGAGGAGAAGAGGGACTTTTTATTCCATTTGGAAAAAAAAAAAATAGAACACCTGTTATTGCAGCAATGTACAGAACTTGAGTCTTATCATTAGTTTGAGAGAATCTGCAGGAAGCAAAAACCTCATCCTGCCAGTCACACAAAAATCCAATCAACTCAAGAATAATGAAAAAAAGATAGAGGATCAGGCATACAACGAGGAAAAAGCACAACTTCTGAAGATGGGAAAATTTTAACACTCCATACATGAACCAACTTGTGGTTTCTGGTTGCATATAGCTAATACAGATTCAAATGAACCACAGAAACATTTGTATTTAATTAGTTCAAATCCAATCCACTCTGTTCCTGCAGAAGGTCAAAACACATGGACCATCATTCTGGCTGTCCATTAGCAAGATAGAATAGATCTTCCAGAAGGGAGACAACAATCAAAGGTCCACCCAAGCCTGTATTAAACTTTTCACCCTGGAAATTGGTATGTTCAATTGCTTACACTTTCAATAGACAAAGAAGTTACAACTGTTGATGAAGTCACATCCCAAACCCTGCCAGGGCCACAGCCTCCCAGAGAGACAAGGAATTTCCCATCAGGGCTGCAACAAAATTAAGCCATACAATCAATATTGATTCAATAATAAGACATACAAATGGTTAAAGCATCAAGAATAAAAGATCTGACTTTTTGACAATTTTTGTACAACCTGAAGCATAAGTCGCTCACAGAAGTATGAGCTTGAGCTTCATTGAGAATAATTTCCATAGTAGGCCACTTTAAAACCCTTAAATTGCCACCCTGCACTGCAATAAAGGTCATGACATCTTTTGTTACTTTGTCTTGAATTAAATGAGATCAGAACCTCATGTTCCAGGTTTTCAAGTGAAGGATTGAATATTGTTTCACTTCCTTTTTTGACAAGACCCTATGTGGTGTTGTTGTTGTTGTTACTGTTAGTGGCAGAAGTGGCAGAAGTGGCAGCAGTAGTAGTAATAATAATAATAATAATATCAACTGTTAGTATTAGAAGTGGCAGAAGTGGCAGCAGTAGTAGTAATAATAATAATAATATCATCATCATCATCATCATAATATTTTCATGTTAATAAATTTCTTATTATTACTTTTTTTTGGTTACTTTCTTACTATTAGTGTATACACCTTAAAGCAACAGTAAGGCTTCTCCCACCTATACTGGGGGTCACGGATTCAAACCATAAAAACAGTGCCCCTGCCAAAGCAAGGGAGAAGTTGCCTAGACCTGATCTTTCACAAACCCTGCAATTACTAGCCTTAACTGTATTATTCATGATTATGGGCTCACTGCACTTGAAGTTGAAAATGCCTGATTATATGCATGGTCAATAAAAAAAAAAAAAGAAGATATCCACAGTGCCTTGGTATTCCTAGAGTCTGGAGTGCATTAATCCTTGTCTGCTTAATTAACTAAAGGTCAGAACCCCCTTTTACGTATGGTGGCCTTTAAGGATGGAGATGGACTCAGCAGACTGTGCCACAGTTTGCTGCAGATTTGTCCACATCCTCAAAATCTACAGGGGCATTGGTTTGTTTCATCTTGACCAAAAATCATCGATCATTTCCCATGCTTGAATAATTTTGAAATGGAATGGGCATCATCAATAAAGTAATAATATGTTGATGCAAGCCACAAAGGAAGAAAAGAGTTGATCAGAAGTTCTTTACATTTGGCAGAGCATATACTCTGCACATGACAAATGTTGTGCTTTTCAACCTTTAGAGGAGTGAAGCACAACCATTTGATTTGCACAAGATCCAAACATGAGGAAAAATCCTAATTTAGTCAGCCTTCTTTATGTTTAAAATGTATTTCCCTCAATTTGATGCATCAATATCATTCAAAATAGAGTGCAACGTGAAGAATATCTCTACCTTGCCACCAACAGCAAGAATTGAACCTTCAGGGTTAAAGGCCAAAGCTAGTTGCTGGCCAATGTCTTCTAATTGGGTGAGTACTTTCTCAGATGCTTTTACACCCAGTTTATTGGCTTCATTGTCCTTGACTTCATCCCACTCAAAAAACCTACACAGCATAATAATAGCTTAACAACCATCCCTTCTTGAACTGCAAACAGATACCAATTCCAAGGAAAAGTTGGCCACAAAGTGAAGAAAAGAAGACCAAAAACAAAGACTTAAGAATATCCACAATAAAAATTCAAAGGCATATAACAGTTGAGATGCATTTTCCAGAAACAATATAGGTATCATGTTCTGACGAGACCATCTAAATGATGAACTAAAGCAAAAGCTTTCAAATGCAATTATCATTGACCCAATCCCCCACCACCCCGCATTATGAGCTTTTTCATATTACACCAAATCTATCCCATGTTCCAACTAGATGCAAGGTAGTCAAACTTCATACGGATCATTGTTTAATTCAAGATCACACACCATATATCATAGCTTTCCTCGAGTTAAAAAAAATATTATTTATGCAAACAAAAAATTAGGTCTGGTGATTACCGGCAACTTTTGAGCAACGCACAAATCAAGCCATCGCCGCCTGGGTGAACAGCCATTCTATATGGCAAATCAGAGCCAATTCCAAGCTCAGCTACCTGAAAAAAGAACAAAGGAAAGGCACAAAATTGTAAACAATAATTCGTAAGTAAAATACTTCAACATTGAAAACAACAAAAAAAAAAAAACAAAGCAATCGCATTTAACTATATACGCAATGCAATTTTCAAAATGATGAGATCAGATTTCCGAGAAACAAACAGGAGCACCAGAGCACGTCACAAAAAGATGGCATTCTGCAATAGAGCTGAAATATTTATTCACACACACAAAAAAAAAACAAAAAAACAAAAATGAGAGAGAAATCGATGAGATTTGATAAAGAATTGAGCTCGTGAACAATTTCTTTAACGTACAGGCAGAGGAGAACGAGAATTGGAAGCGAAGTCGAAACGAGCGAGAACGATGGCGTTAGGGATGCCGCTGCGGCTTCTCCGCCACCGCCGGCCAATACGACGTAGAATTCAGGAGTAGCGGCGGTGGAGTCGGAGTAGACATTTTCTGCAGGCGGAGCAGGGGAGTCGTCCTTAGAGGGATGGTCTTCTTGTTTTTGTTCTCGGGAGCGGTGGAGCTTGGATCTGATCTCATTGTAGGGAGTCCAAGAGGCGGCGTAGAAAGGTACGGCGTATTTTTGCAAGCTCGGTGGTTCTGGATTCCTGCCTCTCGCCATGTGACGGTGGTCGGTGGTGTTTCCGGCGAAGGGCAGTGGTGACTCCAAGACGCTTTATGTTTCTCATTTCCCGACAACTGGGGGCCTCCCAAAATACGTGGGTCCCATTGGTATCGAATGGTTCTGATGGTTTGAGCCCACGCTCAATTAGGGTGTTAAAAAAACCCAAAAAAAAAAAATATATTGGGTTAACTAGCATAATTAAATTTTCCATTAATTCAGATTTCGATTAACTAAAATTTTAATTCAATTTTAATTTATTTTAAAAAATTAAAAGTTAAAGTTTGATTTTGATTTTTTGTTAATTTTTAAAATTTCAATAATTAAAAATATATATGTAATCTAATATTTCTATGTTAATGTAATAATTTGAATGAAATTCCAAGCTAATATGGTAACCTTTCTCAATTCACACCCATAAATAAGCTTCTTAAAAATGGACTTAAAATTTTTTCGACATAAGGAATTGCATTGATACCCAGCAGAACAATGTGTTGCTCCAACTTTGTGCTACAGATCCTTTTTTTTTTTTTTTTTTTACCTTTGCCAAAATGGGGAATGGGACAATGAAAAATACTGTCCTAATAGCAAAATATTCTGCTGTTATACGTGGCCAGATGATTGACACTTCAGTGTGGATGAGATGGAAGCCACAGCTTCTGCTACTGTCAAGTAGAGGGTATCTGGCCTCATGAGGTAATGGTCTTTGTCAGACCTTTGCAATTTCTCCATCACCTCACCGAGAGGATTCACCAACACAAGCTGTCCCAATCATAAAACAATGTCAGCGAGGTGAGAAAAAATAAAAGAGAAAAGAATCAAAGCAAGATCAAATTTAGAACTTCAATGGGTGCTTTCTTGCCTCAGCTTCCTTGCTTTCCAATGCTTTCTTCAGGTCCTTGAATAGCCCAACTCCAGTTGTGTCAATTGCATTCACAGCTGAATATTGTAGAAGCAACAATGAAAATCAGCAAGGTATGGTTGTATGCTTCTTGCACATTGGTGATCGCCATTGCACACAACAAGGGGTTTGTAAACGTCATGCATGGCAAAAAAATTTTAAAAAAATAAAAAATGGAAAAGGGCAGTTCAACTCTTATGCTGTGAGGTTTAAGAAGTATTTATTAGATGTATAGGCCATATTGCTATTTTAAAGAGTAATTGTTTGTTTCTACAAATTGAACTTAGAGCTTATAATAGAATAACTTTATTATTATACTAAATTTTTTCTTTTGAGTTCAAGAAATATAAGAAATTAAGAAATTTTACGGTGATAATTTGTGGAAAATAGCTTACTTGATAGATCCATGACCACAAATTTTATGCTAGCACGTTGCTTCATGTCATTTTCTGCTTCATAATCTTCTACCATTCTCAAAATCCTGTTAGGAAATTTCCACATACAAAGGAGAATCATTCAAATTATGTTATAAAATGTTCATTAGTGTTCTTAATGAACCATTAGAAGTTACCAATCAACCTTTCTTTCAGGTAAGTTGTGTTAGCAAAGTTGATTGGAGCTTCAATGCTGAAGACGAGGATGCCTGGGACCATCCTGGCTTCCTTGTATTGATCGACATTCCGATATATATCTGTGGCGGGTATGTTCCCCAAAATCAGCACCTTTGGCCTTGTCACTTGCAGCAGGATCTTGAATATAGACATCCCAATCTAGGGGCACAATGAATAAAACAGTAACCAAATACTCTAGCATTCTTGGTACTTTATGTCAAATTAAACCAATGGGAAAACTAAATGCAACACTCATAACTTTGTTTATTAATTGTACGAAATATATATAAATTATTGAAATTACATATGTTTGCCTTATTCTAAGTTTTAAACTAATTATAAATTTTTAGAAATTTTTTTAAATAAATTTTAAACATTTAAAAATTATTTTCAATTTTATACATTTACAAAACTAATAATTTAATTATTTTTTTGTTCTAAATTAAAATAAAATACAATATTTAAGATTAAAATAAAAAAAAATTAATAATATAAAACTACATTACAAATATTAAAAAATTTAAAACAAAATGTATATTTATCCCACGATATTATAAACAAAACACTTTTTTTATAATTGAATTGAAGACTAATATTTTAAAATTTTAATTTTATATTTAATTTTTATTAATAATAAAATATTTTGTTATAAAATTTTAAAATTAAAAATTTAAAAAAATTTCCTGTTTTTAAGTTAATAGGTTGAACGTTTAAACCGAGGCAATAGTTTAAATAGGTTTTTCGATGCACTAAATCAGCTTGGCGTTTAGATACTGATTCACCGGTTTAACTGGACCCTTCGGACCAAGTTTAATAATTACGCTTGCAACATCAACCGTGTGTTATGGTCGGCCTAATGGGAAGTAGTTACTCACCGCGATTGCAAGGCCTGCTTGGACAGAGATAAAAAGAACACCGAAGAAAGCAATCAGAAGCACAAGGAAGTCGAACTTGTCAATCTTCCAGACATGGTAAGCGGCCGGTACATCTATGAGGCCAACCACTGCTGTTACTATGATGGCCCCCAATACTAGATTTGGTGTGTATTGGAACAGAGGCATTAGGAGGAGCAATGTCACCATCACTGTCACTGACATTACAATGTTAGAAACCGCAGTTTTGGCTCCTGCATTATGGTTGACAGCTGACCGAGAAAAAGCTCCTGAATCGTAAAATCCCAGTTGCAGTTTTTTATCAGCTGATAGCAACATCAGAAAAAAAACAACAGGAACAAAAGAGAAACAATGAACAAATGTATATGCACCTGTTGTGACATAGCAAGAAGTGGCAGATCCAATGATGTTCATTATCCCAATTGCCATCATTTCTTTGTTGCCATCTACGTTGTAGTTCTTTAAAGCTGCAAAAGTTCTCCCAACAGCCACGCCCTCCTGATTGAAACAGAGTTTAATGCAAATAAGCACCAAAGTCTTCTATCTAATACTTAGTTATCAGAAATGCTCTATATGAACGAGGAGTGCTCTTGATAGAAATTACAAACATGTAATAAACAGTTGTAATAATATATATATATATATATTATATTTTTTATCACACGTTAAGATAATTCGCTAATAAAATAAATTATTGATAATATTTTTAAAATATTCTTGACAACGATAAAAAAACATATTTTACTATATTTTGAGACATTAATGATTTAAAATATGGTGAGACAAACTCACCGTGAGTGATATGATTCCTGTAACAATGCCAGCTTTAATAACCAGCCCAAGATGGATTCCATGAAATTTCAACATATTCCAAGAAGGAGGATTTAGCCCTTCTTGCAATTTTCCAATCTGAAAGCCGACCAGATCGATTAGACATAATGTTTCACATATAAGGAGCAATCAAATGGATTTACTACAAAAGATATTCAATAGATACCACACTGATCCCATCGCGTTGAAGCTTGAATGCAAAAACAAGGATGGTTGATAGTATCACGGACACAAGTGGAGCTCCAGCTGAAACCCAAAACAACTTTGGTCTTTTCATGCCCTGCATGCCAACCGTCCCATTTTGTGAACTCTCTCTATAAAATAACTCACTTAATGTTTATTTTATTTATTTTTTTTTTCGTTTGGTGGTTCACCCAATATTAATTTCTATTTGCATAATTAGCTGCATAAGTTTCTGTGCTATTCTATTCAATTTTCCGTGCAACCAAATGTAACTAACAAGAAGTTATGGAGTAATTTGGTGGACTTGTGGGAGGTAGATAAGCTGCCCTACACAGTAACAATTGACACTACAGGGAATGATTTATTAAACAAGTTTAATGGAGTAATTTCAGAAAATTATACAGAAAATAAATTATATATTTAAGAGAATGAGTGAAAATTGAAAAAAAAATAAAATTATATAACCCATTCTATAACCCATTTGCAAGAGCCTAACCAAAGTCACTGAAGACATTGTGGGTTAGTGAAGCTCTTGCGAGACCGAAATGGGCTGCACTTGAAAGTTTGTGACCACCTAGACCCATTTAAAATGGACTTCTTGTCATTGGCCTGCTCACTTATAAATTTATTTTTTTGAATTATTCTTTCAATTCTATTTTCTTTTCAAACCTATTTCAAGTTCCACATAGAATTTTTAGGATGATGTGTTGCATTTAATAAATTTTTTAATAGATCATATTTATCTAAAAATTTTTCATGAACTGTATGTTTAATGAATATCGTATATTAAATGAAAAAGAAAGAAAAAAAAATGCAAATTCAATGAATGGGTGTGCACAATCATAATGGTTGGCAATAAATTATAGCAATTGCGTCCAAGATTAGCACACATTTGATTCTTCGGGCGGTTCAACCTTTTAAGTCCATCTCCTTCTTTTTTACTTTTTTTTTTTTCTTCTTTTAATTTTAATGGGAAAGAATTAAGAGGTCTTAATCTAACAAAAGAGTTAATTTGGCACAAAAAAAGTTAAATATATCAAAACAAAACTGTTAAAACACAATTAAATTATCCACAATTGAGTCTATCCAATTTCTGTATATGTGGATGTGTTAATTCTTCTTTATTTAATTCATCCAAAAGACGAAATTTTACAATTAAAAATATTATATATATATATATATATATATATATAATTAAATTGAGTGTGAAAGAGTGTGTCCAATATTCATATATGTGAGTGTGTTAATTCATTTCTTCTTTATTTAATTCAATTCAGCCAATAGAAGAAAGTTTGCTCACAAGATGTCTGGTCAGCAGCAGGAACGCGAGGAAGCAAAAGCCCATCAGTATTGTTTGCCATGACCACTGCACAAAGAAAGAAACTAATGGGATTACCATAAAATATCCAGTCAAAATATATATTTATCCTTAATTACTAGATTTTAATTACGCTGCTAAAGATAACTTTTGAACCCCATATCATTGAAAAATTAAGAATGTAAGAAACTGTTGCTACTTCAATAAAGATCCATTACTTAGTTCTTCCTCATGCAAGCAACTCCAAAGCATACTGGTTTTTTCTTTTTTTTTTTTTATAAAGTTTAAATCATACCTCATTGGTTGTGTGAAAAACGGAGCTCAAAACTGGGACCAAACCCATCTCTGTGGTGAAATGGGTGATTCCTAGGAAGCTTTTAAGCTGTTGCAGAGACACAATAATGGCTGATCCAGCCATGAATCCGATTAGAGTAGCTTTTGAAAGAAATTCAATAACGAAGCCTAGCCTGCAGCAACGATGTTCATGCCACACATTGTCAATTAAGCAGATTAAAAATAATTGAACAGAGAATTTTTCTTTTTTTCAAAAAAAATGATATACCTTAGAAATCCTAAGGAAGCTTGGAAAAGGCCAGCAAAGAAGGCAGAAGAAAAGGCAAGTTGAAGAAACAAGGGGGGGTCTTGTGTAGGAGACACCTCTTGCCTGAGCATTGATCCCAGTATCAGGGAAGCAATTGAAACTGGCCCCACTGCCAGGTCCCTAGAGCTTCCAAAAACAGCATACACAAGTGGAGGAACAAAGCTTGAATCTGCATTTAGTTATAAAATAACAATGGGAAACACAAAATCCAATTAAACAATCTGTCTTGTGGCTTTAAAGAAACATTGCACACATTAGAATATCAAAAGAACAAAGTAAAAAAGTGTTCTACAATTATGTATACTCACATAGGCCTACTATGGGCGGTAAACTGGCAAGCTTAGCGTAACTAATGCCCTGAAAGAAGATTGAAACATCAAGGAATATTGTGCAACAGTTAGAGATGAAAGTTAAGAACAAAAATATATTGTTTTCATCATTTTAGATATATACATTAAACATAGAAATTAAGAAAAAGTGAAAAAGCAGCCTGTGGAATGGCCAAGCTTGCAATGGTAAGGCCAGCAATGAGATCTGATTTAAAGTGCTGGAAACTGTAGTTAGGACCCCATTGAAGAATGGGGAAAATATACTGAGCACCAAGTATCCATTTCTTGCTAGTTGGCTGCCCTTTGAATTGGCGCAAAGGGTCATCAGGGAAGAAGGTTTCTTTGAGTCTAGCCTTGAGCTTCTGTGTGGTGCTTCTATGGGGTGGTGAAGCCACTTTGTGCGCCTCCATGGGTGCTATTTCCAGGGAATGAGAGGGCAAGTTATTGCCGGAATTTGGCTCCATCGTGTAGGAATGACAAAGAAGTGACCAGAAAAACTTCTCTTGGTTGGTTGGTGTGATTTGTGTGATCAGCGTCTCCAATTTATGTATCTCGAGGCCATCAATCAACTTCTCAAGAGAACTCTACTAAGCATGGCAGTACATGTCCATTTGGCACCAAGAAAGAGGGCGAGAGTGGTCCCTATCAAACAGTAAAACACTTGGAATTAGAAATGAAAGGAGACATGAATAGAGAGAAATAAATAGATGAGAGTAAGACTTATGTGATACTTAAATTTTATATTTTAAAATATAATTTATTTTTATTTTAAGTTCTAAGTTTTCAGCATAAAAATATATAATATACAATAAATATTATAAAATGTATATGCTATTGTGCAAAAAGTTTAAAATTTAACTTTTAATGACTCGTGCATATTATTATTATTATTTTATTTTTACAAATTTTACCGTTCTTATTGCACATAAGGTGTTTTTGGGTGAAAAACTTTAATTTTAAAAAAAAAAAAATCTATTGGTGAGGCCCAGAAGGCCACATCATTTCAGCCCCACCTTTATCCTTTTTTTTTTTTTTTTAAATTATGTTCATGAATATTTTTTTCTTGATATAATAATAGTACAGATATTATTATAATAGTGACAAAATTGAGTTAATGAAGAGAATAAAAAAATTAAAGAAGTTGTATTATTTTAGTAATAAATATGTCCAAATGTGCTCATTTGTTTGTCCTTTAATTGCTTCCTATAAAAAAAAAAAATTGGATATAAATTTAAAAGTTATACCATTTTAGTATGAAAATGCATCTTACATTGGGTGCCAATTAATACTTGGTTTGCTACAAAGATTAGGGAAGAGAAAAATAAAAATGAGTCGAGTCGAGTCTTCTTCCATTTTTTTTTTTTTAAACACCGGTTTTTACGTTTCACAAAACTATTTAAGCGTTTCTTATCTCAGCTAAGTCCCCTTAACTGTGTTTTTTTCCTTTCTTATATTTAGTATTACGTTAATTTGTCTAGAAATGAGTCCGATTACGTTAATTTTTTAAAAAAATAACCAGTCAAAATTACTTAAAAATTATTATTTTTGCTGGAATATCTGAAGAATATGCCAAGAAGGCATATTCTTGGCAGGTCCATTTTTCTGCGACATACAGTTTTGCTTGGCCATTGAACGATGGTGCACTTCTCTAAGCCGATTATGCATTTTATGACTAAAATTGCTTCCTATTAATTGATGCAGCTTCAGAGACGAGATTGGGGAGGCAATTGGGACAGTCGGTTAAGTATGCAAACATGTCATGGCGCGTTCCATTTCAGTGGCTAGCCTTGCAGTTTTGTAATAAACGAGGACAGCAGTCCAGGGCTCTCTCTTGTCAATTTGTGCATGCAAGGGGGTTTTGTACTATGGTCCACTAATCCTGTATTTACGTAACAAATCTCTTTTCCTTTCTAAGACGGATGCGTTACAGAACACATGGTCAGTGATTACATCAGTTCACTGAGAGAACAACTATTGTTAGAAATTGTAAAAATCAAACTCACTCCTGCATTAGCATGAATTCTACAATTGTGAGTCATGCTAATATGACTAAAAAAAAAAAAAAGATAGATGGACAGGGCGAGGTAAACATGGGATAGATGAGTCCTGTGAACAAAAATTATTACTATTATTATTATTATTATTATTTTGTTGAATTTTAAAGTTTTTTATGCCAAAAATATGTGATAGAATGTGCAATGAATTATTAAAAAAAAAAATAATCGGAATCATGATATAAATTGTCAAAATCATATCATCATGCTCGCCAGGCTTTTGTTAAAAACTTTTTCGTTCTATCTTCGAATCTTAATAATTTTATATTGCAAGTAGTGATCTAAAGTAATAAAAAAGAAGTTGGCGAAACGTCTAGAGATTGTAAATATCGAAACTGTGACCTGCCCCGAGGAGTCCCAATCGCATAGAGGGAAACGATAATTAGCCACATTAAAGAAGAAATATCTAAAACCCTGTAAACCCTGTTTTCCAATCGTTGAGGCTCACGTGGAAAACTATTTATTCCCAGTAACATAAAAAATTATTTCAGAAGCCCAACGAGCCACCTGAAATTGGGAAATGAACTCGCAGCATGCACTTATAATGTACAACATAGAGTATCGCTTGGATCTACAAAGATGTTTGTTCGGTCTGCAAGGAAAGAAGCCTCATTTTCTTGTGTTCTAAGGTTCTACCCTTGCAATAAGCGTTAAATCTTGAACAAACCTGATTTGGACGGTCAAAAAGAGTGACCGATCAATTTCTCTTCAAATATAGTTACATGTTCTGACTATGAAAATAAGTGAATACTCTTAAGTGTAGAAATCCCACTATATATGTTTAATTTGACAATTAATTATTTATATTTTAAGTAATTGAAAATGTTAACTACCAGTTCTCCCTCTATATATACATGCATACAATAGTAATTAAAATTTCGTGTAAAATAATGTGAAAATTTTGCTATAATTTGAAAGAAAAATAATGAATATTAAGAAGTGATTTTTATAAATGTCTCTGTGGCTTGCGTATATTGAATCAGCTGAGACATCAAAAGGCAAAAAAAAAAAAAAAAAACAATTTGAGCCAAAAAAAAAATTGGCAAAACGCGGCAATTAAGGATCACAAGCGGTTGAGAGAAGAAACGGACAAAAGTAATCATTTGTTTTAGAAACTAAAGCAATGTCAATGTAAAGACATAAGGTGAAAGCGAATAAAAAAAAAAAAGTGACAACAAATTAACGACAAGTTTTTTGTCTTTGATGTGCTTATCCTCATCTTCTTTTTCATCTACTTCAAGCCACTCAGCCATGTATATCTTCTTTGTCTGGTCACGCATCTTTGACATTGGATACTTGTCGCATCAAATGTGGTATTTAAAACATGGTGTGTAAGCACTTCTTTGTGCTTTATTACACCTACAAGTGAACATTAGGTATGCAAAAATGTTTGAGTTAAATTTTATTTTATTTATCATATTTATCTATCTTATATTTATTTATCAGGTATTCGTGCATATAATCGAATTCATACATATAATAGATGATTTTTCTTTATATTATCATGATAATTAGTTGTAATTATGTATAAAAAAATAAAATTATGATAATAATGTGATATGTAGTTATGCGTTTGTCCCTCGTCTATTCAACCACGGGTGAAATGTTAACAAAGATCTGAGCAAACATAGGTTAACAAAAGATTGTAGGGTTAAAATTAAATAAGAGGTATCACAGCATATTCATGAGTACACAATGTTCTAGACTTGTGAGTATCTCTATCCTGAGAAATCTCATCAGTGTTAACAAGCCACAGGGAGCATGACAGACATGTCCCATATCTTCTCCACCGCCAACACCACTACAACCCAGTTACATTGTTCTCCACAGAATAAAAAGGTTCCTTGGCCCCTTCACTACTTTTTATGGGATATGGTTGACATTGAAAGGGCCACATTTCCTATTGATTAAGGACCACTTTATGTCATCCTAAAAGCATAGCTACATATGACCCAATCTTTTTCTTTTTGGCGTATTAAATAGGAGGTAGGTATATTACTCCACATTTTTCACAGTGAATTTTGTGCTCATCGTTACCACACACTTCCAGAAGAACTCTGGCCACGCTTGGTTGAATCTTGGGTGACCTTAGCGATTGAGACAATAAGATGCGGATCTGCCACCCCAATTCAAGATTATGATAGTGTGATTTGAATTCTTGACGTAGACCCCAAAATCAAATTCCTACAAAATGTGGGTTTTAATTTCCATATATAAAAAGTATCAACACTGATATGAGATACGTTCTATTTTCCTAATTACATCATTTGCTTAATTGATGCAATTATATCATCTAATTATACGTGTCACAATCTCATGCACACACAGGTCACTCCCCACCCTACTGGCTTAATGAAATGCAATTCAATTAATGCTCATGCAAACATTTATTTGCATAGTAATTACATATATAATGCACAAGATAATAATACAAATATTTTTTTATTTTATTAAAAAATTTATTAAATTATAAATTAAATAATAAAAAATATTTCTACTCGAGATTTTCACATATCTAAACAAGATTCATTTACCTATATTTTAAGTTTTAACAAATGAGCTGGACTTGAAAAAATTTTAAGTCCAACAGGAGCGGCATTTTCCAAGCCTAACACAATCTCTCTACTTTATCGTTTCCTTGTTTTCAGCTTTGTTTGAGCTTACATATGATTATTTTGCGATCTAATTACGAAACAGTTCGATTTTTTAGTCTCAAATCTAGAAATCAAACCCCACTTGTTACATAGGAGAAAAAAAAAAAAGAAAAAAACAAATTTGAGTGCCATTTGAGCCACGGATTGGTATCGTGGTATCTTGACTAAAAAGCATAAAAATCATGTTGTTACTTGCCACCAATTATTGTAGCCTTTTCCTTTATTGGCCTAAAAAGCTTCCCCCATTGCAACATGGCATCGTGTGTTTGGAGCGTTGCCCTTGTGTCTCACTCATGTAAGGTGATGATGATTCCTCCTTTTGTGAAATCACAACGGCCGTGGGGTCAAATGGTCAGAGTTTATTTTCACGAGGCACGTAATCATTTCAGTCAGTAATAGCCATATCACTTGTGGGCAGTGAGACTTGAATCCAATTGTGTAGTTTATGCCTACCAAGATAGCAAAATGCAAAGACTTGCCTAAACTTAATAATAATAATAAATGAAAATTTTTACTGAAAACGCATCTAATCATGCAGGTAGAGCAAAGTAGTGGAAAATATTAAAAGGGGTTAGTTGGAATTTCAAAGATATGACTGAATTTTGGATGTGGATTATATATTCTAATCATCCAATGAAGAAAAAAAAAAAATCTGATCATATGTTCTTAACAATGCTGGTGTGAGGTTTGTATGGTTATTTTTTAGTGTTGATCAATTTACTTGTTTCACTTACACAAAAAAAATAAAAATAATAAAATAAAATAAAATAAAAATTTTCTGTTTCGTCATATCTGGATCTGCAGTCCTCGTTTACATTGGGCCAGGCTGATATAGGCCCGATTTTGTTCTTACAACCCTAACTGTTTGGTCCAACCACCTTGAAACCCTTGTTTACTAAAACCCTAGAGCCTAGAACCGTCTGTTCCATATCTGCTGCTTGCTGTCCTCGTACCCAGCGCCTCTGATCTTAAAGCCATAAACCCCACATAGAATCTGAGTGACCCAAAAGCAGGTTTCTGAGTAAAAATGGCAAAGCGCTTGATTCCCACACTCAACCGTGTGCTGGTGGAGAAGATTGTCCCGCCGGCCAAGACCACCGCCGGAATTCTCCTCCCCGAAACATCCACGAAGGTTTAACTTCATTTTTTTTTTTGTTTTCTTTCTTTGGGTTTTTTTTTTTTTTCTAATGTTGTTGTACATGCGAACGTTGTGTCTTGTTGTGTTGAAGATTGTACTGATAACTTTTGTTTTATGCTTAGCTCAACTCCGGCAAGGTGGTTTCGGTGGGTCCGGGATTGAGGACCGATGAAGGGAAGACAATTCCGACATCTGTCAAGGAAGGCGACACAGTGCTCTTGCCTGAATATGGTGGCACCCAAGTCAAGCTCGACGAGAAAGAGTATGTTTCTTTGCTTCTTTTTTTTTTAGTGTGTATGTAATTGTGTTTTGTTTCCTTGTTGACTTTTTTCTTGTCCTCTATTTATTTATTGACTGTTTTGATTGTTGGGTGTTTCTGTCCAGGTATTTTTTGTACAGGGATGAGGACATCCTCGGCACTCTACATGAGTAATTAGTTGTTGTTGTTGTTTGTCCATTGATTTATAAATGGACCGAACTTATGGGAATGAAAGTGAGAACTTATCCATCTGTTTCTATGCTCTGGCACTTTTCATTTTTTCTGCTTTGGTGATTGGTTGAACCATATCATATCATCGATTTTCAATTAATTGTACTAGAGCAATCTATGCTTTTAGATGGCCAAAGCAATCTGTGAGTAGTTTCAAAAATCTACTTCATTAACTTATAGAGTTACTCAATTGTGACCTTGAGTTCATGGACTAGGATTGTGAAAGCAATCTTGTGAAAACTAGAATAATTAAGTAATTCCCTGACCTACAATATAGGAGCCTCCTTGGGATGTCCTGTTTTTGGTAGAGAATTTGTGGAGCAGGATGCTAAATGGGATATCAAATGTATTGATTCATGCCCAAGATGTCCATTAATCAAATGGGAATTTACTATTAAATTTGGTGGCGGCATCTCATTATTTTGCTCTTAGGTCCAATTGGGACTATATTGAATTTGTGATGGGGCTTGCTTGTTAACTACTTAGCATGTCTTTTGAGGGGAGCTTTTTTCATGCTTGTTTCTAGTGCTGAGAATGGCTTAGGTTTATAGGCATCATTGTTGTTAATTAATTAGTATTTTGATACCTGTTTCCAATTCTCAGTGTGGTATTTGTATGGGCAACATTGTTACTAATTGATAGGAATACGTAGGGTGTTGGCCAGCTGAACAGCATTTTGCCTGCTTTTCAGCTTTACACTCTTACCGACATTCGAGTGATACGATACAAAAGTTGCTACTGAAGTTTTGACCGATGAATTTTTTTTTATTGCGAGCTAACAATTGGTTTCAGTTATTCTAGATTTTTATCAATCCAACCAAATATAAATGTCTGTATTCTTGTGGGTTTTCTTCAAAAGATATATGGATTTCGTGGAGGACTTTGTAGGAAGTTTGCACATGCGAATGAGTAATAGTCTTTTTCGTACTGTGAGCTTTATGTTTTTTTTTTTTCAACGCATGCGTGTTCGCAGTACTTTTGCCATATAGATTTAGGTGTGATGTTAAGGATTGAACATTCATATACAATCAGTGCAACTGCTAGATCATCGAAAGGAGCTAATGTGATTAAGCCATCATTCTCTCTTCCCTTACGTGTAAACTTACGAATGAAACTTACTAACCAGACATACCTTGCATTTGGTATTAGAAATAGATGAGTTTGGGACACCTCATAAAACTAATGGAGCACATGCTTGAGGCTGTTGAGTCATCTAGTGGGAATGATTTGGATTGACTTCTTGGTTCTTATTTTCTGAATTGCGGCCACGACTTTATGATTTGCACCTCCTGTGATTGTGGAGAGAAACAGACAGTGGAGATAGCTGGAAAATCGGTGAATTGGTTTAATTGTTGAAAGAGTTAATATTACATAAAATGAATATCAAATGGATACTGTGGTAGTTGGCATGTATTTTTTTTAATATAATAATTAATTGTAATTAATAATTATAATAAATTTGTATATGTTTCATATTTATTTATCTTCATAACTTTTTTGATGATGTTAAAATTGAAATCCTTTTTATGATTGATTTGAGATTATAAAAAATAAATTCAAAATTCTACTGTAAAAAATATGAGAATAGAATGATATGATTATGATTCTATTTGAACGAAATACTATTAAGATTTTACTTTAAAAAGAATTTAGCCCAAATATCATTAACTTTATGTATTATTATAAATGTAAGAACTTCTAATTAAAATTTAAATTTTAACAACCTTGGTTATATAGCAATAATACTGAGACTTTGGGTCAAAACTGCAATTGAGAATTGGTAGGGATCGTTGTTTTTGATGGATTAATTCTATTGATTGATTGAGGAAAGGGGTTAGGTGATGGGTCTGATTCACGCTTTGTTTTGGCACAAAATTGAAGTTGATGTTAATTTTGTCCCATTGTGCGAATGTTTGTGAAATAGATGAAGCGAATATCCAATCTGTCTTTACTCAGTGACGGCTTCTCAACTCGGCTGGCTTCTAAATAACACACGCAGACAGTTGCCCGGAGGAATGTGGACTGTTTGATGGAGTTTGTGTATTATATTATTATAATTATTAATTATAGATTTTATTTTTTAAAATATATAATTACAATTGAAAATAAAATTACATATAGTGGGTTTTATGGCCTAGCAGAAAATTTTTGACGGAACCGTATGGCATTGGGAAGTGTAGTGTTAGTGAGAGAAGAGGACATTCGGAGTATAATTTGTAATAAAAATTAAATTAAATAAAAAAATTTAAAATCTAAAATATATTTAGTATTAGTTTTAAGAATAATTTTTATATTTATAAATAATATAAATAATATTTCGGTATCTCAAATTGTAATAATTATTTTTTCAGAATATAATAAATTTTTTATTAATATTTATTTTAAATAATAAGATAAAAAATAAAATTAATTTTATTAATTTAATAATTTTTAAATAATAAAAAATATAAATTTTATATTTAAAAATTTTATTATTTTAACAATTAATTTATTATAAATTAACTTCTTAATAATCAAAAATAGTTAATCAAAAATACTTAATAATTTGAGTAATATAATCTATAAGATTTATATCAAAATTTTGATATTCATTTTCAATCTTTTTATTTTAGTCAATGTAAAATAAATATTATTTTATAAATATAACAAAAAAATTTATTTTTACTATAAAATATAAATTTTGTAAAATATATTTATGCAAAGTTAGAAGCAATGGCTGGAAATTGGCATAAGGTCGAAGCAATGGCTGGCAATTTGCATAGGGTCGCGGGTGTCGCATACTGTGTGGTTATTGTCGAGCTGTCAATGAATTGGGATCTAGCTAGCATCGCCCAAAAACAGCCCGATCGGGGTTTGAGAATTGTAATCGAAGAACCAAGATTTTTGTTTGCATTCGCAGAGACTTTGTCTTTTTTCATACCAATATTTATGCTAATCTGTCACCTTTGAGAACTGTAACGGACGCTTTTGTCATTAAAGCCATTTCCTTTTTGCAGAAAACTGTAAGCTCAAAACAATTTCAATGTTAAAGATTCAAATTCTCTTATTCTCTTTTAACCCCCCCCCCCCCCCCCCCCCAAAAAAAAAAAAAAATCCTTACGTTTCTGGAAAGAGGAAAATTCCATAAAGGACTCCCCCACATATTCTTTGCTTCCAAACACAACAGTACACATAAAAGACGAACGCACACGAGCAGAAGAGTGCACCTTGCGGTTCTCTTTTTCTTCAGTAGTTGGCGAGAATCACCACCATGCCATTTCTTGCGCTACACTACAAGCTAAAAAGGTGCTTCGTTTCCTTTTCCCTTGGGTCAATTTCTTGATTGACAGCCTCATGGCATACCATTAATTGTATTGAAATCTTTTATATATATATGTTATATAAAACGTTCTGAATTAGTATGAAATTTTTGTATATTGCATTAAATGTTTTTCCTTTTCTTTTTTTTTTTTTTTTTGGTCTATGAGTTCGTGCAGTCGTTCTCTTAATTGTATTGTGGGGTTGTTCTTGACTTGCGATAATAAAAGATTGACTGGGAGAAAGGATGGGTCTTTGCCCATAATAGAGCTGTTGGGAAATTTCTGTCAAGTTGACACATTGTATTACAATGTCCCATCCCTTGATTATCCAAATTAAATAGAAAAATATGAAGAATTTCAAAAGTAACCAATTCAAAATCTAAATTATTTATATTTTAACTCAATTGATTAGTTTAATAAATACAAAATCAAGACTTAGTGCTTGAATTTAGCCTATATAATAATTTTTATTATATTACATACTAATTAAATTTAATATATATAAAGAGTATATGTTTAAAATATAAAATTTTTATATATTAACATATAATGTTTATATATATATATATATATATATATATATATATATATATAAAATTAAAAATAAATTTTTTTATTTTAATAATAAGTTAAAAAATTTTTTTTATATTTTATAATATAAAAATTTTATATTATGAGATGATATGTAAATTAATTATTTGTTTAAATGTTTATAAAAATATTTAATAAATAAAAATTATTAATAAATTTTATTATTTATAGAGTTTATTTTTATGTGTTATATGATATAATGATTTAAAAAATTATTTTATTTTTTAAAAATTTAAAATAAAAATATTATTTTTTTAATAAATAATATTTTATTAAATAAAATTATTTATTTTAAAAAATAATATTTTATAATAAATTAAAATTTTTTAGTAATATATTATTATTATTATTATTATATTTATTTATTATCAATTTGCGAAACCAATCAAATCAAACTCGTTAACAACAAGGAGCCATCACCATCTACAATTGATTACTGCTCAGACTAAGAAAACTCAAGAAAACTTAATATTATTCTAACAGCGAGAACAACGAGGAAACCACCGCCACACACAAATGCACACAGAAAGCATTTTCCTATCCCCTTCCGTTTAGTTTCCAATAGCCTCCTGGCCAACCTACTCCCAACGGCACGTGCCCTCTCTCTCTCTCTCTCTCAAAAGCATTCAAACATAAAAGTTGAGGTTTGGGAGAAATCAAAAGACAGCACAGACGCACAGTGGAGCGCATGCAGAAAAAATTGGTTTATTATGCAAGAAGACGGCGTCGTAGCGGAGGCAGAGAGGCAGCTGCTGCAGGGATCCAAAAGAATCGATTGATTAATTAAATGCACCCTTACAGCCGGTCGCCGGGCAGCGCCCACACCACACCGTCACCACCGCAGTCGCCGCGCCGCTCGCCACGGTACCGCGGAAGGTCCAAGTCTGGCCGATTCACCCCGGCGCCTAGCGGGAACATTGCCCACCGCCTTGCTTGGCTCTTCCTCTCCGTCCTTCTTCGTCGCCAGGGGATTTTCCTCTTCGCCCCGCTTTTGTACATCTCCGGGATGCTGCTGTATATGGGAACGGTGTCGTTTGATGCCGTTCCGGTCATTAGACACAGGCCTGCTCCCGGTTCGCTCTATCGGAGCCCTCAGGTTTACGCCAAGCTCCGACCCGAGATGGATGCCGATAATTCCTCTGCTGATGCGGTGACTTTATGGCCCTTTTAATTTAGATTTCTATTTGCATCCTTTCTTTTGTATTTTTTATTTTTTGTTACATTAATTGGATTAATTGTTGGGATCTTCTGGTATTATAGTGATTGTGGTCTTAATGGAATAGTTGTTGGGCATTGGATTGGGTTTGAATCAGAGACGACGGAGTGAAATTGTAGTAATTGTTCTGCTATCAGCAATTGTTAGATCTTGCTGTTGCAACTGCACCAGAATTGCGCTAGTTTTTCTTTCATGGGAATTGAAAGAGAGGTGTCAGCATACTGCTGCTTGTTTCTTTCGTTTCTTTCAAGTTGATGGAGCCCAGGTTGCTTGCACGGTCCTCACTGCCGTGACTCCCACTTGAAATATGGAAATGCAGCTAGGGGATTTAAACATGGGACCAGGAACCTAACCTACACAATCCTATGTTTGCCTTTCCCAAGAAGCTAACCATGGGTAGTTGCCATTCTGTGTTATTTTACGAGACATACTTAGTCCATTGTCAGATGTGATGGTTCTCATACAATGGAAACCATGTTAAATAGAACAGCCAGCTTTAGAATAACTTGAAAGCTATGCTTAAATCAATTGATTGGTGCGGCAATATTCTGAGGATATCTCTGTAGCCAGGTGAGAGACTGAATGGGGCGTAGAGTTAAGGTAATTTGAAAATTAGGTGTCCTATTCATATTTTCTACTCGACTGATTACTTACAGACTTACAGTCAAGTGTGGTAAGTTGTCGGAATGATTGGTGAAATAACCTGAGAGTTTCTTTCTAGCTTGGAGGCAGCTGAAAACATTTAGGGATATCTTTTGAATATCTAATGCACCCTTCTTATTGTTAGATTAAATATCATGCTATGATTGTAAACTAAAAAAAAAAAAATTATCCTTTCATTTACTTCAAAAAGATATATTTGTGTGCTGAGTATAGATTATTTTTATCAGAAGGCAAATGAAATTGGTCCCTAATTCTTTTTCAATGTAGTATTGGTTCTGCCATAATACCCCTAAAATTATGTGCACGACAGTGCCTTCATACAATAGGGTTTTCTTCATTTTAGCTTCTTGTACTCAATTACAGTTTAGAACATTTGTCTGTTCAGAATTTAATAGTTTGATTTTTCTGTTCAGGACTTGAATTATTTAATTATCTTGCATCAGATTCTATGTTTGTGGCATTTTTTCTTTGCACTAATTACTTACATAAGAAAAAATAATTCATTGTAGTTATCTACTGTGTGGAAGAATGGATATAAAGGTGGTGTGTGGAGACCATGCGTAACCAAGTCTTCAGGAGGTATGAACTATGTTCAGGAGATAATATAGTATTTCATGTGCTTCTGAAATAGTTTGTATCATGTCTGTTGCAAATGCAGCATATGACTTTGTCATGCCTATAGGTCTTCCATTCTTGGATAACTATTTAACTACTTGAGAATGTGATTCTGAAAATTCTTCTCCTACTGCTTCATTCTATAAGCAAAAAATTTGGCTGGACTTCATTTGTAAACAATAGCATCTGTTGATATGGCCAATGAACTTTATTTGCTACCCATATCAAGCTCCATTGATGTATAATCGAGGACTAACATTTTCCACATGGGCAACACCTTAGTTGCTTTAGCTGGTTATTGAAAGTAATTGTTGGAATGTTGGAAAATTACTTTATGTTTTACTGGTCTTTCATTCACAGTGGATGAGAATCACACATTGTGGGGTTTGGAGAAGGGTCACAATGGAGTAACCTTACTATTACACTGAGGCTCACCCTTCTTTATGTTTTACTGGTATCTACTATTATTTCAAGCTGGTTGTAATTCCCCTGTTCTCTGCTCCAGGGGACTTGAATCACCACAGAAACCCCTCATATATAAAAATTGGTGGGGCCAAATAGGTGGTTATTTATTATTTGTTGTTACCTGTGTTTTCCATTGTTTTCAGCAAGAAAGAAGAACGAGAAAAATTTTACAGTGGTTGTGAATAATCCTAAGCTGATTACTTTATCTTACAGTAAATATTGTCTTACATCCTTTACTTTTTCCTCCCCAAGCCTCACAGTTTGAGAGCCTTGTGCACTTGGAATGTTGTTTTATCACTTATCTTTTCTTTTGTGTTGCAAATATTGGTCTATTGTCATGGTTAGTTTCTATGTCTATCCATATTCAGTTGTGATTGTTGTGTTTATCCTGGTAGGCTTGCCGGAATCAAATGGTTACATATATATTGAAGCAAATGGTGGTCTGAATCAGCAGAGGACATCGGTTGGTCTCTGTTTTTTGTTTTACCTGTTTATACTTTAAAATGCAACTTATTTTTTTGTAACTGCAGATTATTTTGTTATTTGAAATTGTTGACTAAATCAGCAAAATTATTTTTGATTTGCAGATAGGTAATGCAGTTTCAGTGGCAGGTTATCTTAATGCAACACTTCTAATTCCAAATTTTCATTATCATAGCATCTGGAGAGACCCTAGGTTAGTCAGCAGCATATCTTTTATGCACTGTTTTGGGGTTGCCTGCATATACTAGCTTTTTACATTCAATTAAAGGACACTTCTAATCCCAAATTTTCACTACCATGGCTTCTGAGGGAGGTTACTCAGCAGCATATCTTTTATGCAATGTTTTGGGGTTGCATGCCTATACTAGCTTTTCACATTCAATAAATGAAATTGCTGAAAATAGTGTGGTAGGCTTAGCAGTACATGACAGTGGGAAAATACAGAAATTTATCTATCTTTTGAATTAAATAGGAATAAGATGTGGTGATGATGCATTCTCTAGTTTCCATCTGATAGATTGAGCTGATAAAGGCCATCTCACTTTAAATTTGCTATTTTTTGGGTAATACATGACCTGACTATCCTAGACACCTGTGAATTGACCAGTCAATTGCCTATATTATCTGTCTAGGCTTCATGGTGACATGGCACAACTACAAAGAGAATGCTTTTGACTGACTTCATTAGACTGCTCCAATGTAATAGTGAATACAACATTTCAATATATATTTTTGTGAATTTTCCTTCAATTTGTGACATTTCACACATGAAGATGATAATTTGATCTTTGGACTCTCAATTAAGGGCTACTTAACACGTGATTTCATCCCAATAAGGACAAGCTGCCAAAAGGATTAATTTGGATTAGTTTGGTGATATTTGTCTGTTGCCTCTCTCAAGCATTTGGCAATGGTTATGTGATCATAATGCAAATGGGATTTTTTTTCATGGTTTTCTACTTCACAGTTCATCAGAATTTCTTTCCTTAATTGATAACATTTTGGAGCCTAATATGTTTCTTTTTCCCAAATTGACAAAAGTATTTGACATTCGGTTTTTACTCTTCCAGCAAATTCAGCGATATCTATGATGAAGATTATTTCATCAGTACCTTGGAAAATGATGTACGGATAGTTGATAAGATTCCAGGGTATCTTATGGAGCGTTTTGATCATAACTTGACCAATGTCTACAACTTCAGAGTAAAAGCATGGTCACCCATCCAGTACTATGGAGATGTTGTTCTCCCAAGGCTACTAGAAGAAAAGTGAGTGATGGAACTATGTTATACTATCATACATATTTTTCTTGTTTTAACTTCCTTATCCTTCCTTCCTTCTAAATAGCAAGTATTTTCATAATGGGGTCTCCTCCCATCGCTATGCATCCAGAAACATGATGTATTCTTTCTAAGTTCTGCAGTATCTCCTTTATAATTGATTTCAAAGAATAGTTTTGGGCAGTCTATTCGGTAGTTTTATGGATGGTTTTCAAACAAAGGCCTGTGTGCTTGTGAAACTTATTAAAATTAAATTTCACACTTAAAATCAAATCATTTTGATGTTTGGTTTGCAGATCTCTGTGTTGAGAGGTTTATGTCCATACTGTCATCATCTTAGCTTTGCGTTCTCTTTTACTTGGGTACTTAGCATGGATTACACTATGTTCATTTGTGGTGATTGGTCAATAAATTACAGCAAGTGTTTGTGAATATGTTAACGCAAGGCATTGTTTTCTGATCGATATTGCAGGGTTATAAGGATATCTCCTTTTGCAAATCGCTTATCATTTGATGCTCCTCCAGTTGTCCAACGGCTTAGATGCTTGGCAAACTATGAGGCTTTAAGATTTGCAGGTCCCATATTGACTCTTGGAGAAACTTTGGTTGCAAGGATGAAAGAACGCAGCGTGAATTATGGTGGAAAATATGTTTCTGTGCATCTTCGCTTTGAGGAGGTTAGTTCATTGGAGGAGATGTGTTTAAATTCGACTGTAGTTTAATTTGAATGTAAACAATGTAATTCCCATTTCTTCTGGTTTCTTTGAGATGTCCATATTTGTTTCTTATGCTTATCATCATTTGTAATGTACAGGACATGGTTGCTTTCTCTTGCTGTGTTTTTGATGGTGGAGAGCAAGAAGAAAGAGACATGATTGCTGCAAGGGAAAGAGGTTGGAAAGGAAAATTTACAAAGCCTGGTCGAACCATACGTCCTGGAGCAATCAGGCTCAATGGGAAGTGCCCGCTTACACCATTAGAGGTAATATGTTTTTTTGTTTAAAAAATATTTCTCCTTTCTACTAACTAGTGGTAGAAAAACTTAAAAATATCTTTATTTTTACACAAGTTTTATTACCATTTACACACAGCATCCTTTGTAATGTTACCCTATGATGTGTGAACTGTGGATAGTTGCTAATGCACATGAGTGTTCATTGAGATGAATTTGTGGTCCAACCGTCTAAGAAATGAGGGAGTCATTCCTATTTTTCTCATAAAAATAGTGAATGTTGCTTTTGTCCCTTGGTCCATTCCCTACTTTTGAATATAGGTAGTTTAGATGGCTGTTAATATTGCACTGTATTAGAGTAATTATGTTGTAGTACTCCCAGAGATTAATAGACCTGTTTTATACTGCTCCACTGGTGCTAAGGTTATTGAGCATATGCAATTTCTATATCAATCTAGTTGTTGTATGCTATGCTTATTTGAACTGTATGATACTGTCTAATTTGTCTGTCAGAAGCATTTCAGTGGTCTTTACTCGTGTTTTTCACCGAGAATATGAGGCATATCGTATCTAGGAATTGGCTGTCTTTGTGTCAAGTATTTTGTGACTTAGAATTGTTAATTGAAAAACCATTCATTGCAGCCATTAAAATGGGCAATTGGTTGATGGAAAGATTATATTAGAGTAATTTACTGTCTCCTACTCTCTTGTACCTGTGTGTGGATTTCGTATCGATACTTCATGGCATGACTTTTGCTCTGATATTTTTTCCATTTTTCAATCCTCATCAGGTTGGGTTAATGCTTAGGGGAATGGGTTTTGATAAAAACACATCCATATACCTGGCATCTGGAAAGATATATAATGCGGAAAAATATATGGTGCCACTGTTTGAAATGTTTCCAAATCTGCAAACTAAAGAGATGCTGGCATCAGAGGAGGAACTTGCTCCCTTCAAGGTCTGGAGAAGTTTGTGATTTGATTCTTCTTTCTTTGGGCCTGTCTTACTGGTCATTGGTTTGACTTGGTTTGCTTCTTTCAGAACTATTCTTCAAGGATGGCTGCTATAGACTATACTGTTTGTCTTCACAGTGAAGTGTTTGTGACAACTCAAGGTGGCAATTTCCCTCATTTTCTGATGGGTCATAGAAGATTCTTATATGGTGGACACTCAAAGACAATTAGGCCAGACAAGCGAAAGCTAGCAGTGCTTTTGGCTAATCCAAATATTGGGTACGCATTTCTCCATTGTCTTAAAGTTATGTTGTGATAATGACCAAGAATGTCATATTGCACGAGTGAAAATGGTATGGAACAAGGCAATGTTGGTTAGTATTTAAGCCACCAAAGATGTGTTTTATCCTTGAAATGGTCTTCCAGATCTTGCTGTGCTACTCAAAAGTACCTGCTTATAAAAATTAAAGGTAGTGTCATTTTATTGGTTCAGAATTGCAGACCCTAGATCACCCTTTATCACTTAGAAAAAAAAAAATTTGAGTAGTTTATATGGTTAAGCCAAGCTAGCTATTGTTAGATGGACCAGCTTAACCAAGCAAGTTATTATTAGACCAACAACTAGGCTGGGGGCACTACCAGGAGTGAAACGGAAATAATGGTGTATCTTTCCATCATTTTCAGATGGAGGAGCTTTAAGCGGCAAATGTTGAATATGCGGTCTCACAGTGATTCCAAAGGATTTGAACTCAAAAGGCCAAATGACTCGATATATTCATTTCCATGCCCTGATTGCATGTGCCCTACGAACAGAACAGAAAATTCAAGATCTTCATCAGCTACGTGATCTGCTCTATGATATATATTGACACTTGCTTGTACTTGTGAGCACACATTGCTGCTGACCCCCAATTTTGTGTGACCTAATTCTTTCATTTTTTCCCCCTCTATTGCGGTGAGAGGGCATCATACCCTTTGATTTTTGGAGCTTCAAGGATTTATGGAGGTCGCATTCATCTGATCGTTTCTCATGATCTGAAAAGTGTGGAAACTGCATCTTTTTTGCCCATGATGCCAGAGAACACACAAATAATGTTCTTTCACCGCACATCTAGCCTTGGCGTGGGATTTAACCGAGCATTGTTTTCATGCATGCTGCTGCAGCTGCTGTATCTAACAAGCTGTAACATCACACCAGATTCTTTGGTACTCCGTAGAGTGTTATTTCTGGGGCCTGTAAATTTTACATGGAGCTTGTCCCACATGTAGAAACAAGATGAGGATTGTGTACATTTATCAGAAAATAGTCATCGATTTTTTTCTCTTACATTGTTGTTCTGCTTATCATTTCAGGCACTTTATGTTAATTATGCTGTTTGTTTCCTTTTTCTTTAGGATTTGATCATGGGGAATATGATTCGGGGTTGTCTACCTCTATCTCATAAATCCTTAGTTCCTCCAAGTTAGGGTTTCCTAGTCAAGCAAGCTAGCTAATGCCGGATCTTGCAAACATTTAATACGAGTGTTGAATTGGCAAAAATGAAAAGGAGAGTTTTTGTGAGTATAGGGAAAATATGTGCTTCCAAAAATTGGTTTTGCGTCCTGTCTATGTTGATGGCTGCAAAAATTAATGTAGTTTTTCCTTGACATGATTAAATAACCATATGCATTTATCAGGAAAAAAAGAAAAATGATCATATGGAAGAACAATCAAATGCAGCTGTAAAGGATAGTGCTAGATAGCCATTTGCATTTTATGTGTTAGATAAGCAGAATCCTTAAAGTAAGTCCTCAAAATTTTCAGTTGCTAGCACTGGGAAGTGCAGTGCAGAATGTGCATCAGCAAGCTTAGGAAAATGGTTTATCTCCATTTTAGGATTCTCTTAATTTTTTGTAGGAAAATATTTTTTTACGTTCAAATAATAAATATCTTTTATTAATAAATCATGACATATATAATAATAAAATATTATTTTTTTAATTATAAATTTTGATTTGTGTTATTTTTTATTAATTATATATAATTTATAAAAAAAAAAAAGTATATTTATATAGTTAATTTTCTTTGTTATATAAGTCAATGTCACATTCTATGATGTATACACAAGATACAAGAATGAATACACAATATGATACAAGCAAGGTAATAAATTTGTCAAAAAATTATTATATAAGTATAATATAAATATAAATATAATTATAATATATAAACACATATTTTTATGTATATAATTTAAATATATTTAATAAATTTAATATTTTTAATATATATTTTATAAAAATATAATAATAATAAATAATATATATTAATTTTTTTAAAAAAATTTTTATAAAAATATATTATATATATCACGTGATATTTATGTAATTATAAATTAAAATATTTAATATAATAAATAAAATAATTTTTTTTTTTATTATTATATTATAAAAAATATATTTATAAAAAAAAAATATATATATATATATATTTTAAAAATTTTAAAATTAATTTAATATATATTTAATATATATATATATATATATATATTTATTAAATATATTTTAAAAATTTTATTATATTTTATAATAAATTTAATTTATAAATTATATAATAATATTAATAATATTTTTTTTTTCGTATAAAATTAAATTTTTGATATTTAATTTAACCGTCATACTTACCATTTAAATTATATATATTTTTTTATATTTATAATAATAAATTTAGTAATATATTTTAATATAAATTTTTTAATATTCAATTAAACATGAGTTAACGTGCAAGAAAACATACTTAAAATTGAAATTTTAAGTTTCAAGAAAATTTGTGTACGGTATAAGATGTTCTATCTATAATATGAAAATATTTTGCGTTGATTGCGATCACGAAGGATTTTCCGAAAAGAAATAAAAAAGAGCAAAAAGCAAAGCAGAAAACGGTCATGGCAGTCACCGGAACCCTCACCGCCGACCAGTTGCACTTCTTCAACACTCAAGGTCGGTCTTCTCTCCCTTCTCCCTCTCTTCCACCTTACTTTTATTTTCAACGATTTTTCATATTATTATTATTAATTTTTTTCGGAATAATAGGATATCTGGTGATTGAATCGTTTGCGCGTTCCGAGGAGACGGAATCAATGATGAACAGAATGGACAAATTACTCGCCGATTTTGACTCTTCCACCACTTCTTCCATCTTCTCCACCAAAAATCAGGTTTTTTTTTTAATTAATTCCCCCTTTTTTTTTTCATTTATACATTTGTCAATATAATTAATGTTTCTTGTACTTGCATAAATAGTAATATACTTTTTTTTCAAAAAAATTTTTTTTTTTTTTTTTTTTTTTTTTTTTTTCAGCAACAAGCGACTGATGATTACTTCTTCGAGAGCGTGGAGAAAATTTCGTTCTTCTTTGAAGGTAATTTATGTGGTATTAGATTTGCAAATTAGTAAAAATTTGGGGCTTTTCTTTAAATCAAAAAGAAAAGGGTGCGAGGCATGGTTTATAGTGGGTTCTAATGCAAATTGATGTGAGCTATCCAATTTTTGTTGTTTAGAATTTTTTTTTATTATTTTTTTAAAAATATTTGGCAGAGAAAGCATTTGGTGATGACATGAAGTTAAAGCAAGCGAAGCAACTCTCAATAAACAAGGTTGGCCATGGTAAGCGCATTCTAAAGTTGTAAGCTTATTATTTGGATGTTGTAAAATCATCTTGGAAGTGAGATTTGTTGCAGCAGCTGAAGGCACAATGGTGATAGATGTTCCCTTGGCTCTAATCTTAAGGACTTGGTGTGTGCTTGTTTGTGCAGCTTTACATGAGCTTGACCCAGTATTTAAAAGCTTCTCTTCCAATGAGAAAGTTTCAAGTTTGCTCTTGTCATTGGGTTACAAGAGGCCAGTGGTCATTCAGTCCATGTACATCTTTAAGGTATTACATAATCAAACCTACTCTACTACTATTGGATCATTAGGGAAGATGGGTTTGCATCTTTATGACAATTGTGTCTGCCTATTCTTATTTCTTGAAGCCTAGATTCTAAGAAGGCACCAAAGGTTAAGTAGCTTATTATATTTTTGCCCTTCACATTCTGCTTTTTCAATATTAATCCTCTGATGGTCATAGTCTTCTGTACACTAGAAGCTGAGTATTTGCTTCAAATAAGCAGCTTACTGCATAACCGATCTTGATGTAATTGAAACCATTTTCTTTCTGAGTCTTCATTTTGAATGTAATAAGGCAAGGCCTACATTGGGATGTAGCTTGAAGGCCAACCCAGGGAGGTTAATTTGGAATGAAGTTGGGCTTTTGTTTCTTCATTTTATGGATATATCTTAGGTTGGATTTGCTAACCACAACTTTGGACTACGTGTTAGACTTCATACACAGCTGTCGACTGCCTTCTTTATTTGGATGTGAACAGATACAACAATGAGAGACAACTGTGCTCAATTTTATACATCAGTAACCATTGTCACATTTTCGAATTTTACTTCAGATGATCTAAAACTGGATCAGCATCCTCTTTCTCTGGAGAAAAAAGAACAAAAAAGAATAGTGGGTTGATATCTTCATATTGCTTCTAAAGATCTAGGCTTCTTCTTCTTGTTTTTTTTTTTCAAGAAAATAATTGCCAAGGATGAATGTCTGATTTGTTGTCTTTTATGCGACCTTGCTGATGACCTTGGCACTTAATGCATATAGAAGTCCAAGAAAGACCTCAAAATTCACTAGTCAAAATGGTTATTTATAATTTTTAATTGTTTCTTTACACATGATTTTGAAATGTTTGCTTGATGCTATTTAGAAATGATCAACATGGTAACATATTTTTGGAAATAGACATGCTTTTACCAAAGTGTTCTCCTATTTCAATGCATGAAATAATCCTTGAACTTGTTATCCACAGCAACCAGGTATTGGGGGCGAAGTTGTTCCTCACCAGGATAACTCATTCCTGTATACTGAACCAACAACTTGCACAGGGCTGTGGCTGGCTTTGGAAGATGCAACAATAGTAAATGGTTGTCTCTGGGCCATTCCTGGATCTCACAAAAGTATCTTCTTGTTCCTCACCTCCTTGTACCTTATCCTTAGTGCAGATTAGAAATTGGAATGTTCAATATTTATTCATGTTTCCTCAATTTTGTTTCCTTTCAGATGGCCTGGTCAGAAGGTTTTTAAGAGGGGAGCAGGGCGTGTACTTTGATCGGCCATCCCCTTCATACAATCAGAAGGATTTTGTGCCCATTGAAGTCAAAGCTGGTTCTTTGGTTGTCATTCATGGCAACCTTATTCACCAGAGGTGAGTTAGAATATGTTGTATGGCTTTCTAACCATAGCAATGGAAGAGGGAATTTTATGTCTAGGGCTGATAGGCTCTTTTGCTTTCTCTCTCTCTCTCTCTCTCTTCTTGTGCATCACAACAGCTTTGAGAATAAGTCCCAAAAGTCAAGGCATGCCTACAGCTTGCACATGGTGGATACTGATGGCTGCAAATGGGCACATGATAATTGGTTAGTGAATTAATGCAGTTTATTTGCATGATGTGCCAGAAAAGGATTATTACTCAAGACTCTTGTCTGCATTTTTGACCTCATGGACACTTTGGGTTTTGAATTTTTGAAACTATTTTCCTTTCTTATACTAATCCTCTCTTGTTTGTATCTTCTCATAGGATTAGAAGAAAAGTGGAGCCAGAACCACTTTATGTTTCTTGATGTTAGCCTGATGGTTCCACCTGTAGTCTGTTCTCACATTCCGGACTTAATTGGCCTTCAGCTGCATTCTGTGATGCTTGCTCAATTTCAACCTTGTTAATTATAACAGTGAATGTGTATTTTTTTTATTATTTTTTATTGTTTGTCGTACTTAAAATAGATCATAATAAGGATAGATCAATGCCATACTCGTGAATTGTATATCTTACATGTTTTTAAAGGGAGTGTTGCTACTCCCTGTAATATGGTGAATGTGATGGATCAGTTAGCAACAGATTCAAGACATTGGCAGCTGTAGAATCTGCAGAACAATATGTTGCTACAGGGCCAATCATCCGGCGGCAGGCTAAGGTTTGTGCCATTCACAACTTTTCCAAGTATTTACTGGGAGCAAAGGGCATAAAACATAAATGGTCGGGGAGAGAAAATTAATTATGTCCCGTGCATTACCAGGTAGTATAAGCTCTATGCTATGGTTTCTAAATTCCAGTGCAATATACAATCAGGTACGGTGCAGCACTCTCCATTAACAAAGTATGGAATACTGGAAGAAAAGCATGTATTTTGATTAGCTCAAAACTCACTTCTAAAATTTACAAAATGTTTGCCACATTTTGCCAGAAAATAGTGGTCATGAGTTTTTATTGCAACTTATGAGTTTATTATTCAATGCAATTTTATAATCGCAACGGTTCTTGCGGTGTTACTAATAAACTCTCCTACACTGTTTTATATGCCATCAATTATTAATTGTTTTGTGATGAAATGCTCGGATCATATAGTTAATTTTGGATGCATAAATTATTGAAAAATAATCAACAAAATTATACAATGCTATAATAAAAATAAATTAATAAAAATAATATCATATTTGAAATTATAGTAATTATTTTTTTAAAATCTGATAAATGTTTTTGTTAATATACACTTCATGGATGAAATCAAAAGAACACCTCAATCCTTTAATTAATTCATCATAGACCTTTCTTAGATAAAATATGGAGAAGAAATTACTAAGGTATGTCATGGTAACTTTTGGGAGATATAAAATAATTATTTTTATATAATATTTTCAAATTTATTGCTCTTAAATGAATAAAAATGATGTAAAGTATAAATTATAATGAAATTAAATGATTAACATTATAATCGATACCAAACAAATAATAATTATATATATATATATATATATATATATATATATATATATATATATATATATATATATATATATATATAATCATGAATCGTAATGCATGTTTTTCTTTGACAAGAGTCACACCACATCATATTTTGTGTTGCCAACTTGAATATTTTATGCCATCAGATCATCCCCAAGTAGATGGTAGGCCTAACCTTATGACCTATTAGCGAATTATAAGCTTAAAACCAATGCATTTTATTTTATTTTTCTCTTAAAAAATAAAAAGGCAAGTAAAAAATGGTCAAACATTAGGCCCACAGTGGAACACTTTTTAGGACGGTCCAAAAACAGGGCTTAACTAACTGCCTAGCACAATTGGCCACCAGCCTCTAACGCTGGGGGGATAGGTGGGGATCCTAGCCTCCGAAACAAATTCATAATTGTGGGATTCGGGAGCTTCATGTTTTTTCTTTTTTTTTTTTTTTTTTTGGTTGTGCTGTGCATTCTCTTTGGTGTTTTTAAATTCGTTTTTTATTTCCCTCTAGCAATTAACAAATTAACTACTGACCATTGATCTGATGAAATATTAAAAAAAAGAGAAAAAGGCCCAGCTTATGAAATTTGCACATTATGTACCGAAAATAAAGAAAGAAACATTAGCCCAACAAAAATTGAATAGAATCAATGATGCATGTTTAAAAAGACTGTACATCTCTTTTTATGTAATCAATGGCCTACTGAACTTCCAACCACAGGGAGATAGAGAGAGAGAGAGAGAGCAATGATTTTTGTAGCATCATTGTTGATGTATTGACTAAAATTAGTTGACTTGCCAAATTCATAATCTACCAGTGTGTTTTTAATCTAATCAGAAAAATTAAGATATGTTTTCTTTCAAAATTTCGATTAGAACAAAGGAAAGTGCGTGTCTGTGTTTAATAAAAATTTTGTAATTAATTGATGGACTGGTTCAAACGTTGCACTGCTCCTCCTCCTTCAGAGGGCAACGAAGAGCATGCATACATTGATAACTACTTGACAAGCACATATCATGCAAGCTTGAATGCATTAATCAAATCCATATCAGATCATGATCGAGTCCTTCTCATTTCAGCTATAATTTAGCTGTCAATCTGCCATTGGCATTTATAGCTGCTTTTCTCTGAATACCGTAAATGTAATCGATGGTCATAGAGGCAGATTCTCTTCATTCTTATTTTGACCATGAAGTGATGATGCTTGGTCCCCTCACAAGCAACCACAAATGCTTTTCACCAAACAAATAAAACATGGAGTACTAAATTCTATACAGTATTGGCTTCTTTTTTTTTTTTTTTTTTTTTTTTTTATTCATTTTGTAATTTTATTAAAAAAAATCATTCAACATAATACGCACTTGTGGAAGCAATTTCATTGGGTTGGAAATATGAACAAAATTATTAAGCGAGACATAAAAGTAAATTATATATTAAATTTTATTATCTTTTATTGAGTTGAAAACTAAAAAAAAAAAAAAAAACTTTCATGCTTGTAAAAAATTAATAATGATTTAGGATATAAACTCTCCTAATCATAAAGACACTCTAGAAAACAACATTCAAACCTAAACTTTCGTACCAGACCCGTAAATAAATTATACATTAAATTTTTACCGTTAGCTTACGTTGTTTTTAACTTTTGGCTGTCATTTCTCAAAAAAGAAAAAAAAAAAAAAAAAATATATATTTATTTATTTATTGCTGTGCTATTACCCGGCCAGATCGACAGTCTTAGAATGATTTGACAATGCAGTAGAACATCATAAAGATTGTTAAATAATCCAACTTTCGATAGGTGAAAAGTACAAACTTGAATTTATTAAGGTCGTTCGTTTGTCTTGTATATATTTTACCTTTTATTATTAAAAACTTAATATTTACGTGTGACACCTAGTTGAATTGTTATGTACAACAGTGAGTCCTCGTGTGTGTGTGTGTTGAGTGAATTATAACTAGTATTGTTGTTAGATGCAGCAGAAAAGCATGCTCACCAATTTTAATTTACATGTGACTTGTGCATACAAGTCTCCTTTTCTATCTACTAAAGGAGAAGTTTGTCTGTACACTTTTGTTTTTTTTGTTTTTTTTTTTGGGGGGGGGGGTGTTAATTGACTCCAACTATAACTAAAACTTCAAAACTTTCAACTGTGAAAACGATATCAGTGCTATAGAACCCTGGTTGCTTGTGGGGTTTGTTTGTGTAATTGGCATCGCTAATAGCGGCAGATGTCAAGATGCATGTTGCAGAAATTTGACATATCGAAGCCAAAACAGTATTGATAGAGGACAGACAGAGAGGCAGTAATAGGAGCAAAAATGCAAGGGGCAATTGCATCAGCCTAAAAAGAAATGAACACTAATTAGATCAGAAAGAAAAAGCAAACCCCTCGAAACTAGGTATATATAATAAATTAACAAAGCTCCATAAATATTATAAGAGTAACACTTATGCACAACTTGCTGCAACATGAAGCAATGTATACATGTATAGTACAACCATGTTATCAAAGCAACCACACTTTTCTTTCTTCCATTATGTTTTTCTTTCAATTAAATTCGAATAATGTGCTCCGGAGACAACGGCTATTAATGCTGGCCAGACCCACCTACGACACTCTCTTCAATCAACAACAGAGAGGGTAAAAGAAACAAATGCAATGGTACAAAACCAAAAAATAAAAGCACAAATGCCAAAAATAAAAAGGAAGCAAAACCAAAGCAAAGAATTGTGTGGTGTGTGTGTGTGTGTGAGAGAGAGAGAGAGAGAGAGAGAGAGAGAGAGAGAGAGAGAGAGAGAGTGATAAGTGTAGTAAAAGGTGCAAAGCCCAAGGATTTCAGTGATATAAGTAAGAAAATAATAAGAAGGTTCCATAAATCAAGGGTCAAAATATCATGTGACTAGACCCATAAGATGAGGAGCACCTAAAGTTGAAAACCTTTTTCCCATTCTAGCCAAGCAACTCTGGTGCTAGAGAGAGGGAGAGAGATAGAGAATTATCCAAACCCCACTTCCATTTATATTCTAACTGCATTTCTATGGCCTTCTGGTGGGTAGTCTAAGTGGAGGTGCTGCTAGCTTCTTGCTGCACACAATGACAGTTCATGTTAAAAAATGTTGGGTGCAAACTGGAGGGAAAAGATCAAGTTCTGGAGCTAGAGCTCTGATGGTATTCTTCTTTTGGATTCTGTTAATTCTCGCTCAAGTTTGTGTCCTTTTAGCTGTTTCTTATCAAGAAACTGGAGGGTTTGTCCAATCATCTGTGGCAAGCAAAGCTCGGTTTCTGGACACACCGTGGTTTCAATTTCATGCACCTCAAAGAAGCTGTCAAGAACAAGCTCAACCTGTGGGTGGTGCTGAAGGAGATCCAGAGATGGTGTATGGAGATGATAAGAGGATAATTCACACAGGTCCTAATCCTCTTCACAACTAGCTAGGAGAAATGGAGTCAATCAGCATGTTAGGTTCTGTTAAAATCACTGTCAAATATGTCTTCTGCTTAGCTAGCCATCAGCCTTTTGGTTCTTTACTTTTGTTTTCTTTTGAATATTGAAGTGAATGTGAGAGGGAGAGAGAGAGAAAGAAGACCAGGAGCGTAGGCTTTAGCCTTTTCAGTGGTGTTTAATGAGGATGGTGTTGGTTAATGATCATGGGGAAGTGTAGCAATTGGCTGTTTTGAGAATGTGTGGGAGAAGGAAAATGGGAAAGCCAACAAAACCAGAAGGCTAGTGTTAATGCTCTTGTTTCTTTTGCAGTGTTTTGCATCTGCTGTACCCCCTGCTGCTGCAATACATTGTGTTTGAATTTAATTCGTGTAGTTACTTTCTGCTCAGCAGTCATTGCTCTTGCAAAGTAGCAAGACATCTATCTTGATTTTCTTTCTTCTTCAATTCTATCTTTTTTTTTTTTTTGTTATTTTCAGATATTGATGGAAGTGCAAGTTTTAGCATAATCAGAAAACTAGTACATTGTAATTTAATTTTTTATTTTTTTATTTTAAATGAATTATATTTATCATATAATATAAAATTGTGAGTAAATTATGCTAAAAAAAGAATTAAAATAAAAATCTCTCTATTCTATTTTCAAAAATTTTGATGTAGATGTATCCCAGTCCAGCTAGAGAAAAATGCACTGTATGCATGAAGCTTATGTCTTATGAAAAAACCAACCTTCATGGCCAGCAACTGAAAGATTTTCTAATTTAAATTAACTAATTACTAAATATAAAGGTGAAAAAAGAAAAAGGAGTCAAATTAACTTAATAACAAATATTATGGAAAAAAAAATAATTATGACATGATTTACTATAAATTTAAATGAGATTTGGCTTTGTCAAATATAAAACCCTGTGTATTTTACATTGACGAATAAAAAAGTAAGAAAATACAGCAATCGTATGTTGGAATTCAGGCATAATTGCTAATGGTGGTCCTGGCTAGTTCTTGTCTAACGGAAAACAACCTTAGCATCCGAACCACTTGACAAGAAAAATCCCAAACACGATTGTCCCCGGACAAGATGGACGGTGGATAAGTAAGCCACGTGGGGATTAAATACAGGTGATGCATGTTCACGGTGGTGTGCGTATCATGAATTGGTCAGCGGCTGTGGCAATGCTCTCAAGGTGAGATCTATACAGAAGCCATGGAAATTTCCTTGGAATCAGTCGTGGCAATTCTTCCCAAGCATGTATAACAAAGCTGTGGATGAACACGAATGTACATTGGGTACAAAGTAAGGACCAGGGAGAATTGCATTTCCCTCATGAAATGAATGCCTTTAAATGGGAGAGTTAAAGAGGGTCTGACCAGAATGCAACTACCCCTTCTCTCCTTGTTGATGATTACCATAAAACTCCTGTTTATTGCTTCTACCCACCCACGCTCTTGCTTTGCTAGCTCGATTTTGCATTCATCTCTTTGATGATGAGTTGTGGTTCAACGATATTGGAATGGTTTGTAGAATTAAAAGTCTTGACCAATGGAAAAAAAAAAAAAAAAAAAAAAAAACAGAGAGAGCCGTTGAGCTTTGCTTGTCGGTAATAGAAGATTTGACTTCGAGTTTGAAACTGAGATGCATCTAAGAATTTATCTTCTAACCCAACCAAAAATTTACCTCCAAAGCCACTGTCTTCTGTCCTCTAAAGGTCAACTTATGCATATTATACTATACCATAAATTAAAATCCATCTTATTGCATTGCCAAAACCATTCATTAACAACTACACTAAAGAGGCAAAAAATACAGAAATTTTATATTATTTTTTAGAATTAAATTTGTTATCTTAAAAATAGAAATTTAAAATTTTAATTACTAATTTATCTTGAAAAAAGCTTTTTTAATTGGGAACTTCTCTTAAATTCCATATCTATTATTTTGTAGGACTTTCATTCTTATACATAATAAAAATTACATTATGCTCTACAACATAAAAATTCCTTTTCTATAGGAAATCTAAAAATGAAAACGTGTATTTCTGTGTGAGGCATTGATATGGACCTTTAATTTCGGGCTTATGATCCAAACGCATTGCTTATTTTAGCCTATCACAGCAACCCATCTTGTTTGACACACGACTTCCTATCATATTGTGGTAAGCAATTTTAAAATTTACATTTTGAATGAAACGTAAAATTATTAGTATTTAATATTTTTAAAAAATTGTAGTTGATAAAAGTGTAACATAACTTAAATTTAATCATATATATATATATATATATATATATATATATATTTATAGTTATTAAGAATATTTCATTTTCTTTTAAAATATCTTTAAAGCTAATCGGTCAAAGCAATAGATACCAATTGTGATTACCGACAATAATACACGGCATCTGACATGAGACGGTAGCGAACAATAACGTTAAAGTCAAAAGAATTTGACTTTGTCGTTTTCAGTTCTAATTTCTTTTGTCAAAAGTAATGTGGAAATGATTCCTAAAGTAAAAGTTTGGTGATTACTTTGTATGATTTTCCTGTCATTAGTGCAAATTTGAATATCTTTGATGCTTTTGTCCTGAAAAGGATATATATTGAATTTTAAATTCAATAATTATTGTAATTAAATGAAAGATTTGTTAAAATTCATTATAATTAAATGATAAAAAATTAATAAATCACCTTTTATTTTGACACGTAAAGACATGATGGATATTTTTATAATGACTTTTTAGTTGTTAATATATATATATATATAAAAGGATCTCGTTGGTGCTGGGCCGTAAGGGCCCATTAATTTTTTTTTTTTTTTTTTTGGTTTTGGCTTCCTTCTTGAAGATCAGCACCATAATGTTATTGAAAATTTAAGGTAAGAAGATGATACAAGTCTTTGAAACAGAAGTGCAAATATCCATAACGCACCCAGACCAAAGGGCTCACTATTTTTTTTTTTTTCATTCTTTTTTTTTATTATTTATATGAACTAAAATCTGAATTTAGATCCAAAATTAGCATGATTGATGATAGATGTAAATAGACACCCAGGAAGCATAGCGCAAAATGAAAAAGACACCCATAGGATAAATATTAAATGATGAATTCCTAGTCCTACCTTTAAACACTTCTATATCTACAATACATTGGTGATTTTTGCTTCACTACCCAAAATAAATAAAATGAATAGGAAATACAATAACCACAACGAATTATTATCTTTTATCTAAACTAATTATTTAATTAAAATAATTAATTGTGATAAATAATAATACAAACAAAACTCAAAATATTTTATTATAAAATAATAATATTACTGTACTATGAAAATAAAACTAGATTTACATGTATCACGTACAATTTATCTTTACAATACAATCGACTTATTAAAACCTAAAACTCTCACTCACTCTCTTAGCCATTCAAAATATTTTTTACATTTAAATAAAATAAAAAAATTTAATAATTATAATAAATTAAAAAATTAGATTAATTTAATACTAATTATAATAAATATAAAAATAGGAAAAGATTGACTAAATTTAAATCACAGGATTGTCAAAATTAATTGGATAATTTGTATTGATTGAAAAAAATTAATAATTTATAATTTAAATTATTTGATATTAAAATAATTTAAAATTAATATAATATTAAATAAAATAATTAAAAATTTAATTAATTTAAAAATTAATAAATTTAAAATGTGAATAATTTGAATTTAAAATTTCAAAAATCAAAAAATTATTATATTTAAAATTTAATAAAATTAAAATCTAATATATATAAAATTTAAAATATTTAAAACTCTTCAATTTGTCATCTAAAATATTCAACATGGTCCCATATTTATAAAAAAAAAAAAAAAAAAAAAAGCTTAAAGTTGACTCGACCCCTCTTTTTGGGGTCACATCTAAATTAACTACAACGCGTGTAACGCGTTTTGGAATCCCTCTTGGATATGCATCCCGAACAGCGACTTCACGTTTGGATCTGGAAAATAAAAAAAAGAAAGGATTGGTTGCCAGAGTATGTACGATCCATTAAAGCTTTTGTTACGATAAAACTGGAAGGGTACGTTAACTTACAGACAATAACATTTGAATACATACTTTTTTTTATATAAAAAAAAAAACTTTCAAATCAAAATACAAAAAAAAAAAAGAAAAAAAATAATATTTAATAATTATTATCATTACAAAATGCGACGGCAACGTGAAGAGGACAGTGCAATTTCTACCCCATTGATATACAACTTTGACAACTCATTTCTTTAAAAATAAATATTTATGTAAATATAAATATATTATTTAATTATTTTTATTCGATGTCGAAGATATCAATCAATACAGAATTCGAAACATACAGAAAATTTGCAAAAGAATATCTAAGCAAAAATTGCAAAAGGTAAAAATGGAACAAAAACAAAAAGACAAAAAAATAATATCTTAAATAACATTTATATGATTTTGAATATGATAACAAATTGGCAATCCTAATTAAATTTTTTTTTTTTGAAAAGAAATTTTGGGGGCCTGCGTGTTGGTCGGTGCAAGGGTGCACGATCTAGCTATCGTGATTTTTTTTTTTTTTTTTACTCAGAAAAATCAAAATTACTGCATTTAGAAGAAAATGTACTTCACTCTTTATTTTGTTGTCGAAAAAATTACTATAATCAACAAAAAAAAAATATTCTATTTTTTTCAACTACAATATTTTGTATTTTTCTTTTAAAATCAGAATATGATATATTTTTTTAAAAATACATTTTATTTTTTTAAAAAATAATTACTCTTAAAAAAATTACAATAAATCTCTCAATGTACTCTAATAATTACCAATTTGAACATACATCTCCAAGTTATTAAATTCAAATATGACGAGGGATGTGAAATTATAAAATAAATAAAATTATTTTTAATATATAATTAATAGTATTATATATAAAATTTTTAATAAAAAATAAATATTATAAAAAAATTAGAGATATTGACCAAAATTTCATAACACATCACAGCCCATCTGTATTTATAAATTTAAATAATCACAATTCGCATTAGGACCACCGCTCTCCACTCCCAAGCCACAGCGGCAAAACTAAATTAACCCCAGCCTCCTCCGCCATCCACCCACCACAACCACCACCGGGATCTCCTAACAGTGTGTCACACCATGACCGACGCCGCAATCCGAAGACCCCCATATACTCCCCGATCTCCGCTTCATCGCCCCGGATCATGCTAGCCGCAGCCGCAGCCTCTTGGGTCCGCATGCGGCGGAGCCGGTGTCTCATCATCCTCATCTGCTCCCCAATCCTCCTGCCTCTGTTCTGCGCCACCTTCCCTCTCCTATGTATCGCGGAGCTCTGCTTCCGGCTCTGCCAGAGAAAGAAAGAGCCGCTGCTGGGAGGCCAGGTCGTGGAGGGGGAGGAAGAAGGTTTCCGGGACTCCGAGCGGCTGCTGGAAGAAGGACGCGAGGTGGGGCTGTTGCAGAGGTACTTGGAAGATCAGCTGCTGCTGGTTAGATCTATCTATGAATGTGGCGATGAGTTTAATATTGGTATCGAAGACAAAGTCGAAGAAAGTCAAAGTCTCGATATCAAGTCTCCTCTTTTGGGTTGAATCGATTGTTTTTTACAAGCTCTTTCTGTCTCCTTCGACTGTTAAATTTGATTGCTAGCTGATTTTAACATGGTGTATTGTGGAATGTTTGCTTTGAGCACACTCTAATTGAAAAGAAAAAAGTATTTTTGTTTTAGCTTTAATTTTTAGATTAGTTTCTGTGATATGGTTAGAGGGTGAATCAATGTTGGTGGTGGTGTGAACATGGAATTGTTGAACATGGCCAATCGTTTGTGTGTTGTACAGAATATACATGCCACTTTTCTATTCATGAATGTGGGGATTAGAATGCTATGCTGCCAAGATTTTTTCAGAGAAGCAGTGTTGTTTTACAGGTTTTTTTATTGGAGGATAGTTGTTGTTGCATACTGGATGGACAGTATTGTATTTGTAGGTGGTGTGTTCGGTATAATGAATTTTTATCTGAGAAAATACGTTAAAATATAATATATGATTCATATGTTGAGATTCACTTAATATTTTGGTCTTTTAGATGGAATGCTTTTAAGTCATTTTGCTATCTTCAATACCAAGAGTTGTTTTTGGTTGAAACTGCAATAAATAAAAGTCTTTTGTTCAAATAAAAAAAAAATTAACGTGAAAAAGTTCATGTTTGAGTAAGAAATTAGGGTTTTCATTGAGATTATAGGGATATAAATTGACAGCAAATCCGGCTTAGGGATAGTGGATTCATAGATGATCCCAGTAGAGTTAATGTCAAATGCCAGTTGAACTCTATCAGCAATGTGCTTCAGCTCTTTCCTAAACGAAAGAATTTGAATTCGAATTCCAGTTAGAGCTTCTTGTATATGGTGAAATTAAGAGTGCTAATCTCGTCCCTCATTGGTAATTAATTTTTTTTCTCCCTAGCGTAATTAGCTAAATGCTCTGTTTTAAACAATAAATAAGTAAATAAATAACTCTACTATGCCATGCGCATGATTTAGTGATTTTTTTTTTTCTTCGTCTTCTCAAAAAAAAATAAAAAATAAAAAATAAAATTTCACTGCATGTAATTTCGAGGATAAAGATGTCCAGAGTCTTAGAGCTCAAACTTCCTTGCTTTAATCCCCATTTAGAAAAAGGTATTGATAGAAAATCAGAGTCTCCTTCACAGAAGGGCCTAGAACTCCCTTTTTTTTTTTTTTTTTCATCTTTCTTTTTTTCTTCTTTCAAAGGAAAAGACAGGCGCTCCGTATCGGTAACTACTATATATACACACACATATGATGAATGGCTACACAATTTTCTGACTTTTCACAATTATTTTACGTGAAAAAGCAATTTTATTAAGGAGACCCCAATAGAAATTGAAGCAGAGAGAACTCCCCAATATATTTTTTTTATTCACATAGTATCATCGGCAATAAATTAAAAATTTAAACTGTAATAAATATTATTATTTATTATTTACGAAAAAAAAAAAAACCTTTACATTTCAAAGCCGCAGAAAAAGATTGCGGTGGGACGCTGAGGGCTCAGTCGGAGAGCGCTGCAAGTTAAGACAGAACATAAAAAACACAAAAAGAGACAAAACAAGAAGAGCTTCTTCAAGATTAACAAAGAGTCAAAAAAGATAAACAAATCAATGATGACTTGCTCGCTGGCACAACCGTGCCAATCGCCATCAAGCACCACCACTGCCACAGACACCGGTTACATGTTCGCCTTGTCGTCGTCGTGGTTGTCGTCCTCCACCTCCTATGTCTCATCCCCTTAAACGACAGCAACTCTTCCTCTCCCTCTCCTCTCCATCATCATCATCTTTGTTTCGGAATTCTGATATGGGTGTCATTACTAAGGTGGCAAAGTCAAGAAATTTGGATATGGGGGGTCTCGAAAGGAATCGGATTGTAGAATCGACTGCCATGGCCGATTGTGCTGAAAATCAGGTTTCTTGGAATCGAAATGGGTCCTCAAAAAAAAAAAAAAAAAAAATGAAACAGACGCTGGGTTCTATTAACGCATTGTTTGGGAGGAGCTCATCGTAGCGGACGAGGACACGGTGGAAGTTTATGAGCTTCGTTTTGCTCAACCTGATCACGATTGTCTATGGTAACTTTATGTCACTTACGACTTTTTTTTTGGGGTGTTTTCCCTTATTTTCACTTATATGTTTGTGTCCCTATAAACTTATGAAGAGAATAAGGAAACCCAATTGTGAAAGGAATGAGGAAAAATTATATTTCTGTTATTGAGTTGCGTATGAGTGGCGGATGGAGGGTAGTGAAACAAGTTCCAGCATTTAAGCTGCCAATTGTGCAGTTTTTCATGTGTTGTTCTATGATGATCAATGCAGAATTAGGAAGTAACTTGTTCATTATTTGTGCATTACTATGTATGGATAAAGATTTTACCTTTGTTTTATAATTTTGCTATAGCTAGTAACATCCCAGTTGTAAAAGAAGTTGAAGCACTTGTGGATTCAGTGGCTTTTACAGTTGTCTGGTCTGCTGTATGTGCAATTCAATTCATCCTGTTTGTCATTTGAGCCCGTGATGATGGTCATACTCGTGATGCGGGGAAAGAATTGGGTTTCTAGCTTAGTTTAGGATATGTAAAGCAGACTATTGGACTGCTAAAGAATTGGGTTTCTAGCTTAGTTTAGGATATGTAAAGCAGACTATTGGACTGCTAACATCAGATACCCGCCGTGCTTCATTTATGTCTGTATTCACTGTAAGTTTCTTATTCAGCCTCTAGTTATACTAGGCATCTTTGTTGCTTTATACGAGTACTGAAAGTGCAGTAATTGTGCATAATTTGGATGAATTTATCAGGTAATCATGGTTCCATTGCTTGATGGTATGTTAGGGGCAGTAGTTCCTGCACTCACTTGGCTTGGAGCTCTCATGTCCATCCTAGGACTTGCTTTGCTGGAATTGAGTGGATCTCCTCCCAGTGTAGGTGTTCTTTGATTCCTCTCTGAGTTGAATGTAATATGATGCTGATTGTAGCATTAAAAAGCATTCTTGAGTTGCTGTTTTTAATTTTTCTGGTAAAAATAAAGAAGTCTAATTTTTGATGTTTTTCTAAGCAATCTGTGTTGTTTGTTTTCAGATTGGAGACCTCATGAACTTATTAGGTGCTGGGTTTTTTGGCATCCCTATGGTTAGAACTCAACATATATCAAGGAGCACAAATAAAAGTAACCTTTTAGCTCTCCTTGGATAGGAGGTGTGTGCATTTTCTTGAATGTATGCAAAATGGAGCTTGATTACCTCCACTCATGATTTGAAGAATGTGAGCTTCCATTTAGGTATGTGTTACTCTCATCTCAACACTATGGTACTTTGTTGGAGGCTATGTTGGTTGCATCCAAGCTTCTGACCTATCATCTTGGATGTGGACAACAGCGTGGCATTTGATGGCTGTTTTCCCATGGATCCCTCCACTTTACATTAGGCTTATTCTCAACTGGTTTATGCTTATGGATGGAGGTATTCATCTTAATTAGTCAATGTTAAAGAAAACAACTGTTGATTTTAATAAAAGGTCTCTTTTGCTTTTCTCTTGTGTAACCTAGTCTTTCTTGACATCTTTTTGCAGCTCAACTTTCAAAGGCAAGATTAAAAAAGATAAAAGAAAAAAAAAGGTAAATGAGCTCAGTGAAAGCCAGCTAATCATTTTTGATATTGTCTCCTTCTCTAGCTGTGTAACCTGGCCCTTGTACATAATGCCTAATGGCTTTATATTGGTTTATGCCTCCTATGGATTTGAACATCTGTGACTGAATTATTAGGTGGATTTTGTTAATGGATCAACTGCATGGTATTGAATTCTAAAGTGAGACCTTAGATAATAAGCCATGTTCAGCAAGATTCTTACTGAAACTCTCTGCCTAACAAACACTATGTTTAAACATGGAAAGGCTTTGTCTTATAAGAGAAAAACAGTGAGTGAGAAATTTAAGCAACACACATTGTTGGATGATCCCATTTATATCAAAAGAATGAGACTGGAATTGAAAAATCCAAGTCTAGGATTGTTGTGTGTGTACATGTGGTCCTCCTGGAGCCAAAATTGTGTATGCATAAGTAAAATTCTCTGTTGCTTTCTGGTCATGGTTTTTGATTTAAACCAAATTGCTACATTTGAGTCTTCTTTTTGATAATGGTCTATGGAATTGGTTTCAGAAATTTTCAGGATGTTTGTGAGCCATGCCTATGGGCTGTCCGATAAATGAATCTTAATAGTATTGTTTTGTTTGGAGTTTTTGGTAGATTTTCCTTATTAGTAGTCAAACTAAGTGCCTAGTAAAGTGAATGGTGAGAAATGATTCATTTAGCTGGCCACAATTAAATATGGGAGTGAGTCTTTGTTGTTGTTGTTGTAAGTTAGTTAGTTAGTTGTTTACTCCATGTCCAGACAAGAAGTTAACCATCTGTTATTGATTGTGCAGATGGCTTCCATGTGTGATGTATCAGCAACAGAAATGGCAATGGTATATGGGTTGGAACCAGTGTGGGATGCTGGATTTTCATGGTTCCTCCTTATGGAAAGGTGGGCTGCCATTGGTTGGATTGGGGCTGCTCTTGTGATTTGTAAATGAATCTGTCCTTTCTATCTTTATTGACTGTCATGTGATTGCCATACTTAGTCAAAGAACAGCTTAATGTCTGCTGAGAAAAAATGCAACCAAAAGGATTCTCCACTTTTGGAATGCACACACCATTTTAGCTGGATTTCTTCTCATTTTCACATATTACACGTGGTTTTATTCTTTTCATGCTTGGTTTTCTGTGACCTGCATCTCATGGAATAGAAATGGTCATTGGGTTCAAAACTACTTCAAAATTCCATGCCTTTCCTTTGTGTTTGGCTTATTGGGTAACACTTGTACACACTTTCTGATTTCTGCTATCTGAGGCTTTTGTAAAGGAAGTGAACTATAACTTTGTTGTTTGGTATACTTTGATGCACCAATATCCGACACAATCTAATTATTACAGTCTGAGTAGCCAATAGAAAAACCTTCAATTTAAGGTATGTTCTAGGCTTTGGGAAATATGAGTTTTTCTTTTTTCATTTTTATTTTTGGATCCATTAGGAGACTCACTGGGCCATGAACTACACGATTGTAGTAGCTCTCTCCATTCCCTTAAGACTCATACCACTTTGCCTAGAAAATAAGAGTTTTTAGTTGGCTTCTTGGCTGTTCAACGTGCCTTTATGTTTTCCTAGCAAGATGTATTGTATGGTAGCTTGCTACAGTAGAGATAATTGTCTGGTTCTTTCCCTTTTGTCCAAGGAATTGAGGATGGTGAATTAGTGATGCCCTTATTAGGATTAGGCGGATTTACATAGGTGAAGATTGGTGTTGGGATTAACATTGAGAAGCTATTTCCAAGAGTGATATTCAGAGAATTTATGAATTGCCTAGACAATGTGTGTGTGAGAAATAGAAGTAATCCCCATGGAAATGCAATGCGGTATGCCGATGATCAATGTGCCCCCTAAAATTGCTCTTTGGCTGAGGAGGCTTTCTGGGGTCGCATTACTATTGGCTAAGCCTGACCACAATTTTGGTTTGAATAGAGATCGGAGTGGTCTATCCAACTGTAATCAGAGAGGGGTTTGGTCTGATCAAGTTCGGGATTTTTACGGACTGATCTGATGTAGTAACCGGACCGAATCTGTGAATCGGCTGTTAATAGAAAATGTGAGAACCGCGCGAGTTAGGTCGGGAGCCGAAATGGGACCAGGTTGGGGTTAGCCCTACTACTAGCCATATGGGAAATAGTGGGAATTGCTTGTGAACTGGCTGGAAACTGCTTTAAAGCTATAATGTTCATAACGTGTGAGCAAGAAGTGGTTATGTTAATTGACGAAAAAGATAAAAAAAGAAGGGCCTATGTTATTGGGGATTGCCTTCCGGTCTGTTAGCAAATTTTCATCACGTTTGGATTGTAGATTTCTATTCTAAATCTTGAGTTTAAGGTTTTGGGCTTACCATTATTAATTTTATTGCGCCTTTGAGAGTAGTTAACCAGAGGAGTTGCCCTCGTTGCAAATGCGTATTTGAACACGGAAAAATTTATTGGGGGAAAAACTAGAAATACAAAATGCTGCGGAGCCAGGACCCTCTTTCCCTAGTGATGGGTACAATGTTACTGCTGTTGTGCTTTATCGCCCACTTGTTTTCCTATTTCATTATTTTAAGGAAAGCGTTACAGATGAGACGGCTGAAGTGGCCTACAAGTTTCACATCTTCAAAAAAAAAAAAAAAAAAAACACCTTTTTGAAAGTAGGACTTTAGTGTTGGTTTACTCTGGGATAAGACTTTTTCGGAGACTTAAACCTATGAAGATTTTTGTAATTAAATTTTAAATTTTCTTGAGTTTTCAAATTAATTTTAAACATTTAATTTTTATTACATAATTATTTTAGCAAGAATTTTATCAAATTATTAGATATATAGTTTAATTTATCACAAATTGTATAAAAATTATTGGAAATATGTTTTAAAATATATTTACCTATATATTTTTGTAATTCCCTTCTTTTTTCAACATATTAGAAAGCATAAATCCTAAATTTTCTACTTATGTTTTTTCAAATTTATAAGAAAAAAATTTAGAGTTTCTTTTTTATATATATTAAAGAAAGGAGGAAATTTTGACAAAAAAATAAATGTAAATATATTTTTATATTTTTGAAGTGTATTTTGGAAGGTATGTATAAGTGAAATGATGTATCAAACATTTTTATTAATTTATGTTAAAAAAACCATATGAGTGAAAATTAAAGATAATTGAAAAATTTAAAAAGATTTAGAAATTAATTATAAAAATTTAAGACTTGGTTGAGGATTTATTCCCTAATTTTTCTTCTCACATGTACCTAAGCGAGCTCGTATTCTAATCAATTGCAAGATATAAACAAATGATGACTTCGCCTACGAAAAAGATCAGCATTGTCGTTGAAAATCATATTCATATAATGTATAGCAGTTACAATGGCGTTGTCTGATGTCGTTACTCCAATTTGTTCTTTATTTAGAGAAATGTTTCCTGTCACGAAAAACCCCAAAAAAAAAAAAAAAAAAAGGGAGTTCTAAAAGAATTGAAAATTATAAGCTGCAACAACTGGGCAAGACAATCTCTGTCTAAACCCAACTTTCTTTCAACTAGAGTCGCTGAATCCTATAATCACAATGGTGTTGCCCGAAAGGGAGAAAGTCAGGTGAAGCTGAATATCAAACAAATAAATTTATAGAGCACCATTGCCTCTCATGTCATGTGCTTACAACAACTCTGCAAGACAGCCTTTGTCTAAACCTACCTTTCTTTTCAACTCGAGTCGCTGAATCTCATGATCACAAGGGTGTTGCCCGAAAGGGAGAAAGTTAGGTGAAACCGAATATTTAACAAATTAATTTAGAGCATCATTGCCTCACATCTCAGGTGCTTTGGAGTTCTAAATTTTTATCAGTTTTTTAAATGTGGTATTGTTGACTTTTGTTTTGTTAAAGAAGTTCTATGTTTTTGTTTTTATTTTTTCTGTTTGATTTCATTTTTGGATATAATTTACTTATTTATTAAAAAAGATATTTTATTAAACAAAATATATTTTAAAAAATTATAAATAAAATAAAAAATAAAAATATATGACTCATTTGATAACATAAAAAATAATGATACTATATGGACAATATCCATAAAAATTTAGGATAATTTTTTACTTATCCCCTACAAAATATCAACCAAGTTCCTCCTCCAGGAAAAATCATTATATCTTCTAATTTCATTTTAGTTTTTTTCCACAAAAAATAAGAAAATTTTTAAAATCAGTAAATTTGAGGGATTATATATATATAAAAAAATAATAATAGTCAACTATATACAGAAACCATGCCGAATCCTCGCGCTTATATATAGGGAGATGCTTGGCAAAATGGTTTACCCGTCAACAATATTTGCCTTCATCAATTGGGTCTTTCCACAAGAGCAAAATGCCTCTAAAAGGCAGAGTTGGAGACTGAGGTAGAACTGAAGTCGAATCCTGACCAGTTCTACAATGTCTTCAGGCGCCAAGCCCACCATGTTCCCAAGCATACTCCTAGCAATATACAAGGAGTTGAGGTGCACGAAGGTGACTGGGAGACTCATGGCTCCATCAAACTCTGGAATTACACTATAGGTAAAGACCATGCTTGAGCCTAGTAAGTTTAATTACAAATTAGCCAGGAAGATTATATGATATCCAACCTGGCCTTTTAATTGAATCATTCATCCATGTTTGCCGACTTATGTTGGCTACTAGTAGTTCCGTGGTAAAACTCTGCGTTGAGTATCTGGTTACCCGGCCTTTGTGGCTAGGGAGGGTGCGGCTTCGACTTCCGCCAATTTGGGTGCTTGCACCTCATGTGGTGTTTTCACACCTCTTTCAATATTTGAATTTAAAACTTCTAAAATATATTTTCAGGTTATTAACTATTAATGTTCCTTGATACAAAATGTCTACTTTCTTGTAATAGATGTAAGGCTTGGACCAAAATCTTTTAGTGTCAAGGCTTTAGTTTTTTTATTTTTTTCTTCACCACCCCGGGGTGGTATGTTCGTACTTGCTATATTACACCGCGTCACTTTATGCTTTGATGGATGGATCTATATAGGAGGAAAAGCTGAGGTGTTGAAAGAGAAGGTTGAATATGATGATGTGAACAAGACAATGACCCTTAATTGTCTGGAGGAGGGGATATCTTCAAGATTTACAAGTTTGGAAATTTGTACCCAAAGGTCAGGGAGGCCTCGCCATATATGCTCAATTGAGTATGAGAAGTTATATCCAAATGCTCCATCTCCAAACAACTACCTGGATTTTATGGTTAGTCTTACAGAAGACATTGATGCAGGCATTTCAAAGACTTAATAATGTGTCAGTGCAGTGAACCTGATGTGTTTGTGCATATGCATATAGCCCAAGTTGTCCCAAGAACTCTTACAATAATCTTGCGGCACGAGGACGACTTTATGCTTAATTGTTTGCTTTTGACTAATGTGAGGATACTCGTCTTTGTAATCTTCTTTGGTGTGGGTGTGACATTAAGTATTAAATAAAATGGATTGATATTGACATATATAATGTGAGAGCATGCAGATGCCCCATTAATTGAAAAGACACGCTGCTTGATAAAAATCCACAAAGGTGACTGGGATCATGATTTATATTCTTCTTTGTTGACTGAATGTTCCGAGTTGTTAGAGCTACCCATGGGATTGCCAGGTTCAACATACTTTGAGAGAAATGAATTTTTTGCCCATTTTGTGGTTAATCTTGGGCTTTTAAGGGGAGCTGAAGCGATATTTCGGGAGTCTCCCTTTCCAAACACGAGTTCATTGCTTTGAGCGGATATAGCCCGGTGTAACGAGTGTTCTACCTTATTTCGTTATTATTTTCTTTCCTATTATTACTCTAAAAACAAAAAAAGACAAGCTGCTTGATGATACAAAAGATATAAGTTACAATATGCAATAATAAAAAATCAACAATTGCAATAAATTTGCAGCAGTTCCTTAATATTTTAATGCTTTATCCAGAGTTTTAGCAGTAGCAATTTATTTAATTATTAATACCGTGTAGCTGCATGATGCAACCGTAGTTGCCCTGCAGGATTATTTGTTGAGGGTTCGACCGCCACAAACCTGATATACTCCTAGGAATAAAAATCCTGTAGAAATTGACCGGTGGATACACATCCTCATCAATCCAGATTTATGTCCAAGAGTTGACTGGGTGGATATCCTTAAAACTACCCCAGAGAATGTTAATTGCCCAAATAAGAACTGATTTTGGCCTAAACTATAAGGATAACAAATGTTTGAGTATTTTATGTATATCATAATAATAATAATAATAATAATAATAACAAATATTATTATTTTATGCATTTTAAAAAATATTTTCTGAATTTGAAGCTTGGTGGAAGGGTCACTGTACTTTAGAACTAAAGAAAAAAGAAAGATTAAACTTTTATTTCTTTCAAAATACTAAAATACTTATAATTGTAGGATTTGAAAATTTTACGTTCTTATAACAGTACTTTTTCTAAAATATTTTTAAACTCATTATTTTCTTTTCTATTAATTATTAACAAAGTAATAATTAATTATTATTATGTTAAAAATTAAATGCAAACAAGAAATATCTGGATAGATGTCATAACCAGCATATGCAGATGTCATTTTGTGAACGGACTAGAGCTCATCTCAAAAATGGTAGCAAACAAAAATGGACCGGCCCAGCGCATGTGCCAACAACTTGCAATATGGTTCTCATGCTTTTATCAGCAGAGGCCCATGTCTATGTGTGCTGGTCTATTTATTGCCTCTTTCGGCTGGGACCCTAGGGCACTAACACTCAACAAGACACTGTTTTGAGGGACACTAGGGCACTAACCCTCAACAAGACACGGTTTTGAGAGACACTAGGGCACTAACACGAAATGTCTACTTTCTTGTAATGGATGTAAGACTTGGACCAAAATCTTTTAGTGTCAAAGCTTCAGTTTTTCTTTTTTTTCCACACACCCCAGCTCGGGGGTGGTTGATGTATGTTCGTACTTGCTATATTAAACCGCATCACTTTATACTTTGATGGATAGATCTACATAGGAGGAAAAGCTGAGGTGTTGAAAGAGAAGGTTGAATATGATGATGTGAACAAGACAATAACTCTTAATGGTCTGGAGGGAGATGTCTTCAAGATTTACAAGGTCTATAAGCCCGTTTGGAAATTTGTACCCAAAGGTCAGGGAGGCCTCGCCATATGCTCAATTGAGTATGAGAAGTTGCATCCAAATGCTCCATCTCCAGACAACTACCTGGATATTATGGTTAGTCTTGCAGAAGACATTGATGCCAGGCATATCAAAGGCTTAATAATATGTCGGTGCGGTGAACCTGATGTGTTTGTGGATATGTATATTGCCCAAGTTGTCCCAAAAACTCTTACAATAATATTGCGGCACGAGGACGACTTTATGCTTAATTGTTTGCTTTTGAATAATGCGAGGATACTCGTCTTTGTAATCTTCTTTGGTGATGTTGTGATATTTCAGTATTAAATAAAATTAATTTATATTGTCATATATAATGTGAGAGCATGCCTATGCCGCATTAATTGAAAACACACGCTGCTTGATAAGATCCATAAGGGTCACTAGAGGCATGATTTATATTCTTCTTTGTTGGCTGAATGTTCCAAGTTATTAAAGCTACCATGGGATTGCCAAGTACAACATAATTTGAGAGAAGGGAATTTTTGTACCGACTTTACAGTTAATGAAGTAACTTAAAGACAATAATTTTGAAAATTGAAAGCAATAGTTTTCAGTAATAAAAAGCAGCAGTATTGAGACCTACTAGTAAAACCCAATAGAAGAGGTTTTCAGTTATAAGTGTATCAATTTTTAAATTGTTTATACTAATTTTTTAGTACAATTTTTGAAATAATAAAAATTTTATTTATTCACTAATTATCTAAACAAATATAAAATATTTATAAATATAAAATTTATAAGAACATATATAATATAATCTATAAAATAGATAACTAATCAAATAAAAGTGTTTAACTCATAACATATATGCTTAGCAAGCATTATTATCACTAGTATTATTATCATCCTAAAAAAAAAAAACAATTGAGTAAATATATTAAACATGTACACTTGCTGAAAATTAAAAATATAAGTTCTAGAAATTAAAATTGAGTAAGTTAGAATCACAAATCAAGTGATAGATGAAATATGACTCTTGGTGCACCTAGTTTAAAGGATTATGGGCACTTACTGAAAATTGACAATTCTTTGGCTAGTTATACATACATGGAGCACTAAAAAAGTTATTAGTTGAACCAATAATTGGAAAAAACATAGCTGACAAGTTGGCACTAATGTTCATACTAGGATTGAGTTTTTGTAAGCTTAAGAGAATTGTAACGAAGATTTCTTATGCCATTATAGGTTTCTAAACTTCCAACCTCTTTTAAACTTTAATTTTTAACTTCTTTTGCACTTCATTTTTTATATTTTGCTAGATTGATTGTAGATTTATCTCATGTCATTTAATAAATCTAAACATTGTAAATTAGCTTTATGCATGTCTATTTCCCATACAATTGTTTCACCTTGTACTCCATGATGAAGGACTTTGGTGTTGAACGCAATTTTTATGGCTTTATAATGTATCATATACATTAAACTTAATGGAATCAATCCATTTGCAAATCAATTGTTGCAAAGCTTGATTTGTAGGTTAAGAGCATAAAAAATATTCATATCATGCAAAAATTGTAAAATCTAGAAAATAATTAAAATAAATTAGATCAAAATACAAGCTTGCTTCAACAATACCTAAGATAAAATTATCAAATTTTGAAACACAACAATTCTTAAAGGTCATAAGAACAAAAGTATCTAACCCTTCACTAGAAAGAGACTTGATTCCTACTTGGATAAGACCAAAGTGTAGAAAATTGTAATAATTTTGGTGGTGCTTTATAGAAGCATGGGAAATAAGCTTTATCATTTCTAAGAAATTATAAAGATGATAGTCTCATTCCTCTATCTTAATTGTACAATTAGTGCTTATAGTCTTATTCCTCTATCTTGATTGTACAATTAGTGCTTAATAAGAGATTGAACCAACTTGACTAGTAGATTTACCTCTCGACAAGCTTTGAAATTTGTCACATGTTTATGGAAATATCAAAATTTACAATCAAGTTTTCTTTCCTATTGATGACTTTAAGGAGAATACTTCAGAATCATGACTTGATGTAAAAGTTTAGAAAATAACAAACATAGTTAGACTTTATAAACCTACAGTTGGAGCTAATGAAAGTTTTTGAGAATTTCCAAACATAGGTCCTAATGCTAACCAACAAACTCATTATTGAGACCACACTCATTCAATTCCTCCCCAATCACACTTAACCTTTTAGGCATTTACACTCAATTTCATCCTTAAAGATACCTATGGATACTCTCTCTCCCTTTCTCTCTCTCTACTTAGTTTTTTTTTTTTTTTTTTTTGTTTGGATCACAACTTCCATTTCCTCTTTTTCTCTCTTTCTCAAGCATACGTGTGTTTTTGGAAAAACATGATAAATATTGTATTTAGAATATAAAAACATAATATATTGAATTTTAATATTTTGACAAAATTCACTCCTAATTATTGACAAAATTAGAAGAGTCAGAATTTAATAAATCCAGGAGTGCTCTAACTGGAAATCAAAACACAAACGTAGTCCAAATATGAAAATGGCTGTCCTCCACAGTGATAGGATTCAAACATCGAAGAATGCTGGATCGCAATATTTAGAAAATAATATAAAACTAATATATATATATATATATATATCAATTATATTTCCCTTGATTTTTTAAATAAACAAAATTAAATATAATAACTTTGGGGAAAAAGTTAAAGAATGTAAAGGAATCGGTGAATTAGATCAGAGGGGTGAAGCGGCCTGCAAATTATATATCTGAAAAAACAAAAAAAGAAGAAAAAGAAAAAATAGCATAGGGCCAGAGGTTTGTTATACTCTCATTTTTTTCCACCCACATCTACCTAACTGAGATCATATTTTAATCAATTGCATGGTATCACCAAATGGTGCAGATTGGGGGGCGATTATTAAATGACTAAAATGATGATGTGATGCAAAATCGAACATTAATACACTGCCACACTTTTGCTAGAGAACTTTGCCTCTGAAAAAGATAAGCCTTGTTGTTGAAATTAATTCATATAAAGTAGCAGTCACAATGCCATGGTTTGGCGTCAATACTCCAATTTTGTTACTTATTTAGAGAAATTTTTCCTCTCACAAACAAAAAAGAAAAAAAAAATTGAGTCCTAAAAGAATTAAAATTTATAAGTTTCAACAACTTAGCAAAACAATCATCGTCTAACCCACCTTTCTCTTAACCTGAGTCACTGGATCTTATAATCACAGGGTGTTGCCTGAAAGGGAGAAAGATGAAGCCGAATATTAAGCAAATAAACTTAGGGTACCATGGTCTCACATGTCGTGTGCTTGGCGACGACTTTCGGACATAACCAACAATATCTTGCATTAATTATAGGAAATAGTGTTCCATTAAACAAATAAATTTACAGCATTATTGTGTCGCATGTCATGTGCTTGGCGACGACTTTCTGACATAATCATCAAAATCTTGCATTAATTATAGGAAATAGTGTTCCATTATTGGCAATATGAATACGATATAATCTTGTATTAATTATAGGAACCAGTGTTCCATTATTGGCATCATGGATGATGTGATATTAGTTTGTCTATCACTTTCGTTGCATGGCTACCTGTTTGTAATATATGTTGAACAATGGTTTTATAATCTAAATGAAAAGTGACACCATAACGCCCCCTTTCATGTTTTTGCCAAGTATTTGGGATTTTTTTTTGGGGTTATTCTTTAGAGTCCTAAATTTTAATGAAAATTTTAAATATAATATTGTTAGATTTTGTTTTGTTGAATAAGTTTTATTCCTTAATTGTTTTCTATTTGAGTTAATTTTTGGGCATAATTTAGTCATCTATTAAAAATATATATTTGACTAAATGAAATACGCTTTATAAACCTCTGAATTCTGTCTTACAAAAATTCTAAATGAAATGGAAATAAAGATATTTGACTTATTTGATAAAATAGAAAGAAGTAGTATTATATTGAAAAAATTCATAAAAATTTAAACTAATTTTTAACTTATCTCCTAAAAAACATCAACCCAGTTCCTCTCCAAGGAAAACCTATTATAGCTTCTCATTTGATTTTAGTTTCTTTCAACCAAGAAAAAGGAAAAAAAAAAAGAAACAGAGGGTTTCGAATCAAAAAAATTGATGGGGAAAAAACTATTTTGACGTATCAACTAGAAAACAATTTCCACATGCAAGAATTTTATTGCCAGGAAATTGCCAACATAATAAGTGTGAGCAAATTTCTAAAACATGGTTCACATAAAAAAGACTCCTAATTGATCACTTTACAATAATCCCACCAAAATTCCCTTTTTTTTTTTTTCTTTAATTAACATTTTCTAGAATAAAACTATTGCATTTATTAGAAAGCACGTGGTCTTGGGATAAGTAGATTGTACCATCTAAATAAAAGAAAATAGGGATCAGTTTGATGTTTTAAAACACGTTAACATGGAACACAAAATTACAAAATCAGAGCACTATTTTTTAAGTCACTAACTCATGAAGCTATATAGTCCATTAAGATATAATTTGTTTGACAATAAATCATATAAATTTATTTAATTGAGTGTATTACTTATAAAATATATAAATAGATATAAGTAGTTAAAAACTCACAATAATGAAAAAAATAAGAGAGAGATATATGATATTGTATCTTTTGAATATATTTGTAAAAAGTAATATAAGGTTTTGATAATTTTTGTATGTGTTGTGTATCTATTACTCTGTTTGTGTATCATTATGTGTAAAAACTTGAAAGCATTTACAAATAACTTAGAGTAGATAAATTGTATTATCTAAATATAGAAAAATAGGGATAAGTTGGATATTCTAAAACAAGTGAATGAAAGAGGTAAGAAGAAGAAGAAAAACTTGAATTATTCTTGCACGTGTTGTATTTGAGTGTCATTATGTATAGAAACTTCAATTTTGCCATTGTGTGGAAGTTTGGCTGAAACAAGCAGAATATCTTGGTATCATAATATCAAAAATTTGAGTCGTATAACAATTACTATTAGCAGAAAGTCACAATGAAGAACACAATCACATTAATGATCAAGGCAATTCTACTTTATATTTTAAAATCACATATTAAAATCCCAACATCTTCACAAGTCAAGATAGCATATACAAATTTGCATATTACACATTTCACAATTGTAGCCTCAAATGATAATAGCCACACACACAGATATATATATTTTATAGAAAAAGATGATAATAGTCAAACTATATACAGAAACCATGCCCAATCCTCTCGCTTATACATAGGGAGATGCTTGGCAAATTGGTTTACTCATCCACAATAATTTGCCTTCATCAATTGGGTCATTCCAATATGCCTCTAAAAGGCAAGGTGGAGACTGTGGTAGAACTGAAGTCGACTCCTGACCAGTTCTACAATGTCCTCAGGCGCCAGGCCCACCATGTTCCCAAGCATTCTCCTCGCAATATACAAGGAATTGAAGTGCATGAAGGTGACTGGGAGACTCATGGCTCCATCAAATTCTGGAATTACTCTATAGGTAAAACCTTGCTTTAGCCTAGTAAGTTTAATTGCAAATTAGGCAGGAAGATTATATTAAATCCAACTTGGAATCATTCATTCATTAAACAGTTACCGACCTACACTGGCTACTAGTAGTTCATTGGTAAAACTCTACATCAAGTATTAACTCCACTGGACGCCAGCTGCCTAGCACAGCTAGTCACCTGCCCTTTGTGGATGAAGGGAGGTAGGAAATTGATTTCTTCCTCTTCCAGTTACTCACAAGTTGTGAAATTTTGGCGCTTGCATCCTAGGGTGCTTTGCACCTCCTGTGTTGTCCTCGAACTTGTTACTCCCCTCCCATCTAACACCTAACGAATTAATTATTTACTATTATTGTGATTGAAAACAAAATAAGGTATTAACCCCACTGGTACTTGTAATAAAAAAAAAAAAGAAAAATGTATTGACCCCAATGGTTACTACCATTTGAAATTATTCTAGTTAAATATCAAACTAAAATTTTTGGAGGAATGAATGACAAATCAGAATATATTGTAAATACAAGTTTATATTACAATAAATTTTAGCCAAAAATTCATAATTAATTATGATTTAACAAAAAATTTCTTTATGTGGTAATAAGAATTATTATTATTATAAATATTTATTATTTAATACCAAACATATAAGTTATTGTAGTTTTTCTATTTTTTATAAATTTCATACTTGTCTCAATATTTGAATTTAAAACTTCTAGGATATATAATTTTAGGTTATTAACTATTAATGTTTTGAGACAAAATGTCTACTTTCTTATAATGGATGTATGTTCATACTTGCTATATTAAACCACATCACTTTATGCTTTGATGGATCGATCTATATAGGAGGAAAAGCTGAGGTGTTTAAAGAGAAGGTTGAATACGATGATGTGAACAAGGCAGTAACTCTTAATGGTCTGGAGGGGGATGTCTTCAAGATTTACAAGCTCTATAAGCCTGTTTGGAACCTTGCCCCTAAAGGTCAGGGAGGCCTCGCCTTATGCTCAATTGAGTATGAGAAGTTATATCCAAATGCTCCATCTCCAGACCACTACCTGGATTTTATGGTTAGTCTTACTGAAGACATTGATGCAGGCATTTCAAAGGCTTAATAATGTGTCAGTGCAGTGAACCTAATGTGTTTGTGCATATGCGTATAGCCCAAGTTGTCCGAAGAACTCTTACAATAATGTAAGGATACTCGTCTTTGTAATCTTCTTTGGTGTGGATGTGGCATTTGTAATCTTCTTTGGTGTGGGTGTGACATTAAGTATTAAATAAAGTGGATTTATATTAACTTATATAATGTGAGAACACGCATATGCCCCATCAATTGAAAACACTCGCTGCTTGATAAAATCCACAAAGGTGACTGGGCGCATGATTTATATTCTTTTTTGTTGGCCGAATTTTCCTAGTTATTAAAGCAACCCTGGGATTGCGAAGTTCGATGAGATAAAGGAATTTTTGTGCCGATTTTACAATTAATTAGACTTTGAGAGGAGTTGATACAATATTTTATGACATAAAATATATTATAAATATTATTTTTTATTATTTTAAAAATTATATTATAATTTTTATTTTATAATTTATTTATTAATATAATTAAAAATTTTAATTATATTATTTAGAAAAAAATATATAAATTATTTTAATATTTTAAAATATTTTTTATTTTAATTAATTAAATTAAATTTATAAATAAATATATAAATTTAAAAATTAAATTATTTTTATTAATTATAAAATTATAATATTTTAATATTATTTATATATTTTTTTTTAAAACTTATTATATTTTTTTTGATAAATTTTTTAAAATTCAACTGAATTTTTAAACTTTTATTATCTATTTTTCTATGCTTCTCCTTGTATTAAGTAGTATCAAAGTATGTCTGACCTTGAGAGTCTATCTTTGAGATTTACAAGGCCTACAAGCCAATCTGAAAGCTTGCGTAAATGTAAGGGTGGCCTTGCCGTGTGACAATTGAATATTACAAGTCGAATCCCAATGCTTAGTATGACCGAAGAGATTGATGCAGGCATTTCAAATACTTAATAGGTGCAGCCTTACAATAATCTTGAAGCAAGAGGACAGCTTTATGCTTAATTGTGTGCCGTTTATTGAATAATTTGAGAGAATCCTCTTTTCGTAATGAAGGGCAGTAAAGTTATTTTTATCATAGTTTATTAATAACAAATTTAATTCTCCTCCAAATTTTATAATTTGAAAATCTTATATATTTTAAATTCTAAATCCCGTTGTCCCAATATTATTTTAGTCATTATTAACTGCTCATCAGGGTTAATTACAATCTAGTTAAGAGAATCTAGGAGAGGGTCATTTCTCCCTTCCTTCTCCCGAAAGTAACAACATCGTAACACTGTCTAATGCCAATGCACTCTCAAGATGTTCAAAGACTTCATCTCGCTTGACTTGTGAAAGGATCTAATGCACATGCAAGTAGAGAAGCAGCCCTCTTCGTAGGGCCATGGCCCATTTCCCAATCTACTATCATATGCTGCAAGGTGAATGACAAACTCAGACCCGACCTCGAACCTGAGCTTGGGGCTCAAAGCCATGGACCTTGTTCTCCTATAGATCCACGTCCGGATAATATGACCCGAACTAGTTCGGGCCTCCAAGTTTGCCCATTAAAGTTGGTCAATACGCTAATGATTTAATCACTCGTTACATCGACATTTCAAATCTAATAATTATAGCATTTTAGGGTCTATCTAAGATTCACGGACCAAGTGGTGAGGTATAAGCCCTCTTCAAAACAACTTTAAACCTGGAGCTTAATGTTGACTTCGACATTGGAGTACTAATAATGAAAAGTATTTTCTAACCAAGTTTGCTTCTATTTTGCAGGCTTCTATTCTCGACTCTCAACCCACTGGACCAATTGGGTCCAAAACTCATCCCATATCAAAAACCATTATTTTGGTGAGAGTCAATTCAAAAAGCATGCCATCGGCTAGTTGGGTCCGAGGAGGGAAAGGATAGATTGATCTGATATGAAATTCATAAATATTTACTCATATATTAACTTTATTATTACTCCAGCTCATCGTATTTGTATTTGTCGTGTTGGGGGCAGAAAAATAGTGATGATTATTATGGATGTTAGATATTACTGATATTAGTTTTTTAATAAATTATTATCGATTATAGTTATTGGGAAGAATATAAACCTTTTTCGACCTAGGATGAAATTTATTTTTTTAACAATTTTTTTTATAACTTAAAATAGTTTTATTAAAGAATATATATATATATATATATATATATATATATATATATATATATATATATATATATATATATAGACAAAAAAGGCAAAATAGACAGCAAGATAAATACGAAAGCACCGCGTTCAGAACCAGGGAAGAGACCATGTGCGCACTTAATGGAGTTTAATTCAGGGTCCCATTATTGGGATTGATAATAAGGAGAATGATTGATGCAGTAGATCAAATGAGAAGTTAAAAAAAAATTGAAAAAATTATAATAAAGATGTTATTTCATAGTATTTTATTCTTTTGTCAATTTTTATACACATTTCATATAGACTACGTACACATTTTGTCAATTGTCATATAGATGATAATATAATTTTTTTTGTCAAAAATATAAATTTTAAAAGGTATATATATTATTTTATTATGACGGTGTACATCACCGGTGCCGAGTAGCATTTTCGTTTAATTAATACTTGTAAAATGTCTGGTCCCTTGAAATTGCCAACGAAGACGCTGGAACCATAAAAGACAACACACTGCTGACTCTTTCTCCCCGCAAGTTATTGTGGACAAAGACTGCACAAGAATCTATTTTCATCTGCCAATTCTTTTTTCTTTTGGTGCAATAAAATAGATAATCAACAACACAGGCCCACAAAATAATAACTATAACCCACACATGCACAATTTTTTTTTCAGGTAAAAGAAAAAATCACTTGGTGTGTTCATCTAAAATACTAAATTGTACTATTTTAAAAATAATATAAAAGTAATAAAAAATATGTATTAATTATATTTAATTTAATTTTATAAAAATAAAATTAAATAAAATAACTCTAAAGAAAAAGCTACAAGGATCGACAAGATATTACGGATAAAGTAGTCTGAATTTCATATCTTACAAAGATAGCTTTTTGAGTATAGGCCAATAGGTTTGGTCTTCTCTCTCTTTCTTTTTTTTTTTTCCTTTTTTTTTTTATCACCACCTCTTCATAACTGAGCTCTTATTTTAACAAATTGCAAAGTACAATCCACGTCACGTGCTTGGCGACGACTTTCGGACATAACCGACAAAATGTTGCATTAATTGTAGGAGACTTGATGATGTTGGAGGTTTGTCTGTCACTTCCGTTCCATGGCTACCTGTTTCTAATATTTGAACAATTGCTTTATAATGTAACGTAAATGGACACCAGAACGCCACGTCTGATGTTTTATAACCAATAAAATGTTGTATTAATTATAGGAAATAGTGTTCGATTATTGGCAATATGAATAAGATAGTATAATATTATTTATTTTTAATATTATTTAAAATTTTAAATTTTTATAAATTTTTAAATATAATAATAATATTATTTTTTATTAAATAAATTTTATATTTTTTATTATATTTAAATAAAAAAATAAATTCATACAAAAATTATTACTAACCGCAAATCAAAATAAAAAATTAATTATATTAAACGATTAAATTAATTTTAATTATAGTGTAAAATGATAATAGTTATATATATATATATATATATAGAAAAAAGGATAATAATAGTCAACTATATACAAAAATCATGCCCAATCCTCACATTTATATATAGGGTGATGCTTGGCAAAATGGTTTACCCATCAACAATAATTTGCCTTCATCGTGTCTTCCCATAAGAGCAATATGCCTCTAAAAGGCAAGGTGGAGACTGAGGTAGAACTGAAGTCGACTCCTGACCAGCTTTACAATGTCTTGAGGCGCCAAACCCACCATCTTCCCAAGCATACTCCCAGCAATATACAAGGAGTTGAAGTGCATGAAGGTGACTGGGAGACTCATGGCTCCATCAAATTCTGGAATTACTCTATAGGTAAAAATGAGCCTAGTAAGTTTAATTACAAATTAGGCAGGAAGATTATATTATATCCAACTTGGCCTCTTAATTGAATCATTCATCCATTAAACAGTTACCGACTTGTATTGGCTACTAGTAGTTCATTGGTAAAACTCTACATCAAGTATTAACTCCACTGGACACCAGCTGCCTAGCACAGCTTGTTACCTGGCCTTTGTGGATGGAGGGAGGTAGGAAATTGACTTCTTCCCCTTCCAGTTACCCATAAGTTGTGAAATTTGGGTGCTTGCATCCTATGGTCCTTTGCACCTACCGTGGTGTCTTCGAACTTGTTGCTTCCCTGGCTTCACTCCCATCTAACACTTAACAAGTTAATTATTTACTATTATTGTGATTGAAATAAAATAAAAGTATTAACCCCACTAATACTTGTAAATATATATATATATTGATTTCTATGATTATTATCATTTGAAATTAGTTTAATTAAATATATATATATATATATATATATATATATATATATATATATATATTCTTATGGTTACTATTATTTGAAATTAATTTAGTTAAATATTAAGTTAAAATTTTAGAGAGAAAATAAATGACAAATCAGAATAGATAGTGAATACAAATTTAAATTATAATAAATTTTATTAAAATTTATAATTAATTATAATAATAATATAAATATAATAAATAAATGATAATAATAATAATAATAATAATTAATTATATAATATTAATTTGATATATTATTATTAAAATAATATTAATTTAAAATATTATTCTTAAAAATTTATTTTTATAATTATTTTATAAAAAAATATTATAAGTTAATTATTATTATTATTATTATAAATTTATAATAACAAATCTTAAAATTTTGATAAAATTAAATTTTTATATGAAAATAATTTTTTATTTTTTATTATATTTATTAAAATAATAATTATATAATTATAGTATTTTTTTTATAAATTTTATATCTCTTAATATTTAAATTTAAAAATTTTAATATATATTTTTAAATTATTAATGTCGCTTGACACGAAATATTTACTTTCTTGTACTCAATGTAAGACTTGGACCAAAATCTTTTAGTGTCAAAGCCTCAGTTTTTTTTTTTCATCCACACCTCCGGGGCTGGTTGATGTATGTTCATACTTGATATATTAAACCGCGTCACTTTATGCTTTGATGGATCGATCTATACAGGAGGAAAAGCTGAGGTGTTGAAAGAGAAGGTTGAATATGATGATGTGAACAAGACAATGACTATGAATGGTCTGGAGGGGGATGCCTTCAAGATTTACAAGGTCTTTAAGGTTGTTTGGAAACTTGTGCCCAACCGTCAGGGAGGCCTCGCCATATGCTCAATTGAATATGAGAAGTTACATCCAAATGTTCCATCTCCAGACCACTACCTGGATGTTGCGGTTGGTATTGCAGAAGACATTGATGCAAGCATTTCGAAGGCTTAATAATATGTCGGTGCAGTGAAGGTGATGTGTTTGTGCATATGGATATAGCCCAAGTTGTCCCAAAAACTCTTACAATAATCTTGGGGCACGAGGATGACTTTATGCTTAATTGTTTGCTTTTGAATAATGTGAGGATACTCGTCTTTGTAATCTTCTTTGGTGTGGGTGTGACATTAAGTATTAAATAAAATGAATTAATATTGACATATATAATGTGAGAGCATGCATGTGCCCCATTAATTGAAAACACACGCTGCTTGATAAAAATCCACAAAGGTGACTTGGGGCATGATTTATATTCTTCTTTCTTTGTCTGAATGTTCCATGTTATCAAATCCACTGTGGGATTGTCAAGTTCAACGTACTTTGAGATAAGGGAATTTTTGTACCAATTTTATAATTAGTCTTAGATTTTTTTTTTTTAAGAAATTAATATAATATTTTGTAATCAATATTTTGTAGTATAAATTATATTATAAATATTATTTTTTATCATTATATAAATTATATTATAATTTTTATTTTATAATTTATTTATTAATATAATTAAAAATTTTAATTAAATTATTTTAAAAAATTTATTAATTATTAAAATATTTTAAAATATTCTTTAATTAATCATTAAATTATTTTTTAATTAATTTTAAATTATAAATACATATTTAAATTTAAGAGTTATTTTATTTTATAAATTATAAAATTATAATATTTCAATTTTTCTTTTGGGAGTTAATATGTTTTTTAGGTGAATTTTAAAGACTTTGGAAGCTTGTATCAAAAGGTAAGAGTGGCCTTCCATATGAATAATTGAATATCAGAAGTTGAATCCCAGTATTCCATTTCCAGACAACTTCCTGGATTTCATGGATAGTATGACCGAAGAGATTGATGCAGGCATTTCAAATGCTTAATAAGTGCAATGAGCTTTGATGTGTGCATCTATTTTAGCCCACGTTGTCGCTGTAACCCTTACAATAAATACTCCTGAAACAAGAGGATTGCTTTATCCTCTGTTGAATGTATAACTGCAATTAATGAGATTCACTACAAATGTAAACCGATAATTATGATAATGTAATTTGAGTGCGCATCTGTCCCGAGTTAATTTTGTACTTGCCAAAGTCCTCTTCATAATTTGCTTCACATAAGCATACTTAATGAGTCAAACTAGGCGATGCCATGCAAGGAGGAGGTAATTAAATATTACATAATATAGAAAACGATTATAGACCAAACTAAAATAAATGATTTTCTCTATTTCTGTCTCTCCTGAGAACTTGTATTTAAAAGAATCGGTCCCCTTATCCCAATGTTGCATTCCCCATAATTACGCCATCATAATTAGCTTAATTACTATCTAGCTAAGAGAATCGAGTGGGTCATTTCTCTCTTCACTGTCACGAAAGTAACGACGTTATAACACATCTAATGCCAATGCGCTTTTGAGATGCGCAATGACTTCAGCTCGCTTGACTTGTAAAAGGATCTAATGCACATGCAAATAAAGAATTGGGCCCATTTCACATTCCACTAGCATATGCTGCAAGGTGAATAACAAACTCAGACCCGACCTTGAACCTGAGCTTGGGGCTCGAAGCCACGGATCTTGTTCTCCCATAGATCCAGGTCCGGACAATATGACCCAAACTAGTTCGGGGCTCCCAGTTTGCCCATTAAATCGGTCAATGTGCTAATGATTTAATCACTCGTTACATCGACATTTAAATTCCGATAATTAGAGCTTTTTAGGGTATATCTAAGGCTTAGGGACCAAGGCCTCTTCAAAACAACTTTAAGCCTCAAGCTTAATGTTTTTTGCTTCTCTTTTGCAGGCTTCTATTCTCGACTCTCAACCCACTGGACCAATTGGTCCAATGATAGTTATCGAAAAGAATATAGTTATCGAACAAAATTTTTTAAAAATTAAATTTAATTATTAAAAATATAATTTTAAAAAAATTACTTATATCAATATTATTAATATATCATATCAACTAACATTATAAATTTTATTTGATTCTAAACTAAAACAACTTGATGAATTTAACATAAAGGTGAGAATGAAAATATTTGTGAGAGAAAATTTTTAAAAATAAAAATAAAATAATATTCTAAAATGAAAAATTTTCATAATATAAGAAATAATTTTAAAAAAATAAAAAAAAATTTCAATAAAAAATCATCTTAATATAGAAGATTTTTATTTGATTAAATAATTTATATAATATTTTTCCTAAAAAAGTTTTTGACATATTTGTAGATGACATTTCTATGCATTATACCAACGTAGAACATTGCAATGAATCTAAGAAGAATTTAATCATATTAATTTCTTATTATGTTGATATATTATTATAAATCTATATATCTATCTACGTAGACATGGTAATTAGTCGAATATTAGGTGACAAATGGAAATAATCATCAACCTCTCCATAAGTCAACATAAGTTGCGTAATGAACCAACAAAACATAATTCATCAACTTAATTTTATTAATGAATTTCTATTTTATTTGGGATCCCATTATCTCCTTGGTATCAAAGCCTTTGATCAAGTGGGCCTACATTACTCCAGTTTTACTTCTTAATATATCCCTGCCATGTTTATAGACCATTATACGGAATCCACCTGCTTCAAGATACAAATTTTACGATGATAATATAGCTTACAATATTAGAACAGTAAATTATTTTTCATGGAAATAAATAGTCGCATGTCAGCATCTAATAATAAGTGTTAAAAAGAATTGGTCATATGTCAAATTACTCTATTTAATTTAAACCCTTAATTAAAACAAGGCTTTTCAAACTATTAACCATACCAAATCGAACTTAGCTGTTGGCCTCATACTATTAGAAGCACGTGTAATAAAGCACCAACATAACAGTGCATTGATTTAAACAAGCCGATTAAGGCTGGAGGCCCATGTCATAACCTATCGTCTGTTTAGTAAAGAGTAATGAGAGGGAAAAAAATAAAAATAAAAATTTTTTATTTGAAAATGGGGTGAAAAGTGTGAGAGTGAAAAATAATATTTATTATATTTTAAATTTTACTGTTATACTAAAATTAAAGAGTATTAATAATAAGAAAATTAATATAAATAAATTAATCATTAAAAAATTAAAATAAAGAATAAATAATTTCTTTCAATTTTTTAAAAAATAAATTCAGTGAATGAGGCAAAAAAAATTAAGTTTTCTCTCCCAAAACATCTTCTAAACACAAGGTTAGCCCCCCAAACCTTCTTTAGCTCCATTCTCATGATGGGCAGATTCACTACCGGAATCAAAACAAAGCGCTAAGGTTTTTGCTGCCATGTAAATGACTCTAAATAGAAGATCACGGTCAATTTCTGGTTTTTTGTCAAGGCGTTGTACTGGGTATCTTCTGCTATATTTTGAGCACAATTGGAACATTTTTTTTAATCTGCTGGCTTAGACATTCCCTTTCTGTAAAAGAGACTTAGCATTGAAAATAAGAGCAGTATAGTTTTATTTTTTTGCCAGACACTTGTGTATACTTTTTTTTTTTGGATATCCTTAACTCTTTCGGATGCCATGAAAAACAACATAGCTGTTGTCCAAGAAAAAAAAACAAATAACTGAGCATACCAATGCATTTTGATTTAACAAGCAAACTAACGCCCGGGCCAACCACTCGGGCGAGCCAGTGGCCGTAAAGGCCTATGCATGCTTTTGAGCCTTCACCAATGTCATATGCTCTTAATTAGGAGTAAAAAATCTTGTTAATTAAAGGTCTTTAAAAATGTCAAAATATTTGAATTTTCTAATTTAACTCATCTTGTTTTTTTAGTAAATCAAATCAATCAAATGTCAAATTAGAGACAAATAAAAATTTAAATAAAATTAATTGAAAAAAAAAAATAATATGACATTTGGATAACGCAGAAGTCTCCCTCTCGAGATTACCAAAAACAGTCAAGGCTAGGCCCGGTGTCGCAACCTAACATGACATTGCGTTGATCACTAATTTCAAACGAAAGAAATCGGCTTAAAACTTGTAATCATTGGGAAGAAAAACTCTCCAAAGCAACCCCACCACCACTCAATTGTAAGAGGTAAATAATGTAACTGATACCGAGACAATAAAAGAACAAAAAAAGACAGGGAAAGCATCGAACGATTTAACTTTGTTTCTACTAATAAATGTTATGGTCTATTTCTAATAAAAGTGGCTTACTATGGTTCTCTAGTATTTTCATAATTGATGGGTACTGAACAATTCTGTTGAGATGTGGATCAACAAAAGAAGCAGAGAATAAAGTCCATGACTTTGGGCCTTTGGGAGTAGAACATTAAATTTTTGCTTTAGTCATTCACCCTGATATGATCAGTTAATCCAATATTGGGTGACGGATAATAAAAAATAAAATGCTCTATTGAATTTAAACCTTTGATTTAAACAAGATACTTAGAATTAATGAACATACCAAATTGAACTTAGCTGTTGGGCCCATACTAGTAGAAGCAGGCGTAATGGAGCATCAGCATTACAGTGCATTGATTTAAACAAGCCGATTAAGGCTGGGGGGCCCAAGTTCAAATCCATATGTTAGATCTTTAATCAAATCTGTATAGATATGCGCACACACACTTGAGAGACCTTGACAGTCTTTACAAACGTTTGTCTTTCTGTATTTTCATGTCTGGGGTTATCCTAGACAGGACATTCTGCTGAGTCCCGTGTGTCAAATATGTGATGTTTGAGGCCTTTCTCGTCTTGCCATTCGATGCTCTTTGTGTGTAAGATGGGGGACCCAAAAAGACAAGAACGTATGCCTCTTCTTACATATGTTGTATCAGATAAGTGTGAATTGGAGATCTCGGCCGTGGTCCTGCACAAATATTTCCCCCCAAAATGTCAACCATGAAAGCTGCACTAGCCAGGGTGAGTTTACCATGAAGCAAAAGCCTTTTTAAGTGTTTGATTAACAAGACCAGTTGGACTCAAACACCATGCAGTTGAAATCTATGGCGAAACATATCAGCTAGTCTCTAGCTTCTTGATAAGGTAGGCAATGTTAATGCCGGACAAGAAAAGTGTCGAACTACCACAGAAGAATAAGCCAACACCGAGGGAAAGGATAAGAGGAGAACAGAAGGCACCCCACTTGAGAAAGAACAGGGTCATATATCATAGTATCAGTAAAATATACTACAATTTATATATTTATATTAAATAATAAAATATTTTAATATAAATTAAATTAAAAAATAATTATTAATATAATATAATTTTTTATATTTTTATTAAAATATAAATAAATATTTTATATAAATATTTTTAAATTTTATAATTAATAAATTTATAAAATTATAAAATAATATAATTATTATTTTTTAAAAAAATTAAATTATTAAACAAATTCATTGTACTACTCTCAACACAATACTAAAAATTAATATTTATATCTTTTATAACTGAGATTTGTTATTTTTTTTAATATTTTATTAATTTAAAATTTAATTAATTTATTTATTAATTTTATAATTAATTTTTTTAATTAATTATATTTTAAAATAAATTAAAATAAATTAAAATTTAATTTCAATTTTTTTAGACTGACTAATTAGTCCAGTTTAATTTTAAAATATTATTAATTATAACATGCTAAACAATTTTCTCAGTATAACATATAGTAATATTATTATAAATATTTATTTTTTTAAAATATTAAATTAATTATGATATATATATAAATAATTTTTTTTAATAATACTAATAATTATTATTATAAATATTTGTTATTTAATATAAATCTTATTAGTTACTATTAAAAATTTAACATTACAATTATTCCGTTAAAAAATATTTTAACTGAATTATTATTATAATAAATTTATTGTTACAAATTTTATAATTTTGGTAATACTAAATTTTGATGTGGAATAATTTTTTTTTTATTAGTTATTTATATCTGTTGGACCAATAGCTATGCAATTATAGTAATTTTTTTATTTTTTATAAATTTTACACTTCTTTCAATATTTAAATTTAAGAATTATAAGATATATTTTTAAGTTATTAACTATTAATATTCCTTGAGACCAAATGTCTACTTGTAATGGATGCAAGGATTGGACCAAAGTCTTTTAGTGTCAAAGCTTTAGTTTTTTTTTTTATCTTTTTGTCCACAACCCCTGGGTGGTATGTTCATACTTGCTATATTAAACTGCATCGCTTTATGCTTTGATGCATCGATCTAAATAGGAGAAAAAGCTGAGGTGTTGAAAGAGAAGGTTGAATATGATGATGTGAACAAGACAATGACTCTAAATCGTCGGGAGGGGGATGTCTTCAAGATTTACAAGGTCTTTAAGCCTGTCTGGAAATTTGTACCCAAAGGTCAGGGAGGCCTCGCCACATGCTCAATTTAGTATGAGAAGTTATATCCAAATGCTCCATCTCCAGACAACTACCTGGATGTTATTGTTAGTTTGCAGAAGACATTTTAGAGGCTTAATAATAAGTCGGTGCAGTGAACCTGATGTGTTTGTGCATATGTATATAGCCCAAGTTGTTCTAGGAACTCTTTCAATAATCTTGCGGCACGAGGACGACTTTATGCTTAATTATTTGCTTTTGAATAATGTGAGGATACTCGTCTTTGTAATCTTCTTTGGTGAGTTCGTGACATTTCAGTATTAAATAAAATGAATTTATATTGACGTGTATAATGTGAGAGCATGCATATGCCCCATTAATTGAAAATACACGCTGCTTGATAAAATCCACAAAGGTGACTGCGGGCATGATTTATATTCTTCTTTGTCGGCTGAATGTTCCAAGTTATTAAGGCTACCATGTGATTGCCAAGTTCAACATACTTTGAGAGAAGGGAATTTTGGTACCGATTTTACAGTTAATCTTAGGCTTTTGAGAGGAGTTGATCGATGTTTTGGGAATCTTCCCAAGGCTGTCAAGAGACGGATGATTGTTTGACTTTAATTCTCTGTTGTTTTAATTCCTATTGTTATCAAAAAAAAAAAAAAAAAAAAAAACAAAACAAAAAAATGAAAACACACGGGCTGCTTGAAAATATAGAAAATATATGTTATAATATGCAAAGAAAAAAAAAATCAACAATAAATGCTGCTGAAAGCTTGTAATTTATATTATACAAAAAAAATGTAAATAATGATTACAAAATAAACAAGAGATTACATGGTGTCATGCAATCAACAAAATGATAATGAACTTATGGCAAACTAGTGATGACTTACAAAAAGTAATTGACTTTGGTTCGGTTGAGTGAAGAAAACATAAATTATAAAAACTGATAAGTGATAAATAAGAAAAAAAAGATAAAAGTGACTGAATAAAAACTATCACAATAAAAATAAAAATACATTACTATATTGTAACAATTTAAAGTTTATTACTTATTTTTTAATTTTAAAAGTCTTTTTAAAATTCAATTGAGTCTTAAACTTTTATTACTTATTTTTTTATGCTTCTCCTTGTGTTAGGTAGTATCAAAGTATGTTTGACCTTGAGAGCCTATCTGGAAGCTTGTGTAAATGTGAGGGTGGCGTTGCCATGTGACAATTGAATATCAGGGGTCGAATCCCAATGTTCCATTTCCAGACAGCTTCCTGGATTTCATGCTTAGTGTGACCGAAGAGATTGATGCAGGCATTTCAAATACTTAATAGGTGCAGCCTTACAATAATCTTGAAGCAAGAGGACAGCTTTATGCTTAATTGTGTGCCGTTTTATTGAATAATTTGAGAGAATCCTTCGTTCGTAATGAAGGGCAGTAAAGTTATTTTATCAAATTTCATCAATAACAAATTTAAATCTTTTCCAAATTTTATAATTTGAAAATCTTATACATTGAAACTTTATTTTATTATTATTATTTTTAAATTTGTGTTTGGGCTGTTCAGTGTGCTTGTGACATAAGTATTAAATTATAAGATGGCTATTATTAGAGCTGATTACATCCTTATGGTTACTTTATGTTCCCCTACCTGCCATATTAATTTAAAACACATATGCCTGCTGAATGCTGATGAACATCCTAATACCTGGCATTTGGCCAGTGGTAGAATCTTTTTTTTTTTTTTTAATTGGAAGAAAAATCAGTGAAGTTTAAAAGGGATTACAATGCTAGAACCGAGTGTCTAATGATCGTACCTCATTCGAATTTGAAATCGATATGTCCTTAATTTGGTTTCCCTTCCATTGCGTTATCTTGGGCTCACATCTAATGTCTTTTCAATGTTTAATTGTAACTAATCATATTCGCAGTAGATGCAAACGAATAATTATAACAATATACATAAATTTACATTTATAATAACTTAATTTTTTATTTTTATATGTTTACTAAAATTTTATTCATTATTATCTTCACATAAGTATAGTTAATGAATTTATAATAAATGAAATTTTCTTTTAATTATGTGTTAATTTATAATAAATAATTTTTTTTATATATTTTTTAAAAAATTATATTTAAAAGAACCTCCTCATCAAGTTTAATTACTATCTAGCCAAGAGAATCAACGAGAAGTAACAACATCATGACACTGTCTAATGCCAATGCACTCTCAAGATGTTCAACGACTTCATCTCGCTTGACTTGTGAAAGGATCTAATGCACATGCAAATAGAGAAGCAGCCCTCTTCGTAGTGCCGCGGCCCATTTTCCATTCTACTATCATATGCTTCAAGGTGAATAACAAACTCAGACCCGACCTCGAACCTGAGCTTGGAGCTCAAAGCCATGGACCTTGTTCTCCTATAGACCCGAACTAGTTCGGGGCTCCCAGTTTGCCCATTAAAGTTGGTCAATATGCTAATGATTTAATCACTCGTTACATCGACATTTCAAATCTAATAATTACAGCATTTTAGGGTCTATCTAAGATTCACGGACCAAGTGGTGAGGCATAAGCCCTCTTCAAAACAACTTTATGCCTCGAGCTTAATGTTGACTTCGACATTGGAGTATTAATAATGAAAAGTATTTTCTAACCAAGTTTGCTTCTATTTTGCAGGCTTCTATTCTCGACTCTCAACCCACTGGACCAATTGGGTCCAAATATCAAAAACCATTATTTTGGTGAGAGTCAATTGAAAAAGCATGCCATCCTATGCCTTGGCTAGTTGGATCTGAGAGGGGAAAGGATAGATCGATCATGAATGAAATGCATATATATTTACTCATTTAATAACTCTATTATTACTCCTACTCATCGTATTGGATCTTTCGGAGCAGAAAAATAATGATGATTACTATGGATGTTAGATATTACTAATATTAGTTTTTTAATAAATTATTATCGATTATAGTTACTGGGAAGAATATAACGAAATTTATTTTCTTTTAATAATTTTTTTTTAACTTAAAATAGTATTATTAAAGGATATATATATATATATATATATATTGACAAAAAGGGCAAAATAGACAGCAAGATAAACACGAAAACACCGGGTTCAGAACCAGGGAAGAGACCATGTGCGCACTTAATGGAGTTTAATTCAGGGTCCCATTATTGGAATTGATAATAACGACAATGATTGATACAGTAAATCAAATAGGAAATTAAAAAATATATTTAAAAAATTATAATAAAGATATTATTTCAAAATATTTTATTCTTTTGTCAATTTTTATACACATTTCATTTAGACTACGTACACATCAATTGTCCTATACATAATATTTTTTTTTTGTTAAAAATAGAAATTTAAAAAGTATATATATTATTTTATTACGACGGTGTACATCACCGGTTAGCCCCACATCGCTACCCGTGCCGAGAAGTATTTTCGTTTAGTTAATACCTATAAATGTCTGGTCCCTTGAATTTTTCAACGAAGACGCTGGAACCATTAAAAACAACACACTCCTCACTCTCTCTCTCTCCATAAATTATTGTGGACAATGACTGCACAAGAATCAATTTTCATCTGCCAATTCTTTTTTTCTTTTGGTGCAATAAAATAGATAATCAACAACATAGGGCCACGAAATAATAACTGCAACCCACACACCCACAAATTTTTTTTTTTTTTCAGGTAAAAAAAACCACTTGGGGTGTTCATCTAAAAAAACACTTGGTGTAATTAGATAAAAATTACGGATCGAAATTCATATAATTCTCGACTATTGACATTAATGTGAGTTCAATTAAGTTCTTTTCTCAACAATTTAGAAATAACACAAAAATATTTTTCTCAACACAAATCAACTATTGACAAATAACAATCTCATACACACCTTAAAATTAACAATAGTAAGAAACGATGAGTCATACATGAAAATAAACAAAGTGAGAGAAGAATATGCATCCAATCTCAAAACTAGCTAGCCTTTAAGTTTTCTCTTAGGATCTTATTGTCTGCCGCACAACTTTGTTTTTACAAAGGGATTTTTCTCGCAACTCAACTTGTAACTTCTAATTTTTAATGCAACATAAAAATTATAATTATAATTATATTATACCGTTATTAAGAGATCATATATTGTGAAAATAAAATTAAAATTATATATAACAAATTTTTTTCAGACCTAATAATAAAAGAGTCTTTTATCTATATATATATATATATATATATATATATATATATATATATATTTTTTTCAGCACTCTTTATTTTTTTTTCTCTTTTTCTCTAATAAATATATGTTTTTGTGAAAAAAATATAATTAATATAGTATTTAGAATATAAAAACATAATATATTAAGTTTTAATATTTTGAAAAAATGTACTCCTAAATTATTGACGAAATTGGAAGAGTCCAAATTCAATTAACTTATGAGTGCATTGATTGGAAACCAAAACATAAACGTCGTAGTTCAAATATGAGAATGATTATCATCAACAATGCTAGGATTTATAAGTTGAAAAATACTAGATAGTAATATTTAGAAAATAATAAAAAATATATATCAATTACATTTAACTCAATTTTATAAAAATAAAATTAAATATCATAACTCTAAAGAAAAAGCTACAAAGACAAAAGAATGGGTTGACAAGATACTACGGATAAGGCAGTCTGTGAATTTCATATCTTAAAAAGATGGTTTTTTGAGTAAAGGGCCAATGGGTTCACATAGATGAAGCCGAATATTAAACAAATAAATTTAGAGTACTATGGTCTCAGATGTCACGTGCTTGGCCACGATTTTCGGACATAACCAACAAAATGCTGCATTAATTATAGGAAACATGAACACGTTGATGGTTTGTCGTTCCATGGCTACCTGTTTCTAATGTATTTTGAACAATAGTTCTATAATCTAAACGTAAATGAACACCAAAACGCCACGTCTCATGTTTTATAACCAACAAAATGTTAGATTAATTATAGGAAATAGTGTTCCATTATCGGTAATATAAATATGACAGTGGTTTGTCGATCACTTTTGTTGCACGGCTACCTGTTTCCAATACATGTTATTATTTAAAGTTTTAAATTTTTATAAATTTTTTAAATATAATAATATTATTTTTTTTATTAAATAAGTTTTATGCCTTTATTTTTTTATTTCATCTTATTTTATATTTTGAATATAATATACCTATTCATTAAAAAAGATATGTTATAAAAAAAATTCTAAAAAAAGTTCAAATAAAATTATTTAATTTATCTGATTAAATAAAAAAAAATAAGTAATATTACACTAAACAAATTCATAAAAATTTAGATTAATTTTTGACTTATCTCCTATAAAACATAGACTCAGTTTCCCTCCAAGGAAAACCTTCTAATTTGATTTTAGTTTCTTTTCACAAAAAGAAAAAATAAAGAAAGAGGTTTTTGAATCAGTAAAATTGATGGGGAAAAAAACTATATTGGCATAGCAAGTAGAATGCAATTTCCGCATGCAAGAATTTTATTGTCAGGAGACTGCAATCATAATAAGTGTGAGCAAATTTATAAACAGTTTTCACATAAAAAAAGACACCACATAGATCAGCTTACAATAATCCCACCAAAATTCCTTTTTTCTCCTTAATTCACGTTTTCTAGAAAAAAAAACTATTGCATTTTGTAGAAAGCCATACTACTAGCAGAAAGCCACAATGAAGAACCCAATCACATTAATGATCAAAGCAATTCTAATTTATACTTTAAAATACTGCATGTTATCATAAGATAACATATTAAAATCCCAGTATCTTGACAAGTCAAGATAGCAGGTATGAATTTTCATATTACGAATGGCCACAAATGATAATAGAGCCACACGCACACACACACACATAATTTATAGAAAAAGATAATAATAGTCAATTGTATACAGAAACCGTGCTCAATCCTCTCCCTTGTATATAAAGAGATGCTTGGCAAAATGGTATACCCATTAACAATAATTTGCCTTCATCAATTGGGTCCTTCCATAAGGGCATCATGCCTCTAAAAGGAAAGGTGGGGACTGAGGTGGAACTGAAGTCGACTCCTGATCAGTTCTACAATGTCTTCAGGCGCCAAGCCCACCATGTTCCCAAGCATACTCCTAACAATGTAGAAGGAGTTGAACTGCATGAAGGTGACTGGGAGACTCATGGCTCCATCAAATCCTGGAAATACTTTATAGGTAAAGACCATGCTTTAGTTTAGTAAGTTTAATTACAAATTAGCCAGGAAGATTATATTATATCCGACCTGGCGTCATAATTGAATCATTCATCCATTAAATAATGAAAGACCTTCGTTGGCTACTAGTAATTCACTGGTAAAACTCTACATTAAGTATCTACCCAACTAGGCACCAGCTGCCTTGTACAGCCAGTTGCCTGGCCTTAATGGATTCGGAGGAGATAGGCGTTCGACTTCTACTTCTTCCAAATACTCACAAATTGTGAAATTTGGGCACTTACGCCAAAGGGTGCTTTACACCTCTTGTAATGTCTTCAAACTTGTCGCTCTTCTCTCTTCTAACGCCTACCAAGTTAACTATTTACTATTATTGTGTTTGAAAAAAATAAAAACAAAAAAGTATTAACCCTACTGGTACTTATGAAAAAAAAGAAAGAAAGGAAAATATTGGTTGCAATAGTTATTTTAAGTAAATATCGAGTTAAAATTTTTAGAGAAATACAAGCTCAACTTGTATTAAATTGTACCAAAATGATTAATTATAACGTATTAAAAAGATTTTTTAATATAATATAGTAATAAAAATTATTATTATTATAAATTTATAATAACAAATTTTATAATTTTAAAAAATAATATTTTAATTTTTAATAAATTTTATATCTCTTTTAATATTTAAATTTAAAATTTATAAAATATAATTATAAATTATTAACTATTAATAGCCTTGAAATGAACATGGACCAAGAACTTTAAGTGTCAAAGCCTTTTTTTTTGTTTTTTCCTTCCGCTCTCCCTAGTTGGTTGGTGTCTGTTCATATTTGCTATATTAAACCCGATCGTTTTATGCTTTGATGGAGCGATCTATGTAGGAGGAAATGCTGAGGTGTTTAAAGAGAAGATTGAATATGATGATGTGAACAAGACAATAACTCTTATTGGTCTGGAGGGGGATGTCTTCAAGATTTACAAGGCCTATACGAATGTTTGGAAACTTGTACCCAAAGGTCAGGAAGGCCTTGCCATATGCTCAATTGAATATGAGAAGTTGCATCCAAATGCTCGATCGCCAGACCACTACCTGGATGTTGTGGTTAGTATTACAGAAGACATTGATGCAAGCATTTCGAAGACTTAATAATATGTCGGTGCAGTGAAGGTGATGTATTTGTGCATATGGATATAGCCCAGGTTGTCCCAAAAACTCTTACAATAATCTTGCGGCACGACACGAGGACGACTTTATGCTTAATTGTTTGCTTTTGATTAATGTGAGGATACTCGTCTTTGTAATCTTCTTTGGTGTGGCTGTGACATTAAGTATTAAATAAAATGAATTTATATTGACATATATAGTGTGAGAGCATGCATATGCCCCATTAATTGAAAGCACACGCTGCTTGATAAAAACCAGAAGGTGACTGGGATCATGATTGCTGAATGTTCCGAGTTATTAGAGCTACCATGGGATTGCGAGGTTCAACGTACCTTGAGAGAAGGGAATTTTTATGCCCATGTTTATTTCGTTGTTATTTTCTTTCCTATTATTACTCTAAAAGAGAAAAGATATACTGCTTGATAATACAAAAGATATAAGTTACAATATGCAATAATAAAAAAATCAACAATAAATTTTTTGCAACAAATTCGTAGCAGTTTCCTTATTTTTTTTAATTTTTTATTAAGAAGAGTCTTAGTAACATCAATTTCTCTAATTAAACCGTGTAGCTGCATGATGCAACAATAATATTTGTAAATATAAAGGTGTTGATTATTTGGCGAGGGTTCGACCGTCACAAACCTGATATACTCTTAGGAATAAAAATCATGTAAAAATTGACGAGTGGATACACGTTCTCATCAATATAAATTTATGTAATTTATCATCTATAAAATAAAAAATTAGTAAATAAAAATTAACAGAATAATTAAATAACTTACATATATAATAATAATAATAATAATTATTATTATTATTATTTTATATATTTTAAAAAATATTTTCTCAATTTTTTATTTAAACAAAAATTTTTATTTTTTAAAATTAAATAGAAAACGATTAAAATCTTATTTTTTAAAAATATTTATAAATATGGTATTTATAAATTTTATTTTTTATAAATTATATATTTTTAAACTTATTATTTTTATTTTTATTAATTATTAATAAAATAATAATTAATTATTATTGTATAATTTTTTTAAATAAAAAAAATATCTAACTAAATGGTATAGCCAGCATATGCAGATGACATTTTGTGAACTTACAAGAGCCCATTTCCAAATTGCCAGCATACAAAAATGTACTGGCCTCGTGCATTTACCAACAACTTGCAATTTGGTCCTATGCTAACATCCATATAGGCCCATGTCTATGTGAGCTGGTCTATTTATTTCCTCTTTTTTCTCGCACGCCAAGGCACCAACACTCTTCGTTATTTGGAAGGACACTGAAAGCAATAACACGGGTAAGTGTGGTTTCTGTCTCTTCATTGCTTGGAAGGACACTAAAAGCAATAACACGTGTCAGTGTGGCCTTTGAAGTACTGGAGAGACATCCTCTAAGATCAAGTGACGCCCAGGCCAACGACTGGGGGGCCAGTGGCTGGAAAAGGCAACGCATGCTTTTGAGCATTGACCAATGTCATATGCTCTTAATTAGGGGTAAAAATCTTGTTAATTGCATGTCTTTTCAAAAATCAAAATATTTGAATTTGTTAATTTGACTCATTTTTTAGTAAATCAAATTAATTAAATATCGAGTTTGAGAAAAATAAAAAATTAAAATAAAATAAAATAAAATTATATTTATATTATAAATAATAATAATAATACGATTAAATATAATAATTACTTCAAATATATACCTCAATACCTTTTGGATAAACCATAGGTCTCCCACTTGAGATTACCAAATATAGTAAAGGCTGGGGCCGATGTCGCCAGCTAACACATGACGCTGCATTGATCACTAATTTCAAAGGAAAGAAATCGGCCCAAAACTTGTAATCATTGACAATAAAAAATCTCCGGCGCAACCCCACCGCCACTCAATTATAAGAGGTAAATGAAGTGATTGATACCAAGACATTAAAATAACAAAAAAGATACGGGAGCGTGCCCATAAACAGGGTGATGAAAAGTGATATGGGTTATTCATCGCAAATACAAACATCGAAGGAACATGTTTAACTTTTTTTCTATTAATAAATGTTATACAGCTTATTTCTAATAAAAGTGGCCTGCTATGGTTGTCTAGTATTTTGATAATTGATGGGTTACCGAGCAGTTCTGCTGAGATGTGCATCAAAAGAAGCAAAGAATAAAGTCTATGACTTTGGGGCTCCGGGTGTAAAACTTAAAATTTTAGGTGTAGTCATTCACCCTGCGAAAAGAAATAATCTCTAGCGCAACCCCATCACCCCTCAGTCAAGAGAGGAAAATAAAATAATCAACACAAAATAAAATAAACCATGTACAGAAAAAAATCACCTCCATATCACATAACAATATGAGGTGAAGGTTGATCATTCAGCTCGCTCTCCTAATTTGGTTCTTAAACATCGGCGGTCGAATTGAATTTTTGCTCATTGTAGGCAAGAGAAATGTCTCTGGTTGGGAAGGTTGAGACTGACGTAGAAATTAAGTCTCCAGCCGAGAAGTTTCATGAAGTCTTCAGTTCTAGACCACACCACGTTTCTGGTTATTCCCCTAGCAACGTACATGCCTGTGATTTGCATGAAGGTGAATGGGGGAAAGAAGGCTCTGTCATCTGCTGGACTTACAAGCACGGTAAGCTTATTTCCAACCTTTTATCTATTGTTCAATTAATTCTACCGACAGCATTCTATATGATCCAAGATTAATTATCGTCTGACGAGCATGGTAAGCTTACTTCCAGCAAGTTTAATTTTTGTACACAAATGGGTAGTTGCCTAGTCATTATACAATAAGTATGCATAGAAAAATTGGAAAATGACTCGTTAGTATGCAAAAACAGATGGGGAGACTAAGACTGCCAAGGAGGTCGTTGAAGCCATAGACAGTGACAAGTTGTCAGTCACTTTGAATGTGATTGAAGGAGATCTGCTGAAGGAATTCAAGCTTCAAAATCACTCTTCGGGCTACCCCGAAGGGTGAGGGCTGTGTGGTGCACTGGAAATTGGAATATGAGAAGCTACATGACCAAATTATAGATCCACATTCAGTGCTTCAACTCGCCGTCGACATGAGCAAAGACATCGATTCTCATCTTTCCAAAGCCTAGACGCCATTTACTTCCATAACTGAAACATAATGCAGTTTAATGTGTGTGCGTGTGGCCGTGTGCTTGAATTCTGCGTTGAGGGAAGGAGCATCGCATATGAAAGTGATGCTTACTAAAGATTGTCAGAACACCTTGGCGTTTGTTGTGTTGTGTCCCCCCGTGTTTCTATCAATAAAACTCTATGGTGTTGTCTTTTCTAATAGAATTGGCTTCCCATGGTTCTGTGTTATTCATAGAATTAATAGCTATACATAAGTAATAGATAGATTAATTTAAGAATTATTTTTTACATTATAATAATTTTTTATTTTTTTTTTTACTTTTTTTTCCTATTTAACAATATTTTTTAATTTAATTTTTTAAATTATTTTTTACCCACTACACTACACTATTAGTTAAAAGTGTCAATCAATTTTTCATTAAATTTTCTATATAATTTCCAATCAAGCATAATCTAAAATATAGAATATTAATTAATATAGCATATCCAACACAATTTTTTTAAAAATTTTATTTTTATTAATAAAAAATAAAAAATATATTTCAACCATTTTTAATAACAAAATTTTTAAAAAATTAAATTTAATCATTAAAAATATATATTTTTTAAAAAATATATTTATATTAATATTACTAACATCTCATGTCAATTAACATTCTAAATTTTATATAATTTTCAACTAAAGCAACCTAACAAATTTAACAAAAAAAATGAAATTCAAAGTATATGTAATTAATAGTATAATGTAAATGAATAATTTTAATTATAAAAAAATAAATTTAAAATGAAAAAAAATTATTATAATGTAAAGAATAATTTTCAAAAAATGAATAACGATTTTTTAATTAAAGATTATTATAGTATTAAGAAGTAATTTTTAATTTAATTTGTAGTTTATTAAACAATTTGTGAAATATTTTTCCTAAAACAATTGTGGCATATTTATTAATGACATTTCTATCTACTATACCCATAAAAGATTATAACGAGACATTGAAACAAATTCCAGAAGAATTTAATCATGTTAATTTTTTTATTATGTTAATATATCATTGTAAATCTATATTTCTATATTGGGTGACAAGGAGAAATAATCATCAACCTCTCACACTTGAACATAAGTTGTGTAATCAACCACCAAAGCATAATTCATGGACTTAATTTTATTAATTAATTTCTATTTTACTTGGGATCCCATTATCTTCTTAGTGTTAAAGCCTTCGATCAAGTGGGCCTACATTATTACAGTGTTACTTCTTAATATATCCCTGCCATGTTTACAGACCATTATACGGAATCCACCTGCTTGAAGATATAAATTTTAAGATTAATATCTAGCTTACAATATTTGAACTGTAAATTACTTTTCATGGAGATAAATGGCTGCATGTCAGCATCTAATAATAAATGTAAAAAAAAATTGGCCATATGCCAGCAGTAAAATTACTCTATTTAATTTAAACCCTTAATTAAAACAAGGTTATTCAAATTATCAACCATACCAAATTGAACTTAGCTATTGGCCTCATACTATTAGAAGCATGTGTAATAAAGCACCAACATAACAGTGCATTGATTTAAACAAGACGATTAAGGCTGGAGGCCCATGTCATCACCTATCGTGTCTCTAGTAAAGATTAATGAGAGGGAAAAGAAAAATCAAAATATTTGAATTTCTTAATTTGACTTTTTTTTTTTTTTTTTTTTAGTATATCAAATTAATTTAAATGTTAAATATAAGAAAAATAAAACATTTAAATAAAATAAAATTATATCTATATTATAAATAATAAAAAAAATACGATTAAGTATAACAATTACTTCAAATATATACCTCAATGCCGTTTGGATAACCCATGGGTCTCCCTCTCGAGATTACCAAAAAAAAAGTCAAGGCTGGGGCCCGATGTCGCCACCTAACATGACACTGCATTGATCACTAAGTTGAAAAGAAAGAAGTCGGCTAAAAACTTGTAATCATTGAGAATAAAAGATCTCCAGCGCAACCCCACCACCACTCAATTATAAGGGGTAAATGTAGTAGCTGAAACCAAGACAATAGGGAAGCGTGCGATCTGACGAAAAGTGATATGGGTAATCCGTCCCAAATACAAGTATCGAACGATGATGTTTAACTTTGTTTCTACTAATAAACTTATGGTTTATTTCTAATAAAAGTGACTTGCTATGGTTCTCTAGTATTTTCATAATTGATGGGTACTACCCATTTCTGTTGAGATGTGGATCAAAAGAAGCAAAGAATAAAGCCTATGACTTTGGGGCTTTGGGAGTAAAACATTAAATTTTAGCTTTAGTCATTCACCCTGATATGATCCGTTAATCCAATATCGGGTGACATAAACTTGTCTGCAGATGGCATTTCTATGTATGCTACCCATAACATTTATTTATAGTGAGACGTAAAAATTAAATTTAACAGTATTTAATCGTCAACCTCTCCAAAAATCAACAAATGTTTTTTAATTAACAAACAAAACACAATCTATTGATTAAAAATAATATTTTTAAAAGAATAATATTAAAAATAATAGTTAAGTAAAAAAAATAAATTTAATTAATACATAATTTTTATAATTAATATCATAAGTTATACTTATCAAAAGTAAGTTTAAATAGTGATAAGTAATTTATAAATATAAAATATTATAAATTTAATATTTTAAAATTTTAAATTAAAATAGAATCTTAATATTGTCGTTGAGAAGCAAAAAATCTCTAGCCCCACCCCATCATCCCTCAATCCATGGAGGAAAATAAAATAATCAACACAAAATAAAATAAACCATGTACAGAAAAAAATCACCTCCATATCACATAACAATATGAGGTGAAGGTTGATCATTCAGCTCGCTCTCCTAATTTGGTTCTTAAACATCGGCGGTCGAATTGAATTTTTGCTCATTGTAGGCAAGAGAAATGTCTCTGGTTGGGAAGGTTGAGACTGACGTAGAAATTAAGTCTCCAGCCGAGAAGTTTCATGAAGTCTTCAGTTCTAGACCACACCACGTTTCTGGTTATTCCCCTAGCAACGTACATGCCTGTGATTTGCATGAAGGTGAATGGGGGAAAGAAGGCTCTGTCATCTGCTGGACTTACAAGCACGGTAAGCTTATTTCCAACCTTTTATCTATTGTTCAATTAATTCTACCGACAACATTCTATATGATCCAAGATCAATTATCGTCTTAAGCTTAATTCCAGCATGTTCAATTTTTGTATACAAATATTTAATTGTCTAGTCATTATAGAATAAGTAGGCATAGGAAGTTGGAAAATGACTCGTTAGTATGCAAAAACAGATGGGGAGACTAAGACTGCCAAGGAGGTCATTGAAGCCATAGACAATGACAAGTTGTCAGTCACTTTCAATGTGATTGAAGGAGATCTGCTGAAGGAATTCAAAAGCTTCAAATTCACTCTTCAGGCTACCCCGAAGGGTGAGGGCTGTGTGGTGCACTGGAAATCGGAATATGAGAAGCTACATGACCAAATTATAGATCCACATTCGATACTTCAACTTGTAGCCGACATGAGCAAAGACATCGATTCTCATCTTTCCAAAGCCTAGACGCCATAAGCTTCTCTATAATGAAATAAAGTTACTGGCATAACTGAAAGATTGTGCAGTTTAATGTGTGTGCGTGTGGCCGTGTGCTTGAATTCTGCGTTGTGAGAAAGAGTATCGCATATGAAAGTGATGCATACTAAAGATTGTGAGAATATCTTGACTTTTGTTGTATTTGTATTGTGTCCCACCTTGTCTCTCTATCAATAAGAAGTTATGATGTTATCTTTCCTAATAAAAATTATATAATTGTTAGAATTGACGGAGATTTACTTAATCTAAGAAAGTGTAAAAAATAAATAGATTAAATTAAGAATTTTTATTTTACATAGTAATATTTTTTTATTAATTTTTTCAAATTTTTTATTATATTATAATATTTTTTAATTTATTTTTTTATTTTTTTATTTTAATACTATTAATTAAAAGTATTTATTAATTTTTTTATTAAATTTATTAAGTAATTTCTAATGAAATATTATTTAAAAAGTAAAATATTAGTTAATATGATATTTTAAATAAATTTTTTTTTTTTATTTTTTAACATTATTTAAAAAAAAATAAAAAATATTTTTTATAATTAAAAAAATAAAATATATATATTTTTAAATCATTTTTAATAACAAAATTTTTGAAAAATTAAATTTAATTATTAAAAATATAATTTAAAAAAAAATACTCATATTAATGTTACTAATATATCATGTCAATCAACATTATAAATTTTATGTGATTTTCAACCAAAGAAACTTGATGAATTTAACACAAAAGTGAGAATAAAAATACTTGTAATTAAAAGTGTAATGTGAGAGAAAATTCTTAAAAATAAAAATAAAATAAGATTCTAAACTGAAAAATTTGTATAATATAGGAAACAATTTTGGAAAAATAAAAAAAAAATCTTTCAATAAAAAATCATCTTAATATGGAGGATTCTTAGTTGATTAAATAATTTGTATAATATTTTTCCTAAAACAAATTTTGACATATTTGTAGATGACATTTCTATGCATTATACCCAAGATAGAACATTGAAACAAATCTAAGAAGAATTTAATCATGTTAATTTCTTATTATGTTGATATATCATTGTAAATCTATATTTCTATCTAGGTAGGCATGGTAATTAGTCAAATATTGGGTGACAAATGGAAATAATCATCAACCTCTCCACAAGTGAACATAAGTTGCGTAATGAACCAACAAAACATAATTCATCAACCTAATTTTATTTGAAAATGGGTTGAAAAGTGTGAGACTGAAAAATAATATTTATTATATTTTAAATTTTACTATTATATTAAAATTAAAGAGTATTAATAACAAAAAAGTTAATATAAATAAATTAATAATTAAAAAATTAAAATGAAGAATAAATAATTTTTCTTTCAATGTTTTAAAAAATAAATTTAGGGAATAAGGCAAAAAATTAAGTTTTCTCTCCCGAAACATTTTTCTAAACACAAGGTTAGCCCCCCAAAACTTCTTTAGCTCCATTATCATGATGGGCAGATTCACTATAGAAATCAAAACAAAGCACTAAGGTTTTTGCTGCCATGTAAATGACTCTAAATAGAAGATCACGGTCAATTTCTGGTTTTTTGTCAAGGCGTTGTACTGGGTATCTTCTGCTACATTTTGAGCACAATTGGAACATTTTTTTTTAATCTGCTGGCCTAGACATTCCCTTTTTGTAAAAGAGACTTAGAATTGAAAATAAGGACAGTATAGTTTTTTTTTTTTTTGCCAGACACTTGTGGATACTTTAAATCAAATCAATCAAATGTCAAATTGGAAACAAATAAAAATTTAAATAAAATTAATTGAAAAAAAAAAATAATATGACATTTGGATAACGCAGAAGTCTCCCTCTCGAGATTACCAAAAACAGTCCAGGCTAGGGCCCGGTGTCGCAACCTAACATGACATTAATCACTAATTTCAAAAGAAAGAGATCGGCTAAAAACTTGTAATCAATGGGAAGAAAAACTCTCCAGCGCAACCCCACCACCACTCAATTGTAAGAGGTAAATAATGTAACTGATGCCGAGACAATAAAATAACAAACAACATAGGGAAGCGTGCGATCTATAAACAGGGTGACGAAAAGCAATACGGGCTATCTGTTGCAAATACAAGCATCAAACGATCATGTTTAACTTTGCTTCTACTAATAAATGTTATGGTCTATTTCTAATAAAAGTGGGTAACTATGGTTCTCTAGTATTTTCATAATTGATGGGTACTGAACAATTCTGTTGAGATGTGGATCAACAAAAGAAGCAAAGAACTAAGTCTATGACTTTGGGCCTCCGGGAGTAGAACATTAAATTTTAGCTTTAGTCATTCACCCTTAATCCAACATTGGGTGACGGATAATAAAAAATAAGATGCCCTATTGAATTTAAACCTTTGATTTAAACAAGATACTTAAAATTAATAAACATACCAAATTGAACTTAGCTGTTCGGCCCATACTAGTAGAAGCGGGCGTAATGAAGCATCAACATGACAGTGCATTGATTTAAACAAGCCGATTAAGGCTGAGAGGGGGCAAGTTCAAATCCATATGTTAAATCTTAATCAAATCTGTATAGATATGCGCACGCACACACTTGAGAGACTTCCACCGTCTTTACCAACGTTTGTCTTTCTGTATTTTCATGTCTGGGGTTATCCTAGACTGGACATTCTGGTGAGTCCTGTGTGTCAACTATGTGATTTTTGAGGCCTTTCTCGTCTTGCCATTCGACGCTCTTTGTGTGTAAGATGGGGGACCCAATAAGACAAGAACGTATGCCTCTTCTTACATGTGTTGTATCAGATAAGAGTGAATTGGAGATCTCGGCCGTGGTCCTGCACAAATATTTCCCCCCAAAATGGCATGGCAGATCGAATTCCGAACCTCAGGTAAGCACTAGTCCCAAATGTCAACCCATGAAAGTTGCACTAGCCAGGGTGAGTTTACAATCAAGCAAAAGCCTTTTAAGTGTTTGATTAACAAGACCAGTTGGACTCAAACAGCATGCAGTTGAAATCTATGGCGAAACATATCAGCTAGTCTCTAGCTTCTTGATAAGGTAGGCAATGTTAATGCCGGACAAGAAAAGTGTCGAACTACCACGGAAGAATAAGCCAACACTGAGGGAAAGGATAAGAGGAGATCAGAAGGCACCCCATTTGAGAAAGAACATGGTCCTATATCATAGCATTAGTCATAGTTTCTAGTTTGCTGGGATACGGTAAGGTTTCAATCAGCTTCATGATGGTTGGGTCTACGACAAGTCAGGGATAGAGAAATTGAATGCGTATTTTTCCTTGTTTGTGGCGTGTGCGATGCCTGGCAAAGTCAGGAAAATTTTGCTCAATTGGGTCTCTTCAGCCTGTTCTGTGCCAATCCTTTATTTGTTTTGTTAAAAAAACAAACAGACAAGATCCATCGGTTAGGTTGAAACAGCACGGCACCTGCTTTTGCAGTTTGCAAGTTTATATGGCAAGCAAATTCGCACTCTGCACATGCCTTTCTCATCAAAGCCGCTGCTAATATAGATAAGATAACACAATTTTATTACCAGTAACACCGATGCATAGCTCACATAGTTTACAATTTTAAATGATTGATATCATTTCAAGGGACAGCATGATGCTTGAAAGCAACACTTATACACCAGAATACATGGCAAAACGCGTTCAGCTCACACCATCAGTTTCCAACCCCTTTAATCCCGCAACTTCAATGCATTAAAGTTGAATGTCCACTTAACCGGATTCTATGTTCCTTAATCTGATACGCACGTCTTGGATGAGGAGGGAAAAGATAGATCGATCATGGATGAAATTCATATATTTTTACTCATTTATTAACTCTATTGTTGCACCTTTTCATCGTATTTGACCTTTTGAGGCAGGAAAATGGTGATGATTGCTATGGATGTTAGACATTAATGATGTTAATTTTTTGATAAATTATTATCCATAATAAATTTTGTTTTTCTTTTTCAACCATTTTTTTTATCAGTTAAAACAAAGAAAACATATTTGTAGATAGTATATATTTACAGACAAAAAGGGCAAAATAGAAAACAACATAAACACGAACACACCGAATCTAGGATCATGGCAGAGATCAAAACATGTGCGCACTTAATGGAGTTTAATTAAGGGTCTGATTATTGGGATTCATAATAACGACATAAGCTTGATTTAGTAGGTCAAATAAAATGTATATAAATATAAACCAAAGATGCTATTACATAATTTTTCATGTACATTCCATTTAGGCTATATATATATATATATATATATATATATATATATATATATATATATAAAGAGTTAATTTTTATATAAATAATATAATTTTTGTCAAAAAAAATTAAAAATACATATAATTTTATTTTGAGCGGTGTACATAATCAGTGACCCCCACTTCGCTAACTGTGCCCAGTATGCCAATAAATGTCTGGTCCCTTGACTTTGTCAACGAAGATGCTGGAACCACAATAAACAACACTCCGCTCTCTCTCTCTCTCTCCACAAATTATTGTTGACAAAGCCTACACAAGAAGCATTTCTCATCTGCCAATTCGTTTTCTTTTTGTTTTGTTTTGGTGCAATAAAATAGATAATCAACACCATAGGGCCACAAAATACTAACTACAACCCCACGCACGCAGAAATTTTTTATAGGTAAACAAACCATTTGGTGTCTTCATCTAAACACAAACATTTGGTGTGACTAGATAAAAATTACGAATTGAAATTCATATAATTTTTTATTATTAATATTAATGTGAGTACAATAAAATTCCTTTTTCAATAATTTAGAGGTAACAAAAAAAATATTTTTCTCAACAATAATCAATTACTGACAAATATCTAAATATCACAATAAAAAAGAAAATGTAAGTTGTGCATGAACAGGAACAAAATGGGAGAAAGAATATGCATCAAATCCCAAAACTCTGCTAGCCTTAAAGCTTTCTTTTTCTGATCTCATTTTTGGCTGCAGAAATTGGCTTTAGTAAAGGGATTTTTGTTGTCACCCTAACTCGTGACATCCGATCTTTAGTCTAACATAAAAACTTTAAGTAGATATAAAAAAAAATTATATTATATTAATTCACATATATGTAATATAAGATATAAAAATATTATATAAAATTATTTGGTTTTTATTTGCGTTCTCACTTAATCAAACAAACACCATTTATTAATGTATTCACCACAACGTTATCAAACACATCCAATCTCATTAAAAATGCATCAATCACTACAAAATATTAAAATCTAGAAAATGCAATATTCCCGGAAAAATAGCTGCTGAAAATAAAACGTCTAGTCATAAATGGACACAATTAACAAAACAAAACATATATTATTATAATATATAACACAAAAGAGAAATGAATAGAGAGAAATATAAAAAGTTTATTATTCTGTTAACTGAAAGCCCGGAGATTCTCTAGGAAATTGGAGGACATTGAAGTAAATTGTGGCTTATATGCAAAGAATATTATTCAAAATTATTTTTTTGGTTTTGAAAAATATTTTTTGATTTTCTAATTGTTGATATTCGGTTATATCTAATACTTTTGTGTTCATTCCATTGCTTTCATCGTTTATTATAACTTCTATGATATATTTATGGTGTGTTTAAATTTAGAGGGGAGTGTGAAAAAAAAAATGAGAGAAAGAGATTGAAAATTGATGTTCATAAAAAGACAATAATGTCTCTTATGTGGTTTAAATAAGAAGTAATTAGAAATAGGTTGATCGTATTTTTGATAAATATGTTAAAAATAAAAAGTTAATTTTTATTTCTAAATTCTGCCTCTTTCTCACCCCCTTGATGAGATAGAAAACATGTGAACCCTACTAAAAATTTTCTTTTACATTTCCTATGCTTTTCTTTTTGATGGGTGGATACACAACCTCATCAAACCAGATTTATGTAATTTATCGTCTAACAGTTGACTGGGTGGATATCCTATGAAACTACACCAGAGAATGTTAATTTCCAAATAAGAACTGACCTTACCGTAAACCATAAAACAAAAGGATAAAAAATGACTGAGCATCTTATACATATAATAATAATTATTATTATTATTTTATGTATTTTGAGAAATATCTTCTTAATTTTTAGCTTGGTCAAAGGATCATTATCCCTTAAAATTAGGAAAAACAAAAAAATCAAATTTTTACCTTTTTTCAAAATACTTGTAATTATGGAATTCGAAAATTTTGTCCTTTTTAAAATTTTTTTATTTTTAGACTCATTCTTTTCATTTTTATTGATTACTAACAGAGTAATAATTAATTATTATTATGTTAATTTTTTTAAGAAAAAGAAATACCTATAGCCAGCAAATGCAGGTGACATTTTGTGAACGGATTAGAGTTCATCTCCAAATTGCTAGCAAACAAAAATGTACCAACAACTTGCAAAATGGTTCTCATGCTTATATCCATATAGGCCCATGTCCATGTGTGCTGGTCTATTATTTTCCTCTTTTTGCTGGGGCCTAGGGCCTAACACCAATTTAGATACTGTTTGGAGGTGCAATTTGTCTCTTCATTATTTATTTGTAAGGACAATATATATATATATATATTATTTATATTTATTTTTAAAAAAAAATTAATATTATTTAATAAAAAGAATAAAAAAATTAAAATAAAAAATATTAATATTTAAATATAATAAATTTTTAAATTTAATATTATATTTTAATTTAAAATTTTAAAATATTAAATATATTAATTTTTTAAAATTATATATTATTTAATTTTTTTATTTTTAATATAATTTTTTTATAATATAATTTATATTTAAAATTATTAAAAAATTATTAATTATTTTTTTAAAATATTTTTAAATTTACTCTAATTTTAATTTTATATTTTTAAAGTATATTATTAAAATTGATAGTTAAGTGAAAAAAATATAAATAATGTATATTTCTGATAATTGATACCACATATTATATTTAATAAATATAAATTCAATAAATTGTAACACACAATAAAAAAAATAATAATACGTGTAAGTGTAGTTTCTAGCATATTAGCATACTTATGTTTTAAAATAAAGTGATATAAGTTTGACTCACAATTATTTTTATTGAAATTATAATGAATTTTTAGAATATTATATAAAAGTGAATAGAATATAAAAAAATTTATATTTAAAAATAAATAATTTTATCAAAATTTTAACTATAAATAAGTAAGTATATATTAAAAATTTAATATTAAAAAATAATAAATTTATAAATTTAATATATTAAAATTTTTAATTAAAATATAACCTTAAATTTATTAATATATTGTTTCCTACAGGACATATAGCATTAGTCTAAGCAATTAATGCTAGGGTCCAACGTCTCCCTCTAACATAACAATACATCAACGATGGATTACTGGTTTCGACAAAGCAAGAAATTGGCCAAGCACTTGCCCTTATTGAGAAGAAAAAAATCTCTGGCGCCAGCCCCCACAACCCCTCGATCGTGGCTAAATACTTGTCATCGTGGAATCTCTAGGCGCAACCCCATCACCCACCAATCAAAAGTGGAAAATAAAATAATCAACACAAAATAAAATAAAATAAAATAAAATAAATCATGTACAGAAAAAATCATCTCTATATAACAGTATGAGGTGAAGCTTGATTATTCACCTTGCTCTCGTAGTTTGGTTCTTAAACATTGGTGGTCGAATTGAATTTTTGCTCATTGCAGGGAAGAAAAATGTCTCTGGTTGGGAAGGTTGAGACCGATGTAGAAGTTAAGTCTCCAGCCAAGAAGTTTCATGAAGTCTTCAGTTCTAGACCACACCACGTTTCTGCTTATTCCCCTAGCAAAGTACATGCTTGTGATTTGCATGAAGGTGAATGGGGGAAAGAAGGCTCTGTCATCTGCTGGACTTACAAGCACGGTAAGCTTATTTCCAACTTTTTATCTATTGTTCAATTAATTCTACCGACAGCATTCTATATGATACAAGATTAATTATCCCCTTACAAGCATGGTAGGCTTAATTCCAGCATATTCAATTTTTGTATACAAATAGTTAATTGCCTCGTCATTATAGAATAAGTAGGCATAGGAAGTTGGAAAATGACTCGTTATGCAAAAGCAGATGGGGAGACTAAGATTGCCAAAGAGGTCATTGAAGCCATAGACAATGACAAGTTGTCAGTCACTTTGAATTTGATTGAAGGAGATCTGTTGAAGGAATTCAAAAGCTTCAAAGCCACTATTCAGGCTACCCCAAAGGGTGAGGGCTGTGTGGTGCACTGGACCTTGGAATATGAGAAGCTACATGACCAAATTATAGATCCACATTCACTACTTCAATTCACAGTCGACGTCAGCAAAGACATCGATTCTCATCTTTCCAAAGCCTAGACGCCATAAGCTTCTCTCTAATGAAATAAAGTTACTTGCATAACTGAAACATTATGCAGTTTAATGTGTGTGCGTGTGGCCGTGTGCTTGAATTCTGCGTTGAGGGCAGGAGTAACGCATATGAAAGTGATGCATGCTAAAGATTGTGAGAACACCTTGGCTTTTGTTGTGTTGTGTTGTGTCCCTCCGTTTCTATCAATAAAACGTTATGGTGTTGTCTTTCCTAATAAAATTGGCTTCTCCTTATCAAGATCAAGAATTGTTTTTTTATATTATAATAATTTTTAATTAAAATATATATATTTTAAATTTTTATATTATAATATTTTTATTTAAATTTATTTAAATTATTTTTTCATATTAATATTATTAATAAAAAGTATTCATTGATTTTTTTTTTGTTAAATTTATTATGTCACTTTAAATCAAACATTATTTAAAATTAAAATGTTAACTAATATGGTATATTAAATTTAATTTAAAAAAATTAAATTATTTTTTAAGAAAATAAAAGAAAATTTATATTTTTCATTATTGAAAAAAAAAATTGAATTTAACCATTCAAAACATAAATTTGTTTAAAAAAAAATTCAAATTAACATTGGTTAACTTATCATATTAATTAATATTCTAAATTTTATATAGGTTTTTACTAAAGGCAAACTTAGTGGATTTAACAAAAAAGTGAGAGTAAGAATATTTGTAACTAATAGTATTACATGAGAGGATAATTCTAAAAAGAAAAAAGGTAAAATCTTAAATTGAAAAAATTTTATAATATAGAGAGTAATTTTGAAAAAAAAAAATAAAAAGTTCTTTCAACCAAAAATCATTGTAATATGGAGAAACAATTTTAATTTGATCCCTAGTTAATCAAACAATTTGTGACATATCTTTCCTAAAAATAAATTGTGATATAGATGACATTTCTACGCACTATATACCCAACAGAGATTATAATGAGACATTGAAACGAATTCCTAAAAGAATTTAATCATGTTAATTTCTTATTATGTTAATATATCATTGTAAATTTATATTTCTATATTGGGTGACAAAGGGAAATAATCATCAACCTCTCCACACTTTAAAGTAAGTTGTGTAATGAACCAACAAAACATAATTCATCAGACTTAATTTTATTAATTAATTTCTATTTTATTTGGGATCCCATTATCTTCTTAGTATCAAAGCCTTTGGTCAGGTGGGCCTACATTATTACAGTGTTACTTCTTAATATATCCCTGCCATGTTTATAGACGGAATCCACTTGCTTGAAGATATAAATTTTAAGATGATAATCTAGCTTACAATATTTGAACTGTAAATTACTTTTCATGGAGATAAATGGCTGCATGTCAGCATCTAATAATAAATGTAAAAATTAAAACAAGGTTTTTCAAATTATCAACCATACCAAATTGAACTTAGCTATTGGCCTCATACTATTAGAAGCATGTGTAATAAACCTCCAACGTAACAGTGCATTGATTTAAACAAGCCGATTAAGGCTGGAAGCCCATGTCATAACCTTTCGTGTGTTTAGTAAAAAGTAATGGGAGAAAAAAAAACAAAGATAAAAATTTCTTATTTGAAAATGGGGTGAAAAGTGTGGGAGTGAAAAATAATATTTATTATATTTTAAATTTTATTGTTATACTAAAATTGATAATAAAAAGAGTTAATATAAATAAATTAGTTATTTAATAATAAAGAGAAAAAATAAATAATTTTTCTCTCTAATTTTAAAAATAATAAATTTAGTTAGTAAGAAGAAAATTTAACTTTTCTCTCCCAAAATGTTTTCTAAACACAAGGTTAGCCTCTCAAAACTTCTTTAGCTCCATTCTCATGATGGATAGATTCACTTTAGAAATCAAAAGAAAGCGCTAAAGGTTTTTGCTGCCATATAAAATTTTAAACTTAAAATTAATTAAAATAATTTTACTATTAAATCTTATAAATAATGACTCATCTTTTGTTTATTGCACCCTAAAAGTTGTACCCTTTTGCTTGTTGGGTGAATCTTCTGATGCTGCTGTTGGTCTCCCTCTATATTTTCAGTCCGAGCTTGGCGCAATATGCGACGGCCTGCCGTGGAGCATGACCCTAAGTTGTTTTGGGCTAGCAATCAAACTGAGCCGATCAAAGTTCAGCACTTCTTGGCTCTCTGGACTCTGGAGACGATGTTTGACATAAAACGTGGCACGATATGTAATTAAGCGGGCTGGATCGTTAGAACTCTATGTCCAAACTCGTCTAATTTGAGAGCCATTAGAAGGCCGAGACCCGGACGCACGCCGGGGCCTTCATGAAGAGCCTACTGGAACACTACAACGGACATTGGATCAACTTGGACATTGCGAATCGGCTCAATAGAAGCTAAGATGGGGGACTCGAAAATACAAGAATGTATGCCTCTTCGTACATGTGTTGTACAAGATAAGTAAGAATTGGAGATCTCGGCCGTGGTCCCGCACAAATATTTACCACCAAATGGCAGATCGAATTCAGAACCTCAGGTAAGCACTAGTCCAAAATGTCAACCCATGAAAGTTGCACTAGCCAGGGTGAGTTTACAATCAAGCAAAAGCCTTTTAAGTGTTTAATTAATTAGACTAGTTGGACTCAAACACCATGCTGTTGAAATAACATATCAGCTAGTCTCTAGCTTCTTGATTCGAACTACAACGGAAGAATAAGCCAACACTGAGGGAAAGGATAAGAGGAGAACAGAAGGCACCCCATTTGAGAAAGAACATGGTCATACATCATAGTATTAGTAATAGTTTCTGGTTTGCTAGAATACAGTAAGGTTTCAATCAGCTTTCTTGATGGTTGGGTCTACGACAAGTCAGGGATAGTGAAATTGAATGCGGATTTTCCTTGTTTGTGGCGTGTGCGATGCCTGGCAAAGTCAGGAAAATTTTGCTAAATTGCGTCTCTTCAGCCTGTTCCATGCCAATCCTTTAGTTGTTTTGTTTAAAAAAAACAGACAAGATCCATTGGTTAGGTTGAAACAGCACGGCACATGCTTTTGCAGTCTGCAAATTTTTATGGCAAGCAAATTCGCACTCTGCACATGCCTTTCTCATCAAAGCCACTGCTGCTATAGATAAGACAACACAATTTTATTACCAGTAACACCGGTGCATCGCTGATAACACAATCTGTTTTTCCACATAGTCTACAATTTTAAATGATTGATCTCATTTCAAGGGACAGAACGATGCTTGAAAGCTACATTTATACACCAACAACCACAATACATGGCAAAACGCGTTCAGCTCCCACCATCAGTTTCCAACCCCTTTAATCCCGCAACTTCAATCCATTCAAGTTGAATGTCCACTTCACCGGATTCTACGTTCCTTAATCTGATACGCATGTCTTGGATGATTTTCCCGTTGTCCCAAACAACGTAGCTCTCCTCAGCCAGGCAATTGCACGTGTTTGGCTGAACTCTTGTGATCTCACATCCAGTTGGGAGGTTTTTCAAGCCCATCTTTAGGCTGTTTACATATGGCTGGATGTCTATCTCTGCCTCACCCATCATGTCATCAGCAGTAAATGTGTCTTTATCGTAAACTGTCTGCAAATCAAACCAAAATCAATGGAATCGGAATAAATACAATGAAATTGAGGTGTTCCTCTTATGTTCATTAACAAGCATCATTAACAATATCAGAGATCGCTTACTAAATTAATTGGAACATTAGTATCTGTCACTGACACAGTCAATTCTTGATTCCATTGAGGGTTGCAACTATTCTTCACAGCAGAAGTCTTCACCATCTGCATCAACTAATGTAAGATCGGCAGAGAGGGAGAAAAGTAGTAAGCAATCAAGCTTTATTGCAAAATTACTCGTATGGTATTTACTATTAGTGCCTCTAAGCCCCCCATACTTTATCCATATGTTTCAAACTTTTCCATGTCTATGCTCGGTGAAGGGATCCACAAATTCTTTAGGGGTTCTTAAGTCATCTTAATAGAAAAGCTTGGAAGCAGCTCAGAATCTAAGAAGCAGAAAAAGAAGAAACGAAAAGACTGGCCTGGTTTCCCATGGTGATCACAACATAAGGATCGCTGGCACCAAGATCACGAACAGCAAGGTTGATGCCCCTTTTGACCCTGACTCTAAGAAGGCCAAGAACGCTCTCCATTTCCGACGATACCAATGAGGCCACGGCAGCAGGACCACAGGTCAAAGCTAATTGTGAATAAAAGATGCTGCATTCATTGTTAGCTTGAAAACAACAAAATATGCTTGAAGACATGGGCCCACCCCAGGGAATCAAAGATTGATCCGAATCTTGTTTTTCTCCTTTACACAAAAATTAATTGTTATTGACAGAAATTATGGGACAGCGTCACATGATTCAAGATGTAGTGGATACGAGATTGTGGTCCACCGAAGTGCTGGGCTGGCTCTCCTCGGTGCAGTTTGTATTGGGAATTTAGGATTTTAAGTAATATTCTCACGAATTATTACATATTTATCAAAATAAGAAACATTTGAATTACCATTTTTATTGATTATTTTTAAAAAATAAATATATATTTATTTATTTTATATTCGAGGCTTCATGTAACTCTACAAAATTAAACTAAATAATTTTTTTAAATTTTTTGGTAATTCAGCTGAGCTGCGGAGGTAGTATTTCATATGGGTTTGGATTCGGACTTCACCCCAACAAATAGCTTGATGAGACTACGCAATCTCTTTGTTCAGCGAAAGAATAAACAAGTGAATGTTTATCTTTATATTTGTGGTGGCACTTCGTTTCCTTTTGTCACGTTACAGGCTTGCAGGTTTTTTTTTGGTAGCTTTTTTGTTTACCAATAAACCTTGGAGTCTTTATTTAGTAGCCCAATGCACTCTGCGCACCGTCCACAATGCTTTCTGCCAGAAGAAGGTAATGCGCTTGCAAGTTCAAAAAGTGTAGTACCATGGGCTTGTTTTAGTGGCCCAATCACACTTGATGTATTAAGATAGTATTAATTGTAACCAAATGAGATTTAAAAAAAAAAAAAAAAAAAAGGTTACCTGTGACAGAAACGTGCACCCCTAATTCATTGGATCTTTGGCTCCTGATGCCGCCAATTGCGCCATAAAATAATAAAGGAGTGGATTCTAGTTAAGTAGAGTCTAATGGAATGTAGCTTTTGAATTTGGTGTACCTACTTTGCACAGAGCCATATCCCCATGTGACAAGAGCCTCTTCTCTTGCGCTTTTAAGCATGACAACAACCCTTTTACTTAGCAGATTTCCCCTCTTTCTCATTAAAAATATATAAATATATGGTAGGTTTAATTGTGTCAGACTTAATTGCAAAATCTATGGAGAATTTTTTTTTTTGTTCAATTTGTGAAATAAAAATATATAAATAATATCTCATAATTTTACTAAAAAAAATTATGTATTTACACCATATAGTGAACTGAATTTTAATTATATCTATTTGAGGAACATATTTCATAAATCAAGAAAAAAGTAACCAATCACTTTAATAATTATGTATATTTAAGAGAAATATTTATTCCTCTAAAAACTGGCATTACATGCGACAGGAGTTAGTGGCCATACGGCACCAACAAGACGAGAGCATTGTGATGGAACAAAAAGATGGGGACAATAGTGCCAAATACAACCAAATACTTTCAACCGTTAATAATTTAAATTTTTATCTTCAACGTATTGGATTCTAATTTATAAAAAAAAAAAAAAAAATTGTAAGATTTATGGAATGAAGAAAACTATTTACATGGTTGCTTCTTCACCTGCTCTCCCCGACAACCACGCACACAATGTTTTTTTCTCTTCCCCCGCCATCTTTGCCAATCAATTTGCAAAAGATGAAGTAATATTAAACTCACTTGCCACACAAGACTGAGAAAACTTGCACGAGATCCAAAAGGGAAAATGATCAATATCACAAGGGTTTCAGTACTGTTGGGCGTATTTCTAACCTGTAAGGACATTGGTGTAGACTTTGAATGGAAAATAGTTGTCTATATTGAACAATATAGTGGGGGCAGGGGTTCAAGGTAGGATTTTCGTGAATGTTTTTGATTCATTGGAAAAATAAGAACAAAAGTCACTAACTAAATCAAGTTAAATTAGCAAGATGTGCCAATATTATGCAATCTAGATTTTGTTGAATGTCGCAACTATGACAAATGGTCTGAACAAACATTAGTTTCTTTAAAACAATAAACCAGTTGACAGTCTCAAACTTGTTGAACCAGTTAATAGTCTCAGACTCATTAAGGAAGAATTCCACAACCCTACACAGGATTTAAATTATTGGGAGAATATATGATTCGAAATCGCCAAGAGAAAACTAAGTTCATTAATATGCCAATCCCATGTTCAGTAGACTTTTGTAAACTCCAAGCTTTCCTTGGTGCAATGCACTTTGCCAATTGATGCTTGCTGGTGGTATATAACTAAATTTAGATTCACATGTTGTGCAAATGTTGAATATATGATTAAAAGTGTTAAATTTAATTTGAATTAGTTTGACTTATATAGTTAATTTATATTCAAGAGAAACATTTGGTTAAATTAAATTATTTTTTTTCAAATCATTTTTAAGAAAATTAAAAGAAAATTTTTTTTATTTCTATTCAAGGAAACAAAAAAATAAAAAAAAAACATGGAGTAGGTTTTCTTTTTCTTCTATTTATTTTTAGGAGAACATAGAAATATTATTTTAAAAAAATAGTTGAATTTGAAATTTTTTTTTACTTTTTTTTTCCTTAAAGAGAAGAATTTAAATATAATTTTTTTTTTTTTTTTTTTTGATATATTATTTTATTTTATTAAAAAATTTTACAAAATTTAATTACAATAAAAAATATTTTATCAATTAATAAAATTTATATTTAATTATAGTTAAATATATATAATGAATTTATAAAATTTTACTCTCATTTTAATTAAATTTTTATAATTATAATATATTTTTTAATATTTAAAATTTACAAATTTATAAGATATCATTATATGAAAAAAAAAAAATTATTAAATTTTAACAATATAAATTTAAATATGAATAATCTGTAATATTTTTTATAAATAAAAAAATATCAATTAATTCTCATCGTCTAGGTATTTTTTAAATTCTAGATATAACTTCTTTTTTTTTTTTCAAACTTAGTGCTTTACGTATTTTATTTTAATAATTTTAGTCAATTTTTTTGTTAATTTATTGTTAAATTTATCATGCAATATGTCACATCAATTATTTGGTATTGATTTAGATGTTATCTTATCTTTTTTTTTTTGATGATGTGGTATTTTTTAAAAAGAATTAAGAAAATAAAAAAAATTAAAAAAAATAAAAAATAAAAAATATAAATTCAAAAAAATTGAATTTTTTTAAAAAATTTAAGAATTTGAAATAAAATTTAAAATTTAAATAAATTAAAATTTTTATTAAAAAAAGAGAAAACTGTACTGTACAAAAGATGAAAATTTTTTATTTACTTTTAATTTTTAGATTTTCTTTAAAAAAAATTTCAATTTTTAAATTTCAAAATTTTTAAATTTTTTAAAATATATAATTTTTTTTAATTTTAAGTGTTTTTAAAAAATTTTAATGATGTTAAAAAATTTAGATAATTTTTTAAAAAATATTTTCAAATTTTTTGAATTTTTTAAAAATTAAATTTTTTTAATTTATAATTTTTTTTTAATTTTAAGTGTCTTTAAAAATTTTTAATGATATTAAAAAATTTAGATAATTTTTTAAAAAATATTTTCAAAATTTTTGAATTTTTTAAAAATTAATTTTTTTAATTTATAATTTTTTATTTTATTAAATTTTTTTATAATTTATTTAATTTTAATTTTATAAAAAAAAATATTACACTATTAAAATAATATTAACGTAACATCTACATCACCATCAACACATCGTCTGCACATCACCTGATATATTCAAGAGCAGATATGGTGTATTTGAATCAACACCAAGCACTTGACGTGATATGTCATGTAATACATTTAATCAACTAACGTGACACATTCCCACTAAAATTGCTGGCACAAATAAAAAAAAAAAAAAAAAAACATGCAAGGCTTTGCCTTTACAATCCATTCGCCTCACTATTGAGCGTGGGGGACTCTATTAAAATTATTGGATATTGCATTTGTTTTTGGTTTTACGAGGCATACAGAAGCGGTGGCGATTCTGAATTATTGGCCGTGAAATTTCAAGAAATAGAAAAACAATACGGACGACCAGTATTTAATGATCCAAATTCGTCATATTCTCAACAGATATCTATGTTACGTCTAAAGCAAGATTCCCCCCCCCCCCTTTTTAATTATATTTTAATTCCTGGGTACAAATTATTTTATTTTATTATTTTTATTTTTTAAGTCTATTGGAAGAGGTACATATTATCAAAACTTTAAAATTTTATTATTTTGTCCTAAACTTTTTAACTTTAGCCCCCTGTCTATTTTTCCCTTCTCTAACATCCTATTAGTATTCTACAACTTGGCCTCTCCTCTTTTTTTTTTTTTTATTGTTCTTCCCTTGTCGATTGAATTAGATAATAAGAAATAATTTTTTTCTATTATTTTCATCCATTATCAAGAATTTTTGAGTATAAATTATATATATTTGTTTAAAATTGAAAGATTTGAGTGACGCAACACCACCTACTTTGATCGCTCTGATACAACACTACCTTAATTATAATTATAATTATAATTATCATGTTGTCCTCTACTTCGATGGAGAACGAATTGCAAATTTCAAGATTGGAACGTTATCTCCAGAACGGCAATTGGGCAAAAGCTTCCTCGATTGCTCTGCTAAGCCCCCCGCCCCACCATTGTCGCCATGGCATAAAAGCTAAGCCGAAGAAAAGGTTTTAAAAAAATGAAGGAATTGGTACTCCGTACCTGTGCAAGGTACAACGGGACGGCCCTTTTTTCCGCATAAAACAAAACAATATGGCATGTTTTGATTCCTGATTTTGTTTGCTGACAAAGAGATAACACATAAAATGAAATGATCCCACAGGCGTCGGTGACCTTTTGATCTCAACTTTTATGCCGTATAAAACAAACCGGGATGACATGTTGTTGCTATCAATAATTGTGTGATCAAGAATAAAAATTTTCGATGCCCCTTTTGATGTTAAAAATTTCCAATATGAAATAGATTTTGTTTTTCCTCTTTAGGTTATGTTTGTTGTTATAATTGACTAAATTTAGAAAAATAATTAGTTAAATTAAATTAATTTAAAGAATTTTTTTAAAATTTTTTAAATTGTTTTCTTTTAAATAAAAAATAAGATTTTAAATAATTAATTTCTTTTTTTATTTTGAAAAAAATTGAGAGTAGTTCTTTTCTCTTTATTAAAAAAATAAATAAATGAATTTGAAAGATTTTTTTTAAAATTTCTTTGAATGAGAGGATTTGAGAATTTTTTTCTTCCTTTTTATTATTTATTTTATTTTTTTAGAAATATTTATCTAATTATAATTATAGTTATATTCATTAATTTATAAAATCATACTTCTATTATTATAAAAATTTTATAATTAGATATTTTAATGTTCTTAATTGACAAATTTATGATAAACCATCACATAAACAAAAGATAAAGTTTTCTCTTAAGTTTTAATCCTATATACTTAGACTAATAAAGAAAATCATTGTATAAAATCCATAATAATAATGTTCATGTTTATTATATTTATACATGTATGCATATGTATAAAAAGCATTTCACTTGTTAAGCCATCAAACATTTTTCCAATAGAATGTTATACTTATTTGTAAAACAAATATTCAAATTATTCTTCGACCATTACATAAGAGGATTGTGTTTTTTAAAAAAGAAAAATGTTGAAAACTAGTTTGAAGTCAACTTTATGATATAATTCTGTCTAATTGAATTCAATTTTAAAAGTGAAATTCAATTTAATTGATTTAGGAACTCAATTCCAAAATTAATTTTTTTGTTCAATAACAGTTTTAGAAACAATTCACTTATACCCTTTCATGGTACAAATATTTTAAGGTGATAGCATAAAGTAGATTAAGTTGTACATAAATCTATCTCACATATTTTGATAAGCATTATTGATTTTAGCACATTATATATCTTTAATAAAGAATAAGAGTTCAATTAAATATTTAAATGTTAAAAAATGTAAAACCCAACAAGAAAACCTTAAACTATTTAAATTAAAATCTATAAAATTTGTCCATTGTAAAACAATATCAGGAGAAGTTAAATATTGAAAACTTGATTTATTAGAATAAATTTGTGTGATGCCGTGGTGGTTTCCGTGAAAGAAAGGAAGGGAAACCATGTACTTCTAAATCCTAATTACTAGTATTAGGCTGGATATTTATTTGAAAATTCATATATTACTTATTTAATAATTTTTAATAAATTTATAAATTAAAGATATTAAAATATATCATAATTATGATATTTAATTATTATTACAATAAAATTCTATAATCAATTAATATAAATTTAATTATAATTAAATTTTATAATTATAAAATTTTTTAATAAAAGAAAATAAAGGATAAAAAGGAAAAATAATGTTTTTCAAATTCTCTATTTTAAGAAAAAAATCTTAAATGTAGTTATTTTTTCTTTAAAAGAAAAAGGATAATTTCAAATTATCTTTAAAAAGAAGAAGAGATAGAAAAGAACTATTCTAAAGTTTTATACCTAATCGGACTCAAAATTTTAATGCAACACAAGCCCCCAAGGCACAACTTACAGGTCTACTACAACCCTAAACCTAAAAATTGAGTACAGAATCTAAATGCCACTCTGTTTCGGGTCCCTCCTGACTATAAAAGCCCAAACGCCCCCGGCTCTTCTGCATCGTTGGTTACCCTCCCAATCTCTGTCTCCTTCTTTTCGCTCTGGCAACCATTCCTCTCTCTCTTTGTCTTGCTTTCTTTCCTTGACCGGCCATCAAAATCATCAAATTAGAGAGAAAGGAAGAATTTTGGTATCTGGGTGTGTCCTTTTTTCGGTCCAAAGTTATAAAAAAACGAGAGAAAACGAAGACCCATAATTGTTTTTGGTGTCCTTGTGAATGGTGGAAATCTTAGCCAGTAACAGTTACATGCTCTCCCTTTGCAAGTCAAGGGTGAGCGTTGTTGTCTCTGCTGCTTTCTCTTTCGGCTCTTGCAAGGAAGGCTGGTACTATCGCTGCCTCGGCCTAGACCCTTAAAGATAGTTTTTTTATTTTGGGCTGGAAACCCCACAAGAAAAAGGTTCTTCCTTTTTAATCAAGATCCAATCTTTCGATCTTTTCGCAATTTTCTCTTAATTTTTTGGCAAAATATAAAAGGGGTTTTGCTATTTTGTTTGGAATTTTGAAAGAAAAAGGAGGGAAAAAAAAATGTTGCATTACAAGCAGAAGAAGAATCAGGTTGCCAAGGGCAACAGGCTGTTGATTAGCGTGACGGTGTTGGGTAGCGCAGGGCCGATCCGGTTTGTTGTGAATGAGTATGAGCTTGTGGGTGCTGTTATTGATACTGCTTTGAAATCTTATGCTCGGGAGGGTCGCCTTCCTGTTCTTGGCTCTGATTTCAATCACTTCCTGCTTTATTCCCCCACCGCTGCGTCTGGTGGTAAGCAATCTCAAAACCCACCTTCCATCTTGAATTTTTCTCTTTTTCTGGTTAAGCTGTTTGTAGTTAAAAATTCAAGCATATCCTTTTCTCTCAAAAAGAAGAGGGGGTTGGAAAATTGAGACGTGTGAATTTTTTTTTTTATTGGTAATTGATTGAATTGTTTTAGGCTATTGAAAATTTATGATGTAATATAAGTTGAAAGTTATAAATATTTTGGTTCTAGTTTTCTGTTTTAAAATCTTTTTTTTTTTTTTTTGTAATTGTTGAAATTGAATGCAGCCCTGAATCCATGGGAAACAATTGGGTCACTTGGGACACGCAATTTCATGCTTTGCAAGAAGCCACAGCCGGAGAAGCTGGAAGATGGTGCAAGATCCACTCCAGCGATTGCTCAGAAGGGAAGTGGGAGTTGGAAGGCATGGATTAACAAGTCTCTCAATCTGAAGATATCTTCCCATTAAATTAACTTCTGGAAGTTTCTGTTTCCAATTTCATCATCTTATGCCAAGTCAAATTTCGTCATCTTGATTTGATTTGTGGTGGCCAGTTACCCTGGATTATGTGTTTTGGCATTTTGTTTCTGGTTTGAGTCAAATGCCCTTCAGATTTGCTATGCAGCTAATAAAATTGTGCCCTTGTGCAATGGAATAAATTATTGGTCTTTCGCTGTCTTAATTTGAAGCAAGTTGCTGTCTTGATAATATGCTAAATCCTACAAACATAGCCAGCCACATACAATACAAAAGAACAAATCTCATACTTACACGACTTCATCATTGAATGTTTATATCGTACAAATTTCAATTTGCACATGGTTTGTGCATATGAGATCCGATAAGCTCCATTGTTCTGAAGCATTCTTTCTTACTTTTAACATAAAAGATTATCTGCATAATCCTCTTGCTAGGAGGTGAGCAAATGCCATGGTAGCCCAATCTAAGCGTGGTATAGATCAGAGACTTCTTCAGTCTCATAGCTCAAGCAATTTCACTTGCCAATCACACAACAATTACTCCTCGAGATTACATCACATTTTTTCACACGGAACCACCAGATTATCTCAGAATAACCACAAGTGGAAAATAGTCGGTCCCTAGTTTCGTTCTAATCCACACGAAGCGCAATTTGCATCAACCGGTAGCACCCAATTCGATACCTGTGTTTGGGAATAAGGCTTGTCTCCAAATTAGTTTATACCAATCAACTTTGTTTGCTTTGGTTATAATAGCTTAGCAAGACCACTTTTTCATTAGCTTGAGGCAGTTATTTCCATTCTCTATACTGCAGCAACTTTAGAATGAGTTAGGATGGAAGAACCATGCAATCTTGTGGTGCTTGTCTGTGTGATGGATGCCTTGGTAGTAATTCAGAACTCAGTTGTTGACTAAGATGATTATTGAGTGTCAAGAATGTAATTACAGGTGTGAATATAGTATAGGGTATTATTATTTTTGATTGACTATCAGGAGTCTTTTTCAATGTAATGCATGTTTGGTGTACCAAATAAGGTTGGAGAAGTCTGATAAATTCTGACCAAACAAGCAGGCCAACCGTTTGTCCTGGCTTTCAATTTCTATCATAGGCTCCAATTTCATGATTCTCCACACTTTCATGTCTAGCGTGCGAATTTTAATTGTTGCAGAAAAGTCTAGGTTTATGGAATATTCCAGCTTGTGGGAGAGAATATATTGAAAAAAATGGAAAAAAAAAAAGGAAGAAATTGGGGCTCTCAATGCTGGAAACAAATTCCTTGTTTCTGTCCTCTGGGATGTCGTGGCCAGCATGACCACAGATTTAGGCTTCCACAATTGTTGATTCTGCTGCAGTGTAGACTAGCAAACAACACAGTAGGAATTTGTATCCACCCATGAGTAGCCATATGTTATGGGCGAGTTCAGGGCTGTGTAATGGTGTGCACTACCCAAGTGGGGTTTTTGGCAGTCAATCACTTCGCTGCTTAACTTTTCAGAATTTACAACCACGGGGTTTCCAACAGTCAACTAATCTGGTTGCACCGAAAAATCGGTGATCCGGGAATAGGATTGTCATTGATTCGGTCACAATCCAATCCAAACCAGGGCGGATTTGATGAAACCCGAAGACCCAGTTTTGATTGGCTCCGGTGGGTTGTTGCTATTCAATTCTAGAAAAAATAAAAATAAAAACTAGGCTTTAAAATGTTAATATTTTTTTAAATTATATATACAATTTAACTAATGACTTGACGGTTGAGCAAATGATTCAGCGACCATATTACGGGAAATGGTCAGATTGGATTTAATAATTAAGACTCGTGGTCATTAAAGAAAAGAAAAAAAAAAAAATAAGAGTAATAACATTGACTAATAACGAAGATTCCTGGTCACTAAAGAAAAAAGAGAGAAAAAAAAGAAAAAAAGAGCAATAACATTGACTAATAACTAAGATTCCTAGTCATTAAAGAAAAGAAAAAAATAATAATAATAAGAACAATAACATTGACTGTTGGACCAGAATCTAGCAGGCATCTAGCTGCTGCTTTGAATTACAGTTCACAACTAATGGCTGGCTTTCAATTACGAGTACTAGTTGAAAATTGCACATCAATCTTGACGAGAACAGCCCCTCTGGTCCTTTCAACGACAGCGGCATATGCCCTTGGAAACAATAAAGTAACAGTGGTCTACGCAGGCCCATTTGACAATTATGGCAATGTAATGTAAATTTAAGTTTGAAATAGGTGAAATTAATCGTATCTATATAATAAAAATGGATAAATTATTAAATGATAATGAAACTATCAGTTGCTTATTGCCAGAATTACTTGGAGTTTATTCAGTTCTTCATGTTCAGGGCTTTCTATGTTTCTTATACCAGCAAGGATGGAAAACTGTTTGTGATGGTTGAGTGTTTGGGCTTCTAATGATTTAATTCCAATGCTTATATTCTCATTCTGCCTGTGACTGTTACTTGTTCTGACCGTGTCTTTTCCCTTCACTGCAGAATTCCTATTTTACATTCTTCTGCGAATTGAAAACTACTTATGTTCTGCACACAAGATAACTGTTATCTGAATTTGGTCTACCACGGATCCAATTATATTGGTCGATGTCTATTAAATAACAACGTTAACGAGTGACTTTTAATTTCAGTTAATACAAGTGATAATTATTGATTCTTTTTTTTTTTTTTTTGACAAATGTTAGGTGCCAATTTATATCAATATATTAAATAGTAATTATAAATAAATAAGGAAATAAATCAATGGTAAGTTATTGATAGATGAAAAAAAATAATTATGTTTTAATTTATTATATTTATCTAATTTTTTTGTTGAATTAGAGAGATTAATGAGTTGGGGGTATGCCTTATAAATTCAAAATTATCCTATTGAAATTTTTAAAATGTTGTAATATTTTGGGGGAAAAAAATAAACACTAACGGATGAAACCGAACCAAAACTAAAGAATTTAAATTATAACCAAAATAGAACCCACGGTTTTACCAGAACCGCCTGCCCTTCCCTTGAAACAAAATTGCTGTTCCAAACTCAGAATTGGGATTGGAACTGAACCGTAGTCATGGCTAGAGACAAACTTTGCGTGTCTACGAGCACGTGTCAAGGATTCCCGCTTGCGTTCTTGCAAGGCCATTGTCTTTATCGTCTGTTGATATTTTCACATCACCCTTGTGCACCTTTCAGGTTTGCACTTTGTATGGCGACACAGGGACAGTTGTCTCATTGCCTGGACCATAAGAATTCTCACATCTCAGGAAATTAGTGCACAAAGTAAAATTTCATGTTTTGTTTTTCTTTTTTTTTTTTATTAAAATGGAGGTTTAATTAAAGACTAAAAATAAAAAATTATAACCATTAAGACTCGAGTACAAAATTAAGAAGTTTTAATAAGAATATCTTAACCAGAGTACGGAATAATTACATGTTGACTAATATAAGGGTTAGAGTCCAAATCAACATTTTCTTCGTTTTTTAAGACGCAAGTACGCTTGATAAATGCTCTTAACGGCATAATTGCATAGAAAATGCCAGCCTTTTCCGTCCTTGCTTTTTCCTTCTTATTTTCCAGGAATCGATTGACGAAACTTGTTAAGAGTGAGAGATTGAATGGGATTGAGTTGGCCACGAGTAACGTTGATGCAGACCTTGTCAAAGTCGTATTTGATTTGTACGTGCATTTTGCTTCGTGGAAAATGATGGCTTGTCAATTCCTTGCTATTGAATATTTAAACGCAGAAACTATTTTGGCTTAAAATAATGGATACAGATTTATAGGGATTTGGTATGGACCCAATTCATTTCTTTTACTAACAAAAAAAAATTAAATTTTGTCCAAAAAAATACTCATACCAAAAAAAAAGAAAACAAAAAAAAAAAAAACATGAAAATACATGACTCAAATGAAAACGAAAAATAATAATAATAATAATAATAATATTACATTCAAAAAAAAATTCAAAATATTTTAGAACTTATTTTATGGCTTTTCCCCGATGCAAAACGACCAGCAACGTAGGTAACGAATCGCAATTCCTGTCAAAAATGTTAATTTCTAGAGGTTTAGAGATTTAGGTTAGCTGCTGGATGACGAAAAACATATTTGCAAGATAAGAGAAGACTACCTCTTTTTGTCTTGTCCAAGAGTTGACCGGGTGGGTATCCTATGAAATTACACCAGAGAATGTTAAATTACCGAATAAGATCTGACTTTGACTAAACCATAAAACAAACAAAAAGATAAAAAATGACTGGGTACCTTATGCAGTAAGTTATTATAATAATAAATATATCATAAGTACATTTAATTTTATTTTTTTTAATTATAACTTTTAATAAAAAAAATTTTACACTTGAAATTCAAAGAAAGATAAATACACTATTTATTAATTTATATGTGTGATACTATCGATCTTTTACTCAAAATCTATACATATTTATATACATAGTAAATTGAGATTAATAGTATTTTATCTTATTTTTTAAAAAATTATTATTATTATATGTATTTTAAGAAATATCTTCCTAATCGCTGGCTTGGCCGAAGAATCATTCTGCATTAACATTAAAGGGGCAGTCGAACTTCTACTCCTTCCAAAATATTTATAATGGTGGGATTTGAGGACTTTATCCTTTTAGAAGGATTGTGTATTTTTCGTGATATTTTTAAACTCGTTCTTTTATTTATTTTTTAATTAATAAGTAATTATTATCATGTTAAAAAGAAAAGAAATATCTTGCTAAATGCCGCAGGCAGCATATGCAGATGGCATTTTGTGAACGGACTAGAGCTTATCTCAAAATTGCCAGCAAACAAAAATGTACTAGCCCAGTGCATGTGTTATATCCATATAGGCCCATGCCTTGCTTGCTGATGTGCTCTACTGTCCTGGGTCCATTTATCTCCCCTTTTGCTAGAACGGCAGGACACTAAAACTCATCCAGATAGTGTTGAAATTTTAAATATGGGTTAATAGATTAAATAATTAATTTTTAAAAAATGAAGTAATTTATAAATTTTAAAAATTTTAATTTTAATTTTTTTTAAAATTTTAAATTATGATATCATACCTAACCTGTAAATTTACACTCTAAATAGAGTGTCTTTTCGAGAAAGAAGTGGCAATACGTATCTCTATTCGAGCGTGAGACTCACGTAGGATTCCTTTAAATGGCCTACGGTGTCAGCAAAAAGAGGAAATAAATAGACCGGACGGAAGACCACACCAACACATGGGCCCATATGGAGATAACCGTGAGAGGAAATAAATAGACCAGACAAAGAGGACACCAGCACATGGCCCTATACGGATATAACCGTGAGAGGGACGTTCCGAGTTGTTGGTACATGCACCAGGCTGGTTCATTTTTGTATGCTAGCAATTTGGAGATGAGCGAGCACTGGTCCGTACACAAAATGCCATCTGCACATGCTGGCTTGGGACCGTTCAGAGGATAGTAAATTCAATGTGAAAAAAACACATGTGAGTTGGAGGATTGAAAAATTTTATAATGAGGAAAAGAAAAGGAATTTCACGTTAAAAAAAATAATATATAAATTAGGACATGGCGTTAAACTTATAATTTTTTCTTAATTTTACACTTGTAAGAGATGAAGAATAACAATAAATTTTTGATTTGTGTAATGAAAACAAGTTTAATGTAGAAGAAACATACTTATAAGTTTTGAATCCAAAGTTTTAAAAACAAAAGAGATAAGATATTTACAAAATCCTCCATTATGTAATTATAAGAGGATATCAAAATAATTTTTTCACTCTCAATTTTCTTTATTAATGATAATGAAAAAATATGATTAGAACATATCTCTTATAATTACTATGTATCTATTAAATAAGTTAAACTAATTTTTCTCTTTGTAAATATGAGACCTATCCTTCATATAAAACAAGTACAATTTTTCATCAGTTGAAAGTATTTGGAAGAAGAGTAAATCATGATATAATAATAAAATTATTGTATTGTAATTTTAAAATTAAAATTTGAATTTCAAAAATATTTTCTTTGTAAAAAAGCAAAATCAAGATTATATTCATTTGATCTTTTTTGTTCACTTTAATGAGAAATTTGTGAATTAAGATGCTTCTTTTAAAGAAATATGTGAGAATATTGCTTGTTTCGATTCAAAACTCTTTTGTGAGTGTAAAATTATGTGCAATATAGATTTATTAATATTTGATAAAGCTAAAAAAAAAAAATCATTAAAGGGAAAAGAAAAAAAATGATAAGGCAAACAACTAAATTCAATGTTTCTTATTTTTCACTATTCAAAATAGGACACTTATAAAAATATATAAACGTGAATTTCCTTTCTTTGTGCTTTACACTCAAAGTGATTTATTTTGGTCGTTTACTTACATTTTATTACAACTTTCTGTGTTCATTTCCATCCTCGACGTATTAAAATTTCATTTTCCTTCAATTGGGCCTAGACTGGAAAGCTAACAAGGGATCCTATTGGGTTTCGTAATCGTGCTCGGCCCCCTTCCTCGCCCATGGTCAACTATATATATTTTTTCACCAAAATACTCGCTACAGTACAGTACAAGGAATAACAATTTCAATTATGTATATATATTTTATAAATTCTATGCTCTCCTTTTCCAGACTAAAATTTGAAACTTTCAAAGTAAATGCTTAGACTTTTAATAGCTGGGATGTTCCCTGTGACACATTGAATCTTTTCCAGGCTTAACCAAACAAAATCAATATCAAACAATTTGTTGGAATTTATTTTACCCTAATCCCTAACATAAGAGGATAAACCCCTCTTCTACTTTTATGTTTATTAATAAAATTAACAACCGACACAATACATTATCATAAATTTGATATTTTGTAGCATGTACCATTGAATATAATATTTAAGTAAAAATTTGCCACATGTACCAAGAAGAATTATACATAAGGTTAGGTTGGAGTAGATGGTATTAGTCAATTTTTAGAATTGAAAATCTAACTAAAGTCAAAAATCATAATTCGTTTGTTATGAAATTAATTGATGATTAATGAAATTTGTTATGACTCAAAGGTGACTTTTATTATCTCTAACTCGCTCTCTATCTTCCTCCCTCCTTGCATAAAAAAAGTTATTTTTCTTAAGAATACTATTTTATAATTATTTTTTATTGATTACATTTTTTCTTACTTTACTAAATACATAAGAATAAGGAAGAAAAAATTTTACAAAAAAAAAAAAAAAAAATTCCCCAAATAAACAGACTCTAAGTCTGGCTATCTTTGTCAATGAAAGTAAATCATACGGACTTAACCTTGCTGGAAATGCCTTTATGGTGTACATTCTCTATCTATTTTATCAATTTCCATGCATACGATCTGTTGACAATGCACATAGTATGAATCTCAACGAGAGCTAGACAGAATGTGAAAATCATCATAATTTGTTTTCACTGTTTTGTAAGAGAACGCAGTTAAAAGTCTCTTAAAATGCAGCTGGCACCAATAAACCTGTCAGAGAATGGGAAAACATCATAATTTGTTTGCATTGTTTTGTTAGAAAGCGGGGTAAGGTCCCTCAAAATGCAGCTGGCACCAATGCACTTTTGGTCGAAAGCAGTATGAATAACAGACAAGGCTGATGCCAGCTTTGGACCCATTAAGCTTTGGATTCATGCAGTCCTATGGCATATGTAAGTAGTGGCTGTTAGGTTACAGAGCAAATTCAAAGCTTCACGGGCCAACTATATATTTTACAGCCGAATTGCAGCCCATCTCGGATTCTGCACATGGCTCGTAAGCCAAGAGGATAAACATGGCTTAGGTCAGCTTATCCTTTCCATATGAAAAAATCGAAACACATTACGGTTCACTTCCTGTAGCACATTGTTTTTTTTTTTTTTTTTCTTTTTAAATATGTCAATGTAATTTTTTGATCATGAAAATGTCTATCATGTATATGCAATCTATAGCTTTGCTCTACATAAGCATCCATTTACAGGCAATTACCTTTTTCTCCATGGAAAATAGAACTTACATATATGTTTCAATATAACCATAGCTAAATAAAAGAGAAAAGAAAATTGTTGTAATTTATATATATATATATATATATATATATATATATATATATATTAATTCATTAAGATACCTGTTGAGTTATAAACTATATATAATATTGTTCTTTTTCATTTCTCAAAAATCTCATGCATATTCCTGTGGTCATAAGAACATTAAACTTTAAAAAAAAAACAACTATCTTAAACTTTTAGTCAATAGCATATAAGAGGGACAAACAGTTTCCATTTTGGCAATTCATTTCTAGTCATAAAACCATGCCATAATATTGGTCGCCAAATGTTTTGGTTTCTAACACACGAACAGAATAGGCACCATGAAAGATACAAGAATTAAAAAAATATTTTTAAAAAATAAAGTATATATTTAATTTTATTTAATATTATTAAGTTGGGAGTTTAAGTTTTTTATCCAAAAAAAAAAATTAAATAAAATTAATTAATTTTATTTTTTATAAATATATATAAATATAAAATAAAAAAATTAAAAAAATTAAAATTTCATAAAATTTTAATTTATTATTCATTATTTTTTAAAAAAAATTTATTAATTATTTTTATATTTTTTATTTTAATAATATTTATTCTCACAATTCTTTAATTCTTTTTATATTCTTTATTTTATTAATATTTACTCCCTTTTATTAATAAAGTTTATCAATAATTTTTGTAATTTCCACTATAATAATATTTACTCCCACAACTCACCAATTTTTTTTTTATATTCTCTATTTTATTAATAATTACATTTATTTTCACATGTAAATATAAATCATATTAATCAAATCATATAAAATTTATTGTTTCTTTTTTTTTTTTTTATTTTTCTTACTTTTTTATTATCTTATTTTTAATTATTTTTTATTTTTGTTATTATATTTAAAAATTATAATCTATAGTCCATCCCTCAACAAATGTTTGATAAGTCATACATCTACTTTAACTTTCACCTATAAATATAAGTCGTATCGATTAAATCATATAAAATTTATTATTTTTTATTTTTAGTTATTTTTCTTATTATTATTATTATTATTAAAAATTATAACCGAACCCATGCCCCTAACACATGTTTTACAAGTCATGCATCCATTAAGTTGATTGGAACTATTCTTGACCAATGCTACCGACCTTTGACTAAATATTAGTTATTCAACACGGGTTACAATTTCGCCCACATGGAGCGTAACTCTTGTTGTGTTGACAATTCGACATTGGGGCAATCGGGGTGAGAACGTGATAAGTAGAATCTGTTGGAAGGCACACTCCCACCACACGATTGAGACACGAAGCAGTTCACAAAGATCAGGATAATTTTCCAATCCATTAATTGGAAATATTGCCGGCGATCCAATCAAATTGAGAAAAACGTGAATGACTTCAACGGTGGGCTATGGTAGAGTTGGTTGGATTGCAACATGTGTTACGGTCAACCTTATTCATATGGCAGTGATTTGCTGGAGGCTTTGCGCGGATTGAGACGCATGAATCAGAATGAATGAAACTTCTATCAGTGCAAACAATACGTGTAATAACGGATTAGGTTTAGCCTTTTGAGGAGACGAATTAAGAATTTTTTTTTTTTTTTTTTTAAAGGAGCAAATCTATAAAAGAGTTGACGGGGAAATGTTTAGTGGAGCAACTTTAAAATGGACTTGAGAAATACATAGACACACGCGCAAATACATTTAAGGGGTCGAGGGCAATTAAAGAGTTATGGAGCAAATTTAAAAAGAATTACACTGAAAATATATATCTAAAGGGATATGGGGGGGGGGGGCCAAACTGACTCATGTGGATGCAATAGTTTGCATAATTAAATTTGAAGTTTGCTCACCGAGAATGTTCTTTTCTACAAAAAAAAAAAAAAAAAGGGTCACATTCAGTCCCCGACATGCAATATCGTATCAAGCTCACGAGTGAAAGTGATCCTGACCCACCAACACCGGCCTGCCTTCAAGTTCTACGAGAATATTTGAAAAAAAAAAAAAAAAAAAAAAAAAAGATAATTATCTAGTCTAATAAAATTCAACGTGAAAATATGTGGGCAGACCCCACTAGAATGTGGTGGCTTATTGTCAACATCTATTTCACTTTGACTATATTCCCTCCCGTTCAATCATTGATGCTTTTTCAAAATTGTACACGGCTTCTAAGGAAAGAATCATGTCAAAAAAATATTAGTCTAACTTGGCTTCTCCATTAGTCCAGAATAATTATTAATTTTTTTGAAAAATTTTCTGATGAAAGTCTCTTGGAGCCATGATCTACCACAAAAAAACAAGACAAAAAAAAAAATACTCCAGTTATTAACTACGAAATATTTTTCAGTTTTAGCAGCAATCTCCATATATTCCGCCGATAAATAAGTCACCTTCCGTTGCTGAAAATTCTTATTTCTTGATCTATAATGTATGACACGTCAATAGCAGTAATAAAAGTACTGGTGGTAATATATTAATCAATCTAATGACAATTTGATGATGACCGTAGACCAACTACTTTCTCCCTGTAGAGAAAACGAATCCATGATCAAATAGATATCTACTTTCCTCTCTTTAAATCTTTGTAAAAAAATAAAAAAAAAGATGAAAATCACATCGTGCTTTTCTCGAAAAATCTTTCTTTCTTTTTTATTTTTATATTTATTTTTATACCCGTAGAAAAAGAGTAGAAGTTGGTGTGCCACTTTGCCCCCTAATAGATCAAAATTCCATACCACAATTAGATATTCCCCACAAACACTTCCAATCTTTGAGGTGGAGGATGCATTTACAACTTAATCGGCGAGGAAGTTTGGATAGAAGTTGGATCTGTGATATTACGTTAACACAAAAAAAAATAAATAAATAAAAGAAAAGAGTATATAAAAATTATGAAAAGAGAATTATTATTTACGGGCATGTATTGGTTTTATATGCGTTAAAAATGTTACCAAATGGTGAAAATCATTGCTTTGTACAGACAAAAACCACAGTTTTGCATGTATGAGGTCAAAATAGATGCATCAACAAGCAAGAATTCCAAAAACCCCCATGCATGTTGGACAAGTTTACACATTTAAAGACTCTGAATAGCCTTTTGTACTGCACTATAGGATATAAATTAAAAGCATATATATATATATATATATATATATATATATATATATATATATACATGATTCTTCATTATTGCTATAGTAGTGTACACATAATGCAAGTTTGATCCAAATGCAAGTTTAATATGTTGGAGAGATAGTTATTCTTGTATCTGTAAATTGAAATTCAGAGTTATTTATTAAATATTTTTATTTAATTTTTTATTTAAAAAAATTATTATTTGAATATTAATAAGATCGAGTGAGATTCTGTTATGAGTGGCTACAGTACTAATGAACATGGCTGTGCTGATTATTTTCATGAATGATGGGGCGAAAGAACATAAGCATCTCTTCCTTGGCAGAACATTTGTTTTAGCTTACCCTCACGTGCTGCTTGATCGTTCAAGCATTTCATAGTTGTGGTACGTCATTTACGAAGAACAGAATGGATCAAGTGACATTTTTCGTTTTGTAATTATTGAGGGAATGAATGGACTGCAATTTCAAGATGATTTTGTAGGTAAGATGATTGTCGTAGGTAAAAGGCAGCAGAGACAGACAAGCTACCACATACTTCTATTGAAAAAAGTTTTTTTTCCTCACCCACTTGGTCTCAAAGGCAACTCTTAACAATTACATTTCTGAGTTTCTCAGTAAATCTGTGACTCAAAAAACAAAATCAATATATGAGTTTATCATTTTCATTGATTACCTTATTTAATATGTAAATTACATGCTACTTATCCTTACAAAATGGACACACACACACATATATATATATATATATATATATCTCGAATGTGTGATCTTGACTTTTAAATTTAAAGTGATATGTTTAAATTTAATTGTATTTAAGTGAAATTTTTTTTTATAAATAAAGTTAAATAAATACTAATAAATGATTTTAAATTTTAAATTATAAATATGATAATTAAAATTTTTGTTAATTTTTTTTTTTTAAAAAAAAGACCTCATCCTTGCTTTGGTGATCCACCAAAGTAGTGGCCAGTCCTAGTTCAGATGTTGACTAGCAATGTTTGAAGAGACTGTTTGAGTTCAATGAATTGATCTCTTATTATTGAAGGCTCCCCTGAAAAAGTAACTACTTAGAAGTAGTAAGTAAAATTGCTCGAGGAGCAGCTTCAAAAACAAATGCACCTGATGGACTAGCTGGATGAACTAAAAGGGAATGTCCAGCAACGTTGGAATTTCTTAAAATCACTGACATTTTCAGTAAAACAGAAAAGGTGATAAGCAATTGACGACCACAATTATGAACATTCATTCATTTGCTCCTTGGATTTTCATAGGCAAAAACCTGACTCATTAATGGTCCATTAATTTTCATCGTGAAATTACCAAAGAGAATACGGTTTTGTTTTTTTTTTTTTTTTTTTTTTTTTTTTTTTTTGCTGTTACCAATAAGCATACACACCCTATCATGGTGACAGAATAGTAAAACTCTTAATTACTCTTCTTAATTCTAACCATCATGTTCAAGTAATGGACCTAAATAAAAAGCAATTGCATATTCTCATGTATGAATACATAGATTGGTACGTGCATGAAGCACCAAAGTTGAATGATTATATAAAAGGGTTCACCTTTCCCGCATAATGCCAACCGAAAAAAGTTGATAACAAACAACCCCTAGTACATAAAAAGAATTCAGGTTATACATGCCATGTGCATTCGTGTTGACATTGGGAGTATGGGAAAAATAAATACAAGATGATAAACAAGCTTTCGAATGACATCAAAGGCTATAAACAAAAGGGAAAACTTTTCAAGAAGGGAAACTACACGGATAGACCAAAAAGATGTTTGACACAGACTGGAGGTAAACTATTCTATGATTGTGCTTTTTGACAGGAGAGAAAAAGCAAAAGAAAAGGAAAAAAGGAAAAAAAGGAAATAAACTATACTTGCATAAAGGCATATATTCTCTCGTGATTCTGTCTGGCTCAGGCAACTTGGCGAGTAGAAACTAAAGCCAAATTTAGAGATTTGAGAGAATTCAATTCAAGTCGAGTTTTATCCCCATTTTCTTTGGGATGAAGGTGCGATAGGTTCCCCCCAAAAAAGAGAACCTCGCCTAATCTTGGGGGGTCTAGAGGGTCCCTTTTTCTCTCCATTTTGTCCTTCCTCTTTAGATGCCTGAACAGAGTAGAAGAGACAGTTGGTCCAACTACCTTCTTTCTTTTCTTTTCCTACGCATTTCACTTGCCACAAATCATCCTTTTTCACGAAGAATAAAGACCTAAAAGGTTGTAATTATCAGCTTAAAAGGAGTCCTTTCGTTACCAATAATGCAACATAATGATAGGTAAAATACACATTTGTCGTCTTGATTCAACCTGAAAAATACGAAACATTCCAACCCCAAAAGAAAAAGGAACTGACCGACTGACCAAGAAGTGAGAAAGCACCTAAAAAAGAGTGAAACTTACAAAAAAAAAAAAAAAAAAGGAATAAAATGTGAAAGTCTTAATTTCACCCCCCAATGAACCAGCTCAGCAATATCCAATCAGTACACAGTAGTACACACAACCCTAACTGTTAGAGATCGGTGTTGAAATGGGGGTTGATCTAACTCCCTCGAGTTGACTCGGACGTGAGTTATGATGACTCAGCCAGCCGCCGCCGGTTTGTTGGCCAGCCGCCAAGCGGAGGTGGCGATGAGCGGCCGAGTATGCCAACCCAACATCAAACACCCATCATTCTCTTCCACCCTATACCCATCTCTGCCTGCGAACAGGGCCAACAACGTGCTAGCTTGCTTGAACGCGTTCGACCCAAGATGGACCGGCACAAAACCGGCCGAACCGAGACGGGTTCGCCACTGAGCCAGCGTCTCGTGTCTCTCCACCCGGTCCGGCCCTTCACATGCCACAACATTGCAAATCTGCTTCCCCAAATACACCTCCGACATCAACTTGTCCGGCGTACTAGCCGAACACTCCAGCGAGTCGAACAGCGTTGAGTAATAATGCAACGACTCGTTGAACCGGTCCATGAAAACCGGACCGTTATGGTTCGCTTCTTGCTCGGCAACTGTTAAGATCTCCGGTTTCATTTGCTTCACCGCCGAGAGCACTTTTTCTATAGCCCCCGGTCTGGCCAGCAATTTGTGCAACTCGAAGATCGAGTTAATTGCCACCGATTCTGACTCACTGAGTCCGGACCGAAGCGTAGACGCTTCAATATCAGCCAAACTGTTGGCCACAAAACCTCTGTACTCGAACTCAACGTGAATCGCCTCCGCCAATTGAGCCAATTTCCAGCCCACTTCTTGAAGATTGCCAGCGTTATCATGCGCCGGCGGTCCTATTCCGGTTAGCCGGAAAGCGGGTGGACCGCCGGGTCTCAGCGCAAGAGCTTGCATCAGAGCTGGCCACTGCATCCCTTGATTCATCGAGAAATCGATAACGTGGACGCGTTTTTTACCTTCAAAGGCTTCGAGAATGGCTTGATTGGCTGTGAAATGAGCGAAGTTGATGTAGGGGCAGGCCTCGTAGAAGTTCATCTCAAGGATATTTGACAGAGAATGATCAATTGGGTTTTGTGGGTATACTCTGTAGATTCTGCGAGCCAAACCCTCGGCGAAGTAAGTGGCGACCTTGCGCATCGCGCCGACCTGAGACACGGCCAAGAAACCGATTTGCTTGACCAGAGCTTCGGCGAAATTTAGGTTGTTTTCTTGGACAGCCTCGGCGCAGGCCATTAGAAGATGAACTAATCGGATACCGTTCTCTTGCGAGTCGACCAGGACCACCGGCCGAGTCGACTCAGCCGAAACACCACAAATCTCTTGGCTTCCCGAGCTACTGGGTTTCAAGCAATCGGGTTCTCTAGAGCAATCGATTCCAGAGGTGTGGTTCAAGACCGCCTCACCGGGAATAGCCTTGAGATTGTAATCGTACGACGATGATTCTTCGAACAAACTACGTCTGTTTGTCTGCTGTTGTTCGGCGACATCAACGGTCGTGATGGTAGAAGACTCCGTCGTCGCCGCCGCCGCCGCCGCCGCCGCCGACGAGAGAAGATCGAAACTGGGGTTTGGATTCAGTTCAGACAGCATGCTTTCGAGCCACGTGGACAGATCCGAAGGATTGTAATGAACGGTTTCGTATGCAAGCTGAGAGAGACCGTCTTCTTGCACGTGACCCATAACTTCTTCGAGCTGTTCAAGCTTCTGGGCAACCTCGGCCATGTCCGAAGTCCGTACCTTGTAGCCCAAAGCCGCCAAGAGCTCGTCCATCCCACCGCCGTCCACCACCTGGGTTTCGCCTTCCCAATCCTTGCCTTTCCGATTTACCGCCGCCGCGGCCGACATTCCACTCGAGGCAGCTACTGCTGCTGCTGCTGCTGCTGCAGAAGCACCTGATGGGTCTAGCTGAGGAGGGAGATTCGGATACTCTCTTTTCATGACTTTGATCAGTTTTTCGTTCTGATTTCCTTCAATCTTGTGCTAATTTTTTTACTTTACTTCTTTCTTTTGTTTTTTTGTTTTTCTGTGTGTGTTTCAGTTTTCTGTGTACAGAGAGAGTTGCTCCGGACCCAAAGAGAGCTGTGAATGTGTGAATGAATCAATACGCACTGGGGATAGGGTTTTTTCTTTTTTTTTTTTTTTTTTATTTTTCTGTGGCTTTGGTTTCTTTTACTGGCATGGTACTGGCACTACACTATCAGAAAAACAAATTAATAATTGAATTTTTTTTCAAAAAAAAATAGCAATAATGATATTTGTTTATTATTTTTTTAATATAAAACTGAAGCAACCTAAAAAAAGAGTCTGACGAGGGCGCAAGCTCCTATGGTAATGGTATTTGGCTAACAACCGTGCCAAGAAAAGTAGAACTCAAACAAAACGAACAAGATGATTACACAAACATGTAATCTATTTAACAGTTTATATGATTTATTTTTTTATAAAATTTTTTTTTTTATTAAATTACATCACATAAATTATGTGTATTCACTATGTTTTTTTGTTTATCAGTTGTCATCAAAATTTTTCTTAAGTTGAACACTATATATTATTTTTTTTAAAAAATAAAATAATCACAAAAGTAAAAAAATACAAATAATTATACAAAAATTTTATATCATATACAAAAAATTTCACATTGAATTTATAGCCACAAAGTTGGCTTTTTTTTTTTTTTTTTTTTTTTATGGTTCATATAGGTGGGTTTGGGGCTGCCGGTCGACAGCTTCAGCTAGCACTTTTACCGGATTATAGTGACAACATTTTTCCTTTTATGCACGGTTTGATTTAGTGCGACGGCTGTGGTGAATTCACTTCATAAAACCCCTGTAAAATGTTACTGAGGTTCATTGCAAATCATCCCCTGTTATGGCTTCAATCCATGTACTGTGCTATATTTTCGTTTACAGACATTTTGGTGACATACATTTGACTGCATTTCCTTGCCTCATGACTCATAAATAAGCTGTGGCTGGTGTAAATCTGCATCGCAGTCGATGCTCAGAAGCAGAGAGAGCTGTGCTGTAGGGCTTGAGTTCTGTGGGAATATATATATTTTTTGTTATTTTTATTTATATAATAATTTGAAAAAAAAATCAAATGATTCAAAATTTAAAAATAATATCAGAAACTCACTGTAATGATCTCATGTAAAAGACGAGTCTATTTTTAAATTTAATATAAAATTTTTTTATTCAATTTACTTAGTCTAATGCAAATTATTTAACTTTTTAATTCATTAGATTAATGAATATACAATATATTTATAAGAAATTATCATCTTTTAACGTGACCCTACAAGTTTTTACAAGATTCACCTAAGAATTAAATCAACTAGTTGAGATCATTGTTATTAGATAAATTAAATCAAAAACAAGAAAAATCTAGGAAAGAAAAACAGGCCCAAATATTTTACATTAAAAGCTTTTTTTAATTCAATAAAAAAATAAAACAATGAAAGAGTGACTAGTTTCCGAAATTCGGGCAATGTGCAATTTCGTTTTATTATTTAACAATCACATTTTTTTGATAAATTCTTTTTTCTAGGTCTTTTTAAATTTATAAAAATTAAATATCAAGAGCTGAACCTGAAATTAAGAATCCAACGTATTACTTTGCTACGAGTAAAAGACCCGTTTTTATATCCGCATATCCAAAACGGTTTTTTTAACCCATGCCCAATCCAAGTAGCGAGTGTGAAACGAACATGATAAGCGCGTGAGAATTTTTCTTTTCTTTTTTTTTTTTTTTTTTGGTTTACGCGTGCGTGGGAATTTTTATTAATGACTAAAATGACAGCTAAGACCCTGCGCTACTTGAAGTGGGGATAAGGTGAGCCCCGTTGACTGCAAGTCTCACCCGTCAACCAGCAACTTTTTTTTTTTTGAGGTATAACGGAGAAAGAAAAAAGAATAAAATATGGCCTAAAAAAGAAAAATGGCCGTCATAGCTTGACGGCGTTAATGGTACGTAGTAGAGAATAAAAGTGTGGTAAGTTAGTTTAAATTGATTTGATACCCATATTTCAATCAAATTATTAGTAACAAGTTAAGAATTTTTAAAATTATAATTAATTAAATTAAGAGTGAAATTATTTGAATTATTACTTGTAGTGTTGGATAAATTTAGATAATTTAACAATTTGAATCATAAATATTAAGATTAAAATTGTTATTCACATCTTTTATATTATTCATTTTTTTGATAACAAAAATTTTTTGTATCTTTAATTTTTTTATATACAAAATGGTAATTTTTTATTTAATATATATTATATTTAAATTATTAAATATAAAATGAGAGTATATTATAAAATGATTATTAAATTTTTTTTGTTGTGAGTCACGTTTTTATAAAATAAATTTAACTTTAATTTACAAAATGGTTCCTATATAATTAGATTAAATATTTAAATGAACTTTCATGAACACCTATATAATTAGATTAAATGAAATGAACTTTCATGAACACAGGGCTCCCACGCGATTGTCACGGCGTGCCACACCCAGGTGACGATACTGCGGAAGGCTGTACCCCTGGCCCCACATTCCACTGTATCATTACACGTGTATCTATTTATGTCCTGGTGGGGTCTACTTTACATCTACAGTAACTGGAGCAATAAAAAATGGATGGGGTCACAAGGCTCGGATGCGTGCGAGCCACTGCGCGTCCAAACAGTAGGTTACTGGTTTTGCGCTAAAAATATTTTATCACCTTCAAATTATTAATTTAAAATAAAATAAACAATTAAAAATTAAATTTCATTTTTTCAAATTATATCAAAATACTAAAAAAAGAATTTAACTCTAATTTGGGTCCTCCAAATAGGTTATAACTTTCTTATCTTACTTGATTATGATTTTAATTTTAATTTTGATTAAAAATAACAAATAAAACAACATTTAGTCTAAAATCATATAAATCATATTATTTAAGTGCAACCTTCAATTTCATTAAGCAACCGTGTGGACAATCTACGCTTTCACCAATAAACTCTTTTCTTGTAACCATATAATTAAAATTTTAAGGTTCTTTCACTTAAATATACAACGTGGAGAGTTTCGATCATCGAATAATATAAATGAAATAGATTACAATGACTCTGCAAAAAGGGTTCACACACATGGGTCTCAAAAATAGTGTACGAAACTTGACTTTGAATAATTAAGCATGATGGACTAAAATAATAATAATAATAATAATAATAATATATTATTATTATTATTATTATGATAAAGCATCTTGATCAGGGATCCCTGGGGACTTCTGTCGGCAAGGCGAGAAAATAAATGATCAAAGTCCTCCTACATAATAATAAACAATAAATAATAAGCCAAAAGATACAGATTAGATTCTCTGATGTGAGAGTAATCATAAACAATTTTGCATTATTATGTCCACACACACACTCGAAAAGTTTTGGATTTACAATATAATACAACAAACCGGTGTTTTATTTGAGTTCCCTTTTATTTTCCTATCTATGTCACTTTCCGTTTCTTGCACAATTTGCAAAAATCTTAATGGCTACTATATATATATATATATCACACTTGGAAAAATCAAAACCCCTGTGGACTGATTATTAGAGTACAAAACCACTTTCGTATCTTCTTTGGAGGATTTACACGACAAAGAGTACAAAATATGTCACATTTAATATGTGTGACAATAAATGAATAATAATAATTATTTATGTGTAACAACATGCCATTTTTAATAATTATTTTCCTTTTCAAATGAATATTATAAAAATATTAATAATTATTTTTATAAATATTAATCAAAGATTATTTGATGTGTTAATTTAATTTTAAATAAAAAATTATTAATTAAATAATAAAAATTAATAATAGATCAATGACATAAATATATTTATTAAACGAATAATAAGGTCATTAAATAATATATGCATGAAAGGCATAGTAAAGATTGTTGAATGGAAACCATCCGAAGGCATGATCCCAGCGCGTATTCGAATTCTCATTCAGGCGACTGTGAAACAGCCTGGCACCGAAAAACAGATAAACATCCTTTTCGAGAATCGCACGTGCGAGACGAGGATTAGGTGGAGATATACGCGACCATGGAGAGTGAGATGCACGCGCTAGCCACGTGGCCACTCCTAATGAAAAGGGCTTAAAATTGCCAACTGAGTCATCTAAGATCAGCAACCCCGATTGCTTCAAATTTGAGAGCTATTCCCCAGCAGAGAAAATGTCAAATCATACGGATATTTGTATTTTTTTAATTGAATCTTAAAATATAGAAAATATCAATAAATTGTATATTATAGAATTTTCAAGTTACTTTCCCAATGGATAAAATATTAAATCATATAGATGCGTGTGTGTGTTGGGGGGGGTTAAAGTTAATAAAGTTAATAAACTGTTTAATTTCCGGCTCAAATTTTATTTTTTTTCCTAGTATAAAAACTTAAAGCATTGCTATGAAAATTGGCCAAGGTTAGTTGGTCCAATCAGGGATCGTTAACTTTAGGCTAGCTTTTCTAAAAGAAGAAAAATTGAGATACTTAATAGTTTGTTGACTCCATTTGACTTGATTGACCCGGAGGTCGAATTTTTTGACCGGGTAATCCAATACAGACTTTGACTGATTTTTCCTCTTTCTTTCAGTCTATTTTGAACAATTATATAACAAATATTTTGGGACTGAAAATTCATCAATCTTTAGTTAACCTTCGACACATTAAACTAAATTTTTTAATGCAATAAAAATTATTTTATTTAAAATACCTCACAATATATTTTTATGCTTAAATGATTAATATGTCATAAAATATCAAATAAATAATTAAAATTTTACTTCTATGTTTATAATAAAGAATATTTATTTATTTTGATTTTATAAATTATGTTAGATATAAAGAAATATAGAATATATAACCGGCCGATTCAATTGGTCAACTATTAGTTGTAAAAGTGACCAAAGAATCAGTTCTCTGTCTGGGTCTATCTTTGAACCCATGTTTTATGACATTGCCTTGAAGAATAATAAAAGATTCAAATAAATTAATGGAAAAGGGGAAAAGAAAATGAGGATGGGTTTCCACATGTTCTTCAACGAACTTAAACAAGCACACAGTCCCCCACCATCTAGGTTCAATTATTCGATATCGATGGCGTAGGTGGGGTCATTGGACTGTGAAGTCCCAACCGCTGCCATGTGCATAATGTCCCCAAAGCTCCCCTTTGCGTTTTGCCTCCGAATTGTTTATAATTTCGGCGCCATTTTAAGCCCACCAAAAAGTGTCCTGACACCCCTTTTGCTTCTTGAGATTAGGTACACACACAGACACACACACACACACACACTATCTCTTTGGTAGGTTTTTAGTTTCCATCTCAAGGGTCAAAGGTCTGTGATTGCTGTACTTGGAGTAGCTTTGCCCTCAATGGGTAGGGATAGTTTTTGTAGGATATGGGGACCTCTCTGATAGCAAAATTTAATTACATCACTCCCTCCCCCATGTATTTGCATGTGATCATGGACCCCCTTGTTCTTCCCTTGTCAAAGTAATCCTATCTAAAAGCTATAGATAACTTAATTGCTATAGACCTCATGCCAAGAAGCAAAGTGAAAATAAAGTTTTTCTTTCCCGTTTCTTTTTTTTTTTTTTTTTTAAGGGGTATAGGGTGAAGATTAGATTAAGTACTTTATTGCATTAATTAATTTTAAATGAAACTCAAATTTGAAATTCATGTATCTAAGAGTAAGTCTTCTCTCTGTCAAGGAGGAGAATGACATGAAAGGGCCACATCCTCGATGAATGCCCCGCGGTAAGACCAAAATGGAGCTCGTGTCTGGCCCAATCCATTTCTGGCTTAATATGGGCAGATTTTATTTTCGGTCCGTCTCAGTGTTTGCATAATATTGGACCTAGCCGACGCTGAAATTCTTGGTATGATCCCACGATGTTGAATTGAAAAGCTCGAGAAGCAACGAGCCCTAATTGTTGGTGTTGAAATCGTTTTGGGGTTGAATGTTTCGAATTTGCGTTTTAGTGAAAGTCAATTAATAAAAATTTAAAAATAAAAAGGAATGAAAAGCTTGAGATGCATGACTTTATGACACTTAATCCCAGACTCTGAATACCTCAATCTAAAGGAACCCACTATAGTGACGTAGCCATAATGTGGTAACAATTTTATATCTTTCAACATAAAGTATCCATAATGTGCAGTTTTTATGTAATGTTTTACTAAATAATATGTTTCCTTTATTTACTTTTCTTTTTTAATCACATCTCTCGTGCATGACTTTAGATTATAAAATCTATTTTTTTTTTATTCCTTTGAATCTCATTAAATTTTTTATTTTCATTCGCATTTAAGATTTATAATAGCTTAATTTTCCCAAAATTGAGTAAAGCTAAAAATTCCACCTTCAACAGTACGATAGAACACACCAATGTCATAGTGGAATGTACCCTATCAAAATTTTAAAATATTAAATTTATAAATATTATTTATTTATATATAATTTATTTTTTTATTTTTTAATATTAAATTATTTAATTATATAACTTATACATTTACATATAAAATCTCAATACATGAATGTTCTTATATGTTATCTACTCTCCCTACTTTTCAATGTTAGATTATTTAACAAAATAACTTATATATTTACCCATGAAATTCCAATCCATGAATGCATTTCTCTTTACTTATCATGCAAGTTCACAAAACAAATAGTGGACCATGTAACGTTAGTTGACTGTCTAGGGGGTCATAACTGACAGGAAAGTGCTTCATTATTGTTTATTTTGGCAAACAATCAGACATTAAATTACTTGTTATTTTGTGAAAGCATGTCTTTGAAAGAATTTGGGTTTCTCATTGTCTACGGTTTGGAGTATATTTGGGATGATTTGACCGAGAAATGCACTTTTAAACATTAAGCTGAAGTTAGAGCCGGCGTTGTCGTTGAAATGCGCTTGGGGACCAGCTTCGTGTCGATTTTCTCGTTAAATGTCTTGTCCGGGGGGTGAAGTTTTCGATGATAAGGATCAATGGGTTTTCTGGGTCATCAGGCCCAATCAACAGTCTCATTTCCCTCGGACTCCTGCCTTCGAGCTTGAAGCAAACCCGAGACCCCACTCCCAAAAGGCACCTTCACGGGTCTACAAAAGACCCAACACTCACCACCCCCAAAAGCAAAATGTTTTCGTAAGACCCATTTGGTTCACGTGGACCCTTTTTTTCTTTGTTTTTATCTTTTCTCTTTCTTGTTGACTTTCTTTCCTTTAGTTTGACACTCAAATAAAACATGCAAAAGAAAATGTACTTTTGACCAACAACATGGATAAAACAGTTCCAAATTGAACTACAAAGCATTTGTGTCCATGTTCTTGTTTTTCTCTCCACTAAACTACAATGTGTGTTGTTTATTTGTAGATTCAGTTTTATCAGTGTGATTCCTTTTCCTTTTTTTTTTTTTTTTTTTGGTTTACTAAAGACATATCATTTGTCATATTCATGAGAAAAAAAAAACTTATATAATTCAACTTCCAAGAGAGGATGCAAATTTTATTAAGTATAATTTAATGACGAATCTTAGACTTTATTAATAATCAATCTCCTCTTTCTTTGCAATTAAAAAAAATATTCTTGCGACCATAATTTAAATTCTGATACCAATTTTTTTTAAAAAAGAAACTGTTATATAAGTAATTACCATCGCTATAAATTCTTTCTTCGTTATTATTATTTGCATTTATCAAACAGTGCCATGAAAAGAGTCGTCGCTATTACAAACGTCGTATCAAAAATAGTCAAAATCCTTTTTGTTTTCTTTTTGACTACTTTTGATAAATGGCCTTGCAATTGACCAACTAAAAATCATGGGCTAATTCTAAGGAAACCGTTAATTATCATGACAAATCTGGTCAATTTTATGAAAAAGATTAAATATTTTTATAATTTAAATAAAATTTTCAATATTAATCATATTATAACAGAATTAAAAAAAAGGGATCTTTTTAATAATTTTTATCTCCTGGTTACAAACGAGTACAAGAAAAATTTTTTAATAAAAATTAATCTGCTAAAATTTCCTCTTATCATTACCACATCACAAATATGAAGAGTAATGCTATTTGTCTGATTTTGACTTATCAAACTAACAGGTGTTTGGATGACAAGATTATTATCTACATAAGCACCTCGATATGAAAAGTTTTGAAGACTAAATCGAGTTAGATAATTGGTAAATTACATTTTGCTTCACAACCTTATTATTTATTTTTATTTTTATCCTCTAATTTTAATTTAATGCAATTAAATTATTCAAATTTAACTTTTTTTTTTTTTTTGTCAATTTGACCACTTAGTCTATATGACTATCCTAGTGAAAGCTATATATAGGTAACAATTTTTCTAATTAAATGTAATTAAATGGTTAAAAATTAATTTATAAAAAATTATTATGGTATCATCAGTTCTTTTTATTATTGGGATAAAATTGGAGATTATTGATGGAATTATTAATTCTTATTAATTATAATTTACAGACAAAAAAAGAAAAAAGGTCGACAATGGAAAGAAAGTCGAAGTGCTATAAAAGACCACATCAACTCAACGAATGCCTGTCCATTCTCTCACAAAGATACATGTTTTAGCCTTTTCATTTCGATTCTCTCACCTTTCTCCATCTCTCTCTGAGAAGCGAAAGAAACAGAGGAGTAAAAGGAAAAATAATTAAAAATAAAAATTTTCACGAAAAAAAGAAGGAAAAGGACAAAAATAGATTACCGGAAAATGGATAGTTTTGAGGCAAACGTGAACGAAGATCACCAAACGGCGGCCGCCGATAATGGCTGGCAGAAGGTTACCTACGCCAAGAAGCAGCGCAAGCAGAAGGCCAGCGACGAGTCCTCCTCCTTTTCGTTGAGTGCCGGGGTTCTAGATTCAGCTAGAGTCAACGGTACCGACGAGGTGAACGTCTTCCTGTCCGTGGAGCAGCAGGCGGAGGATCGACACCGCCGGATCCTCGAGGTGAGGAGGGCGGAGGAAAATGCTGCGGTGGTTGATGCTGGCAAAGTGAAGTCGAAGCACCGATCTGACGAAGAGGTTGAGGATGATGACAGCGACGAGGCGGAGAGTAATAAAGGGGATAAGAAGGATGAGGAGAAGAAGGTGAAGCAGAAGAAGCCGAAGAAACCGAAGGTCAACGTGGCTGAGGCAGCTGCGCAGATCGACGCCACGCACCTCGCCGCATACATTGCCGAAATATCGGTGCGAATTTGCATTTTTTTTTTCTTGCTTGACTTTGTGTAATTTGGAGTGAAGTAGTTGAGTTTGAGGAATGAACTTGTTTAGGGATCGTACGAGGGGCAGCAGGAGATACAGCTTATGAGATTTGCTGATTATTTCGGAAGGGCGTTCTCTGCCGTCAGTTCGGCGCAGTTTCCCTGGATGAAGATTTTTAGGGAGAGTACGGTGGCCAAAATCACCGATGTGAGTTGTGGAAATCTCCTGGTTTTTGATTCATTCTGCCTTTTCGTTTTTATTTTTTATTTTTATTGTTCTCTTTCTTTGCATAGCCTTTTTGTGGTAGCTGTTTGCTCTCTGCAGTGACGAATTTGTGCTCCTTGGGTTGTAAATTGAATCTAGCTGTTAGCATCTAGTAACTATTCTCAGCTTGTCCAGCTCCTGTGGCATATTATCTTTGAATTTTGATTAATATGTTGGTTGTATAAAATACCACCTTATATCTATGGTGTGAGCTTTCATTTTATGTTGTTTTTTGTTAGTTTTATATTGTTGGTAATCATTCTATTTATTCGCTCATGTTTGGTGACTGAAAATAAATAAATGATCTGATATTTAATCATGCAGTTGGATGTGTTGGACCTTTTCACTCTATACTTTTGTCATTCTTCACAAACTCATCTGCCAACATTTTCTGGAACAGATCCCTCTGTCTTATATCTCTGATGCTGTTAATAAAACATCAACTGACTGGATTAACCAACACTCCATTGAAGCCCTTGCTTCTTTTGTGACTTGGTCCCTAGACAGCATCTTAGCAGATTTGGCTGGCCAGCATGTTGGTTCTAAGGTCTCTAAAAAAGGTGTACAGCCAGCATCGTCAAAATCTCAAGTAACTGTCTATGTTATTCGGGTTCCTTCTCTCAATACCTTCGCAATCTTATCTTCTTGTTTAGATTTATTGCTGAGTTGATGTTTGTTGATTCATATAATCATTTACTGCTTTCCTTGCATTTACGAAACTTACAATTTTTTGTTGTTTTGTCACTGACGATTCTCATTTGTGACATGGTGTTGACCCTGTGTGTATAACTATATATAATATAGTGGTAACTAGTATGCCTTAGTCTAAATCATAAACTATATGCTGAATCATTCTTTACACGTCTCAAATGCTTCCAATCAAAACCCCATTTATTGTTTGGTGTTTACTAATTGGAAGACCTCATGTGTCTGCAATTATGTCTGTGCATGTGCATAACATGATCAAATGTAACTTTTACTTGGATTTGATTAGAGCTGACAATCATGTTTCATTTTTCTCAGGTCAATGTTCTGTACCTCTTACATGTTGATAACTATAGTTGTGCTCTTTTATCTATGCACAACTATGCAGGGAGATTAGTTGTTTTTATGTACTATGCATGTATCATCTATCAACAAGATGATGAAAGATGGCATCTTTTCTTAAGCACTTGATAATTTATGTTCTAGAAGGACAATTGATGGTTAGTTGCAGGATTCATTTTTAAGGCTTTTCCTTGCATTATCCCTTGCTCTCTCTCTCTCTCTTTCTCTCTCCCTCCCTCCCAGAGTTTGTCTGCGTGCATGCATGTGTTAAAAACTCATTTTGTTATCTTGGTTTAATCACTGTTCTTGTGAAAGGACAGGTTGCAATCTTTGTGGTATTAGCAATGGTGCTGCGACGAAAGCCTGATGTTTTAGTTAACCTGCTACTGACATTGAGGGAAAGTTCAAAGTATCAAGGACAGGATAAACTTCCAGTTATTGTATGGATGGTAGTACAGGTAAGTGAATGACATTATAAGATAACTTTTGAGGATAAGTTCTTTTATCTCCTCCCTTTTTTTTTTTATCTCTTTTTGTTTTATGACCAATCCTTGTATCCATTTTCTGATTCACATAATTTATACAATTTTTATAGGCCTCTCAGGGGGATTTGAGCATAGGATTGTACTTTTGGGCACGTAACATCCTGCCTATAGTGAGTGGAAAAAGTTCTAATCCACAGTCCAGGGATTTAGTTTTGCAGCTGGTGGAGAAGTATGTAATTTTTATAGCTGTTTTCCTCTCTGAATTTCTTGTTTTCAAGTTTTCTACATTTTTACAATCATGTTCCCTTGGCTATAGAATCTTGTCTTCCCCAAAAGCTCGCACAATTTTGGTAAGTGGCGCTGTTAGAAAGGGGGAGCGCTTGATGCCACCTTCTGCACTAGAGATCCTGATTCATATTACCTACCCAGCATCATCAGCCAGAGTGAAAGTGGGTGTCACTTAGGCATTTACTGTACTAATAACTAGCAGTGTTGCGTCCTGTGCTCTTAAATTCTGTTGAATTTTTGGTATCTTCTGCAGGCTACTGAGAGATTTGAGGCAATCTATCCCACCCTAAAGGAGGTTGCTCTTGCTGGTGCTAGTGGAAGCAAAGCAATGAAACAAGTAGCACAACAGATCCTGATGATTGCTGTTAAAGCAGCAGGAGAAGGTCTGACAAATTGAGATGATTTGACTTTTTGGTTACTGCTAAAGTTTCTTGGCAAAAGAAAATAAATGATTGTTATTAAAGCCTGGGATTTGTTTGTATGATCTCACAGGCATTCCTGAGTTATCAAAGGAAGCAGCAGACATTTCCATTTGGTGTCTCACCCAAAATTCTGATTGCTACAAGCAGTGGGTGAGTTCTAGTTTTCATTGTGGGCTTTTCAGTGTAGCAGATGGTTGTCTGCAATTCTTCCTCTGTGTAATGTTTTCTTGATCTTCATTGCAAATTGGATATACAGGACAAGGTTTATCAGGACAACCTAGATGCTAGCGTTGCTATTCTTAAAAGACTTTCTGAGGACTGGAAGGAGCTCTCTGTAAAACTGGCTCCTTTTGACCCTCTGAGGGAAACTATCAGGAATTTTCAGCTGAAGGTATCTTTTTGTTTCTTTAATAATATTCTTATAATTCGACAGTAGCACAAAAGGAACCATCATCACTCTTGCTGGGCACAATTGGATTGATTATTTTCTGTGTGGAGTTACATTTGTTCTCTAATTCTTGACCAATCATTTTGGCTTTTAGAATGAGAAAGCAATGGGAGATGGCACAGATTCTGCATACCAAGTGCTCTACAGAGATGCAGACAAGTACTGCAAGGCAATACTGGGAAAAGTATCATGGCAATGGTTGCATGAAAGGAATGGCCTTTGCTCTCATAGCAGTGGCTGCCGGTGCTGCCATCATGTCCCCGAAGCGGGAGTCCTGGGACTGGAAGAAACTGTCTATGTTTGTTAACTCTCACTTCTCCTGAGCTGAATGTGCATAAGCCTGCCAGCAACTACAAAGCATCAACAAGTTCTTGGAATACTACCTTCCCCCAATTTTGTACTTCTGGTTCTGACAAAAGGAGAAAAAAAGAACAACTTTTTGGTATGCATTTAGGTTCCTCGTTTGTTGAATACACATCCAATGCGAGGATATAGGCAACGCATTCCCAGGGAAAGCATGCCCCTGCCCAGTAAAATAATGTCTTTTATTGTTATTGGATGTATCAACTACTGCTTAGTGTCCGAGATGTTTAATTAAATTCAACAAATACAAGCAATAAGTAGAGAATGAAATTTTTAAGAAATGAGCCTGTGTGGTAAGATCATGGCTGATTAACTCATAAAACCAAAATCGAGCTAGAACCGTCAAAAAATTGTGATCGGACAGCAACAGAAACTGGAGCCAAATTGCTTAGCCACAACTTGGTTTCAAAACTTACTTGAAAATTGATAGGAAATACTTCTGATTCCTGAGTCTGTTGAATTAGACCTTACCAAACCAGTCATTGAGATACCTGTTTTCTGGCTGTTCCCAACAAACAAGCTTATAGAACCATATAAACCGGAATGGCCGACAAAAACTACACAAAGTCCGGGTACACAGGCTCTCTCTTCTTGGTCTCTTTCACTCTTGCAATGTACCACTACCTCCTCCCCCTTCGCGATCCATTTACTGCCTAACAGAAAATCCGGAGCCTTTTTCTCTCTTGGAAAACTACAGTGGAGACACAGTATTGTACATAAGTTAAAATAATAATAATAATAATAATATCAAACTCCAATATTTAAGCTACTTCTAATTGGCCCCAACAAAATTTAAACTCTAGACTTGGGGTCTACATGCTGAAATATTAAGTATAAATATGTAAATTATGTCTGATTAAATAATTTTATATTAAAAATAAAAGAAAAAAATAAAAAATATGTAAATAAAAAAATTTATAAATGTAAAATTTTAAAATTTTAAATTAAAATATAATATCAAAATTATAATTTAGATTACTTATATACTTTTAATCTACTCACATACATTTCATTATCTCACTCTCTTATGGAGCTTTTGATATAGTATGAGAGTTTAATTTTCCTTTATTTGCATTCCTTACTCAAAAATTTGATTTTTTTTTTATATGCCCAATTTATTCAAATTAGACCAATGCTACTAAGACCTAGTACCTGAATTTGGTGTATTCATTTCAGTTTCTTTTTGTCACGTACTAATAAGATACATATTATGTGTCAAGGAATGTGTTAAAAGACGATCACACATCAATAAAATACAAAAATTTAAATAACTTATCATATTTATGAATTTTTCTAAATACTATCTTGAGCTTTGAGATAAATATGAGGTTATTTGACAGCACTAGAGAACAGGAGAAGTGAAAAACACATGAACAAAGCCTTGCTGTGTCACTGCCCACGATTTACCAAACTTTCAAGTGGTGTCAGTGCCCTGCCAGGTCCACCAATTGGCAAGAACGGATTAATCTTGTGCACAAAATCAGCTTTAATTGAAGCCTAACTAATTGGTTAACAAGCGCACAGCTTTTTGTTCTGAAACATCACAGGAGGCTTTCCATCTTTGACCAGCTCAAGCTGCCCCCTTTCAGCTCTGAAATAATGCAGTTCAGCGGACAATGCTGAAAGTGAATTCACTGGCTTCTTCAGCTTCTTTCATCAATTCAGCCTCAAGTTGCAGCTTTGTTTGCTGGACTCTCTTCAGCTCCTAAATAATGCAATAAGAACTCAAGGACAGAGATTTTGGTCTTTTTGGTTAATAGAGAGATTAAGGCATAAACAAGCCTCAGAAGCTGTGTACTTCATTGAAAAACAAGTTCATATGTGCTAGAAAATTACATCATTGCGGAGAACCATGCATGGTTAAAGCGTGCAAATTCCTTGTGACAGCAAACCAGGTTTTGCTTAATACTAAAAAGTCTCTTTAAGCTTCTAAGCATGCAAGATAACTTGCAAATGCTGCATAACTCTAAGCTATTGCCCATAGCTTGTAGAATTACATAGAAACCAAAGGCAACAAGTTAAATGACACTTGTAAGAACAAGAGGTTTAGCCTAATGAAAATCTCCAACTGAGGTTTGAATTCTGGAGGGAATGATGTTCAAGAATCTTCTTATTTTCTTTGGACAACGTAAGTAGCAGGAATGTTGACAGATACAACATCAGAATTCAAGAAGTGGCTTTTGCACATATATAGCAGAAAGCAACACAAAATGCTTTGCCCCATTATTCCTTCCCACGTCAAGACTGTTCTTTGTTGTCTTGTAATCAATCCTTCATGAATCCTCTACACCCCCCACCATGGATAGCAAGACATGATACAATAACATAACCTTCTCCACCCAAACTACTAAATAAATTCTGCAATGCATCCAAACGGGTCACATCTGAGAGGCACACATTGGCACCTGACAATTAATTCTAACTGTTTTCTCTACTATTTCTACCTCTAATCCCACTCCTCTCTCTTGCAATGGCAATAACATTGAGCTCTCTATTAACCATATCCTACCCAGTTGAACCCATCACCAAAATGTTGATGTCATTTGGATTCCTGTTAGAAGATTGGGCTATTGGGCTGCTTCAACAACTGCTGCTGCTGCTGTTGATATTGTTCCTGAAGCTGCAATGGGATTGGAGTTATTGAATACAAAATTTTAAGGGTTGTGATAAATAGGAGGAACAAGAGATCAAATTTACCTGAACTGGATTGATGAACCGAAAAAAGAAGCCAAATTTATAGCTTTGAGAGTTGGGAAAATGAAGTGTTAAAACATTGGAAGGGAAACAAAGGGACATCCTCTCCTTTCTTAATCTTCTCGTGCTAGAATAGGCCAAACTGGATCAATATAGTACTGTTAGTATAGACGAAGGTAAACATTTACGTGCAGGGCATCAAAAGAACGTATCACATATTAGACTCCAGCATTGGTTGAGGGGAAAGAATATATCCCATACTAGGCTCAAACATTAATAATGACAAAATTGTGCTGCAAAGGCCAAAAAAAAAAAAATAACAATTTCCAAACTCATAATTACAAGTTAAAAAGTTATTCCATTTTTACAGAAAATCAAGTGGAAAAAATGACATCATTCTTAACATGATACAGATTCCCCCTATAAATCAGGACATATGATGGTGAAACAAAAAGAAAACACATGAAAAGAATCATAATATTATGCAACTATTAACTACAAAATCTGTCTGAAAGCTGGAACTATGATCCGGATGTCGAAAATCCTTTCAAAACTTTGCCTCAGAGATAGAAGTACGACTGTTAAAATCCACAAACTTCCTCCCATGTGATTCAATTCTATTTTGAGGTCTCACAATCTTCTCTGGTTTTAGCCACTCATTTTTGACAAAATTTCTGCACTTTGGTTTTAGTCAGATAATTTCTTAACCATCAAAAGGAAAGAAAGCCATGACAACACTTGAAACAGGGAAACATGGAAAGATAAAGATATTGTATCTCCACTATTTCAGAGTATTAGATATTTGCTTCTATACAGATATTTAGATGCCCCAAATTTGTTTATCTATATCTTGGTGAACCAACAAGAACCCCACATAGCCTTTTAAGAAAAGAGAGAAACATGAGGTCATTTGAAGTAAAGAAAATCAACTAAATATAGTGAGAAAGAACATCTTCAATGGAATAATCAACCTTACTGAAAAAGAAACTAAAACTGAAAGTCACTAAGTATTTTCCTCTGATTTAGCTAAGCCCAGAGGCACACTTGCACACAAAAGATGGCTTGCTCATCCTGTCATTTCCCTGTCCAAAACTCTAGCTTGTGCTTCTCTTCCCAGCAACAACATCAACTCCTCTCCAATTCTCATAAAAAACTAAAATCCAAAACCACAATAACTCCAACAAAAAGAAAAGAAGTTGGTAGGTCAACATGTATTATGTCCTATTTGTGATTTCAAATATTAATACGGTTCTTCCTTGTCTCAGTTTTGTTTAATGTTCCATATATTACATGGTTAATTTAAGATGTTTTACCGGGTTAATGAAGAAAAAAAAATGTAATATTATGGTTAGCTAGATTGATTCTGTCAAATTTGATGTACTAGAGCTTTAGCATCCTGAATTTTTCTTGCTGATTTTTTATTGTAGTTGCTTAGTTTTGCTCCTGTCTTGAATAACAAATTTTTTGTTTTGCGCTATGATTAAACTGCTTAAACAATTTCTCTATTCTGTGGTTTTAATGTACAATCATGCTCAAAAGTTGTACGTGCCAAATTGCTGCAAGAAACAAAACAGAGATAAAATGAAGACAGCCGTAGGAGGAACCTGCTGAAATTGAAAAGGGGGGATTCTTCTGATCAAAGTTGATAGCAGCCATGCCATTGGATCTCTGTTCCTTCAATTTTTATGTTGGGGATGTGAGCAATCTTGGGCCAATCCTCGCCCTTGTTGTTCTTGCATCTCTCTGATAGTCGGGAACAATCCTTAATCTCTAAATACTGTAATGAGGTGAGGTTGGGCATCCACTCTGGTAATGACACCAAATTATGGCAATCAGAGATTTTGAGCCTCTGCAGGACAATTGAATGCAGAAGAAGCCCCTTTGGCAGATGCACCAACTTTGGAATACCACGAATCGAAAGAAAGGCCAGGCTTTTAAGGCCTTGCCGTAGCATAGAATCATTGTCGCTGTTGCTACCACCACCACCATCATCATCATCAATGGACAGGTCTAGATCTTCACAATCCGAAATTTCAAAAATCTCAAGTGAAGTGAGATGCAGCATTTTGGCATGAGATAGACAAGTTAATCTTGGGCAATCCCCAATCCTTAAATACTTCAGAGAAGTGAGGATTTGCAGCAACTCCAATGGCAGAAAATCTTCTGGCAGATGCTCAATTTTTTTAATAGATAAATCTCTTAAGGGCGAGAGATTATTAGATAGAATAGAAGACGATGCATGTGCTGTAGAAATCGTTGCCTTCAGCATTTGTTCTAGTGACTTGAAGCTGGATGATTTTATAAACAACTCTTTCAAGGTTGGAAACGGTGGTATTGAAGTCAGGTTCGGGCAGGACGATATCCACAGCACAGAAAGACGCTGAAATTGTGGAAGCGATGAAAATGATGACGATGAAGGCTGCCATCCCTTCAGATTTGGACAGTCATAGAGTACCAACTTTTCCAGGGAAGGGAAGAAGGAGAGCATACTGCTGCTGCTGCTGATTGCAGATCCTCCTCTGACCACACAACTCTCCATGTCTATGTATACCAGATCAGTTAATCCGCCGACGAATAGTTCTTTTAGCAAAGGGAATTGATCCAATGCTAGAAGACTGTGACAATTTTTGCAATTGTAAAGCTGAAGGCTGACCAGGTTTGTGAGGGAAGAAAGCCAGCTCGCAATCTTCAGTCCTCCGTAATTCAACAAGGATAGACTTTCCAAATTTGGGTGTGGCTGCAGTGCTTCCAATGTCATTTCTTCATCATCAATATCATCATTACTATCCAAATCTTCAAATGGCACCCATTCTAATCCCAACTCTTGAAGACGGGGCTTCTCACGCAAATTGGCTGCTGCGCTCATTTCAGCTACATTACACTTTTGATTGTACTTTCCATTCCCATGTGGCAAATTCACAATCTGTAGCTTTCCTCCCAAGTTGTTCAAGCCATGTAATTCATCGAGTCCTCCACTCTGATTCTTCTGCTTCCATTTCGAGCTCTTGGGCAGTACGAATCTCGTTAATCTCTCAAGCAAAGTCAACTGTCCAATTCCCCGAGGCATATGAGTCAAAGCATCGCATCCATGGAGTTCAAGTTGCCTGAGACTCACCAACTTTTTGATATCCTCTGGTAATTGTCTGAGCCCCCGACAATTTTCTAGTTTGAGCACTTGCAAGTTTTGTAATCTGGTAATCGAACGGGGCAACATCTTGATCTCTGTGTTTGAGGACATATTAAGATACCTGAGGTGCTTCAATTTACCGATGGAATGTGGCACTGTCTCAATACCAAGTTTTTGTAGATCCAACTGCCGCAAACGCCTTAAATTACTAAAAATTGCCTGGCATTGCCCTTCACCTATTTCGCAACTTAAACCATCATAAGATGTTTCCAGTGCTAAGAATGTCCGCAGACTTTTTGCTTCGAGCACAGATACTGGAACTTGCCAAGGGTCACTGTATCTGTTTATGTTTAAGAGATGATCAAGTGAGATATGCCGAGTTTTCTCACCAACTTCTATTGGGTTTGAAATCGACATATAGACACTTTCAGCTCCAGCTACCGAGGAAGCGAGATCATGCATTAGGTCATGCATTTTGCAACTTCTTATGTTCCCCAACTCATCTTTTTTCACTCCCTGGAAGAAAGACCTCCACACAAGATCCATGAAACACTCCCGAGCAATATCTTCAAGGCACTGACTTGAGTCTGATGGCTTAATATACCCCTGCGCCATCCAAAGGGCTACCAATTTGTCCACTTCTATTTCACAGTCTTTTGGAAATAATCTACAATAGGCAAAGCAATGCTTCAAATATGAAGGAAGGTGGTCATAACTCAACTTAAGAGTTTCCAAGATACCACTTTCTCCTTGATCCATACTTGCTAGTTCCTTACTTTTGAAGGATTCCCATTCAACTATGGTTTCCTTGAAATACAAGAGTCGCCCAATTGCCCTTATAGCCAGGGGAACACCCCTACACTTTGCCACAATTTCCTTTCCAATTGCTTCATGACTTGATGTTGGTGGTTCACATCCTTGTTTAAAAGCCATTTGAACAAACAAAGACCACGACTCATTTTCAGATAAGCCTTTTAATACATATTGTGCTTGTGGAACAGGGCTTGTAATCTCAGCTACCTTACTAGAACGGGTGGTTATTAGTATTCGACTTCCTCTTGCGCCACCGGCTAATAGATCTCTTAAGTAATACCATTTTTCAGAGTCCTCATTCCAAACATCATCTAGTACAAGTAAGTACCTTTTTCCCGTAAGTTCTTTATAAAGAAAATCTTTTAATGTATTCATCTCACTCACATTAGGCTTTTCTCCAGTTAAAGATTCTAAAATCTTTTTAACTATTAGTTTCGCATTGAAATCGTCAGAAACACAAACCCACATCCTTAACTCAAAATGCAATTTCAGATTTTCATCATTATACGTGAGCTGAGCTAAAGTAGTCTTTCCCAATCCTCCAATTCCAACTATCGAAATGACAGACACATCAGTCTCGTAGTCTGTTGACAAAAGAAGTTGTTTAACCGCCTTCTTATCAACTTCTCTGCCAACAACTACTTCTGGGACGGTGGAGTGTGTTTGCTCTCTTTTCTTAACTGTCACAAAGGTGTCAACAGGACGTTGCTGAAAGTTAAACTGATTTCCAACACGCATAACAATATCTAGTCTCTCTCTAATTGCCTTAATTTTGTGACCCATTTTAAGTCCATATGCAACCTGGTTTGAACTCGAAAAGAAAAGCCTTACCTCCTTAATTACTTTGTTCCCTGTAATGATTTTTCGCCTCAGAAATTCTGTGGAAAAATCGTCCAGCAAGTCATCAGCATCATAAACGACTTCTTTCAGCTTGTGAAGCCAATCTTTCACTGGGTCATCACCTCGTGCTTGTCGCTCTTCTGCATCAAGAAGCACGACCTTGACACCGAGAACTGTGGTGTGCAGCAATTCAATCTCATCTTTGACACCCCACCAGAGGCCAATCTCTTGAAGAGCAAGGGATCCTAATTTTCCAAGAATTCCTTCTGCAACACTGAACAGTAGTTCTTCTGCCATGTCCCTACTGGGCGCAAGTTGAAGCAAGGAAATTTTGTAGTGTTTGAACGGCTTACAGTCGGAGATCTGACTCGGAGGCTGTGAGATGTACGCTGAGGGCTTTTGGTACCAGAGAGGAGTTTAGGTTTCAACGAGGAAGATGTGAACACAGAGCATGTCCTTTAGTATCAAATCCAACAAGTAGCTTCTTCTGAATGCTCACATAAACATAACAACATCATGCATACATACATGTACATAAATGTACGCAATCATGGCCAGAGTTTTGCGTAGGAGAATACCAGGCTGGAGATTTTGACAGGTCAACTTATGGTGGAGTGGAGGAAAATTAATCGCATGGAAAGCTCCAAGAAACAAGCATGTGGCTCAACCCCATCCGATAAGAAACAAGGAAGAAATAACTATTAAAATATGTCATTAAAAAAGAAAAAAAATAATAAAAGGAATAACTACTAGTTCATCGAAGAATATTATATTATACAATCAACCAATTGATAAGATTTTATAAAATAAATAGTAAAAAAATGGAACTTTGGCATGACTTGGCTCCATGAAGTCAACAAGACTTGTTCTAGTTTTGGCTTGATCAAAGAGATTTTGCCAGTTTTCACCCACTTCCAAAGTTTACATGCATCAAGTTTACATAAGAAATGATGGTTCAAGACATAAGCTTTAGAAGTTTATATAAGCTTATGCAAGTAAACGGCTATTTACATGCACCGAGTCTACTTTTCCTCCTAATGATTTTTCCAGAACTTCATATATAGTGAAGCTGGTTATCAGTAAGAAGTGTTTTCTGCTTAATTCTTTCTTAAGTTTTTCTTGCTTAGAGATGTTGGTGCTGCTGGCTTGCTTTCGAAGTGCAGCAGGACTTAGTTTTCACTTTTGGTTTCCCTCCAAGATTCAAGAGTTGGTTAAGTTGGTTAACGTATTGCTGGAATAGTTTTAAACCCAATGTTAAACTATCTTTACTTTGTATCTTGCATCTATGTTTAAGTTAATTTGAATTAGAATTTTGAAATTTGTATTTTGAATTTGAATCTAATCTTTTGTACAAGCGATGTAATCCTACAACATCTCAATTTGAAATGTGTAAGAAAATCAAACCATCTGTATAGAGTCTCTGATTATCAATGAAAGAAGGAGGCGGAAGACACGTCTGCATTATCTCTTCCTTTCTTCTCTCTATAACTGCTTATGCTTCTGCTGCTGTAAAAGTTCAACCTGAAAAACCAAAAACAGAAGATTCATAACAAAAACACTCTAGGCTTCCAAAACCGATTCACAGAAGAATCACCACCCCTTCCTTACCCTTCTCAATCCATTAATCTTCTGCCTAACACAATGTTGGAAGCTTTTTCTTTCTACGGAAACTCCAACTTGGATTGCACTACGTTAGAGTACATTCAGTCCCATCGAATGTTATGGCAAGGATTCGAACACATCACCACAAAATCCTCTAACCACTTAGACCACACGAGCAGTAGCTATAAGGACAAGAATTCTATGATATCGTGAACACACTCAACAGTACAGTAACTTCACAGCCCTAGAAGACGAGCTGTCCAAGAAGTTGCTTGTTTGTTTATCTTGATGGAGTGAACTAACAATAATATTTGAACAAAAGAAGTCTACGTTACAGTAGCATGATTGGAAAGGTGGTCTCCCAGAAGTGGCATATGGGCAAGGAGGCTGTCTTGTTCTTTTGATGTTGTCTTTGTTTAGAATCTCTCCCCTTCATATAATTGGGTTGGAGAACAGGAGAAGAGAAAGTACATGGACTCAGCCTTGCTGTAACTGCCCACGAATTACTAAAGATTTACCAAACCTCTCAGTTGCGCAACTTGGAAATCATTCCTGGCTCTTACGAAAGAAAAAGATCTTGAATTTAGTACGTGGGTTTTCATGTCGGTCTTTTTTTAAATTGATACTGACTAAAACTCCAATTTAAGTTTTTAGTTTAAGGAAAGACTCAAGTATTAATACAGTATTATTGAACTAGAGTTCATTGAAAATACAACAGTCTTTACATCTTGAGGCATTTTAACAAGGTTACATGTGTGTTTCTGATTCATCATGGCTTGTTTTAGAATTCCTCCCATGTGATGCAATTCTATTTTGAAGTCTCACAATCTCCTCCAATTTTAGCGACTCAGCACTTTGGATTTAGTCAGATAATTTTGTTGACCATCAAAAGGGAAGGAAGCCGTACCTATACTTTGCAACAGGGAAACTTAGAAAGATGAAGATATTGTACCTCTACTATTTCATGGTATTTGATATTTGTTCTTAGATAGATATTTAGATGCCCTCCATTTGTTATCTATATCTTGGTGAGTCAGCAAGAACCCCACATAGCCTTTTAAGAATTAGGGAGAAAAAGGGAAGTTTGAACTGAAGAAAATCGATGTTATATAATACAAAAAAATTAAAAATTAAAAAAGAAGAAAATTAATACAATGAGAAAGAAACATCTTAAATACAAAATCAACTTTATTAAAATATGGAAAAAAAAAAGAAAATAACTAAAATTGAAATTCACCAAGGTCATCTCCTCTTGCTTGGCTAAACACAGAGGCACACCTACATGCAAAAGATGGCTTGCTTATCCTGTCATTCCCTGGCCAAAACTCTAGCTTGTGCTTCTCTTCCCAGCAACAACATCAACTCCTCTCCATCACCACAACCCAGAAAAGATCTTGAGCCACCAATTCCCATAACAAAACCAAAATACCAAATCACATTAGCTCCATCAAAGAGCAAAAGTCAGCAGCAAAGCAAGCTAAAACAGCAGCTTGACCTCATCCAGCTTGAGCATGCTATTGGGGCTGGCAGCTATCGTGACTCTGAGCCCATGTAAAGTATTATACTTCTTCTCTAATATACTAGCTTAGGGACCATCAAATTAAGCATCTTTTAGGCAGATGCATGGATTGGTAAAGATGTGTTTTTTATACTTATGATAATGATGAACAGAGATATGGAGCAGGGAAGCTCTGCATACAAACAGCTATCTCCAAATTCTTGGGGTACCTTGGAGGAGTCAGTGGAAAAGAAGCTGGTGAAGCTACAGGAGACCGGAGAGTGGATTGCCAACAAGACTGAGAAGGAGCTTTATTCATCTGGTATTTTCTGGGTTTGACCATTCGATGTCTGTAAGGCCTAGAAATTGAGGATTTTGGTATCTATTTTACTAGCCTTTTGGATGACAGCCAATTAATACAATTTGTGGGTTGAACATTTGTATTAAAATCATTTTGGGGGGCTGGGTTTACTGCAATCTGTGTGTCCATGCCTGTGTGTATTTATATAGTCCTGTTGGTCAATGCTATTCAAATCATTATCTGTGGAAATTGTGTTGCCATTTTGGTAGGCCAAACTTTCATATGGAAAAGTTCCTTCGTGTAGATTTTGTTATAAACACAAGAAGTTGATGTCTAAAATTTGTAAAGAAGAGAACCAGCTTTGTGAATTAAGAGATGACATACATGAGAATGAGGGGATGCTGGGTTATGTCAAGCAGTTTAGATGCTTAAAATGCCTATTTCCCAGTCTTCATGGTCGGACGACTTTCTAGACCGACCCAAAAGAAGTACAGCCTTGCTGTTACTGTTCTGTGGGTAAATTCATGTATGCAATAAAAAAAAAAAATGCATCAGGTATTTGAAAGATATAAGGCTACCTCCTCAGACTTGCCTGCAGTCATTTCACCTAAAGCCAATCATTGAAAGTTTTCGCACTAGAGAAGTCAATTCCTTTTGCTGCTAGAACCACAGTAGTCTGAGATGATCTTGAAGAAACCAAGGCTCATAGCTGAAGTGGCAGCAGGTTTAAAGTTGTTACTGTTGATGGGATCCTGCTTTCATAGTCTGGCACTTTGACTTGGGGTTACCATTAGTAGAATGGAAGCAAAGTCAAGGCAGTGGGGTGATAAGAAAATGAAGGGACAAACAATGGTGACAAGATCTACAAGCAGTTAAAAAAAAAGCAACATACACCCACCAGAGACATGATTAATTTGTGGAAGCCTTCAACCACATTTCAAACAATAGTGATAAGATCTACAAGCGGTTAACAAAGAGCAACACACACCCAGCAGGTGGGACAGCATATTTTCACTTATAAAATGAGTAAGATCCTTTTCTACATGGCATCAAATATGTTGCTATGTGCGCTTTCCAGATATGGAGCAACTCTCTGGTGGGCAAAAGACTTTTGCAGCACTGACATTACTCTTCTTCTCCATTCACAACTACAGGTCCACACCTTTTCTCACATTGGATGAAGTGGATGCCGCTTGGATAATCTGAACGTTGCTGAGTTAGCTGGATTCATTCATTCAAATTCATTCAAAGGGGCCGGGGGAATCAGGATGCAGATAGTTGTACTGGTTTTCAAACTATTGTGATATCCTGATGGATACCTTTTATGAGAAGGCTGAAGCTGTGGATAGGGTTTATAAGAAAGGAGTTACTCTAGAACCCTGATATTTAACCTGACCAAACACCAAGCATCTTGAAAATGGAACTGCTGATCACAGCTAGCTATTAAAAATAGGAAAAAAAAAAAAAGGTTGTTCTGATTGCACGAGGTTCTCACACCATGAAGTCTAGTAAAGGGTCAAATGTGTGCAATCTTACCCTTGTTATAGAACAAAAATAAGTCAACTAGTGGTGGCCATTTGATTGCTTTTGCCATATGTGGTCCTCGTCCTGTGCTTGCAAATCTGTCTACTTCCATTGGCATGAAGTTGATTGTTGCTGTTCCTTTGCTTGCAGGTAAAGGAATTTTGATGTTTGTGTTCCAATGGGTTCTACCAGCTTACATCTTCTTCTTCCTGGTGGCTTGTGGAGTTGTGAAGCTGCCATTTAGCATTCCATTGCTTGATGATCTGCTCACGTAGAAACACCAATTGAAGCCCAGTGTCTGTCCTCTGTTGTATGAAATTACAACTACGCAACTCTAAACATTGAATATGAAGTATGAATATATTCCACAATTTTAGTTTGGCATGGAAGATTTATGCTTCTCTTGATAATATTTTCAATCAGTTTTATCCACTAAAAGTTAATTTATTTTTAACAATTAGACTAAGAAATTTTTATAATTTTATCTATAGTTATTAAGATTAAAATTTTAATTAATTGCCACAAAAGAGTTCTAAAAATCTTTTTTGTGTGAAAAATTATATTTATCTTTTATTTTCTCTTTTTCCTATTCAAAAATTTTTACAAAATATAAAAATTTTATATTAATTTTTTTAAAATAAGATATGATGATTAAATATTGTACAAAGTAATTACTCCACATGAGTATAATTATTGACAATTTGCTTTTGTATAGACACTTTTTACAATCTTAGCTTAGTATTGAAGATTTTTTTTTTGTTTTTTGGTATGATATTATCAAACAACTTTAATCATTAAAAATTAAATCAATTTTTAACATAAGGAATCCAATATTCTAAAGCTGAAAAGATTAAAATTTTTATTAAATTTTTACTTAAAAAACTATAAACTTATTTTTGTAAGAATAAGTACTTATTTTAATCTTTTTCTTGTTAAAATATTTCTTAAAACTAAAAAATTCATATTATTTGTTATTATTATATATATAAAAATAATAACTAAATAATAAATTTTTAAAAATAAAATATCATAATATTTAATTTTAAAATTAAAAATATAATAAAATAAATTATTAAAAAAAATAAAAAAAATTTAACATATATATATATATTTGTGCCATATCATTAATACTATACAATATATTTAAATAAATTATGTATATATAATTTTTTTAATGTCATGACAAATATTTATATAATTTTATTAATTTATTAATATTAATCATATTAAATAATAAAATATTATTATTACTAATTACTAATCATCACTGTATACGTGTAACAACAACAACGCCGCAGAATAATCATCAAACACTTTCTCTCCTTCCAAGACTATTTTCTTTTATTCTTTATATATATGTATATATATTAGAACGCATTTTCCAATGCGGGCTGCTCTCCTTTGTCATCACAGTCTCCTGAGAGGGAAAAGAAGAATAAATAAATAAAAAAAATAAAAAGAATTGTGAAGAAGAAGAACAAGAAGAAGGAAATGGGTAGATTACAGACGTGGAGAAGAGCCTATGGAGCCCTCAAAGACTCCACCAAAGTCGGTCTCGCCCATGTCAACAGCGATTACGCCGTGCGTACTGTTTTCTTTTTCTCTCTGTGTCCATGTGTGTGTATTTATTTTTTATCTTATTTTTTTCCTGTTACTCTGTTGTTGTTTATTTTTGATTTTCAAAATTTTTTTTTCTTTCTATTAATAGGAATTGGACGTGGCCATATTCAAAGCAACCAACCACGTAGATTGCCCGCCCAAGGAGAGATACATCCGAAGTCAGCCTGTTTCTTTTTCATTCTCTCTCTCTCTGTTTTTTCTTTTTTTGTAGTTTTCTTTCTTGATTTGAAAAAAGGTCTTTTTTTCCCGGGGGGGGGAGATGATATTGAGAGAGAATTCCTGTTTTTGATTGCAGAAATTGTGATTGCCGCTTCAGCGATTCGGCCTCGTGCCGATGTTGCCTACTGCATTCATTCGTTATCTCGCAGACTGGCTAAGACCCATAATTGGACGGTATTAATGGTTTTTTTTTTTTAAATAAACAAAATTGTCATTTCTGTTATTGGGGTTTGATATTTGAAGCTTTTGGTTCCTTTCTTGGATTGATTTGTCACTGTTTTGATTGAAATTGAAATGGGTTTCAATCAGTAAGTCTGTTTGTGAATCTGTGGATCTGATGTTTCGAGTGGGTATATATCTCCTTTCTTTGTAGTGAGTTTCTTGTTGATCTCGTGCTATCTTTAATTAAAATCAAATGCTTTTAGCTTCGAGGGACTGTGTATTTTATATATTTAGGATTTTGAATGCAATCAGAACATAATGCTTTTTGCGTACTCCAATGATATGTGAATTATTGAGTTTTATGTCTTGCATTCTGTTGAATATCCTTGTGACATGTGGACTAAACAATATGGTCGTCAGATCATAATAATCCAAAGTGTTGCTTGTTGAGAATTTTCATGAACTAGAAAGAATTAGCTGTTGGTCTTTGACATAAAAGGGAAGAAGTTCATTATATTGTTGTTTAATTTTTTTTTTTTATGTGATTAAAATAATTCATTTGTTTGATGTTCTGATCATGAATTTGAAGGATTATGTTTATCTTAATGTTGCTTTTTCTTTGAACAGGTGACGCTGAAAACACTAATTGTCATTCATAGATTATTGAGAGAGGGTGACCCTACTTTCAGGGAAGAACTTTTAAATTTCTCGCAAAGAGGCCGAATACTCCAATTGTCTAATTTCAAGGATGATTCAAGTCTTATTGGTAACTTCTTTCTCTCTCTCTCTCTCTCTCTCTCTCTCTTCTCCCATCAAATGGCCTTAATTTCTGGGATGAAGTTTGGCATTTTTATTTTATTATTTTTGTTTATTTTTATAATCATGTTTGTATGTTTTTTGTTAGCTTGGGATTGCTCTGCCTGGGTACGAACTTATGCACTGTTTTTGGAGGAAAGGCTTGAATGCTTTAGAATTCTTAAATATGACATTGAAGCTGAACAACTTCCAAAACCTGCTCAAGGGCAGGATAAGGTAATTTTCTTTACTAGTGATGATATTCTTCTCTAGTATTAAATGGAAGGAAATAGAGAAATAAGGGATATCCTATAATGTCTAGACATTTCAGCAATGCTATTGATTATTCTATCCCTAATCTGTTTCTTTTTTTATTATTATTTTTTTGTTTTTAGGGTTTTCTGTTCTTAAATTAGTTATTGATTAATGCAATGGACACTTATCAGCATGTGAAATGATTGCCAGTAGAACTTATTTATTTATTTATTTCTGTTTCTGTTGAGGAAATAATATATTGCTTTGTTGTCTGTATTTTAAATTTCTTGGTGTATTTAACCATAATTCTGACCACCATGGATCAGTTTCCTTCTGGATGTGTTTCTTTTTTCTGTGGTAACAAAATCAGAGGGTCTCAATCAGAGTTTCTGGGGTAAGTTTTGATCATTAAAATTTTTGATCTTTTAATTAAAGTGGATCCATTTAATTCCTTGTTACCTTTTTTTTGTTTCAAACTTTTTGTTTGTTTCATTGGTTGGTGGTAAAGTGTCCACCACGCCTTCTGCATGGTGTTCATTTTGTATGATGTGGGAACAGAAAATCATGTACAAGTGTTACTCTTTGACTTTTGAGTGTAAATTGATAGGCCTTTGTAAATGTTTTTGTTGTCTTGTTCTCTTGTGTCCAGTTTCCAGTTTAATGGTAACTAATTTTGAAGAATTTTGTTTTCTCTTTGTGGAACTTGCATTGTATTATGACTTGAGAAATATGTATAGAACTTTTTAATAATATTTGTGCTGCTGGATAATTAATGATGGGGAACATGCTGTTGTTTTTCTGTTTGCTGTCTTTCGCTTTTTCAAGGTTTTGTCCCTACGAAATCAAAAATTTCAGAATTATTAGTATCAGACATGAGTTAATAAAGTTGAAACTGCACTATTAGTGATTAGGCTAGTAGCCACATTGGTGTATTTAGCTATAACTGACATTAATCAACACTGAATTTAATACATTTGAGCACTATTTGTTATCTCTAAGCAGGGCTACAGCAAAACCAGGGAATTGGATAGTGAGCAACTGTTGGAACAGCTACCTGCATTGCAGCAGCTGCTGTATCGTCTTGTTGGTTGTCAGGTATATTTGATGTGAAAAATTAGGACCTTCTTTCACTCATTGAATCTTATGTACTGGAACTGTATTGATATGTGAAAAAATCAAGTTGACCTTTCTTCTGTTTACAGCCTGAAGGTGCTGCTGTTGGTAATTACGTCATACAATTTGCTTTGGCTCTGGTACGGCTTCTCTCTTTCTCTATCTCTGTGGTGCTTTTTCTAGAAATCCACTATTGTGTCTTCCTTTATCTCCTTATTTCCTGCTTTCTAGTCTCTATAATCTACTACAGCTGTACCGTAGTGTTTTGGATCTGATTTTTGTTTTTTACTTATCTACCTGGAAAAGTTGTTTAATTTACTTCCCAAAGTGAGTGATAATTGAATTGACAATCCACAAGTTGACAAGTTTTTGCTAGATGTGACCTTTTTTTTTTTTTGTCATTTCCTCTTCCCTTTCTTAGTGTGGTCTTTGATTGGGACCGTTTTTAAAAAGATATGTGGTGTATCACGCTCGGGAAGACATGAGTGGAGTTTGACTTTATGCTTCCTAGTATGCATTAGAAATACCAATTGTTGACTTGGTAGAAATGTGAAATTTCAGGTATTAAAGGAGAGCTTCAAAATATATTGTGCTATTAATGATGGAATAATCAATCTCGTGGATAAGGTAATTTCTGTTTTTGCTTGTTTATCATAAGGGTTGCTTTTAACATGGTGCTATTCATACGGTAATTTCTGCTGTGCTTACTGCTAAGCTTTTAACTGCTTTGCAGTTTTTTGACATGCCAAAGCATGAAGCTGTCAAAGCCCTCGATATCTATAAACGTGCTGGTCAGCAGGTCAAAGCTTCTTGGTCTTTTTGGTCCATTAGGGAGCCCAGTGGGCTGTGATCAGCTTCTTGGTTATTTGCTCATTATCACCATTTCTTGTGGCCCGTATTATATTCTTAATTTGTAGTGGGCAGTTATTTTCTTAATGCTTAGCTGAAGTAATTTATTTGCTTTTGTACAGGCTGGGAGCCTGTCTGAATTTTATGAAGTTTGCAGAGGTTTGGAACTCGCAAGGAACTTTCAGTTTCCTATTCTAAGAGAGGTATCTGATGCCAAGACATGGATTTAATGTTCTTGTTGGTTCTTTTGTGATTTCTCATTCTTTCCATCAATTTTTTTTATGGTAATACTGTTTTTACCTTATGCAGCCTCCTCAGTCCTTTCTTACTACCATGGAAGAATATATAAAAGAGGCACCTCGAGTTGTAACTGTTCCAACAGAACCATTGGTTAGTAAAATTGCTTTGTGTCTTAGACAAAATGTTGGGCACAATATTTATGATTTTTTTTTTTCGGCTATTTGTTTCATGATAAGAGACTGCTTTCTATTTTTTGTCACTATGAACAAATGTTAAGATTCTAGGATCCTCAATAAATAAAACTGCAACTCCTTTTCTTTTTACTCCTACTTTCTTTTGATGAACAAGGTGAGTGATCGGTGAACTTTGATGGGTTATGCAATTAACATACCCTGTCCAGAACTTGATGGGCTGTATAAGTGATGATTCAGTCCTAAGGAAGTCATTAAGTCTTTATGGCTCACGGGACTCATGGTCATGAAGAAGTAAAGTTTAGAAGGCCATGTTGCACTGAAAAATAGAACCATGGAAGTGTCTTAGCAATGGAATGTGACCAGAGGACATTGAATAGACTGAAAAGTCAATTAGGTTGCTTACTTTGGTTGAAGTGGATAGAACAGTAAAGAAAAAGGTGACATGAGTGATTGTGATAAGCAAGAATGTACTTGTTATCTTGATTCAAAATATGGCTTTGCCGGAGCTTAATGGCAGAAGAGGATACATGGTCTACATACATACTTTTGCTCTGTTTTTGTCCCAGATTGTGCAATTCATTCTGGACAGTTTATGTTGCCTGGAGGAGGAAATATCATTTTGCAGAATACCAAGATTTGTGGGACTAACCATAACTTCTTTCAAACAGCTTCAATTGACTTACAAGCCAGAAGGACCTTCTGAAGGCACTGAATTAACCAGAGATGAACCTGAGCCAATGCCTTCAGTGGAGGTAGCTGTTGCCAATGTTGAGATTACCCCTCCTACTCCTACTACTCTGCAAAACAAGAGAGACATGGAGGATTTATTGGTAATTGCATTGCTATAAGTTTGTTATGTTGGTGGAATAAACATTTCCCAAGTATTCATCCTGTTTCTTTTCAATTTTCATATCTTCCTTTTCTTTGCCCTTGATTGTTTCAGGGTTTAAATTACTCAGCCTCTGATGCATCAGTCATTGAGGAAAGAAATGCATTGGCTTTGGCTATGGTTCCATCCAAACTGGGTAACATTTTGTTGCTCTTTTTAAGACCTTGTTAAGAATTACGCAACAGTTGTATATTACGTTACATGGCTATTCAAATTCTTATTTTCTAGATGCCAATGCCGCACCAACATTCAACGCAGCTGCCAGTCAAGCAAAAGATTTTGATCCTACTGGATGGGAAGTTGCCCTTGTCACCACTCCAAGCAGCAACATTCCTGCAGTTAATGAGAGGCAATTGGTAGGCTCATTATCATTTTGTTATAATGTTTTTTGGGTGGCCATAGTGAGGAATTGGTAAAATGGCAATCAGTTTTGAGGCTTGATGGAAGAATAATAATAGAAGCTATATATAATAATAGCAGGAAATGAAATATAATTTTCTTCAGTTTGATTGGTTAGGAACATTCATCTTGGTTTTATCTTGGATATCCACATTTTCATGGATTGGAATGAGTTTAACAAAACTAAACGCACCCATCTTTTCTTCATAGATGAAGTTTCACTGCAGGGTACAACCTCCTTCTGGAGGATCTTTTTGTATGGCTTCCGACATGTGGGAATATATTTATTGATCCTGGCTTCAGTTTTCTTTCGTCTCTTTGCCTCAAATGTTCGTTATTACTTGGAAGATGGCATGGCAGTAGTCCTTTCATATCGCTTAATGGCTTGATTGACACATCACACTGTTTGCAATGAATGTCAGGCTGGTGGATTGGAATCGCTCACACTGAACAGCTTATACGATGAAGGAGCATACAGAGCTGCACAGCAGCCTGCATATGGAGCACCCGCCTCAAATCCCTTTGAGGTACAAGATCCATTCGCAATGTCAAACAACATCGCCCCTGCCATGGTTCAAATGGGAGCAATGTCTCAACAGCCAGCCAATCCTTTCGGCACCTACCAACCTGTCTACCAACAGCCACAACAGCAGGAACACATGATGATGAGCCCCACCAATCCCTTTGCCGATGCATTCGGGGCGTTGCCAGCAAATCATGATACAACCCATCATCAAACAACCAATCCATTTGGAAGCACCGGTCTTTTGTAGCCTCTTGTTTAGGCTTTTGGAGAGCGTAATCCAGTTTGACTCAGAGTTTTCATGCACTGGATATGGCTCTAGTGGTGTGGCCTAGCTATAGACCCGCAAAGATCGATGCTTGCAGCGTGAGTAATGCTTGCTTGGGCCGTAAAAATTAGGGACTGGTTAGTGTATTAATTTCAATATTAAATGGATTTAAAATGTTTTTACGTGTTGTCAAAACTAATATAAAAATATACACTAAATTGCTAATTAAATTACTAATCCACTCATCACCGAAAATTCTGAATTTTCTGAAGGCGTGTATATTTCTTGCATACAATATCATTAGTTTGTAATGTGGCGTACAGATAAAGGTGTAAATGGCAAAATTGCCAAGTTTACAGCAAGATGGGAAAAACAGAAATGATATTTAAAAAAAAAAAAGAGAGAGAAATGATAGACCAAAAAAAGAATAGAGAGAAAAATAATAAGAACAACAGAGAGAGAAATAAGAGAAAAAACAGATTGTGATTTGAGAGAAAATGGGTAAGGAGAAAAATTAGAGAGGAAAAACATTAAAAAAAAGTTAATTAATTGAAAAGGTAGATAAAGAGATATTAAGCAGCCTTGGTTCTAGGAAAATGATCGACAAATTGGGAAAACCTAATTTTAAAATTTTTCCAACTTCTCTTTTTGAAAAAATAAATATTTTTAAATTTTTAACAAAAAAATAATAAAAACAGCAATCAAACAAGTTTTTCCAGTGTTCTCATTTTTTTCTTCTTTTGGCGTAAAAAGAAGTTTATTTGGCAACAAACGGTGTAAAATAGTACAATTTTATTATATAAAATTTCCTTCATCTCATATTATTTCACAATTTTTTAAAAGGATAAAATATTTTTCCAATCACCTTTTTTCAAAAAAAAATTAATTTAATTTTTTTTGATATTTTCTTAGAAAAATACTACTCCCATTTTTTTTTTCTTTTTAAGTGTTTATTATTATTTTTTATTATAAAAACAAAACTAAAAATATAATTATCAAAGATATAATAAACTAACAAATTTGTTGGTCTAATAATAGTAGTAATTTAAATATAAAATCTCTAATTTTAAAATTTAAAATCTTAACTATTTGTAAACAATTAAATAATTTTCTGTGCATTTGTTCTTTTTTTTTTGTTTTTTAATATAATAATACTCTGTCCATTTATTCCTAATATAACCTTATGGCGTGAAGATTCTTGTCAAATCGTTCTTTTCACTTTCCTAACATAAAGGCAATCCACGACCAAGTCTTGCCTTTGCAAAAATATGGACAAGCTCACTAAGAACACGATAATGAGATTTGATGCACTTAACGTGGCACATGCATGGACGTGCGAGAGAGAGAGAGAGAGAGAATTTTCAAAGCCACATGGAGGGGGGCATAAAGCAAAAGAAAATGGAGGAAAAATTTTAAAAAAAGAAAGAAAGAGAGAAAGAAAATAGAGAGGAAAAAGAAAAAGAAAGTGAAGAATGGGTCACAATGTCCCACATCTTCCCTTTCTCTAGAATCAGTATCATTACAATGGCACCCCCGAGTTCTTCCTTTTTCTCCCACTTGCGTCTCTTCACCTCGACTTCTTAGTGGATCCCATTTACATATTTTATCACAGATTCACAGCTGTGGTTCGTTAAGTGGTATCTTTTTAATGTTGTTAAATAATCGACAGGACCCTCATCCGTTTTACAGTATAAAGTAGAAAATTTTCAAACTCAAATCCTTGTGGGACATTACAATTTGTTCCCCCTCTTCCCCCTAGGCACTCTATTTTTTTTTTTCTCTTTACAAGGTAGACTCTTAGAAAGATTGCAGATTGTTTTCAAGGTGGTTCTCCATGATGGTACTTCATGGATGCCACACATTTGAGGAACATCAGGAGCCTAGTTTCTATTTTTGCCAGAAGAAGGATCGCAATAGCAAATTAGTAATTTTAACATGAAAAAGAGAAAAAAAAAACAAGTTCTAACAAAGACTCACAACAATTCACATTTGAAAGCTTTTTTTTTTTTTTTTATTGGATTAGTGAATTGCATTTTGTCTATCAATCTACTATTTATGTGGTTTGTGGCAGAATTTCACGTCAATGGCAATCCCAACAAATTAAGAGCCCACATTTAATTTTAGTTTAACATGCAAAAGAGTTTGTGTGACAAAAAAAAAAAAAAAACATTATAGTATGTACAAAAGCAAAATTCTTAGGTAACATTGAGAATTCAAACATTGAAATCATTTTTTTTTTTTTTAAATTCTGATGTACTAGAAAATTTACGAGTGGCTAGGGTTTAAGGAATTACTAAAAAGAATGTTCATCTCTCGAATAATTATAAATGTGATGAATTTTCATTGAGTTAAGGTAAGAGATTACTAAAATAATATACAGTCATGGCCATAGGCATCCAATCGTTTAGAATATGCATGCCACCGCTTGAAACATGCATCTCATCGCTTAAAAAACTTTTTGATTTAGTGAGCAGCTACCTACCATCCTCTCCTAAAAATAAAATAAAATAAATAAATAAATACTAGCACACATGAGCAACAATGGCATAATAGTAATATTGGTGTCTTAGGGTTGGAGGATAGTGAGCCAGATGGTGGATGATTTGAAGTGTCATCATTGAAACTGCGAACGGGGGTCCCTTCGTGTGCAATTATAATATCCAAAAATAAGCCGATTAAGCTTTTGGTCGCTAGTCCCCCAGGTCCCTTTTTTTTTTTTTGAAAAATTGGATAGAAGCTAAGAAATGGCTGATGACCAATTTTTGATTCTTTTTTTTTTATATCAAAAACTAAAGTAAAGTAAAATTATATTTTAGTTTAAAATTTTAAAATATTAAATTTATATATTTTTTCTATCACTTATTTCTCATTTTATTTTTTAACATAAAATTTTTTAACTATATATTTGCTCGAATCAGAGACAAGGGGGCTTGTCCCTTGATCTTAAGGCTTCATCAACTCCCAAATTAGCCAAGAAATTTGTAGATACTGAGATTATTTCTAGGCATTTCTCAGCAAACAAACAAGAAACAAGAAATTGCTACTTTTAAACAATAAATAAAGCATAGGGAAGGGAATAATCTAATCTTTAGGTCTTTAGTGATCTAGAGATTAAATTAGGATTCGGATCCGGGGAGCTAATTTATGTTAATTTTAATACAAATTCATGAGTTTTACACATTAAAATGTCACATCATATAATTTAACAATTTATGTTAAAATTATTTAATGACATGTTATATTTGTTATTAAAAAAATTTAAATTTTTAAATTGTTATTTTTTAAAAATCAAAATATCTTCATTAAGACACACAAAATCAAGTATTTATTTATATATTAACCTTTATAAAAGATTTCTTTCTGTTTCCCGTAACTTAACATTTTTAAGTCTAATTAAAATACTTTTATTTTTACATCAAGAGTTGACCATCAATACCCCCTCGCAACAATATTTTCTACTATTTTTGTTGAACAAAAAAAAAAGAGGCTAGATTACAATGTTACACTCAATTGATGTACGAATAAACTTTTTAATACCCATAAAAATTATTAATTTTGGCAAGAATTTAAATATTTAATCATATAGTATTAACGAAATGTTCTGGCCACTAGACATTTACCATCATTATGAGACAATGTAAAAGAAGCAATGTGGCGACCCAACTGGACAAAGGCAGAAAAAGCATTCACATTAAAGCATTTCTAAGTTCAAAGGCCATGCTTGCTTTGTCGAAGAAGGCGAGCCAACTAAACCCCATCAAGCAAAGTAACAATCTTCATCACATCAAACATAATTCATGGAATTGCAAGACTTGGTTACGATTCAATGCAAGCTTGCAAAGTGATAGTGTGAGATGGCAATCTCATATTAATAATTTTTAAGAATGAATTAAATTGCTATACAATTAAATCTTTTATTTTATCAATTTAATTGATCGAAAAATTTAATTTTTAAGATCTTAATTTTAACCTTTTATGGCCTCATTTTAATGTCAGCTGAAACTCGGTCCATTCTCTAAATGGTATGTGTAATTAACTAATTACCTCCATATAAAAATCTTTGCCACTTAATTCTGCTTCTTGGGGGTGCAGAATTAACTGTAATAACACGCGACTGCCTAGAATAACAACTGTACAAACGACACTGTTATCAACAGTTTGGTGACTCCGTGCATGGTAATGAAAATGAGTTGTGCTCTCATCAACAGGATTTCATGTGAAAACAGAAGGTTACATGTGGCATAAAGAGAACCAGACTTGCATAATGAGCTAGAGCATGTGGCATCCCAATTGGGCCCCACAATTTGCTTTGAGATGGTCCACCAACCAACCCTGGGTATGGTTGGTGGGGCCACTCTATTTTCTTACTGAAATATAAAATATAAAATAGAAAAAGTAAACTCAGACTTGCGAAATGGGAATTGCTCCGAAGATCAATAGTCAATGTTTTAGGATTCAATGAAAACTCTCTGGCTGCTTATGGGTACTGAAAATATAAAACTAGTTTGTGAGAAGCTTTAATTCCGAGCTGTGTACACATAAACAGCTGAAGATATGTTTGACAGATAAGTGTTCACACGTATCACAAGTCATAATTTTTTTTTAATTGTACATTTTATACATAATTATAATTAATAATGAGATAAAACTACAGATGTATGATTAATTATTGTAATAATATAGTATGAATATGCCTTCATTTCATATCTCTATAATAAATTTCTATTTTAAGCTATATGTGTTCAGAATAAGATTGGAATACAAGCATTTACAGGGTAACCTGATGGAAGCAAAATATTTAAAGGGGTTGCTTAATTCTGCCAGCAAGTTATGATGCTTAAAAGGAAAAACAATTCTTTGATTTTCTTTGACTCGACAACAATAATATATATTTTTTTTCCTTTTCTATTTTTCAGTTGATAAAATATTTTGTTGTGTGTGCACGACTTGAGTTTTTCCTGCCCGCCTTGCGCTTCTCCACCTACTGTTGTTCTTCTGTACTCTCCCTCTCTTTCTCTTCATTATATTTTTCTGTAGATATTCATTAAATCCTCTGTCTGAACATAGAAGGAACTGAGCAGACAGCCATGGCTCGCAACAAATTTGCAACCATGCTGTACAGAAACACCAACAAGATAACAGTTGTTCTAGTCTATGCAGTTCTTGAATGGGTTTTGATCATTTTTCTCCTTCTCAATTCTTTGTTTTCTTATCTAATTATCAAATTCTCTGACTACTTTGGCCTCAAAAGACCGTGTCTTTGGTGTTCTAGGCTTGATCATATCTTTGAGCCCGCAAAGTTTCAGAATCCTTATAGATCTCTTGTATGCGAAGCTCATGGCATCGAGGTTTCGAAGTTGGGTTATTGCTCAAGTCATGGGAGATTAGCTGAATCAAAGGATATGTGCGAGGATTGCTTGCCCTTGCCAAGAAATGAACTTTGCAAGAAGTTTGCTTTCTTTCCATGGATGAAACAACTTGGTGTGGTTCAAGACTTGGTTGGTGATAAGGTGAGTGAAAATGGTGAAGTTGTTTTGACGTGTTCTTGTTGTGGTGCCAGCTTGGACACAAAATCAGACTTTCCTGATCATTATATGAGTGTGGTGAAGCCTTGTAGGGGAGATTTGGATTATACCCAGAAAAGGAATTTAACTTTGGAACCTGAGACTAATGGTCAAGTTGATGAAGATGTTGTATTTGTTAGAAATAGATCAGATTTTATGAGTGATCTCTGTGAAGAAGTGAATGGGATTTGTGATGATAGGGAAAAGAAGACAGAAGAGAATTTCTCATGCTCTGTTTGTAATTTTGATTGCAAAGAAAAGGTTGCTAATGAAGATGAAAGAGAGGATATGTTTATAGAGCAGCAGGAAGAGGCTGTCCAAAGTGAAGATTTGAACGTGTCATTAAATGATCCATCTCATAATCTGGCTGTCACATTTCAAGTTGGCTGCAAGGGAGTTGAGTGTAGTGAATTTCAGCTTCGGCATCTGGAGTTTTACATTGATCAAGATGATTGTCACTTGATTCCCATTGAATTCACCGGTTCCAGTGCCACCGAGCAAATTCAGAAGAAGGAAGAGATTAGAATGGACAAAAACCATGGCAATGAAGATTTTGTTCTGGAGTTTGAGAAGGATGCTAGACCACATTATGAATTAATTGTTGAAGAAACATGCTGTTTTGAAGAGAATGTGCCATTGCTTATATCAGATGAAAGTGATGAGCTACCTAAGCCTAAAATTCTTCAGTGTAGGAAAGTTGTTGAGAATGATAATTCTTCTGGATTGAATGCAGACTGTGATTTTGTGAGGGAACATGTGGAAGAAGTTGACATAGCTGAAGGATTCCATGCAGATTTTGATTTGGTGGAGGAAGAGGTCGAACAAGTTGATATTGCTGAAGGATTGCATGAGGACTGTGACATGGGGAAGGAGGACTTTGAACAGATTGACATTGCTGAAGCAACACGAGTCCCTACCTGCGATGGCAATGGTGTTCAAAAAAGTCCAATGACTGGAGCGCATGGAAAAGAAGCAGAAACCATTCAAGGTAACTTTCTTACTCAAGTATAAAGGGCTTTTAATTTAAGCTTTCATTTTGGATTCCAATTTAATTTCATGGTAAATTTGTTATTACATCTAGAGTCTGATGAAGAGCTTCAGATGCAAGTAGATGAAGTTGAAGCAGATGTCTCAATAGAGACTGAGATTCCTGACCATGAACCAATCGATGATATCCAACTTGAAGTTGTTCCTCCTCCATATCTCTTTACTGAAAGAGACTCTGCAACAAGTAATGCCATTTATCATGCACATGATGACCATGGTAAGCCTTAGTTTCTTGTACGACTATTTTTCACATTTTGCATAACATATTGATCTTGAAATGATAACCTAGTATGGTATATTCATTGCATTAGAGCCCAAGCAAGAGGAGGATGATGTAATTGAATTTAGGAATCTATCTATGGAGACAAGTGAGCAAGTGATCAACAATCATTTATCGTTGTTTTCTGAGAGCAATGAGATTGAAGAAGATAAACTACCTGACACACCAACGTCTATTGATAGTCTCCATTACTTGCACAAGAAATTGCTATTACTTGACAGAAGAGAAGCTGGCACAGAAGATTCATTGGATGGAAGCTTCATCAGTGACATAGAAGGAAGTGATGGAGAACTAACCATTGAGAAGTTAAAAAATGCTCTCAAATCTGAAAGGAAGGCATTCAATGCTTTGTATACTGAACTAGAAGAAGAGAGAAGTGCTTCTGCAGTAGCAGCCAACCACACAATGGCAATGATAAATAGGCTTCAAGAAGAGAAGGCTGCAATGCATATGGAAGCCTTGCAGTATCAGAGGATGATGGAAGAGCAATCAGCATATGATCAGGAAGCCTTGCAGCTTTTGAATGAACTTATGGTAAAGAGGAAGAAAGAGAAGGCAGAGCTAGAAAAAGAGCTGGAATGGTATCAAAAGAGGGTAGAGAATTATGAGGCAAAAGAGAAAATGCAGATGTTGAAGAAAAGCAAAGATGGTAGCACTAGAAGTGGAACTTCTTCTGTTTCTTGTAGCAATGCTGAGGACAGTGATGGACTATCTGTTGACTTGAATAATGAGGAGAAAGAAGATAGCTTTGTCAACCATCAAGAAAATGGCAACTGGAACACCCCTCCTGATGCAGTTCTATACTTAGTGGAATCCTTAGCTAATTTTGAAGAGGAGAGCCTATCTATTCTTGATGAATTGAAGGTCTTGGAGGAGAAGCTTTTCACAGTTAGTGATGGAAAAGAACAATATTTTGAGGACATAAAACCAATCGAGCATCTGTATGAACAAAATGGCAATGGCTACCGGGAGAATTCATGTCACAGCAGTCCAGCAAATGATGGAGTTGCAAATGGTCATTACAAGGAAATGAATGGAACTAACCATCTAGAGCAAAAAAACATTGGTACAAAGGCAAAGAGGCTTCTTCCACTTTTTGACGCAGCTGAGGTGGAAACTGAAGATCAGATGGTAAATGGGCACACAGATGGGGTTGATTCTGTTGCCTTGCCAAAACTGGTTTACAAATTTGACATGGACAGCAGGAAGCCCTCGATTGAGGAGGAGGTCGATCATGTGTATGAAAGATTACAAGCTCTTGAGGCAGACAGAGAGTTTCTTAAGCATTGCATCACTTCCTTGAGAAAAGGAGATAAGGGCATAGAGCTTCTGCAAGAAATTTTACATCATCTTCGTGCACTCAGAAGTGTAGAATTTCGTGCAAGAAATATAGGAGACAGTGTTCTATGATAATATTAAGGTCAACTATCGGAAGAATACAATAGGTAAGCCACACCTCAAGTTGTAAACGATCTCCTATTCTCTTATTAATAATATAGAATCTGCCAAAAAAAACAAGTTTTGAGTCGTGAATTCATTCCTAGCATTTCTACCAGAAAATTGGAACAGCTTTAATTATATTGTGTCTAATGTATGCAGATTACATTACGGGAACTACACCCCAAGACTGATACAACGCCATATTTTCAGCAAAATGTGTGGTATGGGAAGTCAATTGATGGAGAGGAGGTGAGGAGGCTTCTGCCATGGTCCATTTGATAGTCTAGGTGGACTGCAAACCTGAAAGTCTGCCTATTTTCACTTTTACTTGCTTTAGTTTCTTGGTATACCCATTTTTTGGTGGGTTTAGCTTGCCATCACTCTTCTGAGGGAAGGGAGAATGGTGGGTGCATGTGTGTGTGTAGGCTAGTCCAGTGAAGCCAAGCTGTCATTTGTATTTTGCCAAAAATGGCCTGGCTTGCAAAGCTGGAGCAATCCAACAAAGATTCCAGTGCCAGGTACAGTGTAGACAGTTAGGAAAGAGAACTCTTTTTTACATTTTCTAAATATTTTTGTGAAGCAAATGAAGGGATAAGCAACCCCTTCTTCTCCTTCTCATCTCTGCATCAATTTCATCACAAGGGGTTTCTCTATTTTTGTTGATGAGCTAGAGCTGAGTTACTTGTATACTACATCTATCCATTTGTAAAAAACATCAAGTGAGTGTTCGTTTATTCTGTTTTAGAGCAACCTTGTGTTGTACATACTTAGTTATGAAGACTGATATAGATGGAATGTACAAAAATATTTAGAATTAACCCTAGTTTGTTTTCTCAATTGATGTTGATTTAAACATAAACAATTCTTAGTAGGTGCAAGACCAGTAGAAACTGAAGTTAAGACTTGAAGCACAAAGGAGGCCTGCAGCTGATGCATATACGGGGTAATCACTGTTGTAAGTGTTGGATCAACAATCACGGTGATTACTGTTGGATTAACTCGGCAGAAATGATTACTTGGATAATCCTACCATCCCGCTGACATTTCATGCTATAAGTTTTATTCCATCAAATGTTAAGGAAGTAAAAGCAGTCAGGGTGGCCCTCAATGCAGCCGCAGGACTTACTTTACTTGCCAACTAGCCTGTCTGCGGTTGTCCTGAGTTGCCTTTGTCTGCTTACAATGTTGTAACCTTTGCCAAATATCTAATTCCTTCATGTGGCCATCTGAAGATTAAATTACACCCGATTGAGTATTTAGGAACTGTTTAGTTTATAGTTTACAATCATAATCAGAATTAAGTGGAATTAAAAATGAAATAATAAATTTTATAATATATTTAGTTTATTTTTTAATTAAAATTAATTTTTTAACTTTTTAATTAAATTTAGAATGTGAATTAAAATAAAAAAAATTATTATAAATAATAATAATATAATTAAAATATACTTAATTACCATAAAATATAAATATAATTTATATTAAAAATTTTGTTTTATAATAATAATAATTTAAATGAATAAATTATTATAATATATTTAATTATAATAAAATTTTTAATATTATTATAAATAAAAATATTTATTATTATTATTATTATTATTATTATATTAATAACTTTTATTTGTCATGTGTGTGTATAATTTTATTTATTAAAAAAATAAATAAGATAATAAGAATGAAATTAATTAAATAAAACAGAAAAATAATAATTTTTTAAAATTTTATTATCATAAAAAAAAGACTAAAATTTTTTTTATTAAATATTAAAAATAAAAATTATTATTATTATTTTATTATTTTTTTTAATAAAACTATCTATTAACCAAATGCCACCTCAAAGACAATAGGTGGAGCATGCACATCAATTGCGAAACTAAAATATTTTCTTGAACAGATTGTTGGACTTTAGCCATAATAAGCATTTTTGTGTAGAATGGTTCAGAGTTTCAATACATATCACCCGCACACCTTTTTATGGCCTTGGATTCGGCCAACATCTATTCCGTGTGGACAGTGAAGTCCCCTTGGCGTGGGGGTGGGCTCACAATGATATCAGCTTTCAAAACTGAAACGTCTTCCCCTTACCTGTTTAAGGTCAATTGCGTGACATTTTTGCGCTTTCAGAAGCATTTCACTTTCTTAAGAAAGCAAAGGGTTGGAATGTCGTTTTGTATAATGTTGACGGCACAATTAACTTTGCCAAATTAATTGCGGCACCCTCCCACACCTTCCATCGCATATGAGAGGGGAAAGGGAAATAGGTTATGAGTTGAATAGAAAAATATAGGCATCAATCAAATGGTCTTTTTGCGTTGAAATGGGCCAAGTTAGCATAGGAATTCAATTCATTGTCAATCTCATTTGCACATTTTACCGCGTAATGCCTACATATAGCACAGGTCAATACGAACGAGTTGTTCTAGAATTAGAATCTTCTATCTAATTTTATAACCCAAAAATACACCAACACCACCCCATCAGATTACATGGCACATATATAACCTCTAAAATGTTTCATTCCAGGTGCATTACCACTTCATTCCAGGGCTCTATTGTATTTATGGAGGCAGCCCTTTCATGAAAGTCAATGCTTTTTTCACTTTTTAATAAAAAAGACTAAGCCTATAGATCCAAGGAGGAATCAGAAAACGGTTTGACCGGCTCTCATCATGATCCTCCTGGAACTATGATGCAAGGGTGCCCCCAAGCTCCTGAACTACATTTGGAGAAGAAAAAGAAAAGAGGAAGAGAAGGAGAGACCCATAGCTCTCGAAATGTTTTAAGGAATGAACGAGTAGATCCCTCAAACTGGGCCCTGGTATTGAATTGGTGATGGGACTCCTTCTTGGATTCGATCAAAGCTAGAATTGGACTTATTGAAAGGATTCAGGCTTACTCATGGGTTCGGCTAATGCCTTTACTGGGCTTCCCTTAGCCAGATCATTTGATGTTCTATGCGTCCACTGCTAGCCCGGCAAACATTTTCCTCGCACGTCCGCAATGACTTCATCAAGCCGCCCTAACATAATATAATTAATAAAATAATATAATTATATTTTTAAAAATAAAAAAATAACAAAAATTCGTCCGAGTCTTATAAGCGATTATGTTGATTTCTTTCTTTCTTTTTTCTTTTTCTTTTTTCTTTTTTTGGAGGGTTAAAGACAATAACTGAATCGGTCTGGATGACCGATCACCACTCCAACCATTCCAACGGAAAAATTATTTAAAATTATGCTCGAGACTACACAAAATTGCTGATATTTTAAAGAAATGGGAATTGGGCCCTATTGGATTGGATCCCAGTATTAAAATAATAATAAAAAAAAAATAAACCACAGCTTTGAACAATTCTAACTATTATAATAATACCCAAATGCTTTCCGTATGTATGGGATAACATTATTATATATATATATATATATATTTAAAAAAAAAAACAAGAAAAAAAAATAGTAAACCCCATTCGATTTACCTATCCTCCCAGATGATTCCACCCTAAAGATCAACCGTATAAAGTGATTTTTTTATTTTTATTTTTAATTTTTTGGATGGCTTCCTTGTTTAGTTAGTTAAAGATAATTAGACCAATCTGAGTCTCAGATTATTAATCCACCCGTTCGACGGCAAAAGCCATTTAATTTCTAAAATTATGCTCGAGAGATTACACAAAATTACACATATTTTGAAAGAAATGGGAAATGGGGCGTCGTGGGAATTGACCAAAAGTAAACAACAATAACAATAATAATAATTTTCAATCACTGCTTTGAACAAATCCAACTACGTACGGGATGATTGGGATTCATCTAAACAAATGAAAAGTCAAACTAGAAGACAGATCTACTTTCTTTCTTTTTGGTTTTGTTTTCACCGGTTTTATTCTACTCAAAGCTTCTTCCTGCAGTTGTTTTTCGTTGCGCGGTGCGTGAGATATGACCAACCTTGTTTAACATATTCTCCGTTCATGAATCAACTTGAAGCATAAACGAATCAAGAAGCCAAAAAGCAAACATAAGTGGAAGATCGATGGAGACGTGTGAGCCCCACCATCAAGAAATCAATGACTCTCCAGTCTCGTTGGGTATTATGTTTGGGCACTCCACCATGGGATAATTTGTACACTTCTTAAATATTATGCTTAGAAAATCTGCAAAATGATCTGAATTTCTTGTTTACAAATGATCATTCGTCTTCTACTGGATTGGGTGACGGCACAGAAAGTGCGGCTTTTGAGTAATACTATTCCATTAATTTCTGTGAATAAATTAAAAAGGAAGGTGTTAGCATTAGATTAGAAAACCCTTTTCTTAATATTTTTATTTTGTGAAAAAATCAAATTTGTTTGTATGAATTAAAAAATTATTTTTACAACTTAATCAAGATATTAAGTTAGAATAAATATCATTGTTGGTGCTTTTTTTTTTCCTTTTTCTTTTTTATCTTAAGGAATCATTTGTCATAAAAAACCTCTCGCTTAAGTAAATTTGAGTGATTAGCCTTTTCAACGAATATCATTGAATTAGGATTAATTTTTTTTAATATCATTGAAAATTGTCTAAGCTTGCCAGCTGCTCGAGGGTATGTGGGTATGTATGTACCTGTCCTTGCACACGTATCTTCAAAATGGGAACATGGACTTCACGTACGCCAACCACTGCCCACCCATGAAGTCCAGCGTTGACGTTTCGAACTTCTTTCGCTCTCAAAAGTAAAGGTGATGGGATAGCTGTTAAGGAGTCCGTCGGAATAAATCCTGGGAGGGCTGGGCCACCTTTCTAGACTTACTTTTGCGGTCTCATTTCCGATGGAAACAAAAACCTCAAAAGCATAAATAATGAAAAAAAAAAAAAATCATTAAGAAGCAGCCCTAATTTTATTTTTTAAACTTTCTCAGATACCACGGTCTAGTTGTTAATGGTTTTTCAAGCATGAAGGCAAAGTCCAAGAGTTTTTTGCAGAATCTGATGAAGCCTTTCCGGTTGGGTTCTAGCACAGGTATGTAGTAAACCCTGTTCAGTACTTGGGCTCTTTCTTGTCATCTGGTGCCAAATTCGCTAAAGTTGTGATCTTTGCTTGTGTGTGTGTTTTATGTTCTTTTTTCTATGTGATTCGAATTGTACAGGAGGAAATAATGAAGAGGATTTGGAGGCGATTGCTGCAAAGGAACAGAAGCATTTTCAATATGAAGTCTTATCCTCTGCAACCAAAGATTTCCATCCTACTCACAAACTTGGTGAAGGTGGATTTGGGCCTGTCTACAGGGTAAAGATCTCTGTCTAATTTGGTTCCATGAAGAATTGAGAATGGATTATGGGGGTTTCTTGCAATTTGTCTTCAGAATGGATGGCTTCCTGAATCTTTTTGTGATTTTGTGTTTTTTGGTTGTCATTTGATTTGAATTTTTGTGTTATTTCTATGCATATTTTCTATGTAAGGGACTTAAATGGCTGATAAAACATTAGCCAAATTTCATTTGCTGCAAATTTTGATTAGAAGCTTTTGAGTTTCGAAATGAAACTATTTTGCAGAAGTAGTTTTTGAAGAAATGTCAAAGGCTTAATTCAATTGCCCAGCTCAGTGAACAAGCCCCACTAAATTTCTTAAGCGTGAATTTTAAGCTTAGTGATTGAAATAGTATGCACCTAGTAAAGCAATGCCCACGAGGTTACGGATTTTTCCTATAAGCAATAGGGAAATACTAAAGTTTTGTTTTGCATTTGCTAGAAGTTAAAAATTTGTGCTGGTGCTTTTTTTTTGGCTCCCATCTCTTCTTAATTAATGCTGCTTTAAAGGAAATATTACTGGATGTTATGAAATGAAGAAAGCAATTGAGCATTTTACTAACTTGCAAAATTTTTCCCATAGGGAAAACTGAATGACGGAAGAGAAATTGCAGTGAAGAAGTTGTCCCACGTCTCAAATCAAGGGAAGAGAGAGTTCTTAAATGAGGCCAAGTTATTATCACGTGTACAGCACAGGAACATTGTTAACTTGTTAGGTTATTGTGTACATGGCAATGAGAAGCTTTTGGTTTATGAGTATGTCACTCATGAGAGCCTTGACAAGCTTCTCTTCAGTAAGTATTAGCTTATCATTTGCTTTTTTGAGCCTATTTTCTCATTTCTTGTTTGCATAAGATATGCTACTACATTTTTATTAACTGATGTTAGTTTGATCAAATATGTCCAGTTGTTAAGTGCAATGTTCCATTGATAAATTACTTGATCTGGTTTTGACTTCTGCAGAACTTAACCTATCCAACAATTTTGAAATATATACTTAAATTGGGTTATAAAGTGTCAAGAATGTTGGGATTCTTCAAAAGTAGTATACAATTAAATGCTCTTAGACAAATTTTGATCAACATTGTGTAACATCTGAATATCTCCAACATTACATACCAAATCTATTTTCTAATTTTGCCAAATATTCAAAAGTTACCAGATTCATTAGAAGTTCTTTGATATCCTGACTGATTATTTTTAGAAACTTGTCAAATTTAGTATGAGGAAACTGTACGTACTCCTTCTTTATTGTGAAGGCCAAGTGGTATTTGTTTCCTTAACCAACTCAATCTGATCATCCTGACTGAACTACATGGGTCAAAAGCTTATTTTGGAGTCACATCTTGCTTGGCATAGATGACTAAACAAATTTCATAAATAAGCATTGATGATGGCTGGAAAGCACACTGACACGTTAAAAAAAAATTGAAAAATGAAAAAAGATCATATGTGCTGGAGGCATTTGCTAGATAATCAACTTCAAAGGCTGGCTGTGTCTACAAAAAGACAGGACCCTAAGTGTGGATGCCTGTGGAGTGTTGGGGTCTTGGGGAGAAGAAACAAGAACATTTATCCCAGCACAATTGTTTCATCCAAATGGACCTTATAAGACCTTTTGATAAAGTGCCAATAAACATGCCAAAGAAAATGGGATATATGATTGACACTTTTTTGATCTAACTTTTCTTGCCATGAAACTAACAATCGATGGGCAAGCTAATGTCACTTGTCACTGCACAGATCAAATCAAATTTAAGAGTTCTATTTTGGCTTTATCTAATTTACTTATTAATGATGCTCAGTCTATCTGTTCTTTTATTTGTTCAATTATTCATTTGTTTATCATTTAATTGTTAATTTATTTTAGTTAAGATCTCTTTCAAATAAGCTTCAATTCAGATGGGATACTGTTTTTTTATTTTTATTTTTATTTTTATTTGTGTCAATATTCTCTACCAACATACAAACCAAGGACCTGAAAATTTTTCCTCTTTTTTTCGTCTTTGGGAAGTGCATTTTCAATTTTGCTTGTTCAAAACTTCTGTTTGGAATTGCACCTTTTTGATTAATTTTAGTACAAACTTTATTTCCAACCTGTCTGACCACTGGGTTGCCATATATACAAAAATAGGGAGTGATAGTCAAATGTTTCAAGGTCATAGCTTTTCAATGGTCATAACAGAAAGGCAGATTCTTATCTTGATGATTTTGATGCAGAATCCAATAAAAGAGAGCAATTGAATTGGAAGCAAAGGTATGATATAATAACTGGCATTGCACGCGGATTGCTTTACCTTCATGAGGACTCACCCGTTTGCATCATCCATCGTGACATCAAAGCTAGTAATATCTTACTTGATGATAAGTGGGCTCCAAAGATTGCTGATTTTGGCATGGCCCGTCTCTCTCCTGAAGATCAAACACATGTCAACACTCGTGTAGCTGGTACCAAGTATGTATTTTGACTACCAAATTTTTGTCCATGTACTTGTAGCCATAACATGACTGCTTAAAATGTAGCTGACATGTCAAGTATGTGATTGATGTTCACACTATTGCCAACAGCGGGTATATGGCTCCAGAGTATATCATGCATGGTCATTTGTCAGTGAAGGCAGATGTGTTTAGCTTTGGTGTTGTGATTCTGGAATTGATCAGTGGCCAGAGGAATTCAACATTCAGTCAGCATCATGATGCACAGAGTCTGCTTGATTGGGTAAGACTAAGATTTAGCTATTTAATTTTGATCATAACATGGTGATGCATGATGAAGTAGGCTTTCGGTTATGATTAACTTCTTGTTATTCTGATGGTGGCTAGAAATATAGATACTTGATCTATGAATAGAGGAATGGAGAGACAGAGAGGCAAAATGATAAAGGGTGGGAGAGGCTGTGTGTGTTTTAATGTTGTGGAACATCTGTGTACTGCAGAAGCTCCACTAAGGGATGTAATTACAACAAACTGCACTCTACAAGCTTAATTTCTTGTTAGTCTTGAGGCTCAAAGATGATTTGGCAAAATAAAGGTCAACAATATTGATTAAGGAAGTCAAATATTTATATAACCTGCTTTTGACTTCAAATAAACTATATGTTTTGCATCCCAGAAAAAAAAGCAGAAAAAAAAAAAAGAAGAAAGAAATAAAACCAGAAACCACTGCTCTTTCTACTGGTATACACATAAAAAGTATTGATGAATTTACATGTGCTAAAAGCCATGGAAAAGCTTCACTACAGATTGGTTCAAACACTACAGAATTTTCTTACTACTTAGAAAAACAAGACCCTGGGAATCTTTGCAGGTCAACATACTGCTGTTGTCTTAGAAAGCTCTTCCCTCATTTCAAGCATTATTTCTCATGCAGGCATACAAGTGTCACAAAAAAGATAGGAGTTTGGATATCATGGACCCGGTGTTAACATCATCAGCATCTATTGATCAAGTTCAGATTTGCATTCGTATAGGCCTGCTATGCACACAAGGGGATCCACAATTGCGGCCTACAATGCACCGCTTGGTTGTCTGGTTGTCAAAGAAAGCTGGCGCTCTCCATCTAGATGAACCAACTAGGCCTGGAGTTCCCGGTTCTAGGTATAGGAGATCGCATAGGCCAGCGGGAATGTCCTTGACAGGTGGATCATCTAATTCTGATTCCCGTTCACTTGACTCGAGTTTAAATTCTATTACTGCCACCACATCCACTTCTGTCTCTGTAAGTCCAAGAAGGTTAGATCGTGGCAAACGCCCAATGGAAAGTTAAGCTTAGTTCATTCAAATTTTAGGTTATTTTTTTTGTAGAAACTTAGAGATGCACAGAGGTTGGCTTTCTGAAGCATGTACATGCAATCGAAATTAGTGGTATAAAGTTTGGTCGAGGAACACTAATTCTTTTATTTATACCCCTTTATAGTCTTACGACTGCTCAATTACTTAATTTTGTTAAAAAAAAAAAAAAAAAAAAAGTGTTTTGGGGTACATATGCAATGGTGGTGATATAGAAATCTTCTTCATATTCTTTTTGCGTTCATTTGATCTCAGAGCATTCTTTTAAGAGTGGCGAAAACAAGGCAGCCAAAAGAAACCATTGTACAACTCTTCTCTACCAATGTGTTGCCACACTCTGGTATTGAAAATGTCTCCTGAAGGGTCTTGAGAGCAAATTAACCAAGAAAAAGAAAATACTACTCTTCTCATTCCTATTTGGCGGAGCTTTAGTTGTAACAAAAATGTTTTGAATCTCATAAATGAGATGACGCAATCATATAACTTAAGTCTGTAGCAATGTTTGTAGATTCTTTTACACAGCTGTGGGCGTTTATAGAACTTTAGGGGCCTTCCCATGTTGTGGGAAGAAACCATGTGTCTTGTTGGACATGGGTGGTGGGAACAAGAGGTGACACAGTATAGATATTTCGGTAATATAACAACTTGCTCAATTGATAGTCTGCTGAACGATCGTCTGAAATTAAGAACCTTCTAAGTGGCTTAGTGTAACCATCACACAAATACAAAATCTTGTTGGAGCAATTATTAGGAAATAAAAAGTTGTATACAATAGATTAATAATTTTTTTTTTTCTTAACAAACTTAAAATTTTAAAAAATCAAATAACTATAATATTAAATTTTGTTATTAAATTGCAAACAATATAGTCAATATGTTATGAGAGAGAGTTAGATGTTTTTAACTGAAAATGAATTTTAAAGTTTAAAAAATTCATAAGTTCTAAATAATTTTTTTTAACATTATCATATGTTAAATTTGATCATCTAATCATAAAAATTAACTATTTAATGTAAGAATTTGATAATGATTTAGTATATTTTTCATTGACTCAAATTTGAATGTCTAAAATAAATTTTTTTAAATAAATAAAGATTCAACATAGATAATATTAAATTAAAATTATCAATTTCGTTTAATACATTGTTGTTAAGTTTGAGAAATCTTCCTTAAAATTACCACTATTTAAGTTTAGGTTCTTTTCATAAAAGACGGTGAATCAAAATGCCAATATATAATTATTAATTTGAATTTATAAAAACCATTACTAATATTCTAGAATATAAAGATTACGAGGATCAAATCTCAATAAGTAATTAAGCAATGTGCCACGACCGAAATTAAAAGTCCAAAAGCATCGAAGGGACCCACAAATTAGCTAGCCAAAGGTATCTACGGATCTCTCTATGATCTATCTCTAGTCCGTTCTTCTGTCTACAAACATGTAGTCCGTTCTTCTGTCAACAAAACGTCGTTTCAGATCTGGTTTCAATGAATGGGAGAAGCTATAATGTTGTACAACGAGGAGTACCGTGCTCTCACATTGCACAAAAAGTCTGCGCTCTAAGCTTTCCAATTACTGGATTCCATTCACAAACTTATGTAGGCTCTGATGCAGACAATCAAATTGCCCCATTTTCTTACCAGGCCCCACTTCGCGAACTTGTATGCCTCCTACATCATTAATCAGACACGCTCGGGTATAACTTAACCTTCATTTCGCATCGGCAGAAATACTGTTTTCACCACTTAGAATCTGACACGTAGCACGGGGAGGATAGCAGCTCAAATCGTTCTGAAAACAGAGTTGGGGGGACAATAGCGTAAATCCAACCTTCACAAACCAGAGTCCACATCATCAATCCGAGTGCCGCAATTTTAAAGAAACTACGGCCATGCGATCATCCCCCGAATTCCCCAACCCCAACCGCCGGATCAATTATCTTGCTCTCGATCCGATCCTCAACCAAACATCCCCCACACACCCAGAACGCACACACACTTTTTAAATCCTCTTATCTACCGTCACTCTTCTATACCTTCTAAGCTGTCAAAAACACGCTGAAGGACTCCATTTTTGTTTCGTTTTTCTGGGAAAAAAAGGTTGAAAGCTTTGATGGCTACAGCTGAAGATCCCTCCAATCCACAACTTCCTGCACAACAACAGCAGACAACTACCGCGCTGCCTTCTTATCCCGACGTACGAGCTACTGATTTGATAAGACTGTCTTTTTTTTTTTTTTTTTTAATAAGTTTTTCCTAAATGCTTTTATTGTGGGTTTGCTGCAATGTAATTGTTTATTCGATGTTATTGTAGATGATTTTGGCGGCGATTGATGCTTTGAACGACAAGAATGGCTCGAACAAGACGACGATCGGCAAACAAATTGAGGTGACTCATCCTGATCTGCCGGTGGCACACGCCACGCTGTTAGCTCATCACCTGAATAAGATGAGGCAGAGCGGACAGATTGTCTTTTTCAAGAACAACTACATGAGACCGGACCCTAACGCCCCGCCTAAGAGGGGCCGCGGCCGCCCGCCCAAGCCCAAGCATCCGCTGCCTCCCGGGACGGTGGTGGCTCCTCCCAGACCACGTGGTCGTCCGCCAAAGTCGAGGGACCCACTCGCGCCGGTGGCTCCTCCCAAGATGAAGAGCTCGGGAGGAAGTGGCCGACCGCGCGGCCGCCCACCTAAGAAGGACAAGACGGCAGCTGCTCGACCTTCGGCTCCTTCTGCTGCTTCTGTTATTGGCAGATCTCCTAGAGGGAGGGGCCGACCGCCCAAAGTGAAGCCCGCCGTCGCACCGGTTGCTGGCTAAGTCGATTAGAGTGGTTAGACACGGAGAGTAAACAGAGCAAGAGATTGGCTTCCGGCTTTCTATTTTCTTTTTCTTTTCTTTTTTTTTTTCGCTTTTTTGTTTCTTTTTTTTTTAGGTGCGTTAGGTCTTTACTGATTTGTTATTTGGTAGCGTAGCTTGAGCTCTAATCAATCATAATTTTTTTTTCTTAAGCCTGTTTAGTTTAATGTCTAGTGTTGTGGTGGGTGTTGTAATTGGGGTTAAAACCTTGGGTTGGATTGGAGGAAGGTGGAATGTTGACTGTAATTTTCATGTAAATGAAGTGGTTGATTAATAGCATGTATGCTATTTAGTATCTCTTGGTTCTCTTATTCTCTAGCTTAATAAAATTGCTAAGATTGAAGGAGAAGGAGGTAAAAATAAATGTTGGGACAGATTCTGATTACCATTTGGAATTTTTTAACTCTTGCTTTGGAGAAGAACATGAGTGAGTGGTGTGACCTAAAAAAAAAAGCAAAAAGGGTGTGAATAATTTAAGGCTTTTTTGCTTTTTCCTTTTTTGAAGATATTAAAATGGGTAGAAACTTTACAGGTGTACCATAATATCGTGCAGCCAGCATATGCCCAGCATGTTACCTTGGACACCATTCTGGATTCTTGTTTCTAAAATTCACATTTAAAAACAGAAGCATGTGGGGATTCCAATTTTTTTCTTACACAAGGATATATATATATATATATATTTTTTTTTTTTTTTTTAAATTTCTAGATGGAGTGGGGAGGGAATTTTAATCACAATCTCATCCCCTGCTTTAAAAGTTGGGTGAGGCGGGGTTGACATTTAGAAAATTTGTGTGGCAGATGTGGACTTAGGACAAAGTGTCTCCCGGCCGATTGTTCATAGGTTGAAATGGATTTAGTCTGGCAAACCCATTTCTCATGATTCAGCCTACTTGGGCCTCATATGTACAGTTGAAGATGTCTATTATTATTATTATTATTATTATTTGTTTGAGTAATTGGAAATGTGTGTTAGATCCTTTTGCATTTGAATCCCAGGTATGACTCGTGGCAGTAAGAAATTTTTTTTTGGCTCTTAATACAGATGTTCATCTCAGAAGTATTTTTTCTTTTAAATATATATATATATATATATATATATATATATATATATTTAGTATATTTTCTATTCTTTTTTTTATCGAGTCTAATGATATGAATAATTACAATATATAAAATAAAAGTTATCATGAATCGAGGTTATTAAAATCAACTGGTCAATTACATCATAAATGTCATGATCTTCCTATAATCATATTATTCTTCTTCTCTTTTACCTTTTTTTATGAGTAAAGAAGAAGGGCCTTTATTTTCATTCAATTGGAGGGTGCTACGTAATCATCAAAATCATTAAACTTCATTATGTTAACAGTGGGTGAGGAGTTTTGGGGTCCACTGGGGCAAGAGAGAGCAACCGTTTGAAGCGCTCACTACAATCCTAGCCACACACGATCTCCCCCTCCCACTAGCTCTCGTAGCTAAAAGAGACACGTGTCACTTTCTGGTTTCCTTTTTTAATAAAATATACTCCATTCTGGTTTCTCCTTCACCTTGTCGTGGTGACAACGATACCGAAAAATGGTGGTGTTCAATGTCGCTCGAGTGGAAACGACGCCTTACGGCGACCAGAAGCCAGGAACTTCTGGACTTCGCAAGAAGGTTCTCGATTCTTCAAATCTTTAGTTTGTTTTTCTTGTTTGTTTTTTTTTTCCTTCGATTTTTAATCAAAAAATCAGATCGGTTGATTTTTGTTCTTGATCGGAAATTGGATCGGTGTCTGTTTTGGACAAAAGATTTATCGATGATTCTTTGTATTTGCTTGACCGCTTTTGATTTAGATTTGTTTTGGTTTCGATTTTCATTGCCTTTCTCATAAAGCAACTCAATCAATTGTGAATCTCTCTTGTTCATTTTTGTTTTTTTAATTCGTGTTTTTTGAAATCATGTTTTTTAATTAATTCTTTTTGAATCGAATTCGTTTCTTTCTTGTAGAATAATGTCCAGTTTTATTTTTTTAAAATGATTTTTCAGAGAAACTGAACTCTTTTTTTTTTTTTCTCCCTTTAATTGACAGTTTATAGTTAGTTGAACACTGTGAGGTTGGAAATAGATATCTTAGGATGTGTAAATTTTGGGTGCTGATATTGTTTCTCTTCTAGTTATGCTGGCGCAACGATTGCTCGTTGTTTTTATTTGTGTTCATTACTAATATTGTGGGTGCTGATTCTTTTCAGGTGAGAGTGTTCACGCAAGCTAATTACCTGGAAAATTTTGTTCAGTCAACGTTCTATGCCCTTACTGCAGAAAACGTTAGAGGTGCAGTTCCGTTACTCACGTAAACCTATTTGAGAGACTGCAATTGACCATCCTTTCCAATATTTGCTCTCTAGTTCAAACATTTCAAGGAGATATACTCAGATTGTTCAAGGAGATATACTCAGATTGTTATCACTTCGGTTTCAGTTATCTCTGTGTCTATACGTCTTTCTGTCGTGTCACCACCACTAAACTTAGTGTTTGACCAGTGCAGTCTATGTCTAATGAGAAATTTGTTCATCGTCACGCGAACTACTCCAAAACAAATAGTGTTAGTTTTTTAATGCTCAATGACTAAGTTGGGTTTATTTGTTCTCAGTGTTTATTTTTGGTTTCCTTTGCTTCCTATGTAGGCGCTACACTTATTGTTTCTGGTGATGGTCGCTATTTCTCAAAGGATGCCATTCAGGTATCATATCTACCACCTTCTGTGTGACTGCAGAATTTGTGTCTAAAGGATGTGTCTAGATTTGGAATGTAATATTATATGATATATTGCTATTAAGCTCTTTTTTTTTTTTTTTTTGTCTCTGTTTCTGGTATAGAGAGACTTACTTTTTTAAAGGTCTTCCAACTATGCTGGCATGCATGCACACTTTTCTGTTGGTTGTAATTTTACTGAGTGCATTCCATTTTGCTGGCTTTGAAAGTTTAAAACTTGAAAGTGTGAAATCTATATATCTGGGCAGCTACATTTTGGATGTGAAAAGATGTATAAAATGGCTTGAGATTCTCCTTTGCATTGTCAACTTGGCATTTGCATGCATTTTATGTTTAATTTGTACACCTTACCCCACAACGAGGTAGTTTTGTGCATTTGAGACTACTACATTTTCCCTTTATTTGTTGGGGAGAACTTAGAAGTATCTTATGCTGCAGTACATGAAATACAAAGGTTATGTTGTTGTGATTAAATTCATACAGTTGTAAAACCATTATGGTCCGTGTGCAGTTCAGTTCCCTTCCTTTCCTCGTTTCTCTGTTCTTTACTTAAGAGGGGTGGACAAGGTGTTTATGTTATTGCCTCTTACAGTTATATTGCTTGCTTAAGAGTTGCAAGATGAAGCAATTTCTAAATAAGCTTTCCTTCAATTTTATTTTGATATAATGGCAGATCATTATTAAGATGGCTGCAAATGGAGCAAGGCGTGTTTGGGTTGGTCAAAATGGATTGCTTTCCACTCCTGCTGTCTCAGCTGTGATTCGTGGAAGAGTTGGAGCAGATGTAAGTTAGTGTTTTGTATTGGGTCACTTTTTCATGATTATTCAACAAGAATAATGGAACTAATGAGCATAATGAGTATTTACTTCATAACTGAATGTCAGGGATCCAAGGCAACAGGGGCATTTATATTGACAGCAAGCCACAATCCTGGTGGTCCACATGAGGTATGGCAGTTTGTTGTTCTTTTCAGTGGGTGTGCCATTTTGGTTGTTGCTAATATCATTGCTTCATTTGCTACTGCTTGTATGAAAGAAAATGCAATATGGTGTTACTTTGTCAAACCAAGTTGGAGCAGCTAGTCCAGGTGGACAATGGCAATCGTTTACTGTCATCTCTCAATGGATAAAAGCTCAGAATGTTGTTCAAGAGATTTTGAAATGGCATACTCAAAATCAGCAAGAATTACTGTAGCACTCTTTTTTTTGGTGTTTGTTGATTGCAGGACTTTGGAATCAAATACAACATGGAAAATGGTGGACCTGCTCCCGAGGGAATCACAAATAAGATTTATGAAAACACCAAAACAATAAAGGAATATCTAATTGCAGATCTGCCAAATGTATTTCCTGAGTCCTAGTTGCCCTGTATCTGTTTTTGTCTTTTTTTTTTTTTTTTTTTGGTTAGGTATTATTTTGATAGCCTGGCGATACTTCATTGGTTTTAGGTGGATATAGCTCTGACTGGTGTAACTAACTTCAGTGGGCCCGAGGGACAATTTGATGTTGAGGTTTTTGACTCAGCAACTGATTATGTGGAATTGATGAAGTAAGTGTGCTCTTTTGTTATCTGTATATTCTCCTAGATTTAATTTTTTTTGGTGATGAATAACTGAATAAAATGAGCAATTTATATATGCTCTCTCTCACACATTCTTTTTCCTTAATTGAGAGATTACTAGGCTGTTCATTCTTCTTTTTCTCTAATCAGTCAGATTGCAAAATTATGATATTTTTGTGGTCCTCTTGCTTCGTTTTCTTCACTTTAGAATTAAGCTGGTATTTTGGGCACTTTGAAAAGGTTCTGCTAAATGACTAGTGCACTTTTGCATCTCAAGACACATAACAGAAGAAAAGATTTATTAGTTTAATAAATATACATGACATACTCCTTGGATGTACATAGGAGATCTGCTGAACTGATCTTAATTATTGTAGCAGTAGATCTGGTTTTATCTCCTAACATAATTTTTATGGTAAATAACATTGAAGTTTTCTTTTTTTCAATTTCTCAGGTCTATTTTTGACTTTGAGTCCATTCGAAAGCTGCTTACAAGTCCAAGATTCTCGTTTTGGTGTGTAGATGGCTTTTCCTCTGGATCTATTGTAATTATTTAATGTCTATCATGTGTTTTAATATCCTTTTCATGATGAATTTTGTTTGCATCATTTTGAAGCTATGATGCCCTACATGGAGTTGCTGGGGCTTACGCAAAACGCATATTCGTGGAAGAGCTTGGTGCACAGGAGAGCTCATTACTAAACTGTGTACCCAAGGTCTTGCAGAGTTTCTGACAACTTGTTGCATCTTTCTGTTACCTTAGGTTTATGATTTTTTTTTTTAATGTTTGCACTTGTCTATTTCATACAGGAGGACTTTGGAGGAGGACATCCAGATCCCAATCTCACTTATGCTAAGGAGTTGGTTGCTCGTATGGGGTTAGGCAAATCCAATTCTGATGTTGAACCACCAGAATTTGGTGCAGCTGCTGATGGTGATGCAGATCGTAACATGATTCTTGGCAAAAGGTACTGCCAGTCTTTGTGCTTTATTCAAATAATTATTGTCTAAATATTGTGTTTATAATTTTATTAATTTTTCCAGGTTCTTTGTAACTCCATCAGATTCTGTTGCCATTATTGCTGCAAATGCAGTTGAAGCCATACCCTATTTCTCTGCTGGGCTGAAGGGAGTTGCCAGGTTTTAGATTGTATTGCTTAGCTCATTTTTCTTTACTTTTTCCCCTTTGCATGTTGATTTCTTGATGTGCTCTTTGTCATGATGTCAATGTCTCTTTTTGTACATTGATGCACTGCTTAGCTCTTTTTTCCAATTTGAATGTGCTTACTCATTGAACATGGCTTGTGTTTTCTTTTCTTGTTTGTTTGTGACAGTCTGAGTCAAACCAATTGAAGGTTCTAGAGCTTTACATTTTTTATTTGGGGGAGGGTAAAATCTGTGACCTACATGCCCCTTTAACAAAGTTATGTATTCTCACATAATTAGGTCCTTTTGTAAGCTTACTTTTTTAGTATGCCTAGTTAGGAGGCCATCCAAAATTTGGAAATTCACACTCTAGTGTTCCTCCTCCTAGCAATTTGCTCAAAAGATGCATTGCTACAAGGAGTCTCCTCATGTTGGTTTTTATGTTATGTTGTTGCACAGAGAAAATTATATTTTTGTACATGCATCTGAACCAGCTAGATTGGGATTAGGGATAAGTTGACCCTGACAATATGGATTACATGGGCTTGTTTTTTGTCTTCTCTTTGCAAGATCCTTGATCTACTTAAAGTTGTTTCACTATAGTTTATGCTTGCTTCCTGTTTTTGTCTTATGTAACAGTCCCATTCACTGTCAATTTAACTCAAAATTTCATAATGCTACTTTTTTCTTTTTTGCTATTTATAGGAGCATGCCAACATCGGCTGCACTTGATATTGTGGCCAAACATTTGAATTTGAAATTCTTTGAGGTATGCTGTGGCGTCGTTTATGATTCCCAGCTTATGTCTTGGTAGTTGAGCTGTATAGTTTAGTTACTTGCTGTTCGATTTCAGGTCCCCACTGGCTGGAAGTTTTTTGGTAATCTGATGGATGCTGGATTGTGTTCAATCTGTGGGGAGGAAAGCTTTGGAACTGGTGAAGTTTTTGCATTGTGGAACATTTTGTGCTTAAATAATAACAGAAAGCTGTGGCTAATAATGGCATTTGCTAACAGGCTCAGACCACATACGAGAGAAAGATGGGATATGGGCTGTCCTGGCATGGCTCTCTATACTAGCTTATAGGAACAAGGAAAATCTTGGCGGAGGAAATCTTGTGACTGTGGAAGATATAGTTTGCAAGCATTGGGCTACCTATGGTCGCCACTACTATACTCGTTATGACTATGAGGTAGGATTTTTTTTTTTTTTTGCTTCTTGTGTTAACAAGAAGGTATCTTGGATAATAATCTGACTGGTTGGCGTCTCTTGAAGAATGTTGATGCAAGCGCAGCTAAGGAACTGATGGCCCACTTGGTTCGACTGCAATCTTCCCTCAGTGAAGTCAATGAGTATGTCTCATCTTCTACTTAACACAGCTTACTGTTGGCAAGTTTTATTGGTGCTGCTTTAAGGAATGGCTTACTGTAGTTTTATTGGGACCCATATAGATACGATCTCCTGCAGAAACCATATTGATGTGAAGTTCTATGGAAGCTCTAGGTTTCTGCTTGAACAGCTTGAACTTGTGTTGATGCTGATGTCCCACTTAGACATCCTCCTTCACCTCTTACATACAAAAAACCGTGCAACATTTTAGCCTTCTGAACCATTAACAGCTTGGGTGAAGCTGCCTTGAAGTATGAAAGAAAAATTGACCTCCTGTAAGGGTTTTTTGTGACTAGAGTCTGCTTTGCTGGATGTCACTGATGACAAGACCTAGTTATAATTATATTTTCTGTTTGTTCACAAAACTTGCTTGTTTGTTCTGCATCTTCTGAATCTTAGATCGGATCCTAATGATGTCAAAACACTATCTCTTCTCATATGGTTTCCATTAATAAAAAAATCTGATAGGCAGGTTGTGCTCAAGCAATGTGCTTGAATTTGAATTTTGTCACGTTGCTTTTGAAGAAAATTTAACCTCCTTTTCTTTTTTAAAATGTATACAAAAGCAGCAACAACAACAAAATGTTAATGCCAAATTTAATTGGATTGGCTACATGAATCTTGTCTTGTTATTCCATTCTATTATGAACTAAGTTTGACATTTTTCTTTTAAATGTATAACTAATATAATAAGTTTTTCTCATGCATTCTGTAAGAAATGGTATTCCTTGCATGTCCTTCATGGTACACAATGTTGCTGTATATTATATGGTGACTTCGTATGAACTATTAATATTAGTGCTCTGCTTAATGGACATGACACAACATTAACCTTTCTGGATGGTCATATGCACTAATAATAACATGAACCTATATATATATATATATATATATATATAGGACATAAGTATCTGCTTTCAATGTTTGTGTATTGTGTATCTTGGGTACTGTCGCTAAATCTTTCCATAACAACTTAAGATGTCTTATAGGAAAGGCCTCTTCTTACATGTTTATAATTTTTTTTGTACAGGATTGTGAAGGGAATACGATCAGATGTGTCAAAGGTTGCCCATGCTGATGAATTCGAGTACAAAGATCCTGTAGATGGTTCTACCTCAAGCCACCAGGGAATTCGATATTTGTTTGAGGATGGTTCACGACTGGTAAGCTGACTTTCTGGAGCTAATATTTTAACCTAAGGTCCTTTGATTAAGATGCGAGCACTGTAGTGTAATGAAAATGCAAAACCCTGACAAGCCACCTTGCAAAACAAACACAATAATGGCAGCATAAGAAAAGATAGGCAGACACCTGATTAAATTTTCGTAGAATTTTGGAATACATCATGGAAGAGATAACAAGACCCAAAAATAATTTATTTCATTGATAATTGATAGAATAAATTGACTACAAATAAAAATCTTAAGGTGCTATTTATACTAAGATCTAACCCTATGCAAATACTAATTAAAAGGAAATGAATGAGTTAATTAAATTTCAAAACTTGCTTGAAAAGTCACTTCCTAATAATATTTCTGCTGGAACTCCTAATTAGGCTAAAATATCCTAAAGCAACCTAATAAACTACAAAATGGTTGAAAATACTCTCATTTCGTGTCAACATAAAAAACTCTGAAGAAAACTAGGTTAATGAACTGATGTCATTTTCTCAAGGCTGATGATTATATTCAGGCTTATGAGTTACAGCCGCTGCTGCTTGAGCATACTTCTAGAATTATTGTGGTCAAGGTGGCAATATTTTACTGGAAGTCTAAACTGCTATTTCAAATGATGCCTCGTTTAAATAAAACATAGTAATTTCCTGTATCTGCTGATTTTTAATGCCACTGTTTTTGCAGTATATAAATATATCCCAAATTGGTCCAACTTTTCTTTTTTCATTGGATTTGTAGTCACCCTTTGGTTAGGTATTGTATAAAGGCTGTCTAGTATGAAACATAATTCCCACCAACCCCCTCAACTCCAAAAAATAACAATGAAAACTAGTTACGAATCCTTTGCATTAGATCTTACCCAAAATGATTCAATGTGCACAGGGAAAGGTTGCTTTAAAGTAAAATTTTCTTATATAGCATCTAGTCAATTAATTATTTATCAATTTTTCAAAATCGTAGACTTTGATAAAAAAATCTAGAACTCAAATTTCTGTTTTTTAAGGCCAAAAACAATGGTGAAAATTGATGACAAATCCAATCTAGTTAAATGTGATACCATCTTCAATATTTTCCTCATTTGAGGTTAGATAAATTACCATCTAATAACATTTTTCAAAATGGATGCAGGTTTTCCGCCTTTCAGGAACTGGATCAGAAGGTGCAACCATCCGTCTGTACATCGAGCAATATGAGAAAGATCCGTCAAAAACTGGAAGAGATTCTCAAGAAGCACTTGCCCCTCTTGTAAGATATACTCCTGAACATTATTTGACTGCCTATGCAATGTGACTATTCTTTAGTTGATATGTTTTGATGCATGTTCTTGCAGGTGGAAGTTGCTGTTAAACTCTCGAAGATGCAGGAATTCACTGGAAGGTCTGCACCAACTGTTATTACATAGACAGACAATGCCATGTAAGGCAGTGCAATGCAATTGCACATTACAAGGACGTAGCATTTTTATGAGAAGTGCTATAGGCATGACAACATATTCAACAGACCTTTGTGCTTCATCTCCACCCTTGACTGGCACATTTTTCCGCATTGTGCTTTTCTCTGTGCAGCCGTACTGGAGGCATTCTCATAATGGAACAAAAATATCATGCTGATCTTCAAGTTTTGATGCTGAAATAATGCAAAATTTTCGCTTGTTATTTGCGTGGCTTCACTTTTCATTTGCTTGAGCTGAAGGTACTTTCTGATAGCACCTGCGATTTAATCATTGGCTCTTACCGGTACCAAACTTACTGTGAAATATGCAGTATGATTGTGAGTTGCGTAACATTGCATTTCTCTTTTAATGCATCCTACAAATATAGAAAGATTTTTAGTTTAATTCAATTTTTTTTTCTTTTTTAATGTACTCTAGGAAGAATAACATTGCATTTCATTCAATGGTATTGAATTTCATGTCTCTTCACTTTATTCCTTCTAGCTAAATAAATAATAAACGATTAGACCATAGATGTGCTCTCCCTCTCTGACTTTTATGTAATGAGGACATGTTTTAAGTGACAAACTAATGGTGTAGGATACGTGACTTACAATTAAATTGCAGGATGGTATTCTATGGTGAAAATAAAACATGTCGACTTGACCAGAAATCATCGATCCACTTGTGGGTCTTTTTGGGGTAGCAAATCCAAACTCCCGCATTGCATGACCCTCTGGTTCTTGGAACTTCTGTTTTTACTATAATTTGGTCTTTTAAGTTTTATTCATTTTAACATGGTTCCTCCAGCTAAGTTTTTAGAGCTTCGACGCAGGGATGTGATTTGTCTTGACGTGAGATAAATGAATGCGGATGAGATAATGTAATCATAGCTATTTATTAAACACTTGTAATCTCATTGTTTGTTATTATTATGTATCGGACGCCTATGTGTATGTAACAGTTGTAACTTTTTAGGAATAGGGAATAGTAATCGAACTGTAGTCAAACGTTTTTAAAATAGAAATTGGTGTGGGAAAAAAAAAATGAAAATGAGAGAAAGTATTCATCGGGTCAACTATTGGATAAAAAAAAAAAAAAAAAAAGAAGGGGGCGTTGGGAATAAGGGTCAACTATTCATCGGATCAATTTTTAGAGCACTTATCGACCGATTTGATTATGGTACATTTCGCTTAGAATTGTAATTGTGGACTTTCCATTTCATAAATGAAAAATTATTGTTCGATGACCTTTACTTATACTCGATTCTACAAATAAATTTATTAACTGAATTTACTTAAAAGAATTCGCTATTTTCTGCTATAAATAAAATTCCAAAAACCTCAAATAGCTTCACAAAGTTTTAAATCTCCATATCTAAAATTTAGATTACAGAAACAAGAGCAAAAATTACTACTAAACCTGTATGTTCCAAAAGGAAAAAAATCTCTGAGAGAGCTGTTTCTTGGATCCGAAAGAGAGTACTCGGGTTCTCCCAATAAGTAAAAAGTGTATCATGTCTGAATCTAACTGGGGTTCGCGGCGGTGGGAGTGGAGGAACTGGATCGAAAAAAAAGAGGAATTCTAGTTGTAAGATATATAATGAGACTGTTGCTGAAATTGAAAGTAAGGGAAAAGAACGACATCTCACAAGGGAAGCACGATGGAGAAGAAAAAGAAGAGAAGCAAAACCAAGAAGAAAAGAGGCAAAATATGTGTTATAAAGAGCATAAAAATCAGATTAATGATTTACCATAAAGTTAAAATCAAGTATTTCAGAACGTCAAAAAATGCTTTGGTTTACACGATTGACCAAAAAAAAAAAAAAAATTCAATGTTATACGTGCCTGGTTATTCATTTTTCAACCCATTCTTATTTTTAATATTCATGATTCATCTAAATCAAGAGCAAGGGGCTTCTGACGACCTTATATTAGTTGCACATAAAAAATTGACGCTTGAATTTTGCCAATGCAAATATCAAAATACACTTAAAAAAAAAAAAAAAAAAAAGTGTCTAGTTAACGGAGATTAAAACTCTCAGCACTACCTAACTTAAGCTGCAATATGTTTATAGTTTGGACGTGAGTTTTGCTATATTTTTTGTGGTGCCTTTTATGTCCCTTTGTGGTTATTATTTGTCCCTTTTAATATAATTTCACTATCTGATTCATTAAAAAAAAAAAAAAAAGGAGAAAAGTGATAATGTTAAAGTAAAAAAAAAAGAAAAAGAAAAAGGCATGTTGACTTAACCATGGTCCTGTGAGGTTGAGCTTCAGATGATATTGGGCTATTTCTTCTCATGGGCTATTTATTCATGAATTATATTATGGTAATTATTTATTTTATATTTTTATATTTTTAGTTTATTAATGCATAATTATAATTATAATTATAAATAAAAATCACAAATGTAACAATCTATAGTTATGATTGTGCAATGTAAATTCATGTTTATTTCACATTTTGCATAATTGTAATGGGGCTCATCTCCCCATTATATCAACAAAAATTATTTAAAATTTAATTATATATTTCATTCAATTGTCCACGTCATTTGAATATGCTTGAAATCGAAAGAATTATAAACTAATAATCTGAAGAATGTAAGTATTGAAGGACAAGTGGGGTCCAGGACCTGAGCGACTTTCCAAGGGGAGATTGAAGGGGAAGCGAAGGCAACTTCACAATTTTTTTTTCTTCTTAAAACAAACGATGCTGGCCCCACTGTTAACATCTGATTAAATAATGGTAGTATGAATAATGCGAATGCCAATAGACAAGTTGGCAAATAAGAAAAGAGGTGTTAGGTTGGCTGTCAGAAAAGAGAATTGCAAAGACAAAGGCGTTGTGATTGAGAATTAGAACATCCCCACAAGGTTACTGTTTGGTCACGGGCATCCTGGGATTCCCCTATGTCTATCAAATAAAATAACTCATTAAATTATTGTTTTATTTTTTATTGTTTATTTTGATCATATAGGAATCTTGCTTTCGACATCCAAATGATCTGGACTTTCTTGTTAGTTCACGGGGCATTTAAATTTAGAGCTAAAATTTGAGTAAATGGACCAAATATGATAAAACCTTGTACTTAAATTCAAACTATAAATAAATCCCTTAATTAAAAAAAAAAAAATTCGAGCCATTAATGCCACGGAAATTGATAAGATCTGCATATAGGTGCCCGCAAATATCCTCTTCCTGGATAAGCACGGCCGCTGCCTTTGAATCCGTATCCACTTCCACTTTTCTTTATACACATCTCCCAACCTAGAGACAGCCCCTCCCCCCCCCCCCCCCCCCCCCTCCTTTGTCTATTGAGATGAAACCACGTTCGTTTGAAAGCTCATCTTGATCCAATGCATTGGTAATAAATGAAATTTTTTATATATACGAATGAAGACAGCGTCAAGTTATATTAAACATGCATGAGATACGTTATAATTATATGATTGTGTCGACAAGTGAGAAATATTTCTGAAGCTGAGAAATCAGGGACAAGCTTTAATTAGGCAAATGAGGCACCACGAAGCAAGTGCAACGAGAAATATAATAGAATTAGCAGCAAGAATTATGCAACAAAGTGAATCTTTTGGTCAAAAATTTAAATGTTATGGCAGTAAATTCAAAATTTGCCATTAAGGTAAAAGAAATTCTTACCAAAAGCCCTAATTAATTAAAATGTGGTAAATATTTTCTCAGCCTGATATATGGCACAAAGAGTTATTGCTTGCCATAAAATGCTTTTTTAGGAGTAAACTGGTTACAATTCTACACCACCAATTTAACTCCAGAAACATGCAATAACTCAATCATTACTGTCATCAATTTACAGCAACCAGCTCTTCCATATCTACCGTGCAATGTGTGGGCAATTCCTAGCAAGAAATTGATATATCAGCATGCATATATATATATATATATATATATATATATATTACGTCAAAATTGTACAACATTCGAGGCATGAATGGATAAGCTTCGGTTGCATTCCGTGGTACGACAAAGTGAATGCATGACAGCTGGTAGTCCACCATGAACTGTCAATTTACAATGAAAAAGCTAGTGTTACTCAATTTGAGATTGAGATGAATCTAACTTAAATGATTAAAACGACAACGTATTGAAGAATTGATCATTCCAGAAGATTAAGCATTTGACATCAATTCTTCAATGCAATGATGATCTGAAGTAGAAAACCAGGTAAAATCTTTGTTATTGTAAGATGATAGACAACCATAGAGCAAATTATTTGCTTCCATTGACAAATTGGTTACAAGGAATCTTCAGTATAAATAATGTGCAACCTTAGTCTAGTCTATAGATAAATGTTGGGTATGCCAATTCAGAGTATGGTGCCATTTTGGCCACATCTTATGGGACATTGTTGTCCTTATGGACCGTAACAATAAAATTACACAAACGTAAACAACACAAACAAAAACAACGCAAACCTATGTGACAATTGAGACCCATTTCAGCCTCTACCCTTTTGTTATTATTATTGTTGTTTTTTTCTTCCCGTGAAAAGCAACCTATAAACCTGTATCGAAAGGGACTCCAGTGTCCGGAATCCAAGAACCGCCGGCCAGAAAACTCCCGACGGTGAATTTTCTGGCCTCGGCGGGGTTCGTTAGAACGTGATAACCAGGCCAATGGACCCTCCCACTAGTCCTTGCGCCAGCTCCAGTATTCATGTACTCAGCATAATATAGAGTACTTAAAGCAAAGCTTCCACTCCAAGGTAACCAACCTGCAGGGTCAATAATTCCATCTATATTGCTCTTCATGAACACAGTCCTTGAATATTTCTGCCATGGCCTCCCCAGATAACTCCTAAACGAGCTCAGATCGCCGGCGGCCGCCACCCGGGAATCGTGGATAACTATTCCTGTGTTCTCATTGGGGTCCTTTCTTCCTTGTGCTGTGACAGTGTTCCTCTGACCACTCATTGGTCTTCTAACATAAATGTTGCAGTTTTGGAGAACAACGACAGCATCTCCGAATATGAAGTCTACGGTTCCGTACACGTCGCAATCCCGGTAGAATTGCCGGAGAGAGTAGACATACAAGGTGTCTTGGTAGCCCTTGAAGCTACATCTGTAGAATACTGAGAAATCGGAGCCGGACCGGAGCGCTACTGCCTGATGTTTTTGGGGTCCGGCGCTGTTCTCAAATGTCATGTCCCTTGCGATTAACCTGTCGCCGGAAACAGCTGCCAGAATATATATATATATATATGAGAGATTATCATATGTAAGTAATTTTTTTTTTTTAAATTTGAGTTTTCATCAATTATGATACGGTCTACAAATAAAAATGTTAGTTAAATATTAAAACAAGAAGTTAAGGATCATTCTTTTATACTAGCAAAATTTTTGTGAGTATAGCGAAAAAATCGTTAGATAATCGAATCAGAATCTGGTAAATTGATCATGGTTTCCTTGAAATCAAAGATGACTATGGTTTGCCAACGTTGTCTAATATTTATTTTCTCTCCACTATGAGGTTGGCAATCATGGAATATGATACTGTAATAACTTTTCTACTTTACTAGGTGCCTAGTTGAGTGATTTTTAATTGCAAAGGAAAATACTTCACTTTCTTTTTCTTTCTTTCTTTCTTTTTTATTATTATTATTATTATTATTTTTTTTTGGGGAATAATTAATACTAGGTGGAGTGCGGTAATACAAGAATCTTGAAAAAGACCAAGATTTTACATCACCACTGCACTGATGCCTTTTTGTCAGTTGTGGTGACGTGCAGAAATGTTCTAAAATTAATTTATTGTTTTAACATAATTAATTCCTATTGTGTAGTGTGAAAGGGAGCGAAGAAAAATAATAATGATTTCAACATCATCTTCGAAATTCAGAAGCTAAACCTCTATCCTAAATTATAATGGGATATAGAGTATATGTTACATGAATCAGTGCAATAATGATTGACTAAGATGTTTAAACCCCCACCATGCTGACGAAAAACCTCTATAATTGCACTTGCCATTTGCATCTGTTAATATGGAATGATGGATTCATCCTGTGGTATGCTTACGCGTACCGGTTAAAGGAGAGCCTTTTTGCACAGAAAAATTTGGTTGCATAAAGCCATTGCGTGTATGAGGCACTAGAGTATGCTTTATAGAATTGCTGTACCATCCCACTGTTTGCACACATACCTCAATATCTACACTTGCATGCGCCTGTACGCGTAAACGTACAAAGTATGCATCTTTGATCTTGTATATATGTTTGCTAAATAGTGGGAACGGGGAAACATTCAATGTTATAACTCTAGAAAAGAGTTAAAAAAAAAAAAAAACAAATGAATGTACTGGCTCTAACCATCACCAAACGATTTGAGAAAACTACTCTGAATTATATAGATATATAGACAAAAGAATTTGATGCTGGCCAACCATGTGAAGGAACAGAAGAAAATAATAATAATAATAAAAAAAAAAATAAAATTAAAAAAGCTCTTACCAAAAGTAGCTGAGCGAAATGTTGTGGAGCCATCTCGAGCATTCTTGTTCCCAGTGACAATAGTTGCATCAATTCCGTCTCCAATAAACATTAAATTCTTCATTGACTTCTTGATGTTTATGTTCTCTTTGTAGACACCCTTTTTCACGTGGATGACGAGTCTTCTAGCTCCACTGCGTCGCTTGACTGATGCAGCCAAAGCCTCCGTGATGGTCCTGTAATTGCCTGACCCATCTTGAGCAACCACAATATCAGCTGATGTTGCAGTTGATAGAAGAAGCCTCCGATCGCCAGACGAAACCCACGAAGGATATCCATCGGAGAGCAGTCTCCGGCGGCCACCAGCACCTTGCCTGGTGTAAACATTATCATAAGTTGCAAATGAAGTGGAGGAGATTGTGGCCTTATTTATGGCCAGGGAATTGCTAAGCAACTTTGAGAAGTCACCTAGCATATACGGCCACGACTCCAATTTGGAGGCCAGATTGAAGTCTAGAAACCCATTTTGGCAAGTTTGTTGATTGGCAATTGCTGCACTCAGCCAAGTTTGGGCGTCAATTGGATTGCTAGAGCTCATTGAACGGTTAAGATGATCAACCGTGTCTTCATACAACTCCAAACAATCAGTCCATGCCAGCTTGCCCTTTGCGTCAAATGAACTCATGTCCATAGACGAAATCATTCGGTGTGCTTTTATGGCTTGGTTCATCGTTACAAGAAGAGATTGATCACGGAAATCGGAGGGGGTTCGAAGTCGATTATTAGTTTGCACAAGATTGGTTTCAACAAGGAAATGATTGCAAACATCAGGATAAGGAGTTTGGCTGCATGGGGTTATAGCACCATGCACAAATACTACTAGGGTGCAATGAAACAGTAAACAAGCACTAAAAAAAGCAAGAAAAAGCTTATCCATGAAGACCCAAAATTTGGTTGCCAACTGCTATTGACAATTTTGCCAATTCTTCCAAGGGATCGAATTAAGGATTGTGAAGAGAAGGAGTTGTTTATATAGGCAATTTTTGTGGCTTGGCAGGGCACACAATCGGTGGGTGTTGGGCACTGAATATTTGAAAGGGGGCCATGCACACGATGCTTACGTTAAAATGGAATCTTCAATAGTTCTCGTGGGTCTGCCACAGGTTAACAAGTTTATGGCTGGTTTTGAATGGGCATAGGAGGGCTATTGAGTCTGTGGGTTTTGTTGCTTTACTTTTTAATAATGAAACAAGTGAAATAAAAACAAAAAGAGATTGTCAGGTTATGGAAAGACCAATTACAAATTCGCTTTCTACTTTCATTAATTGGGTTTTGAACAATTGGTCAGCTATGACCGACAAGTAGATGGCTAAGATGGACTAAAGTTTCCTTTCAATTGCCTCAAACTCATACATCGGCGGCTTTTGCTGATTTAGTGGAATGCTATTTTTTGTTTTTTTAACAAAAATTCTAAGAGCTTGCATTTACGAACAAATAACAAAAACTCCTAAACTGTTCTAATTATCATTGATCTCCAGTTGCATTTATTAATGATTAATTAATAGTCATATGGCTAATACTAAATATTCATTGGAGAGCTATATTCCATGAATACAAGAATTACACACCTTTGATACAAGTGGGATACTATTTAATTAATGCGTATTTCTTAATTAAGATACATTTATTTAATCAATGATTGTATAGCTGGTTATTTTCATTTTTCAACCTAGAAAAGTACATAATGTTTATTTTATTTTTTTTTCATTGTGTACGCTTATATTGATAATAATCACTTGTTAATTACAAATTTTACTAAACATTTGAATTTATTATCAACATCATACTTCTATGGTAACACATTTATATCTTCTAATTGCAACATTTGAATTCATTTAAAACGTAATTCATGTCATTTCTACGCTAAAAAACATTCATAATTGTAATATTTCCTTTCATTATATTCACGTGTGCTTGTAATGAAGTGGTGTTAAAACACAAATTTTGTAAAATTGTTTTATTTCAATGCAATTGTGTTATGCTTTTTTGGGACCTTTTGGATTAATCCAACGAACTCACGGAGAAAAATTAAAAAAAAAAAGGATTATTTTGTCAAATTTTTAGGCACCCAAAAATCAATTAAATCAAACATCTTAATGCCTCGAATGCATTAAATGGTTGCTGATGTGGTTTACCAATTGCACACGAGATGACGCTTGAAAGTTTTAATCCTTGATTATGATGTTTTCCTTTCTCGATCTAGCGTTGTGACAGTTCTTGTAAGACCACGTGTCTCTCTGGGTACGAGTCCTTGATTCTTGAAGGATAAGCCCCAATTATTTGTGTACACGTGTCATTCTATCGACCTCAGAATCCATATTTGTGTACACGTGTGTCTAACAACCTCTTAATTCAAGTTCTTGACACCCAGACGTCAACTTGAATTTTTTTGGTTAATTCATAATTAATTAATGAGAGGAAAAATCCCACCAATCCACTGTTTTTGACCTCAGCTTTTTGGGTCCAAAGGGACGATCTTGGTTCACTGTGTGACTGTTTAATATTTAGTAAATTATTATTATTATTTAGTTTATAAAAAATTAAATTTAAAATTTAAAATTAAGAATTTAAGTGATTTTAGTACTAAATTTTATTATTAATAAAAATATTTAATAAAATTATTAGATGCTGTCGAACAATGAAGTGATGATAGACCCAAAATTCCAATTAGACACCCTTAATGTGTTGAACAAACCAAAAATGCGTAAATATTAAAAGAAAATAAACAAAGCTGAGGGAGATTATGTTTTGTATGTATAAAAGGGAATCAAATGATAAATACTATAGGAAAATAAATTAAAAAGATAGTAAATAGCTTAGAGTAGTAAAGCAGCTTGTGAATGTTAGCCCATGGTTAAGTTTCTGTCATGCAAGCAAATTGAAAACGGCAGTGGAATCTTCGGAGAAACTATTGGCAAGGAATTGCAAATGGAACAGGAAGATGCTTTGAATGGATCTGACGAAGATTGACTTTTGACTATTCATTTCCATAGGCAATATAAAATCTCAATGGCTTTCCAAGAGAGAATTTTTCTTTTTATTTTAGATAAATCTTGATTATTAGTAAGTTCCTCCTTACCATTGCGCTAACTATGACTTGGTTAATATGAATTCTCAATGTTAAATCTACAAATTTCTCAATTTCTAATATTTTATATTTATGTCATACTTATAGACATAGCATATAAACAACCTACACTTGAATATTTGAGTTAATTTTGAACCATATTAAGTTACAAAGTTGAAGAAACATTTCATGAACAAAATATTTATAAACAAAGTACCTTACATTATTGAAAAAACATTGCCATCAAATACAAGAAAAAGAAAAAAAAAGAAAAAAAAATGCATTGCCATTGAAATAAGTAAGCTCCTAGCTCTACGAACAACTTGGATTCCAAAGCATTGGCTCAAATTGTGGAGGGAAAAATGGTTTAAAAGATATAAATTGGAAACTTATACCATAAACATTATTTAAAAAACTAGAATAATGGTCGTTACTTGTCTCACCTTATCCATGTGCTGCATTGAACTCAATTAATGATGATTCCATAGAATTCAACAGCCATATGAATTGTAAAACGATTGTAAGAATAAGAAAACTACAGCCATTACCGTTGGCATTGCAACTCGATAGGAAAATCAACAAATAGCCAATATGCCAAGAAAATAGACGTCTGGTATTTGACCTATTCTGCCTCGTCAATGCCAAAATCAATTTGCATAATTTTCTAAAGTTGTGGACATGATTTGACTGGTAACGAAAGTTGATTGACAGCGCATGTCAGGGATTCGATTGTAAATTGTTCTCATGATTGACCTATTTTTAATATTTTTATTTAATTTATCATATAATTTTTAATATAATATTTTAATTATATTAATTAATATTTTTTATTTTACATAATTTCTAATTAAAATTTATACAATAAATTTAATTAAAATATAATAATTATTTTTAATTAATAATATTAATGAAAGATAATAATTTTTAAAAATATTTTTAAACTAAAAAATTAATTAAAAATTATTATAATATAATGGAAGAATTATTGGTTTCACCTTCAAAAGAAAAACAAAGGTTATTTCGTTGGAAAGGTGCATTAATAGCGTTTTGCCATGTTGGCTGATTGGAATAAGTATATTATTTAAATCGTTGAGTTAAAACAAAAGGTTTAATTAAATAGCAATCTTTTTGAACTAGGCAATTGGTTTACAATTTTTTTTTTTTTTATTTCCATCAAGTGTCATAATTAATCAACTTACTTATTGTGTGAAAATGCCGCAATCTATGGATTGAAGGAACACATGCCCATCTTATTACTTTAAAGCCAAGATATGAAGAGTGTCCATCATGGTTTATTAATAAATAATTGGCATTTTATAATCAAAAGGCAATTTTTCATTTGTTAGTATAAATAATAATTCAAACGGGATGAGATGCTCATAGTAGGCCAGCATATGTGTATTCCTTCACGAGTTGCTTGAAATTGTTGGATTGACAGCAGTTATTTTCTGATGTGGATTTTGATGTTATGAAAGGATTATTCAATATATCTTTTATAAATTTAAAAAAAAAAAAAAAACACGAACCACAATATACCATAACAATTGAATAATTGTCTCCCTCTTCCCAATTAAAAAAAAAAAAAAAAAAAAAAAAGATCCAAGAACTACGAACCCTTTTGTTCCTTTTACGATATGATTGTAATAATCGATCAAATTTATCAAGAGTGTGCCCAATTGGAAACGATCCAAGAACCAATACGTGCAAAAGGGCAAAAGGGAAATATAAAAATACAAACATTAAACAAGCGAGCTGTACCTTTTAAATCCCTAATTTATTCTAGACTCAAATTTTAGAAGTCAAAATTATTAGATCTACTCTCAAGAAACAAGGGATTGAATACATTCATCATATCACCTTGCACTTTCAACAAACACAACAAAAAAAAGACACAGAAAAGAAATTACATTAATAGCGGTGGATATACAATAAACATTATCTGCACCAATTAGATAGTCACAGAAACTCAAAGTCTTTGCTTCTTTCTTTTTTGAATTTTTAAGCAAGAAAACAGAACGGATGATAGACAAATCCAAACACATACAAACTTTCTCACTAAAAAAGCTTTTCCAGAGACGCAAATAGAGGGTTACTATCACGAGATGACCCTTTTTTCTTGAAAAACAAGTCTCCCACAAGAGGAACAATAGGCTTCTTCTTCATCATCATCATCATCTTCCTCTCTTTTTCGCTTCCAGATTGCACTCTCTCCTCAGCAAGACTCAATATTTGAGCCAAAGTTGGTGAGTCGTGCTCCAGCCTCAGCATCAACTCTCTTCTCTTTTCCTCCTCCCCTAAAAGATCTCCCTCCTTTTCCCTACAGCTTCTCGTTGCCGGCACCACCTTGTTAGCTGCCGCAGCTGCCTCAGCCTCTGCCATCTTAGACATGTTCTTGTGAAGATCGGCATTCAAGGAAGCCAATGCAATCTCTGTCTCGGATTCTCTCTCCTTGAGCACCTTCAGCTCTGCCTTTGTTTCCTCAAGCTCAGCCTCAAGTTTCTTTAAGTTATCCGATAACTCGTTTTGTTCTTTATCCTCTTTTGGGGCTTCAGGACTTGGGGGTGTCGATGAGAATGTCCATGAATTTTCGTGACTAGGAGGTGTGTGATAATGCTTTGGAGAGTACGTCTCCCCGAGGACAATCCGCTCACCGAAGATAGCAACAGCTTCTTTGACGGAGCGAAATGGGCGAGAAGTGTCAACCTTAGAGCTGTAGTCGTCTTTGATAGGTTTTGGAGAAAGGGAGTTTTGAATCTCCATTGTGAAGAATATTGAGAGAGTGATGAGGTGTGTGCGTTTTGGAGGGGCATTTGATGATAGGTTTGCTTTATGTTTTCTTTGCTTTCACTTCAAATGATCACTACCAGCTAGGTAGGAGAGAGAGAAGGTGAATGTTAGGAGGTATGGGGAGACGTAGACTGTTGTTTTAAGTTTAAGTAATTAAACTTGGAGTGTGTTTGGAGGAGACGACAAGGACTACAAAACTACGGTTGGGTTGTGGCACATGTGAAGAACGGCATTTGGGTTTCTAAGATTAATTAGTTTTACTAATTAAGCTCGGGTGGAAGGCATATGGTCGAAAGCTTATTAACAAGAGAGCAAGGATTAATATGCAAGTGAATGATTTGGTATGTGTAACCAGATTTTGAGCTTTATGTAGAATCATGCACGGTAGTTACAAGTGAATTTTAGAAAAAATTCTAGCCCTTAACAAAAATAACTTTGTTTTTCTTTACTAAGCTTCATTTTATGGTTCTGGTCAATTTAACTTGTTTTAGACGAGTATTCATGTTGCGTAATTACTAAAAATGGTTAATAGAATACAAACGAAGCAGAGAGGGCTAATAGACCTGACAGACGCTGAGAGTGGCGAATTGTTCAAGCTTGAGAATGAGCTACTGCTAGAGCTTCTTGTATTGCAATGGAAGTCAGTTTTGAAAATATAATTGGGTTGAGAACAAATTGGCTAAGGAGGAGACGAAAAATCGAAAACCTAGGGCTAAGAATTTGGGTATCAAAGATTTGCGAGTTAGAGACCCTTAAAATCTTTGGAGACTTCAGATAATATCAAATGAGAGGGTTATTATGTAACGTGATTATGGGTAATTTATATTTTTAGTGACTGAATTTACTATTTATTTTTACTTTTATCATTCAATTTTAATTTATTATAATTAAATCATACTATTTTAATTTTTTTCAATTTAATCATTATGTCCATCGATGAGATTAAAACTAGATAAATTTACTTTTTAAAGAATAAATTTTGATGTAATTAAGTTTTATAAATAATATATTGATAAAAAATTAGTTAAATTTTTCAAATTGAAACATTATGACTAACCACAAGGTTAGAGAGTTTAAAGATGATGGTAAGTGCCCTAAGAAGAATTATCTTTTCTATTTAAGAACATGCTTGTCTCGGAAATGACTTAATTTGAAATATGATCCAACAACTGTATGCCATATGAGGAAGAAAAATAAAAAAGTTGTCTTTATGTTTTATTTTTTAAAAATTTTTAAAAGAGTAAAATTTTATTAATATTTGTATAAATTTTTTTAAAAAAATTTAAAATTTAATAAAAAACTTACCTTTTTAAAAATTTAAAAAAAAAGTTTTTTTTTTTCTCTCGTGGACATACGAAGCTCTTATAGTTGTTAGACCATATCTTAGATGAAGTCATTTCCAAGATAGCCCGACTATTAAATAAAAAAAAAAATAACTTTTCTTAATACATTCACCAACATTTCTAAATTCTCTAACTTTGTTGTTAGTTATAACATTTAGATTCAGAATTTTAGCTCGATCTTTATCAATATATTGGTTAATAAATTTAATTGCATAAAAATGTATTGTTAGATAATAAATTTTATAAATTTTTATTTATTAAAGTGTTATAGTAATTAAATTAAAATTAAATTGAAGTAACTTAATTATAATAATTAAAGTTGAATAATAAAAATAAAAATATATGATAAGTTTAATGATAAAAAATATAAATTATGGTTAAGGGGGATAAATATGGTAGTACTGTTTGAGTACAAATGGTGTTCGTTGCATTTTATTTTAAAACCATTGCATATTATCCTAAAATCATTGTCTTTTTTTGTAATTTTATGCAACCCTTTAAAATTGTTGTTTATGATTAAAGATTAAAATATCTCTAATACCCAACTCTTATAAATCATTGCTTTTGAATATTTTTTGCTATTTAGGGAGACTTCATCTATCAAAAAGAGTCAAATGAAATTTTTAAACAATAACATAGATGAATTACAAGTATAAGAATTTTGTGTAATGGAATTTTTTTTTATTTTTTCTGGAATCAAATTTCCATCGAGGAAAGAGAAAAATAGAAAGAGATTGTGGGCTTTCAGATAAGTTTTCATGTGTAACTTCCATCAATTTGTTTCAATTGTAGGATGCACAAAACAAAGTTGTAGCATTTGTCATTAATCGACTATTTCCAATTCACATGATAATAACTAAACCTTATGTGTCTCTTGTCTAGAAAGAAGGTGACTATTCTAATCAAAGCTAGATCATTGGAATAATCGAAGTGTATTTCTTTTCAAAACCCTTCATATTTACTTTAATTATATGCTTCCATGCATGAAAAGAGCTTATCTTTCTACTTCAACTAATGTTTTGAGTGTACAAATAACTTTCCAGAAGTGTCAAGAAACTTGCAAATTGAAGATCCCATTGGTTCAAATGTTGCTTGTGTGAGTCCAATTTTTGGAAGTATGTGCTTTGTTTTAGTTCAATTGGTTCCAAGTTTCTAAATTGATAGATTAACTTTCTAGCCTATGTTGTATCCTTAAGATTAGGCCTTAAGGTTTAAGAGATTAAGAATTTGTGATTAGGCCCAAAGTCGGTTAATATTGCTTCAAAAGCAGTCTAACCAAATGTATTTGACCCTTAGTTTTGTTGTACTCGAATTTAGTTAGAAAGTGACTTTAAAAGGTAAGCAAAATGTGAGTTACTGAACTTATTGTCATTTTGTTAATGGGCATCTTTAGTGCTTTTGATTTGTAAACATATTCAGAGATTCAACAATAAAGCTTTGTAAATGTGATTTAACTATTAAAACAATGTTCGCTATATGGAATGATAAATGAACAAATGATCAAAAGTCATCTTCATGCAAAAAAATTTCTTTACATAACCTTGCTCTTTATAAATCAAATCAATTGAATTTTGCATGTGTTAGCCTAATTATGTTTGTATAATTGACATGTCAGGCTAATATATATTTGCGGTTTGCTTGCAAATATCTTCAGGAGTGAAGGCAAGTGAGAGTTTGCACTCATTTGCTTACCTTGTAAGCAGGTTACCGTCAATGTATGGTCACTTAACTAAGTATTACAAACATCAGAAGACACATGAAAGGGCTTTGCTATGTGTAGTCAAATGTAAGTGTCAATCCTTAAGACATCCCAAGATAGGGTGAATTAAGTTTTTTAGTTTAATCACTTAACCCACACTTAATTATAATTCTAAAGAGTAATATTAAGATAAATAATAAAAAAAAATAAAACAAGCAAATAAATAACTAAAAATAAATAATAAGGAAAGAGAGAGCATGCATAACGATTTATATTAGTATAACTCAAACTAAAAGCCTACATCTACTCCTTAAGGTTCATTACTCAAGAGTTTAACTTCACTAACTATTTCTTTTCTTATAGGGTGGAGACAACCTTTTACACGAGATTGCCTTAACCTAAAACACAGCATAGCTTCCGTAAAGTTTTTACAAGAACTAATAGCTTTTCACAATTTAAAGACTTACACTCTAATACTTTTTTCTAGAGTATTCTCACCTTTATACAATCTCAATTAAAGTACGTTTACACTTTTACAATCTTGACTTTTCACTCTAAAAGTCTTGCTTTTACTTTCTCTTTCTTTTCTTTGACTTTTCACTTTTAAGCATAATATAAATTTTTATACACTTTTTCATGTTTGCGCCACTTCTTTTTCACTCATACACCACAAAAATATTTTGCAACCTTTTTATAGATAAATACAAAAAACTAGTTATTGGAAATTGATTTTTTTTCATAAAAAAATTCAATTTCTAAAATAAAAAACTTTCTTTCTAAAGCATCTGTCAACTATAATACTTAGACTAGTCAATTAGTGCAAAATCTCTAAACTTTCTTAGGGTTATGTGCTTTTAACATGTTTAGTCTCATTAGTTAATCGCAATTACTAGTTCAATTGACCCACCTAAAATCTTTAAAACTTTTACAACATTAAACCTTTCAACTTTTGAAAAACCTCCGATCGACCACAATCAATGGTTAGGTTGACCAGTTTAAAATTTTGTAATTTTTCTCTTCATAGTTTTCTTCATATCTAGTTAATTGCATTGACTAGTCTGATCAACTAACTCAAATTCTCTGTATATTTACTCATTGCAACTTCTTTAATATTCTATTAACTACAAACATAGCTTTAGTTGACCAACTTAAATTCTTTGTTTCTTTCCTGCTTCTCTTCTCTTGTTGATTGACTAGTAGATACCATAGGTCAACTGATCTCAAATTTATGCTAACTTTGAATTTGCATGATTCTTTCCATCTTTTTTTAAGATCACTTAAAATTTTATTTAATACATTTTTATAAATAGATATTTGATAAAAAAAAACAAGATATTTGTATCATTCTTAGCTGCAATCAAATTTAAAATTTAAAGATTTTTTTTCATATTAAGCATAAGATCAAAATAATGACCATTCAAATAGAGATAATATTTGCCTATTAAATAATCGAATCAATCAAGCATATGAGACATATCAAAACATAAAGTAATGGGGTATAACACATAATCATACTATAATCTCCCCAAAAATCACAACAATCTTAACAGTCTCTTCCTTAGACTTAACAATTTCACCCTTTTTAGTGATGAAAACCATGATTGATTGATAGATAAAAGAAATGAGAAGAAATGCAATAACTCTAACTCTCCTTGAATGTATGCTCTCCCCTTTACTAATGTGACCAAAGTAGTAAGATATTGATTAATCAAGTAGTCAACAAATAGACCAAACAATAATAGGTATCAATGATCAATCAAGTAAAGGAAAAACATAGTATTAACGCAAATATTAAAAAACTAAATATTAAAGCAAACATATAAATATCATAACATCAAAGCATAAGTACTAAGGTAAAGATTAATGTACAGTCATTTAAAAATTAAAAGAATTTAAAGAATTAAGGGGAGTTAAAAGGGTTTAATTTAAAAATCAATGAAATTAATGGTTATGGGAATCAAGGTTTCATTAATCATCCATCTTTTTACCCCTTTGGCATCATAAAAAATGAACTTGAGCATCCTTTATAGCTAAGCTTCATTACTTTCTCTTCTTTGAACTCCCTTCAGGAGACAGCATTCCAAGAATAGAGGCAAAGGTATTATTGAATTCCTTTATAAAATCCTATAACTCCACCCTAATCTTGTCCATATCATTCCTTAGCCCATCTACATTTTCCTTGAGCTCATCAACTTCCTTAATCAAGGAACTCATATCAACATAGGTGGAGGTAAGAAGAGGAGTTGAAGAACTGATTGGTGTAGGGGTAGTACTTGGTTGTAAACTTAATCTTAGTTCCCTTAATGATGCAAACTATATACTTCTACTTTGCACCAAATGCATTTTTTTAAGTGTCATAATGCTAACAAATTGACCCAAGGACACATGAAAAGGGTTCTCTTTAGTAATAGGAACACCAAGCTTTATAAGTAAATAACTTTATGCATTCCATAAAGGAACTTTCAAATTAGCTCCTTTTAATCTTTCTTAATCACTTGCATCATATGCTTTAGCATATTAAATTTTTCATTCTTTAACATATAGGTTATGAGGCATATGTCAAGAAAAGTTAAGTAGTCATAGTGCCCACTTTTAGAATTAATGTTACAAATTATAATCCTATATATGATTCTTAACTTGAGTGACAAGGAAGATGCTTTGAAGAACTTCTTAATGTTGTCACTCTCTACATAAAGTTCATTTTTTCCTTTAAACACTACTTCTATTTGCTTATAAGCACTAATCTTGTTTAGGTTCTATAAATCATGTCAAGTAACAATACCACTTTCTAATGTTAGATTCAAGTAATATGTTATCACTTTAGTCCTTTTTCATACATGTACGAAGGGATCATGATGCACTTTTTATCTACTTTAATATTTGCAAAGAAATACTTGATTATCTTAGAATAAAATTCTCCTTTAAAAGTGCTAAATCAAATCCATTTCTAAGAGGTAAAACAATCTAAGAACCTATTCATTTCAAATTCAACTACAATATTTAAATTCAACAACCTATCAAGATAAATGGATTTTTTCTTGTACTTGTAAAAATCATTTTGATGTTGAAAAGTTCTAAAATGGAAACTATAAAACTTTGATGCATCAAATAAGTCAAAGGATGAATGACCTTGCATAGTTGCCATTTGTGGAGATGGATTTGGTGGTGCAACCATGTGTATTGGTGCCAAAGACAATGACTTAGATGAGGATGGTGACAACCTTAAGCTCTTAGATTTCTCACCCATCATTCTATTAACCATTTTCTTGAACCTTTTGGTTGACAGTTGGTTTAGGTCTTTCTTTGGTGGTTCTCCAGCTAATGAAGGAGGTGGAGGAATGAACAACAATGAGGAATCAAATAATGTTGGTGACAATTTGCACTTGGCGGTGACTCTTTGCTTTATAGTAGAGGTGCTCGATAACATGATATAGGAAAGAGAAGCCATGGTGGTGTTACGTATCCTTATGAAGATTAAAGTTGATTTCTTTATAGTTGACCTCTTTTTCTTTAAGTATGATGCAAATTTAGGTGCCATAAGTGATGAGATTTGAGAAATTAATTCTTTTGGAGGTCAATTATGCTTAGATTTATGGATTTAAGGTTTAAATTTTGAAAAGGAAAGTGGATTTTAAAAAGATGAATTTTTGAATTTGGAAAAAAGGAAATTATAGGGGCAATTTTAAACCTAACATTGGTTGACCAGTGTAAGTCATGGCTCAGCTACTTTACACCAATCAACTTATGCTTTTAGTCCAGTCAGTTGATCCCACTTGGATAGAAAAAATTGAATTTCACATTTCAAACATAAGATGTCCAAATCATCATGCAACTTAAATAACAATCATCTAAACATACATGTTCTTGCCATAAAACATATCAAATCACCACAATCACATAATCAAGAGATTAATCTAACTTAATCATGCCCAATCTCTCTCTAATGGTCATAGACCTACCCTTATCTAAGGGTTTGATAAGGATATTAGCTAATTGATCTTTGATGTTCATAAATGTTAGGGACATATCTCCTTTTAACACATGATCCCTAATGAAGTGATGTCTCATGTCAATATGTTTGGTATAAGCATGGTGTATGAGGTTCTTAATTATATTGATTACATTTGTGTTATCACATTTGATAGACATATGAAAGTAATGCAATCAAAAGTTTGTTTCATCCAAAATAATTAAGAATAGTAAGCTCCTATTGCCATGTACTCTATTTTAGCTGTAGAAAGAACAATTAAACTTTACTTTCTACTACACCATGAGATTAAGGTTTGACCAAGCAATTGATATGTATTTGTAGTACTTTTCCTCTCAATTTTTTCTCCTGTAAAGTTTAAGTCTGAGTAACCTATTAAGTCAAAGGTTAATCCTTTGGGATACCATAGTCCTAAACCAATGGTTCCATACAAATACCTAAGCACTCTCTTAAGGGCAACTAGGTTTGACTTTTTTAAGTTGGATTGAACTCTTACACATAAATAAATAATAAACATTAAATTTGATCTACTAGCAATAACATAGAGAAAACATTTAATTATACCTCTATGCAACTTTTCATCTACAGCTTTACCATTTACATTATTGTTCAACTTTGTGGAAGAGGTCATTGCAATGTCTTAAGGTTTGCCAAACATCTCTAAAAGTTCCTTTGCATACTTGTCTTGGTTGAAGATTTTTTCTTTTGTTTATTTGATTTGAAGTTTAAGGAAGAATTTTAATTCTCTTATCATATTCATCTCAAATTTTGTTTTCAAGTCACTAGTAAACTCCTTGCATAATGACTCATTAGTAGCATTAAATATGATGTCATTAATATAAATTTGAACAATCAATAAATCCTTAGCTTTAGATTTGGTAAAAAAAAGTATAGTCAGCATTACTTTTATTGTAGTTTCTATCAACCAAGAAAGAGTTTAACCATTCATAACAAGTTCTAGGTGCTTGCTTTAACCCATATAAATCTTTTGAAAGTTGTAAACATGGTCAAGGAATATTTTGCTTTCAAAGCTAGATGGTAAATCAACATAGATATAACCATTAAGGAAAACACTCTTCATGTCCATTTTGTATAACTTGAAATTCTTATACAATGCAAATGCAAGCAATAATCTAATAGATTTTAGCCTAGCAATAGGGGCAAAGGTCTCATCTTAATCGATGCCTTCATTTTGATTGTAACCTTTGATAATTGGCTTTGCCTATTTCCCACAATTTAGCCACTTTCATCAAGTTTATTTCTAAAATCCCACTTAGTTCCTATGATAAGATGATTAGTAAGTTTATATACCAAGGTGTAGACATTATTTATCTCAAATTAGTTAACCTTATCCTCCATAGCATGAACCCAAGATTGGTCAACCAATGCATCATCTATATGTATTGGTTCTATATGTAAAATAAGTGCCATAGTGCTACTATTTCTAAATGCAAACTAAGTTTTCAAAAGGCTAGAAAGGTTACTAATGTTTTAATTCTTAAATGCTTTTTAAACATGTTATTCTCTTGGAACTCATTAAGCAATACTATCAAGATTGTCATCTTTTGGAAGATTGGACTTATTCACTTCAAGATCATTTAGGTCTTTCTTTCTTGGAGAGAAGGGATTAGATTTATCAAATGTAGCATGCATGGACTCCTTTATAATAAGAGATTTCTTATTAAACACCTTATATGTGTTGCTACTAAAAGAGTATTCCAAGAAGATACCTTTATCTATCTTAGAATCAAACTTTCATAGGTTGCCTTTTGTGTTTAGAATGTGACATTTGCAACCACAGACTTATAGGAAGTTTATTCTAGGTTTTATTCTACTCCATAACTTATAAAGGGTTTTTGCAAGAGTTAGATGAATGAAAACTCTATTGGACACATAATATGAACTACTTCTACCCAAAAGTGTTAAGGAAATCTATACTCATTTAAAATGATTCTAGTCATTTCTTGTAAGGTTCTATTCTCCCTTTCAACTACTGTGTTTTGTTGTAGAGTTCTTAGAATTGAAAAGCTGTAAGATATACCTTGAGAATTGCTAATATTCTCAAAGCCTTCATTCTCACACTCACGACCATGATCACTTCTTATTAAAGTGACATGATATCCATTTTCATTTTGGACTTGTTTACAAAACCCTTCAAAGGTCTTTAACCACTCATCCTTGTGAGCTAAGAATGTAACCCATGCAAACTTACTATAATCATGTACAATGACATATGCAAATGACTTACCACCTAAAGATGAAATGTGAGTAGGGCCAAATAAGTTCATATTCAATAACTATAAGGGTTTAGAAATAAATACTACCTCTTTTCCCTTAAAAGAGTTTTTGCTTTGTTTACCCATTTATCATGCATTAGACACCTTATCCTTCTTAATTTTATGACACTCTACAGGATTATGTTGGTTGAGTTTATATAGTTGTTTCATGCTTCAATGACTTAAGCTTCAATGCTACATCCACAATTTTCACTAAAAAAGGCATAACACTTAACATCCTACTTAGTTAAAGTGTGTAAATTGATAATATAAACATTGTTCAACTACTTAATAACAAATAAGGGATCCTTTGTTTTGGAGTGAATAATACAACAAACTAAATACCTTTTAACTATTATCACACAATTGACCAATGCTCAATAAGTTAAACTTAAGTCCATTAATAAGTGAGACATTCTCAATTATTGAATACTTTCCCTTACATATCTGGCCAATGCCAATATCTTACCTTTGGCATTGTCTCCAAATGTTAATATTTCACCATTAAGTTTCTTAAGGGAGATAAAGTTGTTAGCATTCCTTATCATATGTCTAAATTGACCATTATTTAAATGTCATTTGTCTCTCCTCACACTATTATTAAGGCATACCTACATACAATTCAATTTAATTTAGGCACCCACATTTTCTTGGGTTCTTAGGAGTTAACTTTAATACCTATCACACTTATATAAGGATAATCATTTAAGTTTTATCTCAAATTGCATGAATACTACATATGACCATGGTTACCATAGAAATAACATCTAACATGATCTCTAACATGATATTTATATGCATGGGAATCATATATGTTATGATCATGCCATTTATCACAAAAATGAACATGCTTATGCTGTTAATAGGCTTTTGTGTATGGCTTGTGTATGTATGTATATATATATATATATAAAGTGTGAAGTTTTTCTATTATAATATGATGCATAAACATTTTTATGTGATGTAATACTAGATGGTTGTACACGTGTGTGAGCATGGGCTATCTTACCTTAAGAAGCCTTAGATTAATGTGCATAAGACACATGGCCCAAACCACTTTCTCACCTCAAGTCCTTTGAGGGCCAAGAAACATGTCTAATTTGTTTTTACTTTTAGCAAATTTAGAGAGAGACTCTTAAAGTTTAGAAAGTTTTTTCTTAACATGAATATTGTCATTTAAGAATTTCATAAGTCTTTCCTCATTATAGATAGTCTAACTCATTATTCTTTTTAGTGAGTGATTTAACCTCATCTCTTATAAAATCATCTATTATAGAATCATTTTTATTTTTAAAGGAAGCATTTTTACTTTTTAAGGAACTAAATTCATGCTTTATAGAGACATTCTTAGTATAAGGAGCCTTATTTTTATAGTTATGTCTTTGAGCTTCCTATTCATGTAATCTAAAGTGTCATTCAATTCATCAATCAAAGATTCATTCTCATTAGAAGTACTATAGTTAAAGTTTACCTCATTGTTTATAATCATGAATACCAAATTAACTATAACATTATTATAATCACTTTTTATGTCACTTAGGTCATCTTAAATAACTTTAAGAGCCTTTTGTGTTTGCCTTTTATCCTTTTTCTTATTTGTAGGATAATTATGAGCAATATGATCAAATTGTTACAATTGTGATAAATAATCTCATCTTTGTCTTGATTGCTCTTAAAGGTTCTTTTGCCACTTTGCTTATCCTTTCTCCAAAGTTGTATGACCTCTTAGTTTGAATGGCAAGCTCCTTTTCATCCTCTTAAGTGTATTGATCACTCTCATCTTCATCATCACTTTCTTTGGGAGAGAAGTGTGACGGGATGAGTTTGTAGACACTCTAAAACTCATGCGGCACTAGACAACTTGAAGGAAGGTTGCTAGTAAGCCTAGAGAAAGAGCAAAGAATAAGAGAAGAGGCTTGGGGAAAGGGAGATTGGATTGATTGCTTGAATGCTTGGTACTACAAATGAATGAGGCTTGGGGTACTTATAGCCCTTTGCCTTAGATCTAGAATCTTCATATTTTAGATATTTACATGGAATATGCTTGGAATATTACATTCTAGAATTATGTACAACTCATAGGGTTCTAGAGAATTCTATGGGTTCACATACCATGGAGTCTCTAGAATCTTCTCAAGTCCTTTGGGCCTTTGACAATGGGTTTGGACCCCTTGATGGATTGGGTTTGAATTTGTTGGCCCATGACATTCTCCCCCACTTAATTTGGCAACATCCTTATCATTGCTTTATCTTTGTAGTGCTAGATTTCATTGGGAAATTGTCATAGTGTGTCCTTCCATTCCCAACTGGCCTCCTCGTGAGGATGTCCCTTTCATTTCACCAGATACTCCATATAATTGGGTACACCCCTTCTTTGACTCCTTCAATTTACAAGAATGCGCTTCACTTCCTTGTTGAAGGTAGTGGTAACGACCGTTAGTGCTCATTTGGACTTGTTTCTCTCAAGGTCTTCCATGTCTTTGTGGTATGGCTTAAGGAAACTCACATGGAAGACATGATGGATTTTAAGGTTGGGCAATAATTGTACCTAATAGAAGACTTTCCAAATGTGTTTTATGATTGAAAAAGAACCTTCGTACCTTCGAATTAGCCCTTTATGGACTTTACGGTGGGACTTGAATTGTTGTGGGAGTAGCCGGATGAGCACTTTGTCTCCTTGGTACTTAATCTGCCTCCGTTTGTGATCCTCCCATTTCTTCATCTTCCAAGCAGCTTTATCTAGGTGAACCCGGGCAATATTGGCTTGCTCGTGCCATTCCTTGGCGATCTAATGTGCTATGGGGCTCTTGTCACTATATGTGGAGGTAATGGCATGTGATGTCATGGGCTATTGGCCGGTGACAATCTCAAAGGGCCTTTTACTTGTGGCTTTGTTCCTTTGGAGATTGTAGGAAAATTGAGTCACATCAAGCAACTTGGCCCAATCCTGCTGATAGGCACTTACATAATGCCTCAAATATAGCTCCAATAGTCCATTGATGCGTTCAATTTAACTATCACTTTGGGGATGGAAACTGGTGGAGAAGTTGAGATTGGTCTCTAAAAGTTTGAAGAGTTCTGTCCAAAACCTTCCAATGAAACGTGGGTCTCAATCACTTACAATATTGCACAATACTCCCCAAAGTTTGATGATATGTTTGAGGAAAGCGCGGGCAGCTTCCTTTACGGTGCAATCCTGAGAAACTAGAATAAAGGTAGCATACTTGCTGAACCAATCTACAATCACCATAATGCTCCCATAACCTTCGAACTTGGGTAAGACCATAATGAAGTCTATGGATAAGCTTTGCCATGGTCTTTTAGCGATTGGTAGGGGCTCCAAAAGACCTGTAGGGTGGTATAGATCGACCTTGTCTTGCTGGTAAACAAGGCATGTTCGAACGTATGCTTTCACATCGTCTCGCATTTGCAGCCAATAGTAAGAGGATTGAACAAGGGCAAGGGTGCATGCAACACCAGGATGTCTTGCCCATCAGGAATCGTGACATTCTATGATGATCTCCCTTCTCAAATTTCCATACTGTGGGACCATGATTCGGTTGCTGACAGTCAAAAGTAGTTCATTATCTTCCCAAAATCATTGGGTCTTGCCTTCATGAGCTAATTTGACAAGGTTTTGCATCGTGGGATCCTTGTTTGTGTCTTCCTTGATGCGAGTGATGAGAAGGCCCTCGGGTTGACTAAGAGTTAACAAACTAAGCTTCACTTTCCTGCTAAGTGCATCGGCTATCACATTAGCTTTACTTAGCTTGTACTTCAATTGGTAGTTAAACTCGGCAAGGAAATCTTGCCACCGAACTTGCTTCGGGTTTAACATCTTTTGAGTTTGGAAGTAAGTTGTAGCCATATTATCGGTTAGGATGGAGAAGTGCGAGCCAAGTAAATAATGCTGCCATGTCCGTAGGCAATGGACAATGGTTGTCATCTCCTTCTCTTGTACAGTGTAGCGGCGTTCCGTATCGTTTAACTTCCTTCTTTCAAAGGCAATGGGATGATTATCCTACATAAGAACACCTCTAATGGCAAAGTCAGAAGCATCAATATGTACCTCAAAGACTTTACTCAAATGTAGAAGGCTAAGGATAGGCTCCTTGAAGATGGTTTTCTTCAAGTCATCAAAGGCATGTTGACATTGTTCTATCCATTTCCATGCACGATCCTTCTTCAATAGGTTGGTCAAGGGTGTTGTCTTTGCTGAGTACCCTTTGATGAATCGATCGTAATAGTTGGCTAGACCGAGGAAGGATCTTAGCTCTAGAATTCTGGTTGGTGGCTCCCAATCCATGACGACTTTTATCTTTACTGGATCCATCATAAGTTGTCCATCTCGAATGCAGTGGCTAAGGAACTCTACTTCTTGTGTGGCAAATGAGCACTTTTCTCTCTTAACGTAGAGTTCATTGTCATGTAGTACTTGGAAGACTTGTCGTAAGTGCTGCAAGTGCTCATTAAGTGTCTTGCTATACACTACAATGTTGTCTAGGTATACTACCACGAATCAATCGAAGAAGGGATGAAATAACCTATTCATGAGTGTGCAAAAGGTTGTCGGTGCATTGGTAAGACCAAAAGGCATAACCAAGAATTCGAAAGAGCCATACCTTATTACGCATGTCATCTTAGATTCATCTCCAATTGCAATGCGTACTTGGTAGTATCCTGAGTGTAGGTCTAGCTTTGAAAATCATCGTGCATCACTAAGCTGGTCAAAGAGATCTAAAATCAATGGTATTAGATACTTGTTCTTTATGGTGACCTTGTTCAATGCTTGGTAGTTAACGCACATGTGGAAACTTCCATCTTTTTTTTTTTGGAAGAGCACTGAGGCACCATAAGGAGACTTTGAGGGTTGGATGTAGCCTAAATCCAACAAGTCATGGAGTTGTTTACGTAGCTCCTATAACTCAGGTGGTGCCATACAGTATGGTGCCAAGGCAGGGGGCTTGGCATTTGGCTCCAACTCAATTTCATGATCCACCTTATGCCTAGGTGGGAGTCTCTTCGGCAGCTCTTGTGGCATGACATCCTTAAACTCTTCTAGGACTTGTGCCACTTCGTTGGGCAAGGTGACCTTGGGGTTAACATCCTTATCGTTGAGTTCATGGATGGCAGCAAGGTAGCTTAGGTCAGATTTCATACCTCACTTGAATTGTAATGCAGATAAGGCCTAATCCTCCAATCATTAAGCACGTTCCGCAAGTATGGTGCAAGCCTTTCCTCCCTCCAATATTCTGAGTGAGTTGGAAGTTGGGAATAAGAAGGCTTGTACCTTATCAAAGAACTTCATGCCTAATACCACTTGGAAATCATCCATAGGGACTACGGAGTAGTCGATGCTTCCTTTCCATGCACCGAGGGTTGTGGGAACATCTTTAGCAATGCCAGCAATTGGTTTTGCTGGTGAGTTCACTGCTTTAAGGGTTTCACCCTTACTTGTTAGCTTAAGGCCAAGTCGTTTGGCCTTCCCCATGGAAATGAAGTTGTGGGAAGCTCCAGTGTCTAGCATGGCTCTAGATTGCCTCCCATTGATAGTGATTTAGACATATAGTAAACCTTTATGGTCAATGTGGGGTTCTATGCTTTTCCCCTTTATGGTTGTCAGGATTCGAAGTGATCCCATCTCGATTTGACCTTGCTCATCTTATGAAGAGTCATCTTTAAACTGGCTCATGATGGCATTAAAGATCTTGCGCTTGGGGCAATCCTTCATCCAATGGGAACCATTGCAAATAAAATATAGAGTTTTTGGTTTGTGAGAATCAGTCTTACCTCAATCATGCCCTTCACCATGCAACGAGGCTTTAGCCTTCCCTTTATCCCTGGACCCTTGCTCCTTGCGTCCAGATTTTTCTCCCTCACTCTTACCCTAGTTGGATCATTTTTCTTTGGATTGGGTGCTATATTCCATAAGAGACTCGGCAGCAGCAATGGCTTCATCCAAGCTTTGCACATTACATCTCTCAAGTTCAACTCTAACCCAATCTTTTAATCCATTCATGAAATAAAAGAGAGAATCTTTGTTAGACATGTCCTCAATCTCAAGGATCAAGGTGGTGAACTCCTTTTTGTAGTTACGGATGGTCCCTCCTTGCTTTAATTGTCGGAGATGACCTCGAGCTTCTTTCTCGGTGTTGCTTGGGCAAAAGTGCTTTTTTAACTCTCGCTTGAAGTCTTCCTAAGTGTCAATCGAGCAAATACCTTTGCCAACCTCGCCATACTTGTGACGCCACCATAGTTAAGTGGCATCTCGTAGGAATGTAGGGGCAGTGCAAATCCTTGTTGCATCATCTCGAACAAACTTGGCTTCGAAGTATTGTTCTAAGCTAAAGAGGAAGTTCTCAACTTCTATAGCATTACAAGTGCCATTGTAGGTAACAGGTTTAGGCACTTGGATTGTGTCAAAGTTGATGGTGTCGATGGAGCATGACCCATTAACAATGGTTGGCTTGTGCTCCTCCCATTTGGCATGAACACCATCTACCTCACGTCTAAGGTCTCGTAACTTATCTTTAGTAAAGAAATGATCACTATATATTTCTCATCGAATGTCATCGAGATCACGCTTGAAGGATTGACTGATCTCCCAAAGGGTAGATTTCACCACGCTGGTGACTTCTCTGAATTCTATCTCCACATTGTCAATTCGGGCATATTGCTCCTCAAGGGTTGGTTCTATCCTTGAGAAGTTCTTCTCCACTTCTGCAATAGGAAACTCCAAGGCCTCCATTAGAGTGGTCCTGGATTTACCACACCTTGTGATGTAGGCATGTTGTTCCTTTCATCCTTGGCTTTGCTCCTCTACATGAACTTCATTGTTGGAAGCCATCTTTGGTGCTTAACGGTAGCAACCAAGGCTCTGATACCAACTATCATGGAATGAGTTTGCGGATACTCTAAAACTCATGCAGCACTAAACAACTTCAAGAAAGGTTGCTAGTAAGCCTAGAGAAAGAGTAAAGAATAAGAGAAGAGGCTTAGGGAAAGGGAGATTGGATTGATTGCTTGAATGCTTAGTGGTACAAATGAATGAGGTTTAGGGTACTTATAGCCCTTTGCCTTGGATCTAGAATCTTCCTATTCTAGATATTTACATGGAATATGCTTGGAATATTACATTCTAGAATTATGTACAACTCATAGGGTTTTAGAAAATTCTATGGGTTTACATACCATGGAGTCACTAGAATCTTCTCGAGTCCTTCGAGCCTTTGGCAATGGGTTTGGACCCCTTGATGGATTAGGTTTAAATTTGTTGGCCTGTGATAGAAGGCTCTAAAAGTAACTCCTTTCTTCTTTTTACTAACCTTCTTAATGAAGGTCATTTTATGGGTCAACAAAGGCCTTATCAACTCATCCAAGCCAAAGGTGTTTAGGTCTTTAGATTCAATGATTATGATTGCCTTAGGATTCTAAGACTCTAGAAGTGATCTTGATATTTTCTTTACAAAATCACTTATCTTAATCTCCTTTCTTAGGTTATTGAGTGGGTTAATGATATTAGTGAACCTCGTGTACATCTTCGAGATTGCTTCATCACTCTTTATCTCAATGAACTGATATTCACACATGAGTAAATTGATTTTTATGTTCTTTACTTGTGTAGTACCTTCATGAATGACTTTGAACTTGTCCTACATCTCTTTTTCTATCTTACATGAGATAGCTTATTGTATTTACTAATACTTAAACCATAATGAAGCATGTAAGTAGCTTTAGAGTTAAGAATTTTGAATCTTTTGGACTCTATAGTGGAATCACTTTCTTTCCCACTAATACTTGCTTTTGGGGCTTTTTAAGGGTCACTTTCAACTATTTCCCAAAGTTCAAAATCATGGGATTGGATATATATATATATAGTCCTTCTTTAAGTTTGTGGATTTTTTGCTCTTTATCTATAGTTTGTCCTCAATTCAAAGTTTTCCATATAAATTTTGTGTGTTCTTAATTCGTCTTTTTGTTATTATTTACATGATTTTTAATATTAAACTAGTATCAAAGTAACACCAATTTTGATTTTTGCAATGACAACTATGAAATATGATATTTTAATTTTGGATCGTAACACCAAATTTTCGTTATGGTAGGTCAAAATGTGAGCTATGCTTGCACAATTTGATTTAGATGATGCATTGATAAGGCTTGACAAGATGCCTTTGTCTTGGTCACTAAAGAAAAAACAATGTAGGGATTAAAAAGCCCTATCTAAAATTCATCTACATTTATTTAATCAAAATTTGCAAGATGTTTTAAAAGAGGAAATGACTACTACATTATGGTTTATAAGAAAGACACATGGGATCTAATGAGATTACCAAGGTGTAAGAAAACTATTTATTGCACATGGGTGTTCAAAAGAAAATAAGGTACATCAAGAGTTGAATAAACTAAGTATAAGGCAAGGTTGGTTGCAAAAGGTTACAATCAAGTTCTAGGTGCAAACTTCACAAATATGTTTTCTCTAATTGTAAAGCATAGTTTGATCCAAACAATGCTTGGCATTGTAACCATATATATTCTTGAGCTTAAGCAATTTGATGTAAAGACAACATTTTTACATGGAGAACTTGAGGAGGACATCTAGATGCAGCAACTAAAGGGTTTTGTGGTTTCAAAAAGGAGGATAATATGTGCTTATTGAAAAAGTCTCTCTATGACCTAAAATAGTCACTTAGAGTATGGTGTAAGAGGTTGACTCATTTATGACCACTCATGATTTCAAAAGATGAAATTACGATAAATGTGTCTACTTTAAGATGTAATGATAGGTTATTTGTATATATACTCTTATATGTTTATGATATGTTGATAACAACCAAGAATAAAAGAGAATAAGAAAAGTAAAAACTTTACTTAGTAAGGAGTTTAAGATAAGAGACTTGAGGGCAACTAAGATACTTGGCATGGAGATTTTGAGAGAAAGAAAGGTAGGAAAACTATGCCTATGTTGAAAAGGGTACATTAAGAAAGTTTTTTATAGGTTCAATATGCAAAATGCATACCCTAGTAATACTCCATTAATTGCACATTTCAAACTTTCATTTGTTTTATGTCTATAATCAAATGATAAGGTTGATTATATGTTATAAGTACCAAACTTTAGTGTAGTGGGATCTGTCATGTATGTTAAAGTTTGTATACATCTAAATTTATCACATGTTGTCAATGCAATCAATAGGTACATGGAAAATCTTGGTAAGGAACATTAGAAAGCAATTCAATGGATTTTAAATATTTGTGTGACACTAATGATATTTGTTTGCAATTTAGGAGAACAAGAGATATGATCATTAGATATGTTGATTCTAATTTTACTGAAGACTTTAATTGGAAAAGATCACTTATTAGGTATGCGTTTACCATTTATGGTTGTGCTATTAATTGAAAAGCTACTTTATAAACTATAGTTGCATTGTCTACTACTAAGATAGAAAATATGACTATTACTAAGACTTTTAAGGAAGTTATTTAGTTGAAGAGACTATTTGGTGAACTCAGTGAAGACTTGCATATTATTATCGTTTATGGTAATAGTTAGAGTTTTATTTCTCTCACTAAATATTAGATGTTTCATAAGAGGACAAAGCACATTGATGTTTGGTATCATTTTGTGTGGGATGCCATTACTCATGGTGATTTTGTTATGAGCAAAGTTAGTACCCATGATAATCCCGTTGATATATTGACCAAGTTTCTTTCAGTTGTCAAATTTAGACACTATTTAGACTTGGTTGGTGCTTCTTGTTTAGTTGTGCTCTTTAGGGCTCTTATGAAAAAGTCAAAGATTGGAGTTTGTTCCTTATATTGTACTTCATGTTAAGGTGGACCAATTATCTTTGAGTTTAGGGTTTTCTATAAACTCATATAAATACATATGTATTTTGTTATGGCGATATAAGTTACTTAAAACTATCTCTTTACAATCCTTTAAGTCAATGAATTTCCTCTACTATATTTGTGGTCTTTTTATTTTTAATTTGAAATTTTTTATATAAATTTGGTGTGTTCTTAATTTCATATTTTTATTGTTATTCACATGATTTATGCTTTCATTTCATAATCTTAACTACAACACTCTTACTTTTTCACAACCTCAATTTTTCACTTTAAAACTTATGCTTTTACTTTCTCTTTAAAAAAAAATGTTCTTGAGTATATTACAAATTTTCTAAACACTTTTTCATGTTTAATTTATTATAATAATAAGAATAATAATAATAATAATAATAATAATAATTATTATTATTATTATTATTATTATTATTATTATTATTATTATTTATTTTTACATTTGCATTCTACAAAAAAGTTATAAAATTTTTTTATAATTAAATACAACAAATTAATTATTGGATATTAATTTTTTTCTTTAAAGAAAATCACTTTCCAAAATAAGAAATTTTCTCTTTGAGGCATTAATTAACCACAACACTTAGATTGGTTGATTGGCCCAAAATGCGATTTCAACTTGTTTAATCTCATTAATTGACCAAAATTGCTAGTTAGGTTAACGACTTGAAATCTCTATAACATTTACAATGTTGAAGATTTCAACTATTCAATAACTTTCAATCGACTACATTTACTAGTGAGGTCAACTAGTCTAAAATTTCTTTAACTTTTCTCTTCATAATTTTCTCTATTGAGTGCAAGCACTGGTTTAATTAATTGACTCAAGATTTAGTCAACTATAGGTACATTTTTGATCGACTAATCTAAATTCTTTGTTTATTTTTTGCTTCTTTTCTCTTGTCTATTAACTAACTTTGTTGGGGTTATGGTCTTTGAAAACAATAACAAAAGTAAGAAAAATAATTGAAAATAGGAGACAGCAAATTTTATATGATTCGGTCAATATGACCTACATTCACAAGGGAAAGTGAGAGCAAATATTACTAAAATGGAGAATACAAAACAGACTTAAAAGCCTAGTTAACAAAACCCAAATACTAGGACTATAAGCTCATGGAAATAGAGTTTAACTCCCTTAATTTTCCTTTATTCTCTTATTTATAACTCATTACATGACTTTTATTTATAAAGAGTAAAGGTAGTCAACCATACTCTTATTTCCGATGTGGGACTTGAGCCAAAAACTAACAAATCTCCACCTTGGCTCAAGTTTCACATGCAGTCATAGTAATAATGCTTCACCTTCTTCATAAACTCCCAAATCATCATAGCACGTCAATTAAGTCCAAACTCTACTTCAATTTAACAACTGGAAGAGGCTTTATAAGAATATCTGCAGGATTGTTTCTAATACTGATTTTTTGAATTAATACCTTCCTCTCGGCAATTGTCACTATAGATATTGCAATAGTACCCACAACTGTAATTCCTTATAAAATATACAAATTTCCTGATCTACAAGCTTTCATGACAATGAGAGCACCTTTACTAACTTTCAAAACTCCACCTTCACCAGTGTACCTATAGCCAAGAGCCTTAAGTGTTCCCAAAAAGATAAAATTCTTCTTCAATTTTGGAACATGTTTGACCCATATAGGGTTCTTATGACGCCATTATGAGATTTAAATATAACCGTACCAATCTCAGCAATTTTACAAACTTCATCATTGCCTGTCATGATAACTCCACCTTCAATAGATTCATAGGTAGAAAACCAATTCCTATTGAGACACATAGTACATGCAATCAGAATCCAAGATCCATTCATGGACCTTGATTTATCATTAGCAAAGAAAATAATCTTATCACTCTTATCTTCTACAACACTAACTCATTGCTTTGTGCTTCCCTTTATCCTTGGCTTTCAGCTTCAAACAATCAGCTTTGATGTGTTATTTCCTTTTACAATAATTATATACTAAATTTCTACGTTTAGATTTAAATTTACTTGACCTCTGACTATTTATATCTCTCTTATTTGATCTACCCTGAACCACTAAGTTGTCAACTTGACCATTACTATTATTCTCCCCAGTTATATCCCTGTTGATCTATTCTTTCGACTTTAAAATGAACTTAATTTCTCTATAAGAAATAATTTCTTTACCATAAAGCATTTTTTCTCTGAAATGCTTAAACGAATAAAGAAGAAATCACAATAATAATATGTTTGATCCTCATCCTTAATATGAACATTTATATTACTCAAATTCATAAGTAAAGAATTAAATTTATCCAAATGCGACAATATAGATGATCCTTCAGGCATGCGAAACATATACAAATTTTGCTTTAAATAAAACCTATTCTCCACTATATTCTTCATATATAAAGACTTTAATTTCTCCCACAAATTTTTAGCAATAACCTCAATAGCTACTTCTCTTAAAACCTCATCAGAAAGATTTAAGATGATACCTGATCTGGCCCTTTTGTCAAGACCAACAAACTTCTTATCTGACATCTTCTCTAGCTTTTTCTGCCTCCTTAGCAGTGTTATATTGACGCCATCTTGAATGAGTACAGTCTCCATCTTCAGCTACCACATTCCAAAGTTGATACTCCGGTCGAACTTATCAGAATAATACTTAGTTATTGTCATAGAATAATACTTAGTTATTATCATATTGGCTATTTTTCTAATGAATCAAATCAAGGCTTTGATACCAGTTTGTTTGGCTAATTTGTTTGGGGAATGCGCTTTGGGTTATAGCCCATGAAAACAACAACAAAATAAGGAAAAAAAACTAAAAATAAGAGACAACAAATTTTATATGGTTTGATCAATATGACCTATATCCACAGGGGAAAGTGGGAGCAAATATTACTAAAGTAAAGATTATAAAACAAACTTAAGAGCCTAGTTAACAAAACCCTAAAACAAACTTAAGAGTCTAGTTAACAAAACCCAAATACTGGGACTATAAGCTCATGGAGATAGAGTTTTAATTGTCTTAATTTTCCTTTATTCTCTTATTCATAACTCATTACATGACTTCTATTTATAAGGAGTAAAGTTATTCAACCATACTCTTATTCCCGATGTGGGATTTTGGTCTTCACCTTCAAAAGTCTTGATATGAGACTAATCTTAAATTTCACACAACTTTAAATTGTCATGATTCTTTTCATTTTTTTTTCTAAAATCACTCAAGATGTTACTTGACATCTTTCTATAAATAAGAATGTAACAAAAAATAAGATCTTTATTGCTAGTTTAAATCAATTTTGAAATTTAAAACTTTTTTATTATAAATATAAATTAAAATAATAATTATTGTTAAGGAATAGGTTTCGAGTTGTAACCCTTAAAAATAATAACAAAAGTAAGAACAATAACTAAAAATAGAAGATAACAAATTTTTTGTGTTTCAATCGATATGACCTACGTCCACAAGTAAAAGTGAGAGTAAATATTACTAAAGTGGAGAATACAAAACAAACTTAAAAGGCTAGTTAACAAAACCCAAATACTAAAACCATAAGCTCATGGAAATAAAGTTTTAACTCCCTTAATTTTCCCTTATTCTCTTATTTATAACTCATTACATGACTCTTATTTATAAGGAATAAAGGTAGCCAACCATACTCTTATTCCTTATACGAAATTTTTGGCTTTCACCCTCAAAAGTCCCGATGTGGAACTTGAGCCAAAAACTAACAAATCACCACCTTGGCTCAAGTTTCACATGTAGTCATAGTAACAACGCTCCACCTTCTTCATAAGCTCCTGAATCATCATAGCACACCAATTAAGTCCAAGCACTACTTGAACTTAACAACTAAAAGAGACCTTGTAAGCATATCTGCAAGATTGTTTCTAATACTAATTTTCTGAATTGAAACCTTTCTCTCAATAATTCTCTGTAAAAATTACAGTAGTACCCACAACTGTAATTCCTTATATAATATACAAATTTCCTGATCTACAAGCTTTCATGACAATGAGAGCACCTTTACTGACTTTCAGAACTCCATCTTCACTGGTGTACCTGTAGCCAAGAGCCTCAAGTGTTTCCAAAAAAATGAGATTTTTCTTCAATTTTAGAATATGTCTGACCCATGTAAATGTTCTTATGACACCATCATGAGTCTTGATTCTAACCATACCAATCCTAACAATTTTGCAAATTGCATCATTGTTTGTCATGACAACTCTACCTTCAATAGATTCATAGGTGAAAAATCAATCCATATTGGGACACATATGGTGCTTGCAACTAAAATCCAAGATCCATTCATGAGCAGACCTTGATTTATCATTAGGAAAGAATATAATTTCATCACTCTCATCTTCTGCAACACTGGCTTGAACTGACTTATTACCTATGTGCTTCTTTTTATCCTTGGCTTTCAGCTTCAAACAATTAACTTTTATGTGCCCTTTCTTTTTACAATAATTGCACACCAAATTTCTATGTTTGGATTTAAATCTACTGGATATTTGACTATCTGCATCCTTCTTATCTGATCTATCGTGAACCATTAAACTATCAACTTGATAGTTATTATTATTCTTCCTAGTGATATCTCTATCAATCTATTCTTTCGACTTCAAAATGGACTTAATTTTTCTATAAGAAATAATTTTTTTACCATAAAATATTGTTTTTTTGAAATATTTAAACGAATAAGGAAGAGAATATAATAATAATAAGGCTTGATCCTCATCTTTAATATGAATATTTATATTACTCAAATCAACAACTAAATAATCAAATTTATCCAAATGCAACAATATAAATGATCTTTTAGGCATATGAAGTATATACAAACTTTGTTTTAAATAAAATTATTCTCCACAGTGTTCTTCATATATAAAGACTTTAATTTCTCTAACAAATCTTTAGCAATAACCTCAGTAGCTACTTCTCTTAAAACCTCATCAAAAAGATTTAAGATGATACCTGATCTAGCCCTTTTGTCAAGACTAGCAAACACCTTATCTGACATCTTCTCTGACTTTTTCTGTCTCCCTAGCAGCACTATGTCGACACCATCGTAAACTAGTATGACCTCCATCTTCAACTGCCACATACCAAAGTTGACACCGCAGTCAAACTTTTTAGAATAATATTTAGTTATTATCATAATGGTTATTTTCCTGAAGAACCTGAAGAACCAAACCAAAACTCTGATACCAATTTATTGGTTCTTTGGGTTATAGTTCTTGAACATAATAACAAAAGTAAGAAAAATAACTAAAAATAGGAAACAACAAATTTTATGTTGTTCAGTCGATATGAACTATGTCTACAAACAAAAATGGGAGCGTGAGAATAAATATTATTAAAGTAGAGAATACAAAAGAGACTTAAGAGTCTAGTTAACAAAACTCAAATATTAGGACTATAAGCTCATGAAAATGAAATTTTAACTCTCTTAATTTTCTCTTATTTTTTTTCTATATAAATCATTATATAATTCTTTTTTATAAGAAATAAAAACAATCAACTATACTTTTATTCCCAATATGAGATTTCGACTTTTACCATCTCGACATGAGATTTAAACTAAAAACTAACGATTATCTTAATAGAGATAATATTTGATTAATAAATAATCTAATCAATTAAGTAAAAAATAACAATAAGATAATATATAATCTTACTATTTACAGTAATCTCATTGATAAGCAACTACGAGATTTAGCGGGAATTACAACCTTATAGCCTATGACGAGTGACAAGCTAGACTAAAGATGCTAGGTCCGTAGGAGATGATTCTCGCTTGTGAACATTCTGCTCGAAATCGCCCCACATTTTGGAGCACAATTGACCAAAGGCAAAGATGATGGGCCAAATGGATACAGTTATTGGAATCTTGTGGTCCTTACGGAACAAAGAATAGTTAATTGCGGTGACTATACATTGGCCACAGGCGCAAGCCAACCCAACAACATCTGGGAAGGAACCAAACCGATCCCCAGAAGGATGATAGAACCCAGGAAAAATGCTTTCGCATTTCCATATAGCCTTTTCCTTCCGAATCTTATAGACAAGCTCAGAGAGGCAAATAAGCACTGCTGAGATAGACATTCCCATACAAACTGGCAGAAAAACAGACTTATGATGAGAGCAAAGCTGGTCGAAAGCCACGGACAGTAGCTCCAAACTGAAGTTGGCAATAGTAAAACTCCACTCCAAGACCTACCAACAAAACAGAAGAGTTGAATTTGAATCACAAATAAAACTATTTGGCATGAAAAAACCTAACTTTGTCTTGAAATACACCATCTTTCCTTTCAATTCCAACCTTTTGTTTTAAGCCATCGCTCCTACGTTCACGATTTTCATTTCCATCATTGATTTGTCGGACACCCTGAGGGATAGAGTTATTAGTCTCCGAGCTGATGCTTTGCATTGGAACTCCATTAGATAGGACAGGGCTGCTGAATCTAGGTGAGCGACAGGTGGCGAAGAATTTAATGGTGTCGACTAGAGCAAGTACTCGAGCCCTCCCTAATAATACAGATGATGCCTAACAATTTTAATATTATATTAATAAATAAATTATATAATTTAAATATAAAAATTTTTAATGATAAATTTTTAATATTATATTTATAAATTATTTAATTTAAAAATTTAAATTATTAAATAAAAAATAATATATAAATAATAGATAAAATTTTAATGTAAACTTTTATATATATATATTATTATTTTTTCTTTCAATGTTTATTAACGGAAATAGTAGTTTCATGTAGTTAGACAAAAAAGATAGTGATTTAAATAAAGCAGAAAAACAGACTCACACTGCAAGGAAAACTGGTCGAAAGGCATGGACAATGGCTTCACAATGACGTTGACAATAGCAAAAATCCACCACAAGACCTACCAACAGAAAAGAAGAGTTCAATTTTAATCACAAATAAAATTATTTGCCATGAAAAAACAAAATTTTGTCTTGAAATACACCGTCTTTCCTTTCAATTCCAACCTTTTGTTTCAAGCCATCTATCCAACTGGATGGTTCACGATTTTCATTTCCAGCAGTGCTTTGTTGGACAACCGGAGAGCTGAAGCTATTAGTCTCCATGCTGTTGATTCGTTTTGGGCTATTTCTCCTGTAATGCACTTTGTGTTTTCCCTTATCATCATCCTCTGGTTCGGCATCTGTGCTGCTTTCATATTGAGTCTCAGTTGAAGTTCCAGAGAGGCAGCTTGCATATTGAGGCTCGGTGCTAATACGAGCCTAAATTCCAGTGAACGATACCCAACAAAAATTTAGAAGTCGATAGAGCTAAAACATCTTATGAATAATATAACTAACTTCTGAATCGTATATTTGGACCAAATGCTATGGATAACCTGTAAACATTTTAGACTACTAACCTTAATTGAGGGGAATTCATCTGCAATCCCAAAACCAGTTTGACCAAGTTGGTTAGAAAAGGACTGAGTTAGATTATGTTTGACCTGTTTTACAAAATCTTGCTTGCAATAGCATTTAAACCTCTCACATGAAGCAATTGGTGGGAATTGGATTGTAATATTTGAGTGGATCGATATGGGTGAATCCCTTAACAAATAACAAATGAACCATTCAAAATAGTGGACTCAGAACAACCCAAAAGATTTTGAACCAATTGATACCCCACCTGTTTGATTGCACAATTAACCAGCCTTTTAGTAATTGCACAAAAATCATATTAAAAGAAATCATCGTACCAAGCAAAAGTCCTTTTGCAATCTAAATAATGAAATAATGAAGTTTTGTTATCAGTCTAACATGGAAGATAATCCATCTCATGCCATCACTCTTGTCCTAATTTGAAACAGATAAAGAAAAGCCCAAAAAGGTTAGTTTAGTCCTAACTTGAAACAGATCTACACCTTTTTGGACTTCTTAAACCAAAAAACCTCCAATAAACCATATTCGTTGCATCCATTATGATTTTCCCTTTTTTTTTTTAACCTTTTTGCAGGGAGCTAAAATTTTTAGCTTTCAAAATAATTATAAAAGACTTGAAGTTGACTTGGAGATTAGTATCATAACCTGACTGTCAATAACCATGGGGACATCATCGGATCGGATAGAAGGGTAAGCCGAAGAGGCACGGCTGCTGAATCTACGTGAGCCAGAGGTGGTCACCATGGCGGCCAAGATTTTAATGGCGTCGACTACAGCAAGCAGCTTCCTCCATTTCTGTCGACCCCTCCCTGATGATGCCTTCTTCTCCCCCTTTCCCATTTACTGCTTTACTTTCAGTTCTGCTCTCAAATTAAATTCCACATTGCGATAATATCGAGAAAGTCAAAAGAAAGGAGAGAGTCTAGATAAGACGAGGAAGCTTCAATGTTCTCTTCGTATATGATTGGTAAAAATTTTGTTTCATTTCTTTTCCTCTCTTTGCCCTCCGCAAACTATTCAATCTAAAAAATTTAAATATCAAAAATTAAACTCTAAATACTCTTTTATGTGAATGTTTATTGGACTAAAAGTTAAGTTATTAAATAAAATATAAGATAGAAGTTGTATATTAAATTCAAACATTAAAATTTAATTTTTTTTCAATATTAATTAACCAAGATAGTGATTTCATATAATTGACAAAAAAAAAATTATTTTTTAAAATTATAATTTACCATAATAAAATATGTTTTTGATGCATACAACAATAAAAACGTGTCATTATATTAATTTTTATAATAATTAACACCATTTTTTTATGCTAATTTCTGTTGTTGGGAGAGATGGTAATTGACAATTTTCATTTTCTCTCTGCATGCAATCAAATAAATAATGCAAAAAAAAAATACAAAATACAAACAAACTACAATAAAACACTAAATTTATGTTAAAAACACTATTGATGTGGGGTTCATTATCAACAATAATGAGATAACAACTATTTTTTTTTAACAACTTAGAGGTAATAATAACAATATTTTTCTCTATAATTAATTAATTTTGAGCTAATAATAATTAAATTTATGGAATTCATAAAGCTAAATTATGAGATCAATTTTTGAATAACAACAAATTTATTTATATACTAGTCAAAGTACTATATTGATCAACACGCCAAAAACCTAGTTAACATCTTACCAAAAGTCTTTCCTTCTTTCTTCCCAAATTATACTCCACGCTTTATCTATATATATATATATATAGAAAAAGAGAGGAGAGAGAAAACATACTCATGCAATTTGAACCCTAAACTTTTTAATTATAAAACTTTAACAATATGTCAATAAACTAGTTAACTTAAGAATTTAAGTTATTTAATGAAGGACAATATATAAATAATATATAAAATTCTCATGTAAAATTTTATTTTATTTTATTTTTTATGTTGATTAACCATGATAATAGTCTCATATCGTTGACCAAAAAAATAATAATTCTTGAAATTTATAATTCACATATAAAAAATTTTGCTTTTTGATTCACACAAAAATTTTAAACAAAAAGTATCATCACATTAATTTGTATGATAATTAACACAATTATTTAAGATTTTGTTTTTAGAGTGCAGAAGAATACTTTTAAACTTGGCTAAGTGTTAGAATATTTTTATAGCTATTATGTTATTAAAAAAAAATATTATAATTGGCTTATTGACCGGTGCCACAGCCATCTACTTGCGTTAAGCAGGGACGGCCAGGGGAACTCAGTTCTTTGACCGATTGGTTGAAATTCTACAGACTCCTTTTAGCGCATGAAATCTATATCTACGTGTATTTATATTTTTATGAAAAAAACACTTGAACTTTTATTTATCGAATAATTTCTTGTAAATTCACAACTTAAAGAAAATAAAAGGTAAGAAAAAAAATTTAAAATTTTCCCTTCGTTTTCATAGATGAGAAAAATAAAAGAAAAATCAAAATTTAAATACTTTTTTATTTTTTTCTAGTATTTTCTTAAAAAAAATTATTACTAAAATTAGATCTTTATTTTTTTAAATAGAAACTTATGAATTACTCTTTTAACTTAATTTATCAATTTATTTAAGTTTTTTATCTTATTTATATTTTAAATTTAATATAAATCTTTATTATGTACAACTTTCTAATTTTAAAATTGTTATATTTCTTCTTCTTTATCAAAATTTCAGAAAACATTAAAAGTATTTACTATACTAACTTTTATAAAATTGCTTTTAACTATAGTTTAATGATTGCGACATTTTTTTTTTATTATAGTCGTACATCATAATTGGTCCAATACTAATTGACATGGTATGTGTACGTACTTGAAGTGCAGACAATGCAACTTTACTTTTATGCTGTGCTTGGATTATGAGAAAAAGACAAGAAAAAAAATCAATGAAAAGAAAAATAATAAAGAGAGAGAGAGAGAGAGGGGGAGAGAGAGAATAATCCTTTATTTGGAAACAACCATGGAAAAAAAATAGTATGAAAATTGTAAGAAAAAAATAACATGGGGCTCAATTACATATTTTCCGACGGTGAGAAAAGTTGGAAAAGGTGATCAGATTATTAATTTTGATGATAAAAAAACCAAAGTACCCCTAACTCAAAGAAGAAGAATGAGTTTTCGGCGAGATCGTTAAAAAATTGAGATTCTACTGAGGATCGATTTGAAATGTTAAAAGGTATTATAAAATCAGATTGAATATTATAAAATTTTATCAAAAATAGAAAAAAAAAGTAAAAATTAATTAATATTAAAAAATATAACTCATAATCAAATATTTTATATATATCTACTTAATAAAACACACACACATAATAACATTTCTACTTCAAAGAGATTTTAGTTATTGATTTCATGTATAATGTGTTATTGGCATGGGTCCACGTAAAAATGTTTATGTAATGATTTAGAATGTTAAGGCATCGACCACCAAAATCTCCCAAATTGAAAATCCAGCGTGGGATCCACCTAAATATTTATAAAATGTTATTTTTTTATTTTAATGTTAAAAATAAAAAAATGAATTGTATATTATTGGAACAAAATGGACATATTTTTTGTGTTTGTAAATATCAATTTTCTTTTTCCTTACTTTTTCATTACATTCAAATAACAAATTATACTTTCTATTTATTTTTTTTTCTTATTTATTTTTATTTTATTGAAATAATTAATTAAAAAATTATTATTTTTCTTCATTTTCATTCTCACAATTTTCTTTCGTACCTTTCCTCAAAATGCAAACAAAGTAATAGAGTTTGAATGCTTGAACCTTATATATTTATTTGGCAAATTAAGTTGAATCCTTTGACACAGAAAAATGGTAAATCCCCTGATACACCATGGGAAAGGATATAAAATGAATTTCGTACAGGTAAGACTACTACTTTGATCACAATGGTTTTGAAATCATGGTATTAGATTGTCTGGTATCACCGAGCTGCCCGGTAAATTTCTATGTACATTAATTATTAAATAATAGTCTAGAGAATTTGGCACTCCTTACCGAATGATAAATATGTTGTTAGTGAATAGAGGAATGATAGACCACACATAATAGTAAGTATAATTAATATTTTATTTTTAGTTAAATTAAAAATTATTTTTTATATTATAATAATTTTTTAAAAAAATTTAAAAATATTTTTATATTATAAATTTTTTTAATTTAAAAATATTTTTATATTATAAATTTTTTTAATTTAAAATTTTTTATATTTTATTTTAAAATTAATTTTTATATTAATATTATTAATTAAAAATATTTTTTATTTTTTTATTAATTTTATTTTATTATTTTGTGTTAAATATAATGTAAAATATAAAATATTAATTAATATAAATATAATATTTAATTAAAAATTATATAATAAATTTAATAATAAATAAAAAAATATTTTTAATTAATAATATTAATATAAAAATTAATTTTAAAATAAAATATAAAAAATTTTTAAATTATAAATTTTATTAAAAATAATTTTAAAAATTAATAAAAAATATTATAATATAAAAAATAATTTTAAATTTAATATTTATTTTGAGGGTCAGTGAGTTAGTTTGGTCGGAGTAATAAATACATTCAAGTAATTATTATACCCAGCAAACAGCATATCTTTGGGTGGGGTATCGTTGGTACCTAATGCATTGTTCATTGTCAGGATGCTCTGACAATACACAGTTCTGATTTTAACAGTTGCGTCATTAAAAGCAGTGTACAAGCTTTTATTGGACTCATATCATCAAATTATTAGTGCGTAAGTCTACATCTCCACAAAAACAAAACAATTTGGTTGTTTATTAAAATCGTTTATGATTGCTGTCAGGCGATCATGCTTTGAAAAATTTAATGCTTCTTGCGCTGGCTGGCGAGTTTTCTCAGTTTTTTTTATAGTAGTTATCTAATTTATATTATTAATAGAGTTAACGTGATTTGTTAAAATATTTTTTTAATTTTATTTTTTTAAAAATATACGTTTAATTAATTAAATAATATATAAAAAATAAATTTTAAAATAAAAAATACACAATTAAATATAATAAATTTATTAAATTTATAAAATATATAAATATATATAATAAATATTTTATTATAATATATAACAAAAGATATACTCTTAAATTATAAAAAAAATATATTGAGTGATATTAAATTATTTTAATTTAAATTAAATTAATATTTAATATTAAATATATAATAAATTTAATATTTATATATTATATATAAAAAATATTAATAAATAAAAATAAAATAATTTAATATCACTAAGTATATTTTTTTATATTATATTTTATAAAAAAAAAATATTTTTTTTTTTTTTTTATATAAATTTTTTTTTATTAAAAATAAAATAATTTAAATTTTAAAAAATAATTAATAATATAATATAATATATAATTTTATATATTTTTATTAAAAGTAATTAAATATATCATATAAATATTTTTTTAATTTTTATAATTTAAAATTTTTTATAAAAAAATTATAAAATAATATAAATTTTATATTTTTTTAAAATAAAATTATAAAAAATGTTATTTTTAAAATTTTTTATAAATTTTATAATAAATTAAAATTAAATTATAAATTAATTTTTAATTTTATCAATTTATCTTCATTGGATTTTTTTTTTAAACTTTAGTTATATTACGATGCAACTGAAATCAGTTTGTAAAGGTTTTTTGGTTCGTAAATATTCTGTAAAGTAAGAACGAACCGTGAGAAGTAGGGATTGTTGTGCAGATAGTGACATGGCAGTCAATGCAGGGTGCTCTAACATATGATTCATGCTGGTGAGGCTGTTGATTGATTTGATGGTTTGGACAAAGGTACGAAAAAGAACGGACCACACCTTTTCCAATTTTGACGTGGCCTGTCTCCGCTGCGTGATGGTTTTTGACTCTTGTCTGGTTATCTTATGATCTCTTGCATCTTTCCAACAGTTTTTCCCTTTCAACATTAATTCAGCTATTTTTTTTATTAAATTTAAAATTTTTATATTATAATAATTTTTTATTTTTAAATTATTTTTAATTTTTTAATATTATTTTTATATTATTATTATTAATAAAATATTTTTTTATTTTTTTATTAAATTTATAATATTAAATTTAGTTAAATATTATATAAAATATAATATTAATTAATATAATCATAATATTTTATTAAAAATACATAATAAATTTTAAAAAAATATATTGAAAACATTTTTAATTGATAGTTGAGAGAAAGAAGTTGTTGAGAAAGATTTAATTTTTTTTATTTCAAAAGAAGTTGTGAAGGCGACCCTTCGACAGCTTACCCCCTGGACAGTAAGAATGACGAAATCTGGGCATTTTGTACACAGTTAACCAATAACTATGTATGTCATTTGAGTTCATGTTGGAGTGGTATGCAAATTATTAATTTTCAGTCACCGAATCAGAGTGTAGTTGTTTTTTATTTTTTCAGAGTTAAGACTTAAAGCCGAGCTTATTTTTGTCTCTTTCGTACATGCACAGCAACATCAGCTTCGGGTTGGGCAGCACTGTCGACTGCTCAGGATTCCGTAGGCTATCTTTGTAAAAGCCCAAGATAAGTACCTGGAAGAACAGATGATGTTGCAGGGCCGCCACAGTTGTGGGCCGCTTGTATGAGTCCCTAGAATAAAACGACTCCTTTTGAAAAGAAAAAACTATTAAGAAAGCCAGAAAAAGAGAGGATTTTTGTTGTTTGAAATTAAAATAGGTTAAAGAGGAATTTAAATATTTTTTTTTATTTCTTCTCTTATTATATTGTAATGAAAGTCTATTTTTGTTGAGTAAAATAAAAATAAGTTAATAGGATAATAAATAATTTTATATTATAGAAAATAAAGAAAAAAATTTGAAATTATTTTTTTTTTGTTTTAAGAAAATATAAAAGAAAAAAAATGACATGTGCTTAAATTTTAAATATATTTTTTAAAATTTTTGAAAAAATAAAAATAAAAATTTGAAAGTTTTTGGGCTAGCTGTTCAGAAACTATAAGAGAAGAGTTTTTTTTTTTTGATCTCCATTGCATTGGGAGAGAGCTAGTTGTGTGGGTTGTAAGTAGAAGATGTAAAAATTAACCCAATCTGAATAACTCATTTGACTTGTCCGAAAATCAGCTCTATCCATCTTATAACAATGGAAAAGGTCAATGACTCAGTGATTAAACACAGACTCAAAATCTGAAAGAATTGAAGCTTAATATTTAATATTTGATAAATATAGAATTCCAAATCTAATATACTCATAAGTTAATGAACGCCATGTATTTGAAACTTGAAATAATTATACTTGTGTTCATTCAGACTCTCCTGTTCACGACCTCCAGGCGTGGTGATGATGTCGAAATATCTTATAATTTTAGTGAGTTTCAAACGGATATTTGCTGAAATGTATTAATATGAGTTATATTAGATAGGAATATAGACTCCAATTATTGATCTTTGTAATTATTATTATCAATGAGAAAAATTCTCAATTTTAGGAAGGAGAGATAACGGAATTATTCTCTAGAATTTTTTTTTTCTTTCTGAATTTTCCACGTAATTAGCTTGACATTGTTACTGGTTTTATATGTTCTTTGTTGATGCCGCTATTTGATAACTCTCTGTTGCTAACCTTTTTGTGCTTTCTCCAGGCAATCCCTCTCGAGATGTCCAATTTCTCGCAAGCCTGCACTGTGACTTGACATTTTTGTCTCTAAATTGAAATAGAATAATTTAATTATAATAAATTAAGGTTAAGTGATAAAAATAAAAAGAAATAATAAATTTAATGAAAAAAAATGTAAATTACCCTGTAGCTAAGGGGGATAAATGTGGCTGTAGTGCTTGAGTACAAATAGTGTGGCTCCATTGTATAACAAAACCATTGAATATTTCCCTAAAATCGCTGTCTTTCTCTGTAATTTTATGCAACTCTTTAAAATTGTTGTCTATGATTAGGGATCAAAGTGTCCCCAATGCCCAACTCTTACAAAATCAACACTCTTGAAGACCTTTTCCTATCGATAGAAATTTTATCGGTCAATGAGGAGTCAAATAGAATTTTTGAATAATAATATAAATAAATTCTTCAGAGCTTATAGAGGTAGGAGTCATGTGCATTGAAATGTTTTTTTTTTTTTTATCAAATTTCCATCAAGGAAAAAGCAAGATAGAGAGTGATGTGGGTTTTCGGATAAGTTTTTATGTTTTAACTTCCATCTATTTGTGTCGATTGGAGAGTGCACAGAACAGAGTTGCAGCATTTGCCATTAATCAACTGTTTCCAATTCACTTGATAAGAACTAAACCTTATGCATCTCTTGTCTCGCGGTAGAAAGAAGGTGACTATTCCAATCAAAGCCAGATCATTGGAATAATCGAAGTGTACTTCTTTTCGAGACCCTTCATATTTATTTTAATTATATGCTTCCATGCATGAGAAGAGCAGAAAATAGAAGTAATCGATCTTTCTACTTCAGCTAATGTTTCTGGGTGTATAAGCAACTTTCCAGAAGCGTCAAGAAACTTGCAAATTCACGACCCAATTTCAGGATGTATGTGCTTTGCCTCAGTTTAATTGGGTGCAAGTTTCTAAGTTTTCAGGTCAACTTTCTGGCCTATGGTTTATCATTAAGATTAGGCCTTAAGCAAGACCTTATGGTTCGAGGGATTGAGAATTTGAGATTCGGCCCAAGACTGGTTAATACTGCTTCCAAAGCAAAATCCCACCAAATATATTTGACTATTAGTTTTGTTGTGCCTGAATTTAATTAGGAAGTGACTTTAAAAAGGGTGCGAATTGCGAGTTACTGGACTCGTTGCTAGTCTGTTAATGGGCATCTTCAGTGCTTCTGCGGGTCTTGTGGCTGAAAGACATATTTAGAGACTCAACAATAAAGCTTTGTGAACGTGATTCAACTATTAAAACAATATCGCTGTAATGACAAATGAACAAGGGATCAGAAGCCCCAAACAAATTTCTTCACATAACCCTGCTTTTTAAAAGCAATGATATATTAGAGTAAACCGAATTGTCCCATAGTTTGATTTTCAATTTTACCATTCCAACCAAAGTCTAGTTCAGTTTTGAAAACCTTGTAATCAAGATGTTAGGTGGGTAGAATATGATTCTCGCTTGTGAACACTCTGCTTGAATTCCCCCACATTTTGGAACACAATTGACCAAAGGCAAAGATGATGGGCCAAATGGATATCTTTATTGGAATGTTGCCATGCTCACGAAACAAAGAATAGTTGATTGCGGTGAGTGTAAATTGGCCACAGGCACAAGCCAACCCAACAACGTCTGCAAAGGAACCAAAACGAACCCCAGAAGGATGATAGAACCAAGGAAAAATGCCTTTCTTTTCCCAATTAGCCTTTTCCTTCCGAATCTTATAAACAAGCTCAAAGAGACATATAAGCACCGCAAAGATAGACATTCCCATACAAACAGGCAGAAAAACAGACTTGCGCTGCGAGGAAAGCTGGTCGAAAACCATAGACAATAGCTCCACAATGAAATTGGCAATAACAAAAATCCACTCCAAGACCTACCAACAAAACAGAAGTTGAATTTTAATCACAAATAAAACTATTTGGCATGAAAAAACAGAACTTTGTCTTGAAGTACACGGTCTTTCCTTTCACTTCCAACCTTTTGTTTTAAGCCATCTCTCCTACAGCATGGTTTACTATTTTCATTTCCAGCATTGCTTTGTTGGACATCCAGAGGGCTCAAGCTGGTAGTCTCCATGCTGATGCTTCGTTGTGGGCTTCGTTGTTCGGCACCTGTGCAGCTGTCATATTGAGTCTCAGATGAAGTTCCAGAGGGAGTAACAACCACCTGGATTTTTGGGATGCCAACAAAGATTCAGAAGTGGATATGGCTAAAACATATTATGAATAATATAATTAACTTCTGTAACGTACATCCGGACCAAATGCTATATATAATCTCTAAATTTTCAGAATACTAACCTTAATTAAGGCGAACTCATCTCTGATCCCAAAAACAGTTTGACCAAGTTGGTTAGAAAAGGGCTGAGTTAGATTATGTTTGACCTTTTTCAAGCTTGCAATAGCATTTAAACCTCTCACATGAACAACTGATGGGAATCCGATTGGAATAATTGAGTGGATCGATATGGGTGGCTCCGTTAACAAATAACAAATGGACCATTCAAAATAGTGGACTCAGAATAACCCAACAAATTTTGAACCAATTGATATCCCACCTGTTTGATTGCACAATTAACCAGCCTTTTAATAATTACGCAAAAACCATATTAAAAGAAATCATCGTACCAGCAAGAGACCAGAAGAGCAATCCTTTTGCAATCTAAATAATAAAATAATGAAGTTTTTGTCATCAGTCTAACATGGAAGATAATCCATCTCATGGCATCACTCTTTGTCCTAATTTGAAACAGATCAAGAAAAGACTAAAAAGGTTAGTTTAGTACTAAATTGATCCCTCAAAGTTTGTCATTTCTAATTGAACATCTACACTTTCTTGGACATTTTAAATAAAAAACCCCAATAAATCATATATTCGTTGCATCCATTATGATTTTTTTTTTTTTTCCTTTTTTGCAGGGAGCTAAAATTTTTGACTTGTAAAATAATTAAAAGACTTGAAGTTGACATGGAGACTAGTATCATAAACTGATTGTCAAGAAACATTGAAACCTCATCGGATCGGATGGAAAGGTTGGCCTCAGAGGCAGGGCTGCTGGATCTACGTGAGCCAGAGGTGGCCGCCGTGGTAGCCTGGATTTTAACGGCGTTGACTCCAGCAAACAGCTTCCTCCATTTCTCTCGAGCCCTCTCTGATGACACTGATGATGCCTTCCCTTCTCCCTCTCCCATTTGCTGTTTTACTTTTCAGTTCCGCTCTCAAAAAACACTGTGTATAAATTGAGAAAAAGACCGAAGAAAGAAGCGGGAGTCTAGAAGAAAAGGAAGCTTCTGCGTCATCTTCCTACTTGATGGAAAATATTTGTCTCGTATCTTTTCCTCTCTCTCCTCTTTTAACTTGTAAACAAACTATTTAAACTAAAAATTTAAATATCCAAAATTAAACTCTAAATACTCTTTTATGCGCATGTTTATTGGATTAAAAGTCACAATTAACTCTAACCATAACAAGATTTGAATATAAGTTCTTTCACTTATAAAAACTTTAACATTATATCTATATATTATATAATTTAAATATAAAATATTTTGGTTATAAATATGTTAACAAATTATTTAACTTAAAAATATAAATTATAAAATAACATATAAGATATAAATTATTTATTAAATTCAACCATTAACTTCCATTTTTCTTTCAACATGATTAACCATAATGGTGGTTTCACATAGTTAACAAGAAGGATAATTTTTCTTTAAAATTATAATTCATAGATAATAAATTTGTTTTAATTCACACAAAAATGAAAAGGTATCATCACATTAATTTGTATGATAATTAACACAACTTTTTCAAGGTAATTTTTTCTGGTTGAGATGATAATTGGAAATTATAATAAGCCTTGTTATGCCATCAAACAAATAATAGAAAACAACAAAATACAAATAAACTACAATAAAATACATTAAATTTAGGTGAAAAAATTTCAATATATAATTGAATTTTATTTTAAACAATCACATTTTTTTGTCAAAACGTGGGAACGAGCTTTTGAGAGACAATAGGCATACTTAGCTACTGGTCAAACTACAGGTCTTTACACAAAAATTGGAAAAGTCCAAAGCCGCATCTAAACCTCTTATCAAAAGTCTTTCTTTCTTCTTCCCAAATCAAAAACTTTACGGTATACAAATATATATATATATAAGAGGGTAGAAAAAAAATCCATATAATTTAAACACAAAATTTTTTAATTATAAAACTTTAATACTATGTCAATAAATTATTTAATTTAAAATTTTAAATTATTTGATAAAAGACAATATATAAATTATATATAAAATTTTAATGTCAAAATTTATTTTATTTTATTTTTTATGTTGATTAACTATGATAGTGGTCTCATATCATTCACCAAAAAAATAATGATTCTTAAAATTATAATTCACAAATACAAATTTTGCTTTTTTATTTACACAAAAATTTAGAAAAAAAGTATCATCACATTAATTTATATGATATTTGACACAATTATTTAAGATTTTGTTTTTAGAGTGCAGGGTAGAAGAATATTTTTAAACTTGCCTCCGAAGTAAAATATTTCTATTGCTATTATGTTATTAAAAAAATAATTTAATTGGTTTATTCACCAGTGCCACGGCTATCTTCGTGCTTTACGCGGCAATGGCCAAGGGGACCCAGTTTTTTGGACCGATTGGTCGAGATTGCAAAGAATCTATTAACGCGTAAATTTTGTTTGCGTCATAAATATATAAATTAAAAAAATAAAAATAAAAAATATTTAAAATTAATTTTTTTTCTTCACTTGTGTTCACTTCAAAAAAGAAAAATTTTTACTAAAATTTCGACTTAAATTTCCTAAATAAAGTCTTTTGGATTAATTCATGGACTTACTTAAATTTCTTTTATCTTATTCTAAGCATTGGAACTCCATCAACGTTGACCGCAGAGGCAGGGCTGCTGAATCTATGTGAGACAGAGATGGCCACGATTTTAATCGTGTTGACTCCAGCAAGCAGCTTCGTCCATTTCTCTCGAGCCCTCTCTGATGATGCCGATGAAGCCTTCTACTCTTCCTTTCCCATTTGCTGTTTTACTTTCAGCTCTGCGCTCAAATAATATAGAGAAAGACAAAAGAAAGGAGAGAGAGTCTAGAAAAGACGAGGAAGCTTCACCGTCCACTTGTTATATGATGGTAAACCTTTGTCTCCTTTCTCTCCCTCCCTCTTCTCTTTTTCCCCATCCACAAACTATTTAATCTAAAAAATTTAAATATCAAAAATTAAACTCTAAATACTCTTTTATGCCAATGTTTATTGGATTAACAGTTAAGTTATTAAATAAAATGTAAGATATAAGTTACATATCAAATTCAAATATTAAATTTTTAAAAAATAATTATTTTTTAAAATTATAATTCATAAATAATAAAATATATTTTTATTCACACAACAATAAAAATGTGTCACCACATTAATTTTTGTGATAATTGACGCCATTTTTTTATGCTAATATCTGTTGTTGGGAGAGATGGTAATTGACAATTTTCTTTTTCTCTCTGCATGCAATCAAATAAATATTGTAAAAAAAAAAAAAATACAAACAAACTACAATAAAACACACTAAATTTATGTTTAAAAAAAAAAAACTCTCAATATGGGGTTCATTATCAACAATAATGAGATTACAACTAATTTTTTTTAAACAACCCAGAGGTAATAATAATAATATTTTTCTGCATAATTAATTAATTTTGAGATAATAATAATTTCATTTGTAAAACTAACATGTGTGATGAGTTTTTGGATAACAAATTTATGGTCATAGAGTGGATTGTACTATCACGATCAACACGCTAAAAACCGCGTCTAGACATCTTACCGAAAGTCTTGCTTTCTTCCTTTCCAAATTAAACTCCATGTATATTTATATATGTATATGGAAAAGGGAGGAGAGAGAAAATATATTCATGCAATTTGAACCCAAAAATTTTCAATTATAAAACTTTAACAATATGCCAATAAACCATTCAATTTAAAAATTTAAATTATTTAGTGAAGGATAATATATAAATTATATATAAAATTTTAATGTCAAATTTTATTTTATTTTATTTTTTTATGTTGATTAACCATGATAGTGGTCTCATATCGTTAACAAAAAAGATAATGATTCTTGAAATTTATAATTTACATCTAACAAATTTTTTTTTTTAATTCACACAATTTTTTTTTAAAGTATCATCACGTTAATTTGTATAACAATTAACACAATTATTTAAGATTTTGTTTTTAGAGTGCAGGGTAGAAGAATATTTTTAAACTTGCCGACGAGTTAGAATATTTTTATACCTATTGTGTTATTAAAAAATAATCTAATTGGTTTATTGACCAGTGCCACAGCCATCTACTTTCGTTAAGCGGGGACGGCCAGGGGAACTCAGTTTTTTGACCGATTGGTCGAAATTCTAGAGACTCCTGTTAACGCGCGAAACCTATATCTACGTGTATTTATATCTTTATGAAGAAAAAACTCGGACTTTTATTTATGCAATAATTTCTTGTAAAAATATTCAAAATTTTCCTTTTGTTTTCAGAGAAAAGAAAAATAAAAAGAAAAAAATTTAAAATTTAAATGTCTTTTTATTTTTTTTCTCTCGTGCTTTCTTAAAAAAAAAATAGTACTAAAATCACAACTTTATTTTTTTTTAAGTAAAAACCTATAAATTACTCTTTTAGCTTAATTTTTTTGATTTATTTAAGTTTTTTTTATCTTATTATTATTTTAAATATAACATCAGTGTTCACTAGGTATAACCTTTTAATTCAAGATTTTTATATGTCTTCTTCTTTACCAAAGTTTCTACAGGAGATTTTAATGCGATGTGAATTATTGGTTTCATATATAATGTGTTATTAGTATGGGTCCACGTAAAAATGTTTATGTAATGTTTTAGAATGTTAAGGCGTCGACCTCTCCCAAATTGAAAATCCAGCGTGGGATTCTCCTAAATATTTATAAAATGTTATTTTCTTATTTTAATGTTAAAAATAAAAAATAAATTGTATGTTATTGGAACAAATTATAGGTAATTTTTGTTTTGTAAATATCAATTTTTTTTCCTTACTTTCTCTCTACATTCAAATAAAAAAAATTATACTTTTTTTTATTTTTCTCAATTATTTTTAATTTATTGAAATAATTAATTAAAAAATTATTATTTTTCTTCATTTTCATTCTCACAATTTTCTTTCGTACCTTTCCTAAAAATGCAAACAAAGTAATAGAGTTTGAATGCTTGAACCTTATATATTTATTTGGCAAATTAAGTTGAATCCTTTGACACAGAAAAATGGTAAATCCCCTGATACACCATGGGAAAGGATATAAAATGAACTTCGTACAGGTAAGGCTACTACTTTGATCACAATGGTTTTGAAATCGTGGGAGATATAAGATATCCAAATAGAATTCGACGTCATTTCCAATGAATAAGAATAAAAAAATAAAAAAAAAAAAGTCGGCATTAGATTGTGTGATGTCACCAAGCTGCCTGGTAAATTTCTATGTACATCATATATTATTATTTTTTTAATTCAATATTAGTACTTTTATTTATATGAAACTTTGTTGTACGAATACAAAAAATAATTTTTGATTGGTTTACAATACTTGTCTATTCACTGATAAATATTTTATTAGTAAATAAAAAAATTAATAAATAATATAATAATTAAAAAATTAATAATTTATTTTTAATTAAAAATTATTTTTATATCATAAAATTTTTTAATTTAAATTTTTTATATTTTATTTTAAAATAATTTTATATATTAATATTATTAATTAAAAATATATATATTTTTTAAAATTTATTATGTCTTTTTTATAAAAAAATATAAAATATAAAATATTAATTAATATAATTATAATATTTAACTAAAAATTATATAATAAATTTAATAAAAAATAAAATATATTTTAAATTAATAATATTAATATAAATAAATATTTTTAGTTAAAAGTGTTTACTATATTAACTTTTATAAGATTGCTTTTAATTATAGTTACATGATTGCGACACTTTTTATTATAGTTACATGATTGCTTTACTTTTATGCTGTGTTTGGATAATGAGAAAAAGACAAGAAAAAAATCAATGAAAAGAAAAATAATAAAAAATAGAGAGAGAATAACCCTTTATTTGGAAACAACCTGGAAAAAAAAAATAATATGAAAATTGTAAGAAAAAAAATGAGATGGGAATATTTTCCGACGGTGAGAAAGGTTGGAAAAGATGAGCTGGTTATTAATTTTGATGATAAAAAAACCAAAGTACCCCTAACTCAAAAGGAAGAATGAGTTTTCGGTAAGATGGATAAAAAATTGAGATTCTACTGAGGATCGATTTGAAATGTGAAAAGGTATTATAAAATCAGATTGAATATTATAAGATTTTAACAAAAATAGAGAAAAAAAAATTAAAGATTAATTAATATTAAAAAATATAACTCATAATCAAATATTTTATATATATCTACTTAATAAAAATAAAAAAAAATAACTGTTCTAGTCTCATTTAAAAAAAAAAAAATCTCTACTTCAAAGGATATAATATACAAAATATTAATAATTTAAATCCGCGAATTGAAACTCCACAAAGTTTCTACAGGAGATTTTAATGCGATGTGAATTATTGATTTCGTATACAATGTGTTATTGGCATGGGTCCACGTAAAAATGTTTATGTAATGTTTTAGAATGTTAAGGCGTCGACCACCAAAAACTCCCAAATTGAAAATCCAGCGTCGGATCTACCTAAATATTTATAAAATGTTATTATGTTATTTTAATGTTAAAAATAATAAATAAATTATATATTATTGGAACAAAATAGACATAATTTTTGTTTTGTAAATATCAATTTTCTTTTTCCTTACTTTCTCTCTACATTCAAATAAAAAATAATACTTTTTATTTATTTTTTTCTCACTTATTTTTATTTTATTGAAATAATTAATTAAAAAATTATTATTTTTCTTCATTTTCATTTCTCACAATTTTCTTTCTTATCTTTCCTCAAATGCAAACAAAGTATTAGAGTTCACTATATATTTATTTGGCAAATTAAGTTGAATCCTCTGACACAGAAAAATGGTAAATCCCCTGATATAACATGGGAGAGGATATCAAAAGAATTTCGTACAGGTAAGGCTACTACTTTGATCACAATGGCTTTGAAATCATGGGGGATATAAGATATCCAAATAGAATTCGACATCATTTCCAATGAATAAGAAAAAAAAAATAAATTGGCATTAGATTGTGTGATATCACCAAGCTGACTGGTAAATTTCTATGTACATCAAATATTATTATTTTTTACGTAATATTAGTTCTTTTATTTATAAGAAACTTTGTTGTTGTAATGCAAAAAGTAGTTTCTCGATTTGTCTACAGTACCTGTCCATTAATTATTAAAAAATAGTCTAAAAAATTTGGCACTCTTTAGGGAATGATAGATTCTCTGTTAATGAATAAAAGGAATGATAAATAACATAACAGTTGGGTAGAATGAATGTTTTATTTTTAATTAAACTAAAAATTATTTTTTTATATTAATACTATTAATTAAAATTATCATCTATTTTTTCGTTAAATTCATTACGTAACCTTTAGTTTCGATGTAACGTGAAATTATTATACCAAGGAAAGAGCATATCTTTTGGTGGGGTATCGTTGGGATCTAATGCATTGTTGAATTGTCGAAGGATGCTCCAACAATAAACAGTTCTGGATTTTAACTACTACATAGAGAGTGACTGTGGGTTTTCGGATAAGTTTTTATGCTTAACTTCCATCGATTTGTTTCAATTGGAGGATGCACAGAAGAAAGTTGCAGCATTTGCCATTAATCAACTGTTTCCAATTCACATGATAATAACTAAACCTTATGCATCTCTTGTCCCGCGGTGGAAGGAAGGTGACTATTACATCAAAGCCAGATCATTGGAATAATAATCAAAGTGTATTTCTTTGCGAAACCCTTCATATTTATTTTAATTATATGCTTCCATGCATGAGAAGAGCTAAAAATAGAATTATTCGAACTTTCTACTTCAGCTAATGTTTGTGGGTGTGTAAATAACTTTCCAGAAGCGTCAAGAAGTTTGCAAATTGAAGAGCCAATGCTTGTGTCGATCCAATTTCAGGATGTATGTGCTTTGTTTCAGTTCAATTGGTTGCAACTTTTTAAGTTTTCAGGTCAATTTTCTGGCATATGGTATATCGTTAAGATTAGGCCTTAAGCGAGTCCTTATGGTTGAAGGGATTGAGAATTTGAGATTCGGCCCAATGCGGGTTAATAATGCTTCCAAAGCAATTCCGCCAGATGTATTTGACTATTAGTTTTATTGTGACTGAATTTAGTTAGAAAGTGAATTTAAAAAGTGTGCGAATTGCGAGTTACTGGAACTGTTGCCAGTCTGTTAGCGGTTCTCGTGGCTGAAAGACAAATTGAGAGATTCAACAATAAAGCTTCGTGAACGTGATTCAACTATTAAAACAATGCAAATGAACCAGGGATCGGAAGCCGCCTACATGCTAACAAATTTCTTCACATAACCTTGTTTTTTAGAACCAACATTATATTAGAGTAAACTGAATTATATTACAATCTGATTTTTAATTTTACCATTATGACCAACCAGTCTAGTTCGGTTTTTGAAACCTTGGACTAAAGATATTTAGGTCCGTAGGAGATGATTCTCGCTTGTGAACTTTCTGCTTGAATTCCTCCACATTCTGGAACACAATTGACCAAAGGCCAAGAAGCTGGGTCAAATGGACACCTTTATTGGAATGTTGCCATGCTTAAGGAACAAAGAATAGTTACTTGCGGTGACTATACATTACACAAACCAACTCAAAGAACCCCAGAAGGATGATAGAACCAAGGAAAAATGCATTTCCCTTTCCAAATAGCCTTTTCCTTCCCATCTTATGAACAAGCTCAGAGAGACAAATAAGCACTGCTAAGATAGGAATTTCGATACAAACTGGCAGAAAAACAGACTTAAGCTGCGAAGCAAGCTTATTAGATACCTTAGGAAAGCCTAGCCAGAACCACAAGTGCCAGGTGCCAGTTTCTCTGCATGTGCCTCATCCGTGATAACTTCTTGGGATTTGCGTGAACTAGCAGGAATGCTCCCTCCAATATAAGCAAACCTTTTTGGAACTGGTTAGAAATAGAAATGGGCGCCACTATTCCATCCCCGATCCAGCCAAGGAAAGCTGGTCAAAAACCATGGACAATATCTCCACAATGAAGTTGGCAATAGCAAAAATCCACTCCAAGACCTACCAACAAAATAGAAGAGTTGAATTTTAATCACAAATAAAACTATTTGGCATGAAAATACAGCCGCAGCTGCTGATCAGGTCACAACAATCTCAACGTTAAGCAACTAGGAGATTTAGCTGGAATTACAACCTTGTGGCCTAAAGATGAGTCACAAGCTAGACTAAAGATGTTAGGTCCGTAGAAGATGATTCCCGCTTGTGAACATTCTGCTTGAATTCTCCCCACATTTTGGAGCACAATTGACCAAAGGCAAAGATGATGGCCCAAACGGATACCTTTATTGGATTGTTGCCATCCTTAAGGAACAAAGAATAGTTAATTACGGTGAGTATACATTGGCTACAGGCACAAACCAACCCAACAACGTCTGCAAAGGAACCAAAAAGATTCCCAGAAGGATGATAGAACCAAGGAAAAATGCATTTCCTTTTCCAAGTAGCCTTTTCCTTCCGAATCTTGTAAACAAGCTCAGAGAGACAAATAAGCACTGCTGAGATAGACATTCCCAGACAAACTGGTAGAAAAACACTCTTGTGCTGCGAGGAAAGCTGGTCGAAAACTATGGACAATAGCTCCACACTGAAGTTGGCAATAGCAAAAATCCACTCCAAGACCTACCAACAAAATAGAAGAGTTGAATTTTAATCACAAATAAAACTATTTGGCATGAAAAAAATGTTTCCTTTCAATTCCAACCTTTTGTGTTGAGCCATCTCTCCTACAGCATAGTTCATGATTTTCATTTCCAGCATTGCTTTGTTGGACATCCAGAGAGCTGAAATTATTAGTCTCTCTGTTTCCCTTGTCATCATCATCTTGTTCGGCATCTGAGCAGCTGTAATATTGACTCTCATGTGAAGTTTCAGTGGAAGTAACAACCAGCTGGAATGCAAAGATGCCCTCCTCGGTGCTACTACGAGCCTAAATTCCAGTGAACGATACCCAACAAAAATTTAGAAGTGGATAGGGCTACAACATCTTGTGAATAATATAACTAACTTCTGTAACGTATATCTGGACCAAATGCAATGGATAACCTGTAAATTTTTAGAATACTAACCTTAATTATGGGAAGTCATCTCCGATCCCAAAATCAGTTTGACCAAGTTGGTTAGAGAAGGGCTGAGTTAGATTATGTTTGACCTGTTTTACAAAATCTTGCTTACACTAGCATTTAAACCTCTCACATGAACCGACTGATGGGAATTGGATTGGAATAATTGAGTGGATCCGTTAACAAATAACAAATGGACCATTCAAAATAGTGGACTCAGAACAACCCAAAAAATTTTGAGCCAATTGATACCCACCTGTTTGATTGCACAATTAACCAGCCTTTTGATAATTACGCAAAAACCATATTAGAAGAAATCATCGTACCAGCAAGAGACCAGAAGGATAATCTTTTGCAATCTAAATAATAAAATAATGAAGTTTTTGTCATCAGCCTAACATAGAAGAGAATCCATCTCATGGCATCACTCTTTGTCTTAATTTGAAACAGATCAAGAAAAGACCAAAACGTTTAGATTAGTCTTAAGTTGATCCCTCAAGTTTATGTCTTTTCTAATTTTTGGACTTTTTTTGGACTTTTTAAACAAAAAAAACCCAATAAATCATATTCGTTGCATCTATTATGATTTTTTTTTTTTTTTTTTTGCCTTTTTTGCAGGGCATCCAAAATAATTATAGAAGACTTGAAGTTGACTTGGAGATTAGTATCATAACCTGATTGTCATGAAGCATTGGAACCTCATCGGATCGGATGGAGGGGCTGGCCGCAGGGGCAGGGTTGTTGAATCTACGTGAGCCAGAGGTGGCCGCCGTGGTGGCCTTGATTTTAATGGCGTTGACCAACTTCCTCCATTGCTCTCGCGCCCTCTCTGATGAAACTGATGATGTCTTCTTCTCCCCCTCTCCCATTTGCTGTTTTACTTTTCAGTTCTGCGCTCAAATTAAACTCCAGTCGTTTATTTCTAAAGAAAAGGACAGAACAAAGAAGAGAGAGTCTAGACAAGATGGAAGTTTCTGTGTCATTTTCCTGGTAAATATTTGTCTCATTTCTTTTCCTCTCTCTTCTCTTTCAACCCGTAAACAAGCTATTTAAGTTAAAAATTTAAATATCCAAAATTAAACTCTAAATACTCTTTTTTGTGCATGTTTATTGAATTAAAAGTCACAATTAACTCTAAACATAATGAGATTTGAATATATGTTCTTTCACTTATAAAAACTTTAGCATTATATCTATACATCGTGTAATTTAAATTTAAGATATTTCTGTTATAAATATATTAACAAATTATTTAACTTAAAAATGTAAATTACTAAATAAAATATAAAATATAATTCATTTATTAAATTCAAGCATTAACCTTCATTTTTCTTTTTCAACATGATTAACCATGACAATAGTTTCATATAATTGACAAAAAAGATAATTATTTTTTAAAATTATAATTCATTGATAATGAAATTTGTTTTTAATTCACACAAAAATAATAAAAAAAATCATCACATTAATTTGTATGATAATTAACACAATTATTTAATATTTTGTTTATAAAGGGCAGGGCAGAAGAATATTTTTAAACTTGTCTGCGAGGTACAATATTTTTATAGCTATTATGTTATTAAAAAAATAATCTACTTGTTCTACGCGGGGACGACCAAGGGAACTCCGTTTCTTGACCGATTGGTTGAGAGAGACATCTATTAACACGTAAAATCTAAATATATTTAAGCAAAGAAAAAACTCAATCTTTTGTTTACGCCGTAAATTTTTATAAATTCACAAATTAAAAAAAAAAAAAAAACTACGCGAGGCAGAGGTGGCTGCCGTGGTGGCCTCAATTGTAGTGATGTTCACTCCGGCAAGCAACTTCCTCCATTTCTCTGGAGCCCTCTCTGACGACACTGATGATGCCGCCTTCTTCTTCACCTCTTCCATTTACTGTTTTTACTTTTCACTTCCCTGCTCAAATTGAACTCCATATACATATATACGTACAACCTCGGGGCTCGTGGGCGGAATTATCTCGTAAAAAGACCAACTTATCGTATAATTATTGTATTAAAAGATATAGCTCTAAAACAAGAAATATGAAGATTATGACATGAACTTCATCTTGGATCGAAAAAGTTCGTTTCTTTGTTTTATTTGGTCATATAAAGGGCGATGCTTTTGGGTCCTTTTCTAATATTATAATAAAAATTGTTCCATTTCTTTTTCTCTCCCTCCTCTTTGTAGCCATCATGTGGCTGAAGGCCGCTGGTGTGAACTTGTGAACTTTGAGAATATTGTGATTTAAATATAAGATTTTTTTTTTTGTTTATAAAAATTTTAATATTATATTAATAAATAAATTATGTAATTTAATCATAACATTTTTTTAATTATAAAATTTTAACATTATATTTATGAATTATTTAATTTAAAATTTTAAATTATTAGATAAGTCATAACATATAAATAATATATAAAATTATAATGCAAAATTATTTTTTTTTCTAATGTTGATTAACCACAACAGTGACTTTATGTAATTGACAAAAAAAGATGGTGATTCTAAAAAAGTATAATTCACATATTACAAATTTTTCCTTTAACTTCACACAAAAATAAAAAAATATCATTACATTAATTTGTATGATAATTAACATAATTTCTTGCTTTTTTCTTTTCAGATAATTTCAAAAACCAACATCTCCACGTCAATCTAGCATATTTAAGAATGCGGTTTGTTTAAGATTTTGATTTTAGAGTGCAGGGTAGAAGAATATTTTCAAACTAGGCAATTGTTACTGTAATTGGTTTATTGACCAATGCCATGGTCATCTACTTGCATTGCGCATTGCGCGGGCCCAGGAGAACCCAGCTTTTTGACCGATTGTCCGAAACTCTAGAGACACCTGTTAACGCGCGAAGTCTATATCTACGTGTCCAAATATCTTTCTTAACGCGTAAAATCTATATCGATGCGTATTTATATCATCGTTAAGAGTATTTATACGATAATTTCATGTAAATTTACAACTTAAAGAAAATAAAACGTGACAAAAAATAATTCAAAATTTTCCTTTTGTTTTTGTAAAAAAGAAAATTAAAAAAATATTCAAAATTTAAATATCTTTTTTTTATACTTTCTTTTTTTAAAAAAATTATTACCAAAATCTTAACTTTATTTTTTTAAGTAAAAAATTATGAATTACTCTTTTAGTTTAATTTATTAATCTATTTAAGTTTTTTTTAACTTTTTTTTATTTTAAATATAAAATTAGTATTCATTATTTAGAAGTATTTTTATTTCATAATTGTTATATTTTTTTATTATAGTACCAAGATTAAAGTATATCTTAATATCTAACATAATGTATATTAATACTCCAATTAAGTAGTCCAATACTAATTGACATGCTATGTGTGCATACTTGAAGCGTCGACCATGCAACTTTACTTTTATGCCGTGTTTGGATCATGAGAAAAAGACAGGAAAAGGAATAAAAGTGAGAGAGAGAATAATCTGTTATTTGGAAACAACCGGCCAAAAAGGTAATATGAACAATGTAAGAAAAAATAACATGGGGCTCAATTAAATATTTTCCGACGGCGGGAAAAGTTGGAAAAGGTGAATTGGTTATTAATTTTAATGATAAAAGACCAAAGTACCCCCCAACTCTAAGAAGAAGAATGAGTTTTCGGTGTGATGTTAAAAAATTGAGATTCTACTGAATATGGATTTAAAATGTTAAAAGATATTATAAAATCAGATAGTATATTATAAAATTTTATCAAAAATAGAGAAAAAAATAAAAATTAGGTAATATTAAAAAATATAACTCATAATTAAATTTTCATACATTTCAACCTAATAAAAATAAGAAAAATCATAATTATTCTCATATCATGTAAAAAAAAAAAAAAATCTTTCACTTCAAATTACGTAAAATACAGAATGTTGATAATTCAAATCAGGTAAATTGAAAAGCTACAAAGTTCTTACTTCAAAGAGATTTTAACGCAATTTGAATTGTTAATTTCATATGCCATTGTACAGGGATAAGTTCCTACCATGGCTCCGCGTAAAAATGTTTATGTAATGTTTTAGAATGATAAGGCGTCGCCCACCAAAATCTCCCAAATTGAAAATGAGATCCACCAAAATATTTATAAAATGCTACTTTTTTATAAAACTATTAATTTCATATTCTTGTCCCATGTGCCCACAAACTCGCAATCATATCACAGTCTACAAATTATTTTATTTGGTTGTTTATTAAAATATTTTATGATTGCTCTAAGGCCATCATGCTTTTCAAAATTTAATGGTTCTGCCACCTTTTCTCCATCGTTTTCTAAGGTAGTTGCTTATTTTATATTATCGATAGAATTAACGTGACTCATTTAAAGAAAGTTTTTAATTTGATTCTTTGTCCGAATATACTTCTTAAACTTTTGAATCTTTCTTAATAACTTTCTTCTCTCATCATTTATTGAACCTTTTTTTATATTATTAATAATTTTTTATATTATAATAATTTTTAATTATTTTTCTCAAAATTATTCTCAAAAAACATTTTACTTTAAAAATTATTTTTTAAAAATTATTTTTTGTTGTTAATACTATTAATAAAAATATTTTTAATTTTTATTAAAATTAGAGTTAAGTGTTAATAAAAAACAAAATATATTAATTAGTGTAATCATAATATCTAATTAAAAGTTTTGTAATAAATTTTAAAAAATAAAAATATTTTTAAATAACAGTTAACAGTTAACAGTTAAGAAGAGGAAATTGTTGAGTAAGATTTATTTATTTATTTATTTATTTTTCTTAAAGAAGTCCAAGTTGTGAAGGCGAATCTTCAACGGCTTACCTTTTTTAACAGTAGAAATGACAAAATCTGGGCATTTTGTACGCAGTTAAACCAATAACTATGCATGTTATTTGAGTTCATGTTGGAGTGGCATGCAAATTGTTATTTTTCAGTCACCGAATCAAAGTGTAATTCTTTTCTTCAAAAGAGTTAAGACTTCAAGCTAAGCTTATTTTTATCTCTTTCATACATGAACAAGCAACGTCAGCTTCGGGTTGGCCAGCCCCTTCGACTGCTCGGGATTCCGTAGGCTATCTTTGTAAAAGCCCAAGAGACAGTACCTGGAAGAACAGATGATGTTGCAGGGCCGCCGCAGTTGGGGACCGCTTGCATGGGTCCCTACAACAAAACAACCGCGTTTCAAATAAATAAATATATATATATATAGAGTAAAATAAAAATAAATTAAAAGGGTAATAAATAAATTTTTATTTAAGAAAATAAAAAAAAATGTCAAAGTATATTTTCTGTTTCAAGAGAATAGAAAAAAAAATATGTGTTTAAGTTTTAAATATATTTTAAATTTTTTATTTTAAGAAAAAAAAAAGTTAAAAGTATTTGGGCTAGCTGTTCAGAAACGGCTCCGTTGCATTGGAAGAGAGCTGGCAGTGTGGGTTGTAAGTAGAAGTGGTAAAAATTAACCCAATTGGATATAACTAATTTGACTTGTCCGAAAGTCAGCTCTATCCAACTTATAACAATGGGAAAGGTCAATGACTCAAAATCTGAAAGAATTGCAGCCTAATATGTAATATCTAATAACTCTAGAATTTTAAATCTATACTTGTCTTCATTCTAACTTTCCTGTTTGCAACCCCCAATTATGGTAATGATTACCCAATTTATCTGTTTCATTGTCTAGATTAATAAGATCAAATGGTTTTTTTTTGGGGGATTACTTTCACATCCCATTAGATTAAATAACCAGATTGATCTTAGATTACCAATTTATGAGTCCAACCGCCAACTCAGTCCCATTTTTAAAATTATGCGGGGAATTCAAGCTGGTTGAATTTATCATCCAAGCTTTTAAGATGCCATGGTCATTCAACTTGCACTCACCTCTCGTGGCATATCTTGAGTATATTTGTATCCAACACCAAAGGTGAGCGGCTAGAAGAGTTGTAATTATTATTGAGCTTATAACAGTGGTCAAACACAAGAACATGGAATTAATAATAAAAATGAACTGTTGTTGTGGAGGTGCATCGGAACTTGTCAGGTCGTGAATTGAATTGGGTGAGAAAGACGGAGGCTTAATTGGATGAATGACAAAGCGTCTCAAATACTGCAATTAGCCCAGCCGAACCATGAAGGAAAAGGAAGCGGGATGATGGACGTCCTTCATTTTGGCAAGGGAAAGAAAAAGATCCAATGGTTGCTGAATGGTTGAGTCCGACTAGCAACAGTGATGCAAGCAATCGAGGAACTAATGTTGAAGATATGGGAGGTGAAACAAATGCGATGGAGCTTGTGGCTGGCATTTAAACAGAGAGAGGAACAAAAAAAAGAACATGACTGGTAGATTTTTTTTAACTTGTGAAATAGTTAGTGATTAGATCACAGTTTTAAGAGAAATTATGAGATGTAGAGAGATTTGATCCTAACCTCTCCCCGGCCTCATAGACTTAGTGATCACTTAAAGCTAGCCAAATGGTTGCAGTTGCAATGAAGCAACTGGAATTCCTAATGCAACATGGAAACCTCTTTCTGTCTTGTTTTATTTTGTTTAATTGTCCCTCTAATCAAACATCAATTCGGAATTCCTAAATCCAAATGCAACTCGGATTCCGAATGCAGCTCGAATTTCTAACGCAACTCGGATTCCTAATCCGGATTTCAGTCTTACCAAATGTATACAATATAAATACACACTCAACACTTTCATCATCGACAATCTTTTCCCTCAACCTAAAACCCGCATTCACGCAAAATCAAACGTTCCATCCAATCCATCCCGCAGGAAACCGAAAGCCTTAGAGCAAATATTTTTGGTAAATCGATGGGGTTTGAATTCTCAAACCCCTAAGCCCCAAAAGAAAGAAAAACCAGGAATTGAGAAAGATGAAGAAACGGAGGCATTCAACTGAATGCAACTGTTCCATGAAAACAAATTTTTTAGCTGACAAATTGGGTTATGTCAACCGTTTTGTTGCTGAGGTCAAAGATAGGTTCGTCGATCTGCCTGGAAAATACGAAAGCTATGTGCGGGTTATGTATGGCATCCATACCCAATACATCATGGAAAACGGCGTACCTGAAGATGTGCTGCCCAGGATCAAGGAAATCTTCCAAGGTCATGATGATTTGATTTGCAAGTTTAAAGCTTTCCTGCCCAGTAGTAGTCGAGCAGTGGTTATAACCGATGAGGATGATCCAGATGATTCGAATAAGGAATTCAATAACTTTGCACCAGTTTTTCAAGCAATCCCATCGGCCCCAGTTGAAGCGACGGTGAAAAAAGATGATGAGGAAGAAGAGGTGGAGCCCGTGTATTCAGTAGAAAGCATTGAGAAACAAGGGATTCACTTCTGCCAAAAAGTTCAGCAGACGCTAGCTTGTGCAGAGGATTACTTTGCGCTCCTGAAGCTGTTCCATTGCTATAGCAATGAAAAGATCATAAAGGAAGAATTAGAAGAGCGGGTGCTTAGTTTGATAGGAAAGCATCCTGATCTCATAGGCGAGTTCGAGCGTTTTCTGAACCATTGCGAGAATTTTTGTAAGATCGAACAAGGGAAGGTAGAAAGCAGGTTTAAAAGGCAGAAACTTGATGAACGAAAGAAAGGAAGGGATTGGGAAAAGGAGGATGATGATGATTCAGTTGAGTACATATCTCCTGTCTATCAGCTTCTTCCGAAAGAACATCAATTGCTTCCCACGACAATTAGAAGAACCAAGCATAAATCAGGGATTCTCGATGATTGTTTCCTGGCCAACCCTCCAAAAACTGAGAGCCACAAATATGAGCTCAAGTACAATCGTCCAAGCCTTCAGGATCTTTGGGAGGAGGATAAATACGAGCTTGAAGTGCTGCTGGGTTGGATTCAATCAGCCAGAACATGCGAAAAAGACTTGATGAACAATATTCCTCTACATAAAATAAAAAGCCCAAGGGGAATTCACTTTCAGAGGTGCGTTGAAAGACTATACGGAGATCGTGGACTTGAAGTAGTCGACATGGTGTTGGCAAATCCTAGAGTTGCAGTGCCCGTTGTAATAGCTCGGTTGAAGCAAAAAGAGGAAGAACTAGAGAAATTTAATAAAAAATTGGACAAGCTGTGAAATGAGATCACTGTCTTGATGTATTTTGATATTACTTTTGGTATTGTACAAAGTGGATTATATTACTTCTGCTTATGTATTATTGCTTGGTTAATGAATTGATTAACTGTTATTATTTATAAAAACAGAGTTCAACTCTGGAGATTGTTCCTTCAAATTGCGTTATATGTGTTGAGGGCTTAGAAACAAGTCTCCATAGTTGTAGTGCACGTTGTAATAACTCGGTTGAAGCAAAAAGAGGAAGAACTGAGAAATTTAATAAAAAATTGGACAAGTTGTGAAATGAGATCACTGTCTTGATGTATTTTGATGTTGCTTTTGGTATTGTACGAAGGGATCATATTACCTCTGCTTATGTATTATTACTTGGTTAATGAATTGATTAACTGTTATTATTTATAAAAACAGAGTTCAACTCTGGAGATTGGTCTTTCAAATTGCGTTATATGCTGGAGATTGGTCTTTCAAATTGCGTTATATGCTGGAGATTGGTCTTTCAAATTGCGTTATATGTGTTGAGGGCTTAGAAACAAGTCTCCTGGGTCCAAAAAAAAACAGAGAGAAACTAAACATTTATATTTTCAATAATGATTTAAAAAGCTGCTGTCAACAGAGCCTAAATCAGTCTCCGAGCAACAGGTTGCGATGCTGGCTTGGGGCACATGGAAAGCAAGGAATTTGCTAGTCAAGGAGAAGGAGCTCATGGACCTTTACACGGACTAAATGAGCACAAGCGAAACCGTTACCACCTCCAGAGCTGAGGCCACATACAATGGCTGGCAAGCCCCTGTCGATGAGGAGATTAAAGTCAACACGGACGCCGCCTTGGGGTGATTTGCCGGGACAAGATGGGGATGTCATCGGTAGCTTTTTCAAAGAGACTTGCCGGTTGCTTTGCACCAACAATTCGAGAAATGCTGGCCATCCGACGGGCGATGGAGAAGTCTTTGGGGCTGGAGGTGGGTTGGGAGACCGATTGCTTGATTGCTGTCCAGGCCATCCACTCGAATCATGTGTCGAATTTGCAAATAGGATAGCTTTTGCTTAAGATATAAAATGCCTAAATTCTCTATTTCTCGTGTTAAAAAGGCAAAACAATGTCTCCCATGCTTTAGCTAGAATTGCCTTGGCACATGATGGTGAGCCCACTTGGGATCGCCATAGCCTTGGCTCTATTTATTCTCTTATCAATCCCGACGTACGGCACTTAGTCTGATAAATAAAGTTTCTCTAAGAGTAAAAAAAAAAAACATTATTAGAGTCCAATACATAACGTATACTGGGGTTACTATCAATAACTTAAATCATTTAAACCTTTGTATGAATGATTTTTTAACATAATTTCAAAATTTTGATTTTAGCTTGGTAGGCCTTTTTGTGTGAGGTACATTTTTAAGTTTAATAAATAATCTATTTTTTATTTAACCAAACATTTTAAGTTTTTAATAATTTAAATTTTTATATAAATAATTTTTTAATATAATATTAAAATTTCATAATTGAGAGTTATTGTATTCAAATAAGGACAATTTCAAATTAATTGATTTTACATAAAAAAAAATATGTTAAAATTTAATATAAAATTTATTTTTATATTTCACTTATTATCTTAAATTTTTATATAAATTGTTACTTAATAAAATTAAATAAATACATAATAATGCCCTAAACGGCTTTTCTTTATTTTTATTTTTTATTTTTGTTTTTGTTTTTGGGTCCTCAAGATTAATTTACGTTTTTGTTGACGAGAGAAGCAATCCGAGGGAATGAACAAAATTGCTTGAACTAGATAGAATAATTTCCTCCGCTTATGCTACTGAAATTGCACATCAAACATTGAGTAATATAAGACTAGAAGTCCAGGGGGGTTCGAGTATTAGGAGAAATTGTTGAAAGAACTTCAATTTTGCTTCAATAAAAAAAAAAAATTTGCTTGTGAACTTTTGTATATTTTCTTTTTGAACTTAACCCAACATTTTGATCCAATTTAAAATGGTATATTGATATCTTTGAAGCTCTGAAAATTGGGGACTTCATTACCAACATAAAGATTGGGAATTCTGATTTTGTCACACCTTGACATCTTTAGTCACTTTGGGTGGAATTTTCAGGGTTGAAATTAATACGATTTTGGACCAATCTTGGTCAAGGCCTGTGCCTGAAGAAAGTCAACTGTCCTACGAATGACGACACAGACAACCTCATAAACAGGGAAGAAATTTTCTCGTGGGATCCACACCAACTCAGTTGTTTGCCCGCAATTGCCGTTTGTTTGTTTGTCTGAAAGCAGATGGGTCGCGCCAACTTTGGTATAGTGCTCGTTGGGTTTTACCTATTGCTGCTAGTTTTTGTTATCATTGATTATTGTTGTTGTTGTTAATTATGATAAAAAGTAGTGTTTATTTAAATTGATATTATTAAAATAGTAAAAATAACTATTTTGGGTTTTTTTTTCTCTGTTTTATTATAGTGATTTTTTTTTTTTTTTTTTTTTTTTTTGGTTTTTAACAAACTCATGTTTTGTTTTATAAAATTATTTGTAAAGACTAGCAGTAAAAGAAAAAAGTCACTAACAAAATGCAAAGGAAACAAAACAGCCAGAGTAATAAGAAAAGTAATCCATCATGATTCTCCAACGTCCGGGCTCTCTGATGATAAAATTTAGGGTATTTTATTAAGAATATTTCAGCAATCAAATAACTATTAAGCTCCCACTCCCGGTGATTAATACTTTGTCCATTTGCTATTTTTAGGATAACCTATCAATTTATGGCAAAAGAAGAAAAAAAAACTAATGATAATCACATTTACAGACAAAGTTACTAAGCAAACAAAAATTGTAATACTTTAATCTTTTTCTTTTTATTTCTTCACATTTAAACTGTTTCTTTTCTCTTTTTTTTTTCCCCTCATCTACGGAAATAAATAATTTTCATAGATACATATGATATAAGGATTTGACAATATTAAAAAAAAAAAAAAAAAAAAAAAGGAAAACTCACTTAAGAAGCAGGAACCCTTTTTTTTTTCATATTTTATTTCATTATAATTAATATATAATATTAAAATAAATGATTTAAAAGTATTTGATAAAGTTGAATTATTATAAAAATTTAGCAAACAGACTGAAATTGTTTACACTTTAAACTTTTTCTTCTTAGTTCACCGCATTGAATTTTTTAGCTCTTACTTTCTCTGTCCTCCTATGGATGTAATATCCTTAATGAAATAAATAGAAGCAAATAATTTTATAATATCTCCCTTTTTAAGTTGAGTTTTTGTGTGTGTATAATTGGGGTAAACCTTACATTTTCATATGCTAATCTTCTATGCATCTTTTAATCGCAAATCTTAGAACGAAACTAAAACAATGCAAGAAAATAGATTTTTACCTTCTCTATGGGATACTCTAGTGAATGAAATTAGACATATAGAGGTCCTAGATTTAAATACATAATACTTAAAGATTTATGAAAAAAATAAAAAAATATATATCTTAATTGTATAATTTCCAATACATCACAATGAATTTTTTGATGGACTAAAATGTGAAATATTTTTATATATTGTTGTAATGTTTTAAAGTTGGAATAAATATAAAAAGATTAATGATATTACATTTATAGAAAAAAGAATAAAGTAAATGAGAAAAAATTGCAATACAAAGAATTAAGAAGAAGTATAAAAATTTTAGTTTGTTTGTTAAGTTTTTGTAATTGCGCAATCTTATGAAATTTTATTGAATCATCAAATTCATTATCAGATATAAATTATAACGAATTAAAATAGAAAAATTTCTGCTTCTTAAGTAGACTTCTCCCTAAGATTAGTGAATGAACCTTGCTAAGGTTGCCATGGTCAAAATATCATTACAAACTCCTTGTGAGTAATTTGTAATGATATTTTGGAAAATATCATTTTTACCTTGTCATGCTAGTTAGATGCATCCCGCCATGTTTCATTTTAGTTAGCTATGCTCATACCAATAGCCAAGAAACGAAAAGTGAACGAGGGAACGATTGAACAAATTTATGGAATAATTCTATATATATCTATATATATGAGGAGGGGTAATTTTTTTAAAATTGTAAAAAATATACACAAATGCTCGACTACTATCTGGTGGAATCCTTGCACTGACTTTTACTTACTTCCAGCAGAGTTTCGATGGTGCCTTAGTTGACTAACAGAATAGGCACCTGAAAGGGCGTTATTAGGTTTGGTCATTCGAGGAGAATTTGAGGAAACAAAGAAATGGGATATGCTAGTAACTTTCCTTTTCCATGGATATAGTGCTAAAATTGACATGAAACAAGAGACCCTCCATTTATGTATGACATGACTTTTCCAATAATGCCGTGAGCATAAGCAATCAAGGAGACAAATATTTCCTAAATCGGAAATTGTTTTTGGTGGGGGAGGCCTCTAATTGGCTCCATATAAAGGGAGCAATTGGGGGGCCTCCAATTGCTTCCCTCCGAAATTCGCCCTTACATTGGATTGATAGATACACGTCCTCCTATTACCTTTTTATTCTAAAAAATTTTTAATTTGATTTATTTAAAATAAGAGTTAAATTAATTAAATTTTAAATTTGAGTAAAAAAAATTATATAAGATTCAATTGAAATAAGAAAATCAAATAAAATTATATGATTTGAAATTTTATATATGTTATACACAAAAAAAAAATGTGAATAAAAATAATAAATATTTTTGTTAAATTTATAAGAAAGAGAATTATAATTTTTAATTTCAAATTAAGTTATTGATACAATAATTGACTTGGAGGTTAGACTAGTAGGTTAATTCAAGTTTTAAAAATATAAATTGTTTTTTTTTTAAAAAAAATATATATATTTATAAGTATTTTTAATAAAATAATATAATTATTTATAATTTTTTATAAAAAAAAATTAAAGAGTAATTTTTTTTTTGTAATAAGTTACCCAGCTTATCAGTTTGACTGTCCAGATTAATAGGATCAAATGGTTTTATTAGATCGCTTTCTCATCCCATTAGATTAAAGAACCAGGTTGATCTTAGTTTTGGATTACCAATTTATGAGTCCAACCGCCAACTCAGTCCCATTTTTAAAATTGTGCGGAGAATTCAAGCTGGTTGAATTGATCATCTGAGCTTTTAAGATGTCATGATCATTCAACTTGCATTCACCTCTCGTGGCTTGTCTTGGGCATATTTGCAACCGACACCAATGGTGTGCGGCTAGAAGAGTTGTAATTATTGTTGAGCTTATAATAATGATCAAAACACAAGAAAATGGAATTACTAACAAAAATGAAACTGTTGTTGTGGAGGTGCATGGAGACTTGCCAGGTCGTGGATTGAATTGGGTGAGAAAGATAAAGGCTTAATTCGATGAATGACAATGCATCTCAAATACTACAATTAGACCAGCTGAACCATGAAGGAAGAGGAAGCGGGATGGTGGACGTCCTTCATTTTGGCAAAGGAAACAAAGAGATCCAATGGTTGCTGAATGGTTGAGTCCGACTAGCAACAGTGATGCAAGCAATCGAGGAACTAATGTTGAAGATATGGGAGGTGAAACAAATGCGATGATGTTTGTGGCTGACATTTAAACAGAGAGAGGAACAAAAAAAGAACATGGCTGGTAGATTTTTTTTTTTTTTTTTTTTAACTAGTGATTGGATCACAGTTTTAAGAGAAATTTAGACTTAGTGATCACTTAAAGCTAGCCAAATGGTTGCAGTTAGTAAATTGGTGTGGGATGTATATTTCAATCTTGTAAAGCTTGACGTGAGATTTTATGTCTCCATCATGGATTATTTGGAAATCTGAAGTGGGGATTTCGCCGGGACAAGATGAGAAGAAAGAGATTTGAGAATTATTGAAAGGGTATTGTCCCTCGTATAAATTACAAGCAATGAAGCTGCTGGAATTCCTAATGCAACATGGAAACTCTTTCTGAGTTTTTTTTTTTCTCTGTGTTGTTTAATTGTCCCTCTAATCAAACATCAATTTGGAATCGCTAAATTCTAATGCAACTCGGATTCCGAATGCAACTCGAATTTCTAATACAACTCGTATTCCTAATCCGGATTTCAGTCTTCCCAAATCTGTATACAATATAAATACACAGTCAACACTTCATCATCGACAATTTTTTCCCTCAAACTAAAACCTGCAAAATCAGACGTTCCATCCAATCCATCCTGCAGGGGAACCCAAAGCCTTAGAGCAAATACTTGGTAAATCCATAGGGTTTGAATTCTCAAACCCTTAAGCCCCAGAAGAAAGAAAACCCAGTGATTGAGAGATCGAGAAATCTTCCAAGGTCATGATGATTTGATTTGCAAGTTTAAAGCTTTCCTTCCCAGCAGTAGTCGAGCAGTGGTTATAAACGATGAGGATGATCCAGATGAAGCGATGGTGAAAGAAGATGATGAGGAAGAAGAGGTGGAGCCCGTGTATTCAGTGGAAAGTATTGAGAAACAAGGAATCCACTTCTGCCAAAAAGTTAAGCAGACGCTAGCTTGGGCAGAGGATTACTTTGCATTCCTGAAGCTTTTCCATTTTTATAGCAATGAAAAGATCATAAAGGAAGAATTAGAAGAGCGGGTGGTTAGTTTGATGGGAAGGTATCCTGATCTCATAGGCGAGTTCAAGCGTTTTCTGAACCATTGCGAGAATTTTCATAACATTGAACAAGGGAAGGCAGAACGCAGGTTTAAAAGGCAGAAACTTGATGAACGAAAGAAAGGAAGGGATGATTCGGTTAAGTACATATCTCCAAGCTATCAGCTTCTTCCGAAACAACTTCAATTGCCTCCCACGACAATTAGAAGAACCAAGCATAAATCAGGGATTCTCGATGATTGTTTCCTGGCCAACCCTCCAAAAACTGAGAGCCACAAATATGAGCGCAAGTACAATCGTCCAAGCCTTAAGGATCTTTGGGAGGAGGATAAATACGAGATTGAAGTGCTGCTGGGTTGGATTCAATCAGCCAGAACATGCGAAAAAGACTTGATGAACAATATTCCTCTACATAAAATAAAAAGCCCAAGGGGAATTCACTTTCAGAGGTGCGTTGAAAGACTATACGGAGATCGTGGACTTGAAGTAGTCGACATGGTGTTGGCAAATCCTAGAGCTGTAGTGCCCGTAATAGCTCGGTTGAAGCAAAAAGAAGAAGAACTAGAGAAATTTAATAAAAAATTGGACAAGCTGTGAAATGAGATCACTGTCTTGATGTATTTTGATGTTACTTTTGGTATTGTACAAAGTAGATTATATTACCTCTGCTTATGTATTATTGCTTGGTTAATGAATAGATTAACTGTTATTATTTATAAAAACAGAGTTCGACTCTGGAGATTGTTCTTTCAAATTGCGTTATATGTGTTGAGCTTAGAAACAAGTCTCCTGAGTCAAAAAAAACAGAGAAACTAAACATTTATATTTTCAATAATGATTTAAAAAGCTGCTGTCAACAGAGCCTAAATCAGTCTCCGAGCAACAGGTTGCGATGCTGGCTTGGGGCACACAGAAAGCAAGGAATTTGATAGTCAAGGAAAAAGAGCTCATGCAACTTTACACGGACTAATTGAGCATAAACGAAACCGTTACCACCTCCAGAGCCGAGGTCACATATAATGGCTGGCAAGCCCCTGTCGATGAGGAGATTAAAGTCAACACGGACGCCGCAATTGGAGAATCTGCTGGTGGAATTGGGGTGATTTGCCAGGACAAGATGGGGATGCCATGGTAGTTTATTCAAAGAGACTTGCCGGTTGCTTTGCACCAACAATTCCGGAAATGCTGGCCACCCGACGGGCGATGAAGAAGTCTTTAGAGCTGGAGGTGTAGTGGGTCAGTTTGGAGACCGATTGCTTGATCTCTGTCCCGGCCATCCACTCAAGTCATGTGTCGAATTTGCAAATAGGATAGCTTTTGCTTAAGATATCAAATGCCTCTCTTCACAGTTTGCTAAATCCTCTGTTTCTCGTGTTAAAAGACAAAATAATGTCTCCGCTCATGCTTTAGCTAAAATTGCCTTGGCACATGATATGGTGAGCTTGCTTGGGATCGCCATAGCGTTGGCTCTATTTATTCTCTTATCAATCCCGACGTACGGCACTTAGACTGATAAATGAAGTTTCTCTAAGAAAAATAAAAAACATTATTAGAGTCTAATACATAACGTATAACGTATATTGGTGTTACTATCAAGAACTTAAATTATTTAAACCTTTGGATCAATGATTTTTTAGCATAATTTCAAAATTTTGATTTTAGCTTAGCAGACTTTTTTTTGTGTGAGGCACATTTTTAAGTTTAATATAAAATCTACTTTTTATCTAATCAAATATTTTAAATTTTTAATAATTTAAATTTTTACATAAATAATTTCTTAATATAATATTAAAATTATACAATTGTGGACTTATTGTATTCAAATAAGAACAATTTTAATTTAATTAATTTTTACATAAAAAAAATATGTTAAAATTTAATACAAAATTTATTTTTATATTTCACTTGTTATCTTAAATTTTTATATAAATTGTTACTTAATAAAAGTAAATAAATATATAATAATATCCTAAACGGCAAAACAAACAATATTACTTCTTTTCTTTATTTTTATTTTTGTTTTTAGGTCTTTAATATTAATTTACGTTTTTGTTGACGAAAGAAGCATTAAGAGGGGATGAACAAAATTGCTTGAACTAGATAGAATAATTTACTCCGCTTATGCTGCTGAAATTGCACATCAAACATTGACTAATATAAGACTAGAAGGCTAGGAGGGTGTTCGAGTATTAGAAGAAATTGTTGAAAGAACTTCAATTTTGCTCCAATAAAAAAAAAAAAAATTGCTTGAACTTCTGTATATTTTCTTTTTGAACTTACCCAACATTTTGAACCAATCTAAAATTATTTATTGATATCTTGGGGACTTTATAACCAACATAAACATTGGGAATTCTGCTTTTCACACCTTGATATCTTTAGTCACTTTGGTTGGAATTTTCAGGGTTGAAATTAATTTGATTTTGGACCAATCTGGACTAAATGCCTGAAGAAAGTCAACTGTCCTACGAATGACGACACAGACAACCTCATAAACAGGGAAGAAATTTTCTCGTGGGATCCACACCAACTCAGTTGTTTGCCCGCAATTGCCGTTTGTTTGTCTGAAAGCAGATGGCTCGCCCCGACTTTGGTTTAGTGCTCGTTTGGTTTACCTATTTCTCTGTTTTATTATAGTGATTTTTTTTGGTTTTTAACAAACACATGTTTTGTTTTATAAAATTATTTGCAAAGACTAGGCAATAAAAGAAAAAAGTCACTAACAAAATGCAAAGGAAACAAAACAGCCAGAGTCATAAGAAAAGTAATCCCTGATGATTCTCCAACGTGCGGGCTCTGCTGAGAAAATTTCGGGTATTTTACTAAGGATATTTCAGTCAAATAACTATTAAGCTCCCACTCCCGGTGATTAATACTTTGTCCATTTGCTATTTCTAGGAGAACCTATCAATTTATGGCAAAAGAAAAAAAAAAAAAAACTATCGATAATCACTAAAGCCCAACGGCTATACAAAATATTCACCAAGCACTTTCATTATTTCCTGTTGGGAGAAATAGCTATGTCAGCAATCAACACAACTCCATAGCTACAATGCTGATGTTGGGAGTTAAAAAGTAGACAATACTATTCAAAATTTAATCCAAAAACCGTCCAGACTTAACCCCAAGATTAATTGCTATCTGGTGTCTGCCCAAATTGGTTATACATGACGTGCCAGAGGGCCTCAGCTTTGGCCCCTCTAAACTTGCTTTCAATTGTGGATGGCTACTTTCTAATATAAACAATCAACAATTCTTCTTTCACTTTTCCAATGAAGAAAATTTTGCCAAATGGCATTCTCTTTGAAGATTCCATTATAACTATTAAGAACCAATCTGTCAATTTAGTCTATTCCATAAAGCCCCCACAATGTTGTAAAAAAAAAAGGAGAAAAAAAGTTGAATGGCGGACCTTTTTTCGGTCTGCTCCCACTTTCTGCTAATCATCGAAGTTTAAAAGCTTTGTCCCCCCTTGTACCTAACCCAACAATGACCTCGTCTCTGACCTCTGATAAAATAAACATAAAAGAGAAGAAAAAAAGGAAAAAAAAAACACTCGAAAAAGAGAAAAAGAAAGCCAAAGTGCATTATATCGATCAAGAACTTTGCTCACTCTTCCCTTCTCTTTTGCTCTGTGTTGCTGTCTCCATTCCCTTTTCTTTTTTGCCCCTTCTTTCACCTTCAAAAGTCACTGTTATGGTGAAATGACAAGAAAAGCTTTCTGGGGTTTCTTAGAAATAAGAGAGTAAGCGAAAGAGTGCGGGCGAAATGGAAGGAGCGGAGCTGGAACTGGAGAGGAGGAGCAGGTTCCTGAGCAGCTTGATAGAGAAAAAGAAAGCCAGAGAGCAGCAAGAGCATCACCAACCGCTCAACGTGCTCGTTAGAGCTTCTGATATGCCCATCCCTTTGCAGAACCGAGCTTTCGGTTGCGCTCGTGATCAGCTTGACTCCATGCCTGGAAAAAAACTCGACAGCAAACGCCTCGCTCTTGCCCTAAAGAAGGTGAGACAAGACAACCTTCTTTTGCCATAATTATTTGTCTTTCGTCTTTCCTTTTTTTTAATTCTTTTCTGGGTTATGATCTTTGTTGTATGCTTATGGCTTGAGGAAAAGTTATTATGAAAAACTGGATTATATTATTTAGTACGAGGTTGAATGCGGTTGTTGGTAGTGTGTTAAAATGACGCATCTGGTAATGCGTCTATGGCAAAATGTGGTTTAAGCTTTAAGAGTAGATGGTCATTTCTGGACTTGTTTCGTTTCATTTGGCTTCGATGATGCTCCTGTGTCTACGCCTATACTCTGATCAATGGTTTTATTCCTATTTTTTTCTCAACGGTTTCGTTCTCAAGTTTCTGGGTCTACGCCTAGGGTGAAAGATATTCGTGGACTGATTGCAAAGCGGTTCAATTGGGTGGACATGTGGTAATGTTATTAATTTCAAAATGAGTGCTATTACACGGCTAAGTAATATATATATATATATATATTAAATATATATCTAAAATAAGAAAATATGTAACAAATAATATAAAATATACAACAAGTTATAAAAATAATTAATAATATTTAAGTATATATTTTATTATTTTAATTATATATTTAATAATTTTAGATAGAAAAAGTGATTTTTTTTTTTGAAAAAATCAAAATATTATTATTTTTTCTCTTTGTTTACTGGAATCAACGATGAAGATGAAAGAGGTTGATTCCTTGTGCCATGAGGTTTGAGTTGATCAACCGTAAGTCATAGCTTTTTCAAAACACCGTCTACATTAAATCATTTTTTTAATTGTTCGAGAGATTTAATTTAGATCAAATTAATCTGTTCAGGTTGAGTGGTTTGAGCGTTTAATAAAACCCCTAATTCTAGGTGGTCATATTAGATGCACTTGTTCTTTACTTTTGCAGTGAAAATTAATTTCTTTTGTATGGATCTTTTACTAGTGAATCGTTTTTGAAGGTTATGCTCTCGGGTTATAGGCAGAAAGGAGATGCAAAAGACCAGGATGTCAAAATGCACCTTAGCCATCCCTCTGAAATAAAATTAAGTGAATAGCTCTCTGACTTTGTTTTTTACCTTTAAGTTTTGACCTCAAACATTGTCTTCAATCAGACTCTAGATAAATGGTTTCTTTCCTTCAAGCTGACCCTTTTTGGGAAATGACAAACTTCAACTAATTTGGCATTTTGGATTGAATGCTGGGGAACTTGTTTATTTTCATGTTAAGTCAGGGCACTTGCTAAGCTCGCTCCACTTTCTATCATGCTGCAATTGAAAGGAATGCTATTCCCCTTTTTTCATCTCTTCCAGGGCTCTCGATAGAAGGTTAAATAAGGCCATGCCATCTCTTTTGTGTCAGATTATCTGTATTAGTATAGTCCATCAGTAACTAGCCGGATCCTGAGAAAGAGCAGTGAGCAAATTTCTGCCAGTTCTTACTCTTAATCACGAATTGTCTTAATAGATTTGACAAAATGCCATTTAACATCAACATCCAACCAGCTTATAGCTTTTCTTTGATGGCTTGGCTTGACAGGAATTTGACTCTGCATATGGTCCAGCTTGGCACTGCATTGTTGGAACTAGCTTTGGTTCATATGTTACTCATAGCAGTGGGGGATTTTTATACTTTTCCATTGACAAAGTTTACATCTTGCTCTTTAAGACTGCTGTTGAGCCTTTAGACCGCTGATAGTTTGAAAAACATGAATTCCAGTGTTTTTTTGACAGTGATATTCATATCTCATTTCTTTGTTTTGCGACTTGAAGCATTTTTTGACTAGAAATGTTTTTCTCTTGCAAATCAGCAGAACTGCAGCTGAACACAGAAAACCCGATGCCTATAAATATAGGATAATATTTTAGTAAAATCAATCACTTGGTGCCTTATTTTATTTAGAAAGAAATGCCATTAATAGTATATCTATTTGCTAATGTCAAAATGCTTGTCAAATAATCTCATGAAATCTTACACCTACTCTTTTTTTTTTTTTTTTGGGACAAAAAAATGCCAGTAATAGGATATTTATTAGTTAAGTTATATCCCCTTAAAAGCTCAAGTTAAATGGAAAACAATTTTCTAACAAAAACAATCACTTGTACCTTAGCTTTCCCGTCCACCCCCCCCCTTTTAGAAAGAAATGTCAATACTTAAGCTAGCTAAGTGGGCAACAATATTCTAACAAAATTAATCACTTGATACCTCACGTTACGTGAAAATTCGAGTTAAAAATCAAGGTATTAAGTGAGAAAGTCATTGAGAAATAGGCTAAATTTTAATATTATATCAAATAATTTTTTAAAATCTCATATATGTTTAAATGCTCAAGTTAATAATTAAAAAAAATCTATAAATATTATAAGTAAGAAAGCGTTCATATTTAATTGATGTGAGACTTTGGACTCTTTATCAATGCTAAGGATGTACACATCGTTTATGCTCAAATTTCAGCTCCTCTCCTCCCATTTCGGTGAACACATATAAGGGAAAAGTGGGTGAGTGGGTCGATTTTGACTACCGATCGTAACAACGATGGAGATTTCAAATTATTATTATTTTCTCTTAAAAAATAAAATAAAATAAAATAACAAAAGAAAGAGCTTGAGTTCCAATCCAAAAGGTGTGAAATGTAAATCTAAATTTTGACTATAGTCCTGAAACCGACTTACAACTTGCAAAAAATGAGGCTTCTATTTGTCCATCCATGTAATCCATCAGTTGCAAATACCTGCACATCTCTCTGTCCGGTCTCTCTCTTTGCCCTCTCAAGACTCCCTTTCTGGACATCCATGATCCAAATTTAGAAAATTCATATTCTGTTGCAACTCAAGGTCCCGTTTATTTTAGCTTCTGAACATGGAGGTTATACATTTTGTAGAGCATAGCGAGCACGAAGACATTGATAAGTCCATGCAGAATCTGACAATTATTCCACCTTTTGTTTCCCATCTCAGTTGTAGGAATGATTGTCAAAACCAAGCTCCAGAACCAGGACCACCCCACGAGGCTATCTTCTTTGTCTTGGCTTACCTTCCTGTGTTTGAGCTTCTAGCCCTGAGTGAAGTCTGCAGGTCACTCAGAGATGCAGTGAACAAAGATGTATTGCCATGGCTGGATGTCTTTGTTGAGAAGCCTTTGAGCTCACGCTTGTCTGATGAGGCTCTGCTGAGAATTGCTTCCAAAGCAAAAGGCAAGCTGAGAACTTTGGCCCTCATTAACTGTGGAAAGATTACAGATGATGGGCTCCGTAGGGTCATAGAGAAAAACCAATTTATCAGTAAGGTATGTTTCGCAAAATTGAACCTTCTGCTCTTTCACATATTTCACCGTATTGGGGCACTTCTTGTTTTTTCATATATTTCACCGGATTGGTTGCCCCTTCTTGTTCATTGATTGTTGTATTTTTGCTGGACTTTTGGTTGATAATTTGCAAGGTTCTGATTGAACAATTCTAAGGCTATGATGGGAATCGATATGATAGGGGTGGTGGGGACGTGGGGTGCTCCCCTAATGAAAGGAATTATAAGATGGATAGAAACTCAAATCAGAAACTTCTTTGGCACAGAAAAAGTGTAAAACTTGAATCTCTTGATAAATTGAATTGAGGAACGCTCTCTTAATTTTTGGAAAATTATATATACTTTCTATGTTATTAAGCATTTCCTATAAGCCAGAGCAGCTTGAATATTTTAGTTCAACGCATGATTTGTTGCTATAGGAAGCAACAACTTAGACTCAGTCCAACTCAACTAAACTCGAATCTCAAATTTAACTGGAGTTGGCAACAAAAAGAAGTGATCTTTAACCCATGATTTTCTGTCCATCGATTCAGCTCCATATACCAGCATGCACTGGCTTAAGCCCTCAAGGAATTATAAGAGTTGTGAAGATGCTTACTCGACATCACAACAGCTTGAAGAGCCTGCGGATAGATGGCATCTACAACTTAAAGAAAGAACACCTTGAAACACTCAGTTCTTATCTTCGACCAAACTTAGAAAAGCAAAAGCCACAGCCTATCCACTATCATTGCTGGAGAAATCAGCCGACGTCAAGGAACGAAGGAAGCTGCCACACAGTTGACGTAGAAGTATGCCCCAGGTGCGGCAATGTGAGAATGGTATTTGACTGCACCAAGGAGTCCTGCAAGAAGAGAAATCCCCTGTCCATGGGTTGTAGGGGATGCAACTTCTGCATTCCAAGGTGTGAGGAGTGCGGCAGATGCGTTGATATGGAAGAACTGGAAGAGGCCATCTGTGCAGACATTCTATGTTCAGATTGTTGGCTTCACCTAGCAAAATGCAATCTATGCAACAAACCATATTGCAAGAGACATGCCAATCTGCAGTGCAGTCCGCCAAGCTCTGCTGGGTTCATTTGCGATGTCTGTCAAATTAAAGCAAAGATAAGCTCTAGCTACGATGCTGAATAATTCACTTCGGACACACAAGTCATCTTTGCGAATCATTAAACTTGTATCACGTATTGTGGATTTGTTACACCAGCTCTAGATACACATTGATCAGCAGTACTGTAGTGAAAAAAAATTTCCAAACTGCGATTGGATGAAAAAGTCTGTGTGACATTCGTCCTTTCACCAATAAAAGAACCAGAAAAAGCTTAAGTAAATCCATTCGAAGTCCTAGGTAGGCACTAGCAAGGGGAAAAGAAACACATATACTTTGTTATGTTATGCTAGAGGAGCAAAATAGAAGATATTTTAGCATTAAGAGAGATGTACCTGTCAGGAATACAGTTCAAAAAATACAGCCAAATTTCACCTACAAAGATGGTTACAACAGTAATTACAATTTTTTCTTTTCCTTGGTTTCAACCAAAAATCTGGCAATCAGTCTAGTTAGAACTACTTCATCGCTATGTCCTGAATCAACCCTGCTGACCCTCAACTCCTCACCAGAAGGAACAAAACTGGGCCTGCTCCAAACTCTCCAACAAAATCAGAACAAAATTCTCTTGATGATTCCAGGGCCATCCAAATAATGCACATGATACAATTGCACAAAATACTACAAGAACACTCTGCTTGTTAGCAAAGCACTTAAAATCACAGAGGTCGTGAATGAACTGGTGGCAGAGAAATATAATGAAGCAGAGTCAGAACTCGTCGAATTTGTGGACGGAGCCAGTGAAGTGTCATTTGTCAAGGTGCCATTTCTTCTAGCACTACACTCAAAAAAGAGAGGGCCAAAAAAGGCAAGGCAAAACAGAATGAGGAATGTTTTCACCAAAATATTCATGCAATAATATGCATTGTGAACACATGGTAATTAGAATGGTCAGAATTTAGAAATACATTATGATGTAAGATGATTAGAGCAAGAGAGTCAAAAAATTCAGTCTATACCTTCCAGGAAATATACAAGAACCATGACCTGCACAAGTAAAATAACATTAGCATACTCTACTCTATTGGTAGTAAACAGTGAGAACCACATGTAATAATGGAAAAGTTCTCAGTGTTTGAAACAATATCAGTCTACAAGTCATGTCTCAATAAACTAACAACCAAATTTTTTCTCAAAATAATTGTGAACTCCCTAAATGTCACTAAATTGAAACATATCAAACCAGTTGAGCATGTTAGGAGGTATTCCTCACACATGCAATGACACGTGCTGAAATAAACCATGGCCACAGATATCTGTAGGACCAAGGTGTAGATCTCCAACAGAAGATAACTTTGGCCATCACTTTGATAGCGCATTAATATTCACAGCTTCATTCACATCAATTATGGAACAGTGCCCGATGTAATACTCTTGCTTTCCTTCTCTGAAATTCTTATTTACTGGGGAATTAGTTGCTTACTGGGGTCAGTAGTAGTGATGGTAGCAACCCCTTTGAAATCACAGGTTCCAGGAGCCTTAACCATCTGCTGGAAATAAGCATTGAAAGCATATGTTGAATGTGTAACCACATTATCTGGATCATAACATGGTTGCCCTTGCAACAAAGGAGAGCAGTCAACTTTCCCTGGTCCACAAGCCCAGTCCAGTCCTGCCTGCAGCATCTTTGTGTCAGAACCTTCCCTTGCAACACAGAAGGTCTGGTTTGTGGTGTCATTTGCCAACACAGTACCAGCACCAGTTAGGTGCAAAGTATAAACAGGCACCCCATTGGCATCAAATAGCCCCCAGTTCTTCTCAGAAGTTGGCCCAGGACTCAAATCCTCATTGTAGAGTTCATAAATGTAAGTACTAACTGCAATTGCAGGATGTTTGGGAGTGCCTGTTTTATTCAGCACATGTCTAATCAAGTTACTGTTGTAAGTGTTAGCATTCTCAACTGTTGCATCTGGCTCAGATGAATCTCCTTTAGAAGGCCAACCAGACTCACTTACAACAACAGGGACGTTGGTGAAGTTCAGATAGAACATTGCAAAATATGTTGCATCAACAATAGCATCAAAGACATTAGTATAATGAAGAAGTGTATTGGCATCCACAGCTTCCTTATTTGGAGGAAGCGGGCGGAAGAGGGCATAGTCCAATGGGATCACACCATCTGATTGCATGTAGTCATAATAAGGGTATACATTTAGCATGAAGTAAGACCCAGTTGACTGCAAAAATTTGAGCAAGGGAACCATCACTGGATCCCATGAACGGTTGAAGAAAGCTTGGGGAAGGAGGGAAGGAGTCAAGGATGATGGAAGAAGAGTGTGATGTTGACTTTAATTTGGCCATCAAGATTTGAGGCAACAAGAGCAGAGTGGATGAATTTCAGTGCAGAGACTAAGACTGGGGCAGCATTAGGAAGTGTAGTAAGGATCTCAGATCCAACAGCTATGGCTGTGATGTTAGTGGCAGGGACATGGGCTATTACATTGCGAGCAACCCAGTTGGCTGCAGTCACATTTGATTGGCCAATACCAAGAAGCTGGTCATTAGGAACAGAAATGGTTACATGGATGCCTGTGTTGGCAAGTGCAAGGAGTATGGCTCGGTCTGCATCATAGAGCCTGACATGCTGGATATTCTGAGCCTTAAGAAGAGCCACCACCTGTGTGGGGCTTGGCATATTAGAAAGAGCTGTACCAATGTTCACGCCAATGAAGGCATCTGCAAGAGCAATGCATGTGTATGCATACAGATGATCAAATTCTTCTTCTGCCAATAGATTTGATTCTTAAGAGAAACAAAACAATGTGCATAAGGATGAATGTGGCTTAGGACACAAAATAACAAGCTGAATGAGAACTTTCTACACCATCAATGCAAAGACAATTGGTTCCTCACAAATTGCAGCCACATATGAAACCTTACTTGCTCAAGCCACATCTAACACCAGCAGGGAAGGCTTGAATGATAATCTAACACATAAACTTTTATTATCTGCTTTGAATTTATCTTAAGGGCAGGATAACAAAAGCCAATTACCTTTATCTTAAAGGAGAAAATCTCCATTGATTGTAACTGTGACATAAGACAAAAAATGCTGTAAAGTATTATAGATTCAGACAATATCTATCGTCTTCTTGCTCATATCTCTTTTGGAGGCCAACAATAATTGACATGTGTGCAGCCGGGTGTAGACATCTCTTTTCTTACTTTACAATCAAAGACATACACAAAGCTACAAAAAAATGAGCATAGCTAAGGTAGGCACTGTAATAGGTTTAAAGCAGAAAGTAAAAAAAGAAAAAAAAAAAAAAAAAAAGAATGACATACCGAATAATTTCCAAATTCTTCACCACTTGACACATGCAACAGCATATCAAAATAATAAAGCAGTTTAAATCCACTGATAAAAGTTACAGTTTTTGCCTTTTCCGTTGTCAGAATATAGATGCCACATTTATGCTAGCTTTTATTTGAGAAAATGTTGTTCCCTACAGTATTTTTCATATTCCTCATACAACCCACAAAAGAAGGGGAAATTTAGAAACATGGCAGCTTTTGAGAGCAAGTTTCCAAACATGCTTTCACAATGGATGAAACTTTAGTTGCATAATTCAGTAAACTAATAAAGCTAATGATTAGTCATCTAGCCAGGATAGTATCTAGCAGGTATGAAGCACTTGACAAACTAAATGTATGATTGCCCTACTAAGCTTGGTCAAATGTAAATGTCTGTAATATATTTCTCTACTCCCCTCCCCTTCCCCCCAAAACTCAAAGAGAGAGAAAGAGAGAGAGAGAGAGAGGGCACCATGAAACATCTTCTGAGGGAGGTAACAGGTTCTGCATCAGCATATGCAACTTGTTACCGACTTGACAGGCAACATGACAAAAATATTCTTGGAAGTAGATTTCTAGAATTCCAAATTATTTATTACTAGTACCTACTAAGGGCATTTTCGTCCCACAACATATCGTACCAAAGTTTATTATAAGCAGGTAAAGACTGGCCACATGAGCTGGGACGCAATATGGTTTACAGACCTCATTAAAAAGATGGAAGACATAAGAAAGAGATCAAGAAATTTCCAACAGAGAAAAAGGGCTCTACTCAGTGGATTCTCATTGAAAGCAACAGGTAAATGACCAAAAGGAAAGAAAAATTTTCAATATAAGCTCTCTCTCTCTCTCTCTCTCTCTCTCCTCTGCAATTTTCTACAGAAACACTAGTCGCAAAAAGTAAAACAAGATTGTGACTTCAAAGTTAAAACCACACTGCATCTTTTTCCGGGAAACATGTTAATTATTAACAAAATCTAAGTTTGCAACCAACACCAAAATTGTTAACTGCGTCCCAAATCAATCAATCAAAAGCCAATCTACAGTCAAATAGTATTGCAAACAAAAGCAAGAGAAGAGGCAAGTAGATGCAAATGTTTGAAGAAAGGAAGTACGCGACCAGTTTTACATTATCATATGGACGGTGGACGAATACATACAACTTAAAACTGCACACAGCCAGCGAGAACAAACAATACTCACTAACAAAGAAATCAACCAGAAAAGCACATTAATGCTGAAAAATCAATCAACTTGGCACTCAAACAGAAAGGAATGGTGCAGGGAAATTAAGTACAACATAGGATGTAAACCCAGTAGCTAAAAATCATCATTTCCCCATGAACTGATTAAAAAACAAAAAATCTTAACAACAATGTTGTGCATTACAGAACACTGAGTGTCAACTCAAAACTCCCGAGACCCAAGCAACCCCACAAAAGAAAAAGGATTCATAATGCTTACATAAACCATTAAAGCAACCAAAAACAAAAATGAAGCAAGCAAAACCATAAAGAAGCTTACTTTCATCAGCAGAAACCGCAGACACTGCCAACAAGATGAGCAGAAGCAGCATTTTCATTGAAATCTTGGCTTTTTCAATCTTCCAAAACCATAAAACCCAAAAAGGGAAATCACTGGAGAAAAGCATAGAATCACCAAGAAGAAACCCGAAAAAACAAAAAGGATAAAAAAGAAAAAAAACAAACAGAAGGTAGAGAGAGTATAGAACGAGAGAGGTGAGCTACTTTTGAGTCTTCCTGGGAAGTGAAACAGAAAACAAGTGTAATTAAACTGGTGGAAACAGAGTTGAATGTGTTATAATCTCTTGTTTTTAATTTTTTAAAAATAAAAAATTAAATTAAAATTATTTATTATTATTTTTATACTTTAATGTTATATAAAAAAAATTTATTATTCGTAAAATATAAGAAAATTTTCTTTAAATGTGTAATAATCTAGAACTTAACAAAAGTACAAAACTGCGCAGTTTAACAGGTTATAGCTGTAAAAGATTTTGAATTTGTGTATGTCTCTAGTTCCCATGCAATCAGAAGGGCAGTATCTCTGTGGGTCCAGGCATCCTTCCTGGGTGCTTCTCTGGCCGACGATTATAATGGTGTCAGAGTCTAAACGGCTGAGATCAAATAGAGCTAAACAGATGTTTTTATTGCTGGAAGGAGAAGCTTACGGTCTACGAGGAGGAGGGGAGGTGACTTTGGTGATGACGTGGCACGTGAGTTGTTTCGATCAACGGTGATGCTTGTATACGAGTTCATTTCTTTATTATTTTTTTTTTTTTTTTAACACTCTGTGCGTCTGTTTGTTTACAATCACATCGTCTTTTATTCTGGAATAAGATAGCTGAGGAGTAGGATGACGCTTCTATCTGGAATTGGATTTGCTGGGGTATTCGACATGAAAAGGAAATTGAAAGAAAGACGGGCAAAGAGTCGTACTTACAATTAAGCTTTTAAAAATTAAAATGGGTAAAATTAAAAATAAAATTATAATTTAATTTAATTAATTATAAAAATTATTAATTTTAAAAATTTATAATTAAATTAATAAATTAATAAATTAATTATAATTTTTTAATTTATTTATTTAAAATATTTATAAATAATTAAAAAAATAATTTTTTATATTTTAATTTTTTTTAAAAAAATTATATTATTAAAATTTTTATATTTAATATTTAATATTAATATTATTGATTTAATTTTAATTAAATTAATTAAAATTTTTAATTAAATAATTAATTTAATTTTAAAGATATTATTTTTAAAAATAATAATATTAAATAAATATTTTAAAATAATTACATGTATAAATTAGAAGTATAAGAACAAATATTAATATTATAAAAAAATTATTAATTATTTTAATATTATATATAATTAAAAGTATATTTAATTTTATTAAATATTTTAATAAATATTTAAATTTATAATTTTATAATATAAATATAAATTTTAAATTATTAAAATATTAAAAAAAATTTTGTTGGGTAAGATGATATGTTAAAATCTGACACTTAAAATAATTTCAATCAACATCTTGAAGAAATAAATGATTTATTATTGTTGGAATGCAATCCAAAGGCTTAAACGATGAAAAAGTCTTTAATAATACTACACAAAAACATTCGATTGAATTCTTATGGTTTTTTGGTTTACTTATTACCCTATAAATATTTTAATTTTATTTAATAAGATCAAATTATATTAAATTAAGAAGTCAAATATATTGTATTTGTTAAAAAAAAAAATTATTCTTATGAAAAGTTTTAGATAAAAAAAGAGAGGGAATAATGTAATTAAATTACTTTTTTAAAATTTAAATTGAATGAATAAAAACCAAGTTTTAATTTTTTTTTTTCCAAAAAAGGAATTGCAAATGGCAAGTATTTTTTTTTAATTAAAATTTTAATCCATACTCATAATCATCTAAACATGTACAAAACCACTAAATTATAAAGCTACAAAGCCCATAACAAAAGTGGAACAGATATTCTAAATTGATAACTGACAGGCAACTTCTCAAAACTTTTGTCTCAACTAAAGAATAAAACTCATATATTATGATGATAGAATAATCATAGGTGGACGTTCATGAACTCTCCTTTTAGTTACATACAGAAACAAGAATGATCCAGTACGAGGAGGGTGTTCTTTTTTTTTTTTTTTTAAAAAAAATTAGTTTCGATTAATGTTCAAATTCAATACTCAACGTCTGTAATTTTGTAAATTAATTTTAATAATATTAAACTAAAATTTATTATTAGCACGATGAATTTGATAATTGATTAGTAAATTAGGCTGTAAATGCTCACTCACTATATAACTTGAAGGGCACGATGAATCATACTTCATACCCCAAGAAAATAAAATAGCATGATGTTAATATTTAAGTCATAATTAATTAATAATTTAATATATTTTTATTAATTTATATTTAAATTTATTATTATTATTTATTTGTTAATAAATAAAATTTTATTTATAATATAATATTAAATTTTAAATTTATTGTTAAATTAAAAAAAAAATTATCACCAATTTTTTAAATCATTTAAAAGTAAAAAAAAAAAAAAAAAAAAAAAAGTGGGTCGTCGCGTCAGTGGGGCGTGGATCGGGTCAAAAGCCTTGCAGGAAATATTGCAGTCACGGTGCGTAAACTCTGGATGTCAATGGTTCTTTTACTCGCCGGCTGCTCTCTCTTCTTCTCTTATCTGCTCTCGAGGAATGAACTGGATCCTTCATGTGCCATACGCAATTCTTGAGAATTTGAAACTGAATTGAGAGCAAGAAGACGAAGAAGGGGAAAAAAATTAAGAAAAAAAAAGAAAAAAAGCAGAGTAAATAGCAAATTGGTAATGGATCAAAGCCAGAGATCAATAGCGGCAACGACGGCTGCTTCACGGGGTTACCAGTTCCATCCTGCTCGTGCTGCTATTCTCGATCTCTTTAATCTCTACTTAGGAGTAATTCTCTATATTCTCTTCTTCTTCTTCTCTGTTCTTTCCTTTGTTTGTTTTTTTTTTTTTTTTATGTTTTTTCTTCTGGTTGTCTTTCTTTATTTGAGTTCAGTTCTGTTCAACTAACTTCAAAGTGTCAATCTTTTTGGCAGAGAAGCAACCGCCAGAAGCCTGACGATTCAATCCGCGAACCCCCGTCAGTCCCTCTCTCTTTCTCCGAGTTATTTTTGTCTTTTTTTGGTTGTTGTTTATTGCAATGTTAGCTTAGGTTTTTGGTTCTTTACTCGTGTTGTTGAGGGGTGCTCTCTTATTTTGTTGAATTGAATTGTTTTGGTGTTTTGATCAGGAACAAGACACAAAAGCGCGTGCTTGCACTTAACAGAGAGCTGCCTCCTCCGAATGAACAATTTCTTTTAGATTTTGAGCAACTCCAGAGCCAGTTTCCGGTGAGTTTGCTGGTTTTTCAGATACCCTTTTGCATTGGAAGCCATTAGTTTGGTTAAATGAATAATACCCTTCAAATTTTTGGGATTAATTGCAAAAATATATTACTCAGGACCAGGATCAGGTGCGTGCAGTCACCGAGTCTGTCCTGATATACCTTGTTGCACAGTGTAGTAATCATGGTCCACGAGCAGAATTTCTCCTCTTTGCTCTGCGGAGCTTGTGCAGTATAGGATATATCAATTGGGATACTCTCTTGCCATCGCTTCTCTCTTCTGTGTCCTCTGTAGAAATGTCTGTAGGTCAGGCTGGTCAGGGAATGACTGCAGTTTCATCCACAAGTTTATCACAGAATGGAATGCTTCCTTCTTCAAGTGCAATGCCAAATTCAGCTACTTCGCAGTCTTCAAATCCTACATCTCCATTGGCTTCAGTTCATGGTATTGGTTCACCTGCTCAACCTGGGGTTGAGACATCGTCTTCTGCAACTATGTCTCCTGTCAAGTTGTCTGATAGTTCTGGTAATGGCCAACAGTCGACAGCAAGGGTCAGTTCCTTGGTGAAGGATAATGCCCTAAGCAGTCTACGCCTGCTATGTTGCAAGATTATTTTAACTGGTCTTGAGTCTAATTTGAAGCCTGTCACTCATGCTGATATTTTTTACCATATTTTAAACTGGCTTGTTAATTGGGATCAAAGACAACATGGACTTGATGAATCTGATAGTTTGAAATCCTGGAGACCTGACAAGGCTCTAATTGAATGGCTCCATAGTTGCTTGGATGTGCTATGGCTTTTAGTTGATGAGGACAAATGTCGGGTGCCCTTTTATGAACTGTTACGTAGTGGGTTGCAGTTTATAGAGCATATACCAGATGATGAAGCATTGTTTACACTTATTTTGGAGATCCATAGGAGGCGAGATATGATGGCCATGCACATGCAGATGTTAGATCAACACCTCCATTGCCCTACATTTGGTACGCATCGGATTTTGACACAGACAATCCCTAACATCTCCATTGAAGCAGCAGCAAATTTGCGCTATTCACCAATTACATATCCAAGTGTCCTTGGAGAACCCTTGCATGGAGAGGTGAGAACTTGTATGAGAACTCCTTAATGTTTCATTAATGTGAGTATGATGTTGTTATTAGTGGTTGAATATAAGATCATGTTAAGTAAGATTTTTATGCTTGAACTTGATAGCTTTGATTTATACCAGGCTTTTCTTTTTTTATTTCTGTTAGGATTTCTGTCATTTTCTTTCTTCTGAGCTTCATGTATGTTTACAAGCTCAGGATGGTGTGATTTTCCCTTTTACTTTGAAGCAAAGGGGTCACATTATTATTGTATTCCAGTGACTGCTTTTATGTTTGCTTTGATGTGTGTTCAGCTTTATATATGTGCACAGATTCTATGTTTTCAGCTTTTTGTAAATTTTCTTCCTTTGCAAAGATGATTAGCTGTAAAATCAAGCCCCAGTGCACAAGGCTCTTACACTGTGGGAAAAATCAAGAATAGGCAGTCATTCAATTTTTTGCTGATACATGTAGATATTACCTTTTTGCATGTATATATGATTCCATAGACAATTTTGCTTGTACTAGTTTCTGATTAGTGCTAATTTTTGTGTTCTTGCATATGGTTTTAGTATTGTTCAAGTTAAGTGCACTTGTACATTGTTTCAAATGTACAGATAGTTTAGTATCTCTGTTAGGTAAGGATCTGGTTTGGATGCATTTGGTAGGATTAATATTAGTTCTGGAACGGTAGCTTTTTGTGTGCTTAGAATGCCTTCTGTGGTGCATAAATAATTGGTAATGATGATCTTTCTTCAAATAGGATAAAAGTTGAGCAAAAAAGCTGCACTGTACTTAATATCCTGCCCCATTCTTTTTGCCTCTTTCCATATGGTATTATCACTTTGATGCTTTTTAATTTATTTCTCCAAAGTGTGTTGATTGGTGATGAGGGCTTAATTTTGCACCAGTCACATATATGACTCATGCACTTATTTACTAATATTGGCGAAAGCTTTTCTTATGTCCATTTAGGATCTTGCAAGTTCCATTCAAAGGGGAAGTTTGGACTGGGAGAGAGCTTTGCGTTGCATAAGGCATGCTCTTAGGACTACCCCATCACCTGATTGGTGGAAGCGAGTGCTTCTTGTGGCTCCTTGCTATAGAAATTCTACTCATGCACCAACTCCGGGTGCTGTGTACTTCAAGTATGATTTGTGAGGCAACTATCGATAGAATTGTAGAGCTTTTGAAATTAACAAATTCAGGTGATGGCATCTTCCTTCAGTTTTTACTTGCTAGTAGTTAGGGAAGATTGACATTTCATCGATGATGTTTGCTTTATTCAATGGCTTTTAGTAGTTTTACATTTTAAATTGCTCTTTTCTTTTTCTGGTTAAAAAGGTGGAATGGGAACCAATTATGTGTCACAAATGTTGGAAAAAAGCATACCATGATAACCCATATGTGCAAGTTTCAAATGCTTCTGCCCTCCATGATGCAATTGCCGGTTCTAGTCTGACTATATTCATTTAATGTTTGCTGTGTCAGTTTTACAAAGTTTGCAGAAAATTGATAAGTTGCACATATCAGGAACTAAATCTTACACTTGTCTTGGTGTTCTTATTTGGCTGCAGAAGTAAATTGTTGGCAAGAGTGGCTTGTCTTCTCTGATATTTGCTTCTTTCTTACCAAGAACGGGTGTATTGATTTTGTTGACTTTGTGGAAAAGCTAGTGTCAAGTCTTGCTGATGGCAATCAGCACATTCTCCGAACCAATCATGTGACTTGGCTGCTTGCACAAGTTATCCGGACTGAGTCTGTAATGAATGCCTTGAATACAGATGCGAGAAAGGTTGTGTCTTGTTTCTTGCCATTCCACTGCAGTCTTCTATTTTTGCATCTTGTTATCATCTTCCCCTTTTTAAGTCATTTAAATTAGCTTCACATGCTGACAACTTGATGTCATGTAGTTGACATTTCGATTTGTAAAATAGGGGGATTATATTTGCTATTGTTTTCAATGATGTTTTCTTGGTGCTTGGACTAGCTTCTGAACTCGTCACTCTGATGCATCTTAATTCTGCCGGCAGGTGGACACAATCCGGAAGATTCTGTCATTTCATAGAGAAGATCGAAGCTCTGAGCCTAATAATCGTCAAAGTATCTTGCTTGATTTCATAAGCAGTTGTCAAAATTTACGAATCTGGTCATTGAACGCTTCAACTAGAGAATACTTGAATACTGAGCAGCTTCAAAAAGGAAAGCAAATAGATGAATGGTGGAGGCAAGTCAACAAAGGTAAATTTCTCTCCCATATATTTGGTTTTTTTAGAATGTATCTTAATTCTATTTATTTGCTAAATACGGTGTAAAAGAAAAACTCTTTCTTCTATATCATCATTCATAGTATAATATGACAATATAAATAAGCAGAGGATCAAGTTCTCCTAAAATCAAGTGTCATAATTAGCCTTATGATTATCTATATAATCAAGTAATTATATTTACTTATAATAATAATAATATATTGTTCTACTATATTTATAACACTTCCCTTCAAATTGGAGCATAAATATTAATCATGTTTAGCTTGTTACAAATATAATTGATTTTAGGACTACTTAAAGTTTTTGTGAAAATATTGTCTAATTGTTCTCTGGTTGAGACATGATTGGTAAAAATGAAATTTTATTGAATCTTTTCATGAATGAAGTGATGGTCAACTATGATATGTTTAGTTTTCTTGTGAAAAATTGGATTTGATGCAATGTGAAGAGTAACTTGATTATCACACTATAGCATGGTTTAATAAGTGTTGAATTTCTAATTTCAATCCTACACAATAATTGATATATGCACATCAATTCACACATGGATTATGTGATGACTCAATACTTGCCTTTGCATTAAATTGAGATACTACACTTTGTTTCTTATTCTTCCAAAATACCAAATTTCCTCTAACAAAAACTCAATAGTTTATAGTAGATCTTTTATCAATTTTAGAATTTGTCCAATCTACATTTGAGAAATATTTAATATGAGTATGACTATAATTATTATATAATATACCACATATTGTAGTTGCCTAATAAGTAAGTTATGGAGAAGACGTAAACTGACTTATAACACTAATAGAATATGCAATGTTAGGACAAGTCATTGTAAGATAATTCAATTTTCTAACTAATCTCCGATATCTCTTAAGGTCATCAAACACTTTTCCATCATTTAGTATGAGTTACATGTTGTAAAGGTTTGACCCTAACTTTCCATGATATACTTTCTTTGTAATAGAATGATTCCCTTTTTGCTCGATGCAATTTTAATGCCCACAAAATATTCTAATTCACTCCAAGTCTTTTGTTTGAAAATGTGTTTGAAGGAAAGATTTAAGAGTTAAGATACCTACATTGGTACTTCCTATCATAAGAGTATTATTAACATAAAAAATCAATAAAATAGAATCAACTTTAGATTAATGATAGAATATAGAGTAATCACAATTACTCTTCATATTAAAAGTCTTGAATTACATCATTAAATTTGTCAAATCAAGCACGAGAACTTTGTTTTAATCCATATAAGGATTTCTGAGGTTGACAAACTTAATTAAACCTAGGTTGTTGCTCAATATACACTTCTTGCTAATCAGCATTAAGAAAGACTTTTTTTTAACATGTAATTGATATAAAGGTCAATCATTAATAACAGTAATAAAAATAAATAGCCTTGGCAAGTTTAGTCACCAAATAAAAAGTCTCAGAATAATTCACTTCATATGTTTGAATATACCTTTTGTTAACAAGTATGACTTTGAGACAAGTTATAGAGCTATTATGATTAGCTTTCACAATAAATAATCATTTGTAAGCAATAATTTACTTATCTTTTGGTAGGTGTGTTAATGCAAGTACCATTATAATCTAAAGTCATTTTTTCTTGCATCGCAACCCACCAACTAGGATGAGATAAAGGCTCAACTACTGCCAAATTGAATCTAGAGAAGAAGTAAAACAATAGAAAGAAGATAACAAATGTTTATAAAATACAAAGGAAGAAATAGGTTGAATACATGTTCATGTTTCTTCTTGAAGAGCATTAGGAAGATCAAGATTAGGATCTATAGACGGAAGAGCTAGTAGTGGATGTGAATAATCTGGAACATGATGAGAATATACTTAAGTAATAGGTGGTTTAGTGAGTTTAGTGAAACTAAGAGTAATGGTTATATTGTAGACTAGAAGATCATCTTCCTCTCCCTTACCACCATAAATATGAGTGTTCAAAATGAATGAAACAATCTCAAAAATATAATATCATTAGAAAGCAAATAATGACCCAATTTAGGAGAGTAATACCTATAACGTTTTTGAAGATGAGAATACTACAAAAAGACAATTAGGAGATTTGGAATCTAATTTAAACATGAGGACAAATATCATGAATAAAACAAGTACACTTAAAAATATGTGATTCAAACGGAAATAATGAATGAGAAAGAAATAAGATGAAATAGAGAATATCAACATTAACAATTGATGAGGGTAAATGGTTAATAGCCTAAAGTTGTATATGGACTTTAATTTGAAAAATGAGTGTTTTGGCAATTTCTAATAAATATCTTTTTTTTGTTTTTTGCAACACCTAAATTGATGAAGTATCTCATTTTTGGGATATGTGAGAATTAAAAGGTTTAGAAAAGTAATTTTTGCCATATCACTTTGTAAAATATAAATAGAAAGGTTAAATTGTATTTTGATCTCAACATAAAAGGTATAAAATATAGAAAATAATCTTAAAATGATTTTTCATTAAATATAATTAACTTAATTATAATCATCAACAAAGATAACAAAGTATTGAAGAACAAATTTAGAGATAACTAAACATGAACCTTAAGCATCAAAATGTACTAACTTCAAAAAGTATGTTGTCTGTTTATTAGCCCTAAACAAATAAGATACATGATGATATTTGATAAACTGACATGATTCACAATCTAAAGATGACAAATGTTGTAAACTAAGAAATAATTTCTTTAAAACAGATAAGAATTAGTGTTCCAACCAATAGTGAAACTCAAGAGGGATCAGAACACTTAGATAGACAATGGATTTTGGCACCATCAATATTGTGGTTTTGAAAATATAGAGACCTTTAGTTGCACGTTCTTTACCAATAATATTTCCCTTCATATGATCTTGAAAGACAATGATTGGAAAAAAGTGAGACCAAATAGTTTAGAACTTAAGTAATTTACTAATAAAAATTAAATTGAACAAAAAAATTAGGTAAATATAAGATAAATGACAAAGAGAGGGCTAATGTAAGAACAATAGTTTCAAAACCCACAATAGAACCAATTGAACCATCAGCTAAAGTAACACTTGAAAGATTTTTGTGAGAGTTGGAAGATGAAAGAATGCTTGTGTAACTTGTCATATGATTTGTTATACATGAGCTAATAACCCATTTTTGAGAAGATGACACAAGATATTTAGTTGGTTTATTTGATAATTGGTGATTGAATTAGGAATAAAGGATTGTTGCAAGGTTTAGTATTGAGTAAAGTAAGCAAACTAATTTGTAGAAATAAGTATAGACTTATTAGTGAAAGAAGATACAATAATTATATGATCACTCTCTTAAGTTGCAATATTACTGACATGAAACTATTGTTGAGGTTTGTTATAAAGCTTTCATAAATTACATCTTGTATGATCAAGTTCATCCCAAAGACAAAAATGTTGGTTTAGTTTGATTTTTTTGTTCATGTCCACCATTCCAACCAAAACAACGACTATTGCCATGTTTGCCGCTATGGCCACTTCTACCACCACAACTACTGCGATCAGCTTCATTCCAAGTTCCTAGACTCACAAATGCACTAGTAGTATTAGGAGGAAGAGCTCAAAATTCTTTTACATGTTTCAATAGAGTAAAGATGTCATAAAAAGAAGTAATCTCCAAGCTAGAGAGGATTTATGTTTGAGCCTCATGTCAACATATTCTATTGTTTAGGAGGAATTACACTTACTTGTTTTTTAGTACAAGTAGGTACAGGGTTTGCTATGACTTTTTACTACCGTCCGACAGTTACTGAGGCTTTCAAATGACAACCTTGCAAGGAAACGCATAATAGTCATTTCTCATATTGAGATTGTTGAGTTCTCACATTAGAACTCAAAGGAAGAAGAGCATTAAGCTCCTCATACACTCATTTAAAATTCATAAAATATTTAGTTAGATACCTTTCTTGCTTTTCTAAACAATAAAATTTCTTGTACACATCATATATATGAGACAAATTACCTTTGTAAGAATATAATAAGGCGAAATAGTTCATAAGTTCTTTAACTAATTCGCAATAATTAACCAATCCAATTATCTTACATCAACAAAATTGTGAATCTACAAAAATATCCTTGCATCTTCTCTTAACCAAACCTTTTTTGTTTCAGAGCTAGATAGTGGTTCATCAATAAGATGATCATCCTTATCAATATCACGGTGATACACTCGTACTATTTTGTTTCAATCCAAATAGTTTCTGTCATTGAGTTTTTGTCCTGTAATATTTGTTGTCCAAGGAACAACATTTAAAATTCCTCCTTACACATTTGTGCTCTTAGTCATTTTATTATCAGCTATTTTAATAAAAATAAATAACGCAAATGAGAAAAAAGGTGGTTCAACAGTACTATACAACTGATGAATTAAACTAGATAAATAAAAAAGAGTGGTAGAATATTGTTAATGCAGTGCTGTACTGTAGCTCAATGTTGTAGCATGGTACTGTAGCTTGACACAGTAGCACAGTTCTGTAGCCTGGCAGCATAGCATGGCCAGGGTTTTTCTGTCTCTTAGTCTCTTGGGAGAATTCTCTCTCTCTCCCTCTTGGGAAATTTCTCTTTGTGAAAAATTTTCTCTCTCTTGGGAGACTTTTCTCTTTCAAAGGGAATATCTTTAAACTAGCTCTAATACTATGTAAAAGAAAAACTTTTTTTTTCTGTATCATTGTTTATGGTATAAGATGTCAATATAAACAAACAAATGATCAATTTCTCCTAGAATCAAGTCCCAATAATTGGTCCTATGGTTATCCCTATAATCAAGTAATTATATTCATCTACTATATATATTTATATGTCTTACTATATTTACAACTCAAGCTGAACGTTATTAGTTAGGTTCATGCTCTTGAGTGGTTTATGTGTGTTCAGATTGATCCATGAAATTTACCATTATAAGCTCTTCCTTGGCAGAATTTTCCACCAAAGTTTTTTCAAAATGGGACTGAGATTGTTTAGATTCCTCTTTTCATATAGTATTATACCGTGAGCTTTTCATCCCCGTTTACTTTGTTTTCAGGGGAACGTATGATGGATTACATTAATATGGATGAAAGATCAGTTGGAATGTTCTGGGTTGTTTCATACACTATGGCACAGCCAGCTTGTGAAACAATCATGAATTGGTTATCTTCTGCTGGAGTTACTGAATTGTTGCCAGGAACAAATATGCAGTCCAATGAGAGGTTTACAGGGATGCGGGAAGTCAGCCCATTGCCAATGTCACTATTATCTGGCCTTTGTATGAATCTGTGTCAAAAGTTGTTTTACCAAATGGAAGAGTCTTTATTTTCGGGGCAGGTATCACTCTTTTCTGCACATGTTGGAGTTTATGTCTCTGATATTATAACTTTTATCTTCTTCCTAAATGCGCCTGAACCTTGTGGATGGTACAGAAACAGTGTTGTTCAGTTCCTTGAATAGATTGATAATAAACTATGGCTGGGAAGATGTGAAATTGGGTCCCTAATATCAAGTGAATCATAATGGAAAATAAAGGGTGGAGTGGTGGATGCACCACCTTTTTTTGGGGGGGGGGGGGGGGTGGGGGGTTGGAGAGGACTGGAAGTTGTCTGTGTTCCAAGCATGCAAACTGGCTAATCTGTCATGATTATTAAAGCATTTCATGGTAATTGTAGAAGCTTTACGACCCAGATCATGGAGAAAACATGGTAAGAAACTAATGGAAGTCGCTTTTGAAAGCAAGTGAGTATGGAGCAAAAGACTGAACAGATACAAAAGGCCAGTCTAGAAGTAATTGCTGTTGCCAATAAATCAAAAGATTTTATTCTGGGTGTCCACTTATTGGATTAAAACGAGAGAACAAGATCTTAGTATCTGTTGGATAAGTTTGTGTTTTTCTTTAGACAAAGATGCTGGATAATTTGATTATATTAGCCTTTGCGGATCCTTACCATCTACAAGACCATAGGCTGAAATGGGTCCTTTGCTGAAGCAGAATGAGCCTGTGCACAGTGTGCCAATTTTCATATGCACACATTCGGTCATGAAGGATGCCCAGCTCACATGTGCTTGCCCATGGACACATTTAACATGCCTTTATTCTTGAATATTTGTAGAGATTAATTGTTACTATTGTATGCATGTGCTGGTTCATAGCATTATGGTGTGCTAAAGAAATAAGTGGTTTAAGAAAATAGTACTTGATGGTGATATTGTGAATATGGTAAAGAATAAATGACAGGATACACCTTTCCTTCTTGGAATAAAGGAGTAATCTGCACAAATTACTGTCTTGCATCTGGAGAAAAATTTGCTTACCAAAAGAACCACAAAGGGGGCTAATGTTGCTGCTTTTTCATTGAGATACTTTAGCATGGAATAAGGACCTTAGAATATGTGGAGAGTATTGTAGATGCCACATCGTATTGAGAGGGTATGATCATAAATAATTAATGCTCTATGTTGCCCTTAATTTAGTGAACATAAATAAGTGCTGGAGAAAAGATTAATGGGATATATCTTTAGACCATCCAAATGTGACCCCAAACCTCAATGATGCCTATAACTTTTAATTCTCATCTTAAAACAGAACATAGTTGTCTCACATCCGGAAAATACTTATTTAGATAAATTCCCTTTTCTAAATTGTAATTACTCAAAGTTTCAATCCAGTGAAAAATCTTGCAACCTTAATTTTTTGGTGATGTTTTTCTTCTTTTCCTTCCCCTCCATGGTCTAGGTTTAAGTGCCACTTTGTACAAAATCCCATCCAATCATCTTCCCATGGGAAGCTGAGATGTTATCACAAAGTGCGAATGTAATTGCAAGGCAAAATGGTGCTGTATATGTGTCTTGAGTTTGTTTTTCATATGATGCGTATTTTTTGTGCAGGTTGTTCCCAACATTGCAATGGTTGAAACATATTGTCGATTGCTGCTCATTGCACCCTATTCACTGTTTCGTTCACACTTCAGTGTAATTCCCTTTAACCTTCTAAAAGATATGCTTCTCAAACCATTCTGTTTCTTGAGAGTAAATTTCTCTTAGTCTTGCTAGATGTCAAGGAACAATTGTTTCCTTGTAATCATGCTACTATGTGAAGGCCAAATAATCTGTTATCTTTGCTTCTTGTATCTTGTTTGATGGCCAACTACTTATGATTTCTATGTACAATTGGCCAGATGAAATCATAAAAGTGTTGGCAATTTTCTGATCTTACCAAGCCTGAATAATCTTTTAAAGGTCTACTATAGGCCGGTACATTTTGCATTTAGCTCTTATTCTATGTTGTAATTAACAACGAAACCTTTGTGACATTCTCTGTAAAGTCTGTTACATTTGATTTGAGTTTATCCTTTTCTTGTTATCTCTGTGTTTTTTATGGGGAAATGTGTGCACTGATAACATGATAATATGCCTTAAATTTGTTTCTGCAGCATTTGGCACAGAAGTATCCATCCTTATTGAGCAAGCCTGCTGTAACTCTTTTGGTGCTTGAAATTGCAAATTATCGATTGCTTCCTCTATACAGGTCTCTGCCAAGTCTGTCCATGGAGCTAACTTTTCCTATCAATTCTGTGATAATCTGCTTCATGCATTGGAATAATATGTTTGGGAGTTCTTACTGTATGCATCTGGATATTACTTACTCAGACTCTCCTCAGTTTCAGAAAGCCCTTCACTTGAATTGTCTGTCCTTTGTGTGCTTTCACATTCATGTGCTGCACTTCACTTGTTGCTCATCAACCTCTTAACTAAATATGAGCCATGTTTGCAGCTACAATTAGAATTGGGCATCAGAAGCTAAAGGTTTTTAATAGCAAGGGCCACAGCTCAAATTTGTCAGTGACATGCCACTTCTTTGCAGGTATCAAGGGAAAAGCAAAACCTTGATGTATGATGTTACAAAAATAGTTTCTATGCTAAAAGGGAAACGAGGAGATCACCGTGTATTTCGGTTGGCTGAGAACTTGTGCATGAACCTTATTTTATCCCAAAGGGACGTTTTCCATGTGAAAAGAGAGGGGAAGGTAGAGATTCAATTATAACTGAATTGAGGCCTTTTTGCCCCGTTTCTCAGCATAGTCTGACTAAGATCATATTGTTTTGAAGGGTCCTAGTGAATTCACTGAAACTCTGAATCGTATAACTATAATTACTTTTGCAATCATTGTCAAAACACGTGGAATTGCCGATGCTGACCACTTGCCTTATGTACAAAGTATGCTGGAACAAATAATGGCCCCCAGCCAACATACATGGTCAGAAAGAACATTGCGCCACTTTCCACCTCTTCTTCGTGATGCCCTGAATGGGAGGATGGATAAACGAGGCCTGGCTATTCAATCATGGCAGCAGGTTCATCACTGCAATGCCTCTCCATCTTCATTGTTATTTATTGTCATCAAATGTTATTGCTATTTGGTCATGATTTTATGGAATTTCAATATTTATCTGTTGCTAGCCAGTATTCTTGTTTCTTCATCATGGCAAAAGCTCCTCATTGGTTTAAACCAATTGCCTTTCTAATATATTCCAATGTATCCTCAGTGCAGTCTTTGTTTATATAAATGAAAATAAGATCAGTTTTTTTTCTGCTGGGTTGTATTCAGTGATGGCCACCTGGACAAATGATGTGAAGTTGTGCTTTCACTAAGAATTGGCTTTGTAAATTTGCTTGCTGCTAAAATTACCACCTGCATTTCTTTCATTCTTCATTGTTAGTTCTTTGGAATATCCCTTTCTTCATTCTATTTATTTCATTTATAAATCAGATGTTCTGCTGGTTTTTATTTATTTATTTTTTTTTTTTTCTTTTACCCATTGGAAGGTTATACAAGTGAAAGAAAAGAATTTTACTATGTTACGTTGATTTAGAGTAATTCCTTGTGTGCTGTTCAAGTTGCTCCATGATCCAAATATGAATAGAATACCCACTGTTTGCAGGTGGAAACAACTGTAATTAACCAGTGTACTCGGCTTCTCTCAGCTTCTGCAGATCCGAATTATGTTTTGACTTATAGTAATCATAGTTTTCCTCAGCATCGAAAATACTTATGTGCTGGAGCTTGGATACTTATTCAGCGGCACCCTGAAAACATTAACGGTGGAAATCTGGTATAGCTTTGTAATGTTTTAATCACTATCATTGATCAGGAAAACATGATATTGCATGTTGTTTAATGCTGTGGCCTTGTGTTTATATATGATGCAATTCAGGCACGTGTTCTAAGGGAATTCTCCCCTGAGGAGGTAACAGATAATATATACACCATGGTAGATGTACTACTTCATCACATTCAGATGGAGCTTCAGCACGGGCATTCATTACAGGTTTTATACCCTTTTTCCAGTTGATTTGTGTGGATTTCATGTATCAAGGGTGACAAATTGATTGCCTCGTTGTCAAGATTCATTAACCCTTCTTATTGGCATCCAGGAACTTTTGTCAAAAGCTTGCACAAACCTTGCCCTTTTCCTTTGGACTCATGAGTTGCTTCCTATGGATATTTTGTTGCTGGCTCTTATCGATCGTGATGATGATCCCCATGCCCTGCGTATTGTGGTATGAGTTTTTGTACAGTTTTACATTGTTTTTCTCATGTGCAGAGGCATTGCATGTATTCTCAGTAGGAGCAGCATTGAGTTTTAATATCCAAGAAAAAGGTCATAGTATGCGTCTACTTGAAATTTATTTGTGAAACAGGGGTTTCAGTGAAAGTCTTTTTAGTTATAGAAATAACTAGATCCTGGTCAGAGGGTTTGTTTTCTAATTCATTCAAATTAGCAAGAAACAATATCCCAATAGAATATTGAAGCATAAAAGGAGTTCAAGGAGAACAATTGTGGCTATGATTTATGTGGGGCCATAATATATATATATATATATATATATATATATATAGTTTTTTCAAAGCTGTCATAAAAATATTCAGAATTTGAGAGATTACATTACAGCCCTTTTGTGGGAAGATTGCTATATTCTCTTTTGGATGAAATAATTCATGAGCATTCATTTACCTTAATTATGTGGGCAAACTACATTTCACACCCTGAGTTTAGGGGGTAATTATCATTTACACCGCATATTTTTGGAAAATACAAAAGAAAAAAATACTATGACTACAGGAATCATAAAAGGATCATATTGCCCATATATATACATAAGAACACAAACCCTAATTGCAAAACACTTCTGAAACCCTCCAAATGTCTCTCTCTCATCTTCAAAACTCAACCTTTTCTCTCTTCTGGTAAAAGCAAAAGAAAATCGATTACTCCAATTGATATATTGCTAATGGAATTTCGAATCTCAATGATCTGTTGATATTGCCCATGCTGTGAGAAGGTGGTGGTCTAGGAGGTAGAGGAAAGAGGGATTCGGAGGTGGGGCTAGAGGAGCTATAGGCGGTGGTGCTGGAGGTGGTGGTTTTGGCAGTGGGGGAAGAGTTGGTGCTGGCGGTGGAGCAGGTCATGGTGGAGGATTTGGTGCTAGAGGGGGTGTAGGTGGCAGAGCTAGGGGAGGTGTTGGTGGTGGTGGTGGTGGAGGTGATGTTGGGGGTGGATCAAGGAGTGGAGGTTTTGGAGCTAGAGGGGGAATAGGAGGTGGAGTTGGCGGTCATGGTGGTGGAAGAGGTGATGGCAACATAGTGGTGGAGGCTTTGGAGCTAGAGGTGGCATAGTTAGTAGTAGCCTTGGAGGTGGTGCAGGTGGAGTTGGCAGTTGTGGAGGAGGAGGAGGAGGTAGTGGTTTAGATGGTGGATCAGGGCATGGACGTGGATTTGGTGCTGATGGTGGGGTAGGAACTTAGTAACTAGAGCATCTATGGAGTAAGATCAAAGACAACAAGAACCATATAAACATGTGCAAACTTGGCGATTAACCAATTGAATGAAACCTAGTGTGTGTATATATTATGGAATCCCAGGTTAATATTAGAAGATTGATAAGAAAAAGTCAAGATAGAGAAAGGGGGACATTTTGGTGAGTTTTGCCCATTTTTTAATGGCAGTATTGTAATATATTCTAACTTTCACTAATGGCAGATAGATAGAGGTGTTTTTTGTTACTGCATTTAAATTATAGTATATTTTGTAATTTCTAAGAATACTTCATGTAAATAGTAATTACTCCTAAATTCAAGGTGTAAAATGTTATTTGTCTTAATTATGTTTGACAATAGTTGCAGGGAAAAAACTTTGTTGTAAATTCAATTTTCTTTAACAAATTGGTGGCCACGTGGGCATGAGAATTGTTCTTTTAACTTAGGAAAGAAGGACAACGACTATAGATCTTATAATACATTCAGACTCCCATCATACCCGAGTTTTGTTAGGGGGGCTGGGTACAATAATTTGGTCCTATTATCAGTTTAATTAAGTAAGTTTAACTATGTAACAGGGCCTATTTACTGCACTGGTTGGCTGGCTAATCATTAGTTTTATTGGGTTATTATGTCTCCATGGTTTGTGTTCAGAATAAAAGACCCATTGCTGATTGATAGGGGGATCTTTGGTTTGTTAGAATGCCCATGGGCTTCAACACTTGATGGCTAAAGCTTTTGGGTTACATACAAGGTCTAGTAACACCACAGCTATTTTTTTCTTTACCTTTCAAAACTTATGGACCAAAAAGCAACAGGGATTAACTTGAGGGCCACTCAAAAATGAAAAAGGAAGCATTGTTTTCTTTCCAGCTTGTTTTCTCCAGCCTCTATAACCACTAGTATGCTATCATTCCATGCTTGTGGGCATTCGTAAGGACAATTCTTTGTTACACATTTTTCTTTCTCCAGCTTTGAAATAATGCTACATTTGTGCATTTGAATTAATATGTTGTTGTGAACCAAAATTTGGCCACCCTTATTTTGAGTTGTTTAGCGGGATCATACATACACAACAGTTTCATATTGTCTGTTGCAGATCAGTTTACTTGAGAGACAGGATCTTCAGACGAAGGTGAAATATTATTGTGTGAATCGTGGGCCTCCTGAGCATTGGCTTTACTCTGGATTGTTCAAGCGTCTTGACTTGCAGACGGCACTGGGAAACCATCTATCATGGAAGGACAGGTGAAGACCTCTTCATTCTGAGCTGGCAAATTGGGGTTACCATGCAAAAATCAAATCTTGATGAAATGATAAATCTTCCCTATGACATCGAACTGATGTGTGGTAATTTATGAGGTTTTGAAGCCACAGAAATTTAGCTGTGGGTAATCTGTCCATCTTCTTGATGAAGATGACATCTAGATTTTCGTGAATCAAACTATCTGCAACTATGACCTTTCCTTACAACTCTAATTATTTCCACAAATTTTGCCTTCTTTTGTTAATTGCTTCTATATTGTTTCTTTCCTTCATTGAAAGTAATGCACACACGTACACTTGTTGCCTGCAAGTTTATTTCTGGATGAATTGAAGCTTCATTGATATACACTGTTTAACATGAACTCTGCAGGAATCCCTTGTTCTTTGATGGTATTGCAGCACGTTTGCTTCCAGTCATCCCCTTAATTGTTTATAGACTCATTGAAAATGATGCCATGGATCCAGCTGAGAGAGTTTTGGCCATGTATTCACCACTTCTAGTTTACCATCCCTTAAGATTCACACTTGTCCGTGACATGCTAGCATATTTTTATGGTCATCTTCCTGCAAAGCTGACCATGCGCATATTAAATGTCCTTGACCTCGGCAAGGTATTTATGTATCCTCTTGTTGTGCTCTTGTGCCTTGCTTCTTCTAATTACTTTGTTTTGGTCCCTGCATTCCCTTTTTCTATTTTTCCTGAAAGTCACTTTTCTGATTTGAATTTGCAACAGATCCCATTTTCGGAGTCATTCCCACAGCATCTTAGTTCCTCAAGCCCTGTCATGTGCCCACCTTCCGAGTATTTTGCAACTCTTTTATTGGGAATTGTGAATAATGTGATACCTCCATTAAATAACAATCCAAAGTATGGATGTATTGGAGATTCTTCAAATAATTTAGGCCGCACAGTGCACACCAAGGCTCCAGCATCATCACAATCTGGTTCAACAAATTCTTTTGAGAGCCAAAGAGCATTTTATCAAATTCAGGATCCTGGAACTTATACGCAACTGGTTCTTGAAACAGCAGTAATAGAACTCCTCTCACTTCCAGTATCTGCATCTCAGATAGTGTCATCTCTACTTCAAATTGTTGTTAATATACAGCCAACTTTAATTCAATCGGGCAATTGTCTGAATGGGGCTCCAAATGGTGTTGCACAAGGATCAACCTTACCAACCTCTCCCTCTGGAGGAAGTACAGATTCCTTAGGTGCAAGTAGATCACCTCCAGTTTCTGGAATAAATACCTCTAATTTTGTCTCTTGGAGTGGTTATACATGCCAACAACTCTCTTGCTTGTTGATCCAAGCTTGTGGTCTCCTATTGGCTCAGCTACCTCCTGATTTTCATCTTCAGCTTTATATGGAGGCATCTCGAATTATAAAAGACAGTTGGTGGCTTACTGATGGAAAACGGTCATTAGGGGAACTTGACTCTGCTGTTGGCTATGCTTTGATGGATCCAACATGGGCTGCTCAAGACAACACCTCAACAGCCATTGGTATGTATTTTACAGTGCTGTTCTATTAGTTTGGGTTGCATTTTGGTTGTCATAATCCATGATGACCCCTACATTTTCTTGATAATCATACTTCCAAATTAATTCACTCATCAACTTCCTACTTTTTGCTGAAGTTTGTGCCTTATGTAATAGTGCTAAATATCCAAATGCATATATTTATTGCCACGAGTAAACATGATTGCTGGCATTTAATGAGTTCTGGTGCTCATTGTAGAAGGCCTAAATTTTTAGCAGTCCCTTCAATGCTGTACTTAAGATTTTTACATTTTATATATTGGGCTAATTTCACCTATGTCATTACCAATGCAGTAATTGTTTGTTGATGACCTCACTCTGTAATTCTTCATACTCCTTAGCTGTGCTGATTTCTTTCTTAGTCTTAGTTTTTCTTATTCTAGGCTCCCTTGTATATTTCTAATCTTTTGCATGGGGAATCATAACAAAGGACTTGTTGAGAACATGCTATCTTGGTTTCACTATCATTGTGCATGTATGGTTGTCAATTTGAGTGAACTTGACCTTTTCACAACTTGGTATGTTGATGGGAAATACTTGCATAATTATATGTGCAATGTGGTATTTGTTTTGATGAGTAAAGTGAAGCATGTGGTTTTCTATAAGTGGTCAACGAAGTCAAGATTTTGATTGGTTCTATTTTATTGTTTCATTTTGATTGGATGTATGGCAATTATGTATTATTTTTTGACTATTTGTATATGCAATAGCGTGATCCTGACTTGGTCCTTTATCTGTATTGCCAGGCAATGTAGTTGCCCTGCTTCATTCTCTCTTCAGTAACCTTCCACAGGAATGGCTAGAAGGGACACATGTAATCTTTAAGCATCTTAGGCCTATAACATCTGTTGCAATGTTGAGGATAACTTTCCGAATAATGGGTCCCTTGCTCCCAAGACTGGCCAATGCTCACACACTCTTCAACAAGGTACAAAAACGCCGGTCATTGATTTCCATCTTCGACTTAAAATATTCATTCAGGTTATATTTTGAATGTAACACATCACTAGAGAGTCAATATGAGGTTTTGTTATTTTTCCTTTTTACATTTTTAGGCCAATGTACAATGATTCTGTCATGCACCCTGTTCCTCTATGCCTGCAGCAAACATGCTTCTCGAGTTCTCAAGAAGTGGAAATTACTTGTCCTAAAAAGATTGCATGTGTTTTATTATTTGGGCAACTTGACTTGAACATATTCTGATTTTTGTGTCATGGTATGTTTATGACATTATGTACCTTTGCTGTGCTAATTTGTTCTCTTATCTCTCTTTTTGCATAACCATCTGAAAGACCCTCGCATTACTCTTAAATACAATGGTTGATGTTTTCGGGAAAAATAATAGTCCATCAATTCCTGTTGAGGCATCAGAAATAGCAGATCTCATTGATTTCCTGTAAGTATTAGTTTCTTGTTATTTTGGCTTTATTTTTTGGATTGTTTGGTAAATGTACTTTAGAGTACTCACATAAACTTATGGTCTCAGTCATCATGTTATCCATTACGAAGGCCAGGGAGGGCCTGTCCAAGCTAGCACCAAACCTAGACCGGAAGTCCTTGCTCTTTGTGGCAGAGCAGCTGAAAGCCTACGCTCGGATGTCCAACATCTTCTTTCCCACTTGAAACCTGATATAAATTCTTCCATATATGCCGCCACCCATCCAAAGGTGGTCCAAAATTCATCATGATATTTGGATCTTGATCGCTCTTCTTCTACGCTGATTACGGGGGTGGTGCTGTTTGAGACGGCTGTCATTGACTTGGGATGCAGGATGCAGATATCGCTGCATGGTGGTGCTTGGCATGTGGATGAAGAGACAAGGAAAGGATAAATGAATATTATACATCTTGCCTTCGTATTTGTGAAGGAAAAGACGTGTGAACTTGAAAATGGACACTACGCTGCATGCTGCCCCTTCTGGGACAGGAAAATCCAGACAGAGTACCCAGGACAGGATATAAATGATCCCTTCGGGCCTGTGGAATACTGATCTCCTGCTGTGTGCAAGCGTGCCAAGGGTCATGACCCAAGGGCAAAGGATCTAATGTCTTTTATCCATCTGTGAATATGTTTTAACCTTGAAAGGACTTAAGTATGGGTGATTGCGCGTGCATGACCGTGCGTGTGGAGGAACTAGGGAAGGGGATTATGCTGGAGGTGTGAATTGCCAATTATGTATTGCAGTTGCTATCTTATGTAAGATGAGTTGCCTAGAGGGTCCAAAAGTTTCCTGATTTCAACTTATCTGTGTTCAAGACATCTAGATTTAATTTAAAGGGTACAAAGCTCAACGTGATCAATCAAATTAATGTGATATGAAAATAAGGTTTTGAAAATTGGATTAAATTAGTTTATCGTATTGTTAAAAATAAAAATTAAATTATAATTTGATTCTAATTGTATTAAAAATTATTAATTTTAAGAATAATAATTAAATTGATTAATTAAATTATAAATTAATTAATTAATTATAATTTTTTATTAAATTAATTTTAAAAAAATATATAAATTATTTTTTATATTATAATTTTTTTAAAATTAAAATTATGTTATTAAATATTTTTATATTTTTAATATTAAATATTAATTTTATTTATTTAATTTTAATTAAAATAATTAAATTAAATTATAAATTGTTAAATTTTTTAATTTAATTTTTAAAACTGTTGTCAGGGTAATATTGGTTATAGTTAACTATGCTTCAATGTCAGAATTACACACAAGCAATTTCTTTCTGATTTTTGCATGTGAGGGTATAAAACTATAATTGCCTTTGCCCAAGTCATATAATTGACAAATTTTTATAATTACATTAAAAGTCTCTTCCATTTTTCATGGGAAAACAAGCTTAAAAATTTGAATATACAATTACAGGCTTGCCCCAAAGGAAACCAAAAGGATGGGCTTTCGGTTCGGTCACACCGCATTCTACTATCCTTTCTTTTGCATTTCTGCAATGCGGAGGAGGCTTCTCAGGCCTGAGAAACTGCTGCATAAGAAGTTGGAAGTCTAATTGGTTTATAAAAAAGGTGCATAACAAGGCAGATAAACTTATGTAGCACATAAATGGTAACCCACAAGCAGATCGGCAAATGCCGGTTTGAAATTAAGTAGAGAAAACATATAACAATTCAGAATTACTGGGGTCATACCATATGGATCCATTTCTGTTAGCAAAGAGTGCGACTGTCCCCGTGGCAGCTCCAATTTGAGAAGGAATGCATTTGACTGTTTCACAAGACTCATATCTTCTTAGATCTATCATGATGGAGGAAATCAAAGACTCATTCTGAGCAAGAAACTTGATTCTTCTGGAGGAAGTTCAAGCTCAAATCTAAGATGCTCCACAACTCCTGTAATCATCAAATCAAAGATATCTAAAGCACTTTCGGACCCCATTCTTTCTCCTTTCTCTCTGGAAGGAGGTTAGTGCATCTTTCACAGGGAACAGTCTTACAGAAAAGAATCTTCCTAAGCTGAAAGGTAGAAGTAGCAATCCAAAGCTCTTTCTATTTTGTCTCATTCCAATAACTGATTTGATAACTAATTCTCTTATTTCTATTTATCATCTTTAACTATTAAAATTTCTTAAAAATTCAAACTCAAACCTAAAAAATTCTACAATTCTTATAATTATCAAATCAATAAAAATTTATTCATCACTAACATTATGACTCTTTTAAAACATATTTACCTTTTTTTATAAAATTATATCTAATTATATGTTTATCTAATTCAGACAGACTTGCATTTTTATTATATTTAATAAGATAATTTTTTAAAATATAAAAATATACCTAAAAAATTATCTCTTATTTACCATATAGTTAGAACATCATCGAGATTTTTGGAATTTCGAATGACTATGACCTATCAAAAATTTCACAAACCGTTTCACTCGATTTTGAAAAGGATGAAACCCGTCTCTTCCTCTCAACAACTTGAGCAACTAGATGATGAAGTGAGAAAGCAAAACCACCAACAATTTTTGAGATACGAGGAGCAGGCGCAGAAGCAAAGCGGTAACTTGAAAACGGGAAAACACCTCTCACCATCGTTGTGAACGGTGAGACGGCGAGCAGGAGCAGCTGAGAGCCGGACCTATGTACGAGAGCTTAGGTTCGTTGGATGCGCTGCTAAGCTATTACTTCTTGCGCATAAAAAGAGGGCTAAGGGAGAGGAGCTTCATGGAAATAAATTTTGGTAGACAACTTGGTGTCGGCAATGTCCTTTCCATTGGTCAGAGAGCACATGAAATTGCTCTGGAACCAAAATATACTTCTTAATTTATTACTTGACGTGTGGATGTTTGTTTGGGTGATAGTTTAATATGTTTATTTTTATATTAATTTTAATTTAAGTATAATATTTTATTAAAAAATTAATTTTATTTTTTAAATTTATTAAAATTAAAATTAAATATAAAAATTTTACTTAAAATTAATAATATATAAATACTAAATTTTAATAAAAAATTTTAAAAAAATAATAACAAATAAATCTTAATTTTAATTTATAAATACATAATTAATTTAATATATTTATAATATTATAATATAAGTAAAATTAAAATAAAAATAATAAATAATTATAATTATAATTATAATTATATTTATATACATAAAAAAATTAATGATATTATTTTTTTTATAAAAAAAAAAAAAAAAAAATTTATACAGATATAATAAAAAATAAGAGTATATTTTTTTTTACATGTTTTCTTAAATTTTAAATTTTTAAATTTAATAATTAATTTAATTATTAGAATTTTAATGTATAAAAATAAGTTAATTGTTATTATTTAATTAAAATTAATAAAAAAAATAATTTTTGTTAGTTAAAAAATAAAAAATTAAAAAAATAAAATAAGTTAAAATATAAATTTTATTTAATAATTTTATTTAATATTTTTAAATTTTAAATTTTAATAAAAATAAATAAAATTTAATAAAAATAATATAATATACATAATTTATAAAAAAAATATTATAATAAATTATTAAAAAATAAAATAACGTTAAGTTATTTTGTAATTTTTTGTTATATATTTATTTGTTTTATTTTGAGAAAAAAAACTCAAATTTTTAAAATATATACATTTTTAATTCTGTGGTGTTCATTGGTGAGTTCACTCTGGCTATTTACTGACAGACCGGGCCCAAGGATGACAGGCTGGGCCAGTCATCAGCGCCTGCGCCGCGATTATTCAAACTCACGCGGTTGCTAGGCCCCGCCAAGTGGCCAAGGCAAGGGACCCACCTGATACGCGTGTTTTTCAAGGGACAATAAAAAGTGCACGTGAGTTGTGAACTATACACATCACCGTTGATTGAATCGGATGGTACCGAAAGGGTTTTATCATGAACAATTTTTTTTTAGCATCGTATATAAATCTGTGGGCGGATTACTCGTGGTTTTAACACTGGGGACTCGTTGCTTATCATTGCAGCATTTTGCTTTTAATTTTTATTTTATGTTTGAATTGTTTAACTGCAAAAATTATATTCCATGGCTTTTACTTTTTGTTGTTTTTCTTGGTTCTTCTTAAAAAGATTTCTTTTTTTTTTTTTCATTTCTCTGTTGAAGGTGAAAAAAAAATTATTTGAAAAGTATAAATATATGGGTCTTTTCTAAGAATCATAATAAAATAAACTCATTAAAATTAATAGTGACTCTTTTTTAAAAAATTTTTAATTATTGATTCTTCCCTAAATCTAAGTTTATGGTAAAAAAAAAAAAATATTTACAATATGTTCAAATCAAAGTCAAGAGAACAAACAAGTTCAAATCAAGATGCAATAAGTCAAAAGCCACAAAATTAAAAAATTACAGTGAATTGTTTTAAGGGATATTCTTTCTGCATTATATTAAATCAAAATTGTTTTTTTTGTTAGAATAATTTTTGATTGAATTAATTTTTTAAATAATAATTTTTTTTTTATAAAATTTTTAATTTATAGATTTTTTTAAAAATTATTACTCTAAATTAATATATTTAAATAATTTTTTTTTAATTTTTTATTAAATTTAATAATTAATTTTTAATTAATTATTAATAAATATAAAATATTAATTTATATAATATATTAAATATTATTTTTTTTTTTTTTTTTTAAAATATTTTAATTATTATTAATAATAATAAATTTTTTTAAAAAATTTTTTAATTTAATAATTAAAAATATATTTTATTAAAAATATTAATATCAATAGTATTATTAATATATTATGTTAATTTATATTTTAAACTTTCATGAATATTATAATGAATTTATAAAAAAAAAAAATAAATTAAAAAATTTTATAATGTAAAAATTAATTTTAAAAAAAAATTTAATCAAAAATTATTGTAATGTAGAAGTATTAATGATGAATTTTATTACTATTAAATTATTTTTTAAGATTTATTTATATAATTAATGTTTAGATATATTATTTTCTAATATAATAGCAAATTTAAAATTGGAGACGGCCATTGAACCAAAAACCAGTAGAGATTTTCCGTGTGCCGTGCTCCTACACGTTTCTTCTGTTTGATTGAATGATCTAATTCAATGCTCATCTATGAATATGAATCAATATTTAAATTATTGTCAAAATATGTGGTGAGATTAAACAACCTTTTTTCTTCTCCATTTTTTTTTTTTTTTTTGTGATTTAATAACACAAATTACCTCACTGTGTGGTATAAGACCACGATTTTCTATAGTAAAATTGTACAAAGCAAAACTTTAAAATATCACTTTATTTTACCTTTTAATTTGAAAAAATAAAAATTAAAATAAAAACTCTCGATTGCCACCTAATTGACAGCATTGAAAACGGGTTTTATTTTTTTTAAAAATTAAAAATTATTTTTTATATTATAATAATTTTTAATTAAATTATTTTTTTTAAAAAAATTTATATCAATATCATTACTTAAAAATATTTTATATTTTCTTATTAAATTTATCCTATAACTTTTAATTTAATATTATATGAGATAAAATATTAATAGGTATAATACGTTAAATATATATATTTTATATTCTTTTAAAAATAATAATTATTAATATATATAGATATATATATATATTATTAATAAATTTTTTTAAAAAATTAAATTTAATAATTTTAAAATATATTTTTTTAAAAATATTTAAATTAATGTTAATTATATATTATATTAATTAATATAATTTTTTATAATAAAAAATAATTTTTTATTTAATTTTATTTTTTATAACAAAAATTTTAGTTGGGTTTTTGTTATATTTTGGTGAGTTAAACAGGAAAAGAGAAAGGCTCGTTACTTTTGTTTTACGGCCTATCTAGAAATTACAATCCCACTCTTAGCTTTATTTTTTCTACAAATCACGTCGAATATGAATACAACAGCACTAGGAGAGACCCATTGAGGCTGTGCTGGGACGTATTCTAAGTAGTTCCGATAAGATTCGTTTGGACCGTCAACAATGGGAGGCAAATTTAGGTGCCACCAAAGGCAATAGAGAATTAACCAAAATCCCACAAAAAAAAAAAAAAAAAAAAAAAAAAAAGGGAATAGAGACAATTCAATCGACCCTTGCCGTTTGATCATGATTCAGAGTCGAGACAGCAAAGCTATTTCCTAGCCAACCCAACCCAATGGACGCGCCAATGGTAAAAATGGGTGCCCAACGCAACCCCCAGATTGGAGACCTTTGCTTCCTTAGGTCCCCCACCAATCTTCTGCTAGTGCTGTTCATTTGATCAACGTCTAGTGCCTAAAACAATGTGTTCCAAAACTAATGACTCTATTCTTTGCTTTTCAGTCTTTTTTGTAAAAAAAAAATAAGAATTAAGGATCCTCCCAACTATTGCCTGTGGAAATTGAAAGGGGCCGACATAATGGGACGTCCAAATGCGCGTTGTTCAACTTGAAACTCTCGCCGGGTTTCTAATTTCCACGCGTTAAGGGCTTGGTATTACTCTCTTACCCTCCCACCAACCAGTTGACTTTGACTTTTTCAGGATAATTAGAAAAGGTCAAATCCGACGCACTGCCCAGCTCAGTCGATCCAGTTCACAATTATTTTAGAGTTTTCAAGTTTCCGTGCCCTTTCTTATTAGTTATCAGAACTTGAAGGTTAGGCAAGTTTGGAATCTTTAACTGCCCAGATCATATAACTATTGATTTGGTTGACCATACATAGTCCATTGCAAACATCTATATATCAATTGGTATTAGGATTTTGAGAGGCAAATTGATTAGATTGAAATCATTAGAAGAGGAGAAGGAAAAGCTGTAGGAATTGATGGGGAAGGTCGATATCCAAAGCCAAAGCCAAAGCCAACCAGAGCCTACAATTCAGCATTTCAGCCACCGGCACCCACTGCAGCTGATCAACCACCAGCCCCAGCAGAGCCTAGGTTTCGGAGGGTCAATAGCAACATGTTGGTGTTGTAGGCTGCAAGTCTCATCAGGATGGGTCTACAGCTGCATGTCCTGCCAGTATTTCCTACACGTCGGATGCTCCCAAATGCCTCAGCAAATCACTCACCCATTTGACTCCCAAAACCATGTCCTCTTTCTCCTCCCAAACCCCATATACCCAGATGGCTTATTCCGATGCGACGCGTGTGGGAACCAAGGGAATGGCTTCTCTTACCATTGCGGGACTTGCAGCACCGATCTGCACACAACATGTGCAGCCATGCCATTGCTTGTGTCACACCCATCTCACCATCATCAACTCAATCTCATCTTCTCTCTTCCTTATCATTATATCAATGGAACCTTTCGTTGTGATATATGCCAGAACTTCGGGTCCAAGCAATGGTTGTATAGGTGCAACCTTTGTGGATTTGATGCTCACCTGGGCTGTGCCACCGCCACTCATGCAGCTCATCATCAGCAGCAGCAAGAAGCTCAGTATCAAGTGCGGCAGCAATATGCAGCAGCACCTGATGTGAGATCATCAATACCAGTCAATAGTAATTTCGTTTATCCTCAGCGATATCAACAAGTCAACGCTGTTGGAATTCCTGCAATGCAAAACAGTAGTCCTCTGCCTAGTCCTTGGTCTTCTTCGTCGTTGTCTTTTGGTGGTTTCGGTGCTGGTGTTAGGAGACCTCCTGGACAGCAGCAGCAGAATGGCACGACGAACATGAACCAGCTCCTTCAAGATCTGGTAATTGGTTCCACAATTGGTATCGCACCGAGTTTGGTGCAAGGACTTCTGGGTGGTGGCAGTGGTGGCGGCTATGGCGATGGCTCTGCCAGTGGCAGTTTCGATGAAGCTTACACCGGGATCAACTATTAGTGGGGTTGACCTCGGAGGGTCAGCAGGATGTTAAGCAGATTATAGCGTAGGATTGAGATATTCTTAATTAATTTGGCTTAGCTTGTTCATTTGGTTTCTGCCAATTTGTGCCCGTTTGATTTGCATTCTGATTATATGATGCACGAATACAAGTGTATAGGCGAGATCAATGCATTGGTCATCCATTATCTATGTAACCAGACCTGATGTGGTTGAAATCGTTTATTGCTATTTTTTTTTTATTTTGTTGGTATATCGGCATTAAAATCTTATACATTGAATCTAGTTGAGTCTTAAACGACTCCTTAAGTTCGTTTAGTGCATTCAGGAATTTACGATTAATTCTGATTAAACTATAAGTCACTCTGTTTCTTCCGTTTGATCGAATGGTCTAGCTCAATGCTCACTTATGAATATAAATCATGATATATTGACGAAAGTAACTGGGAAATCACACCGCATAATATAGACAGTTCAGCAAGCATAGTTCAAGATAGACAGGAAGACACATGGGCATAGGTGGGACTAAACGACGATGAATCAGAAGATATGGGAGAATCTGTCTCAAAATAGCTGTACTTGTTCATCATCTGGGCAACCGACTAGCTTTATTGGTTTTGCAATTCAGACTTGGTTAATCCTGCTCTGATTAATTTAGCCTCCTGTATAAAGTTATGACAAGAAAGTTTGTATTTTAATATAAAAATAATAAAATAGAACCTTTTAGTGAAATTAAATGTAATTTTTTTTTATTTATTAACATAAATCATTTCATTGTATGATACAAGAGTAAGATTTTTCATGGCGAGATTGCACAATTCTTGTAACAACATTGTAAACTATCACCCTATTTTCATATTTTATTAAAAAAAAAAAAAAAAAAAAACTCAATTACCATTTAATTAGCAGTGTTGGAAAGGAGTTTTACTTCTTTATTTTTAGTTTCTTTGATGAAGATGCTAATTGGGCTTTTGCTATATCTTCCGAGTCCAACAGCGAAGAAAATAGGCCCACCCTTATTGCTTTTCAGCCTATCTAGAAAGTTGGACAACTGCACTAGGAATGAGGCAATAAGGCTGTGTTGGGCCGTATTCTAAGTAGGTGATACCCAAGGCAATAGGGAATTAACCAAAAAAAACAAGGAAAAGGCAATAGAGACAAATCAAATCGACCCTTGCCTTTAGGAGGCTAGGCTTCTTAGCATCCACCAGAGTGTGCTCATGCTGACCCAGTCCAGGGTAGCCTTTTTCTCATGATTTGGACTTTGTGACGGTAAATGCAATTTTCCTAGCCAACCCATTGGAGACGCGGGTGATAAAAATGGGAACCCAAAGCAACCCCCAGTTTTGAGACCTTTTCTTCCTTGGGTCTCCCACCAATCCTCTGCTCGTACCGCAGAAATCAACCCATATTTTTATAATTCATTGTTAGCGTTAAAAATATTCATCGCGAATTGTATGGTAAGGATAACCGTGACTATAAAGAGATGCTTACTTGTTTTGTATCCACGAGCCCAATCCGAGGATTAATGGGCTGGGATTGACTCGTGCACTGACTAAAAACGTCTCTGATGAATGGGGCTACGATCAGAAAGGACAGTTTTGAGCAACTCGAACATCTGAAGATCATTTAATAATAATATAATTTTTATCGATCCCTCAAAGTTCACCTTTCATCAGAGGCAACCCGAGGTTGTTTACAATTTTAAAACGATGTGAGCTGCTCTGAGAAGTAAGGGGGAGTAAGATTGATTGGCACAATGTCGAGGTCAACCGGGGTAATCAAAGAACATGGCTGCTAAATTAAGGCTGGCAGGCCAGCCATAAAGACCAGAGATAGCATGATCTCCAGACAAGAGCAACAAGCAATAGGGTTTAATTCGAGACCTATGAATGGAGATTATGAGTTGCTCGTGGGATACCTTATCTGAAGTGAAAAGAGACCATGACTTGGTCCGAGGTTGAAGCCAAAAGCCTTAATGTGATCCTCCTCACAGTCTCGGAAAAGACAAACTCTCAAGACTTGAGATATGAAAAAGTCTCCCAGTACCTAAAAAAAAAAAGAAGAAAAGTTTGATTAGTCATCATATGTGACCTTTTCTTTCATCTTTTGCACCTTTTTCTTTGATTTTTCTTGGTTGAAACTACGACCTCGTTGTCGTTGTCGTTGAGGTTTGATTTTATTTATTTATATATTATTAATTTTATATTATATATAAAATATTAAATTTAAATTATATTATTTTAAATTTTAAATAATTTAAATTTTAAATTTATTTAATTATTAATATTTTATATTATTAATTTTAAATTTATTAAATTTTAATTATAAAATTTTAATTTATTTAAATTTTAAATTAATTTAATTTTAAATTAATTAAAATTTTTTAATATTTTTAATTAAAAATTATATTTATAATATAATTTAAAAAAATTAAATTAAATTACTCAAATTAACTTTATTTTTTCTTATAAATGTTTTGAGAGTCAAAGTCAATATTAGTATCTCGCCATGATAACGCTAGTGGTTTGCATCAAGTAATGTAATTTAAACAAATAGAATTGACAAAAGTTTGATCTGACAAAGTGGTGCAGTCTCCCATTCGCAAAAATATCATCATCATCATCAAATGATTTGATTCTCTTTGTAGGCAAATCATAGTTCTTCATAAAATGTGATTAATTTATCGGTGGTAATGCATTGATCGTGCTTGAGGGTTGAAAGCAACGGCAGCGACAACAACTAAAGAAAAAAAAAAAAAAGTGAATAAATAAAATGTGATTAATCCAATAATGACCCTTTTATGGTACTTACAGTTAATGAAGAACGATGTCTTCATCAAAGTCTAGGCTTGCCGAGTGCACCTCTAAACAATAATAATAAAAACATTGCTAATAATTTGTCTTCTACTTCGTCATTGTTGATTCAAGCGCATTTTCCTTCCTCCCCTCCCATTTTCCTTCTTCCCAAACATAGTGTTAAGTTCGAGGGTCGGTTTACCTTCGGCCTTAACTTCAATTACAAAGCACTAAATTCAAGGTTACAGCGACAATACGGATGCTAACCCTCGCAGGTAAAACGACGACCAAATGTTGTATAAGCTAGACGCGCAATTGTGGGTGATTAATTTGTCACCAAAATTATTATTTTTTTTTTTTAGAATTATTAGTTTATTTTAATATTTTTAATTTTATATTTTTATTTTTTTAATATAAATTAATTACTTAATTTTTAATTTATTATTATATAAAATATAAAATATTAATTTATATTTATATGTTAAATATTAATAATTTTTAATTTAAAAAATATTTTAATTATTATTAATATTATTTTTTAAAAAATTTAAATTTAATAATAAAAAATATATTTTATTAAAAAATATTATTAAAATTAATATAATTTATATATTATACTAACTAATATATTAAATTTTAAAATTATACAATTTAAAATAAATAATGAATTTAATAAAAAAATAAAAAATTAATTATTATAATATAAAAATATTATAAAAATAATAATAAATTTTATTAATATTAAATTATTTTTTAAATTTTATTTATAAAATTAATTTTTAAGTATATTAATTTTTAATATAATTTTTTTGAAATGTCTGAACTAAGACTCAACTATTTGAAACAAAAATTTGATATCAGAGATTTTCATTATACCGTGCTCCTATATGAGCCATGCGGGCGCCTTGCACTACCATAAATTCCCTTAAATCACTTTCAAGTTCTGTCAAGCTATGGAATTTCACCAACAATTACTACAATGCTTTGAATGTCACAGACCAATAAATTCAAACTCAATCCATAAAAGGGGTACAAACCCATTACCAAAGACCCAAAGAACCCAAGAAGATTTTAGAGATTCTATGGTAGGTGAACTCATAGAATTCTCTAGAACTCTATGAGTTGTATATAATTTTAAAATCTTCCTATCCTAAATAATTACATAAAATATGCTTGGAATAATATATTCTAAAATTATGTATAACTTATAGGATTTTAGAGAATTCTATGGGTTTATCTACCATGGAGTCTCTAGAATCTTCTTGAGTCCTCTAGACTTTTGGTAATGAGTTTGGACCCCTTTGATGGATTGAGTTTGAATTTGTTGGCCCGTGACATACCAAATGTCATAGGATGAGTTTTCGGACACTCTAAAACCTGTGCGGCACTAGACAACTTAAGGGGAAAGTTGCTAGTAAGCCTAAAGATAGAGAGCAAAGAGTAAAGAGGAATTAGAGAGGCTTGGAGAAAGGGAGATTGAATTGATTACTTGAATGCTTGGTGCCACAAATGAATAAGGCTTAGAGTACTTATAGCCCTTTATCTTAGATCTAGAATCTTCCTATCCCAAATTTTTACATGGAATATGCTTGGAATATTACATTCTAGAATTATGTACAACTCATAAGGTTCTAGAGAATTCTATGGGTTCGCCTACCATGGAGTCTCTAGAATCTTCTTGGGTCCTTTGGGCCTTTGGTAATGGGTTTGGACCCCTTTGATGGATTGGGTTTGAATTTGTTAGCCCATGACATTCTCCCCTACTTAATTCGGCGACGTCCTCATCGTTGCTTTATCTTTGTAGTGCTGGATTTCGTTAGGCCTTTATACATTCGAATTAGCCCTTTGTAGATTTTGCGGTGGGACTTGAATTATTGTGGGAGTAGCTAGATGAGCACTTTGTCTCCTTCTTGGTACTCAATGTGCCTCCGTTTGTGATTTGCCCATTTCGTCATCTTCCAAACGACTTTATCCAGTTGAACTCGGGCAATATTGGCTTGCTCGTGCCATTCCTTGGTGATTTGATGTGCCATTAGGCTTTTGCTACTGTATGTAGAGGCAATGACATGTGGTGTCATGAGCTGTTGGTCGGTGATAATCTCAAAGGGGCTTTCACCCATGGCTTCACTCCTTTGGAGATTGTAGGAAAATTGAGCCACATTAAGCAACTTGGCCTAATCCTACTGGTGGGCACTTACATAGTGCCTCAAATATAGCTCCAATAGATCGTTGATATGCTCAATTTGACCATCACTTTAGGGATGGAAACTGGTGGAGAAGTTGAGATCGGTCCCTAAGAGTTTGAAGAGTTCTATCCAGAACCTTTCAGTGAAGCATAAGTCTCGATCACTTACAATATTGCATAGTACTCCCCAAAGTTTGATGATATGATTGAGGAAAATGCGGACAGCTTCCTCTGTGGTGCAGTCCTGAGAAATTGGAAAGAAGATAGCACACTTGCTGAACTGATCTACAATCACCATAATGCTCCCATAACTTTCGAACTTGGGTAAGGCCATGATGAAGTCCATGGATAAGCTTTGCTAAGGTCTTTCGATGATTGGTAGGGGCTCCAAAAGACTTGCAAGTTGGTGTAGATCGATCTTATTTTGCTGGTAAATAAGGCATGTCAGAACGTATGTTTTCACATCATCCTGCATTTGTGGCTAGTAGCAAGAGGATTGAAGATGGGCAAGGGTGCGTGCAACACCAGGATGTCCTGCCCATCGGGAATCATGACATTCTTTGATTATCTCCCTCCTCAAATTCTTATACTATCGAACCATGATTCGGTTGCCGACGGTCAAAAGTAGATCATTATCTTCCCAAAATTATCGAGTCTTGCCTTTACGGGCTAGTTTGACAAGGTTTTGCATCGTAGGATCCTTGTCTATGCCCTCCTTGATGCGAGTGATGAGAAGGTCCTCAGGTTGACTGAGTGTTAACGAACTAAGCTCCACTTTCTTGCTAAGTGCATCGACTATTACATTAACTTTACCTAGCTTATATTTTAGCTAATAGTCAAACTTGACAAGAAAATCTTACCACAGAGCTTGCTTCAGGTTTAACTTCTTTTGAGTTTGAAAGTAAGTTGTAGCCACATTGTCAGTTAGAATGGAGAAGTGTAAGCCAAGTAATGCTGTCATGTTCGTAAGCAATGGACAATGGTTGTCATTTTCTTCTCTTATATAGTGTAGCGGTGCTCTGTATCATTTAACTTCCGGCTTTTAAAGGCAATTGGATGGTGATCCTACATAAAAACACCTCTAATGGCAAAGTCAGAAGTATTAGTGTGTACCTCAAAGGCTTTACTCGAAGGAGGAAGGCTAAGGACAAGCTCCTCAGAGATGGTTTTCTTTAAATCATCAAAGGCATGTTGACATTGTTCTATCCATCTCCATGCGCGATCCTTCTTCAATAGGTTAGTCAAGGGTGTTATCCTTGCTGAGTACCCTTTGATAAACCAACGATAGTAGTTGGCTAGATTGAAAAAGGATCTTAACTCCAGAATTTTGGTTGTTGGCTCTTAATCCATGATGGCTTTTACCTTTACTAGATCCATCATAAGTTATCCATCCCAAATGTAATGGCCAAGGAACTTAACTTATTGTGTGGTGAATAAGCACTTTTCTCTCTTAACGTAAAGTTCATTGTCATGTAGTACTTGGAAGACTTGTCGTAAGTGCTGCAAGTGCTCATCAAGTGTCTTGCTATACACCACGATATCGTCTAGGTATACTACTATGAATTGATCAAGGAAGGGATGTAATAACTTATTCATGAGTGTGCAAAAGGTTATCGGTGCATTGGTGAGACCAAAGGGTATAAACAAGAATTCAAAAGAGTCATACCTTATTACGCATGTCGTCTTAGATTCATCTCCAGTTGCAATATGTACTTGGTAGTATCCTAAGCGTAGGTCTAGCTTTGAGAACCATCGTACATTACCAAGCTGGTTGAAGAGATCTGAGATGAACAGTATCAGATACTTATTCTTTATGGTGACCTTGTTCAATGCTCGATAGTTAATGCACATATAGAGGCTTCCATCTTTCTTCTTTTGGAAGAGCATTGGGGCACCATAAAGAGACTTTAAGGGTTGGATGTAGCCTAAATTCAACAAGTCATAGAGCTGTTTATGCAACTCTTGCAACTGGGGTGGTGCCATATGGTATGGTGCCAAGGCAAGGGGCTTGGCATTTAGCTCCAACTCAATTTCATGATCCACCTCACACCTAGGTGGGAGTCCTTTCAACAGCTCTTATGGCATGACATCCTTAAACTCTTCAAGGACTTATGCTACTTCATTGGGCAAGGCGACCTTGGGGTTGACATCCTCATCGTTAAGTTCACGGATGGTAGCAAGGTAGCTTGGGTGAGATTTCATATCTCGCTTGAATTGTAATGCGGATAAGGCCTGATCCTTCAATCATTGAGCACATTCTGCGGGTATGGTGCAAGCCTTTCCTCCCTCTAATATTCTGAGTGAGTTGGAAGTCAGGAATAAGAAGGTTTGTACCTTATCAAAGAACTTCATGCCTAATACCACTTGGAAGTCATCCATGGGGATTACGGAGTAGTTGATGCTTCCTTTCCATGCACCAAGGGTTGTGGGAACACCTTTAGCAATGCCAGCAATTGGTTTTGCTGGTGAGTTCACTGCTTTAAGGGTTCTACCCTTACTCGTTAGCTTAAGGCTAAGCCGCTTGGCCTCCTCTATAGAAATAAAATTGTGGGAAGCTCTAGTGTCTAGCATGGCTCTAGATTGCTTCCTATTGATAGTGATTTGGACATATAGTAAACCCTTATGGTTGACATCAGGTTATGCGCTTTTCCCCTTAATGGTTACCAGGATTCAAAGTGATCTCATCTCGGTGTTGCTTGCGCAAAAGTGCTTTTTTAAATCTCACTTGAAGTCTTCCCAAGTGTCAATCGAACAAATACCTTTTCCAACCTCGCCATACTTGCGACGCCACCATAGTTGAGCGGCATCTCATAGGAATGTGGGGGCAGTGCAAATCCTTACTGCATCATCTCGAACAATCTTAGCTTCGAAGTATTGTTCTAAGCCAAAGAGGAAGTTCTTAACTTCCGTAGCATTATGAATGCCATTGTAGGTAGTAGGTTTAGACACTTAGATTGTGCCAAAGTTGATGGTGTCGGGATGAGTTTACAAACACTCTAAAACCCACGTGGCACTAGACAGTTTCAAGGAAAAGTTGCTAATAAGCCTAAAGAGAGAGCAAAGAGTAAAGATGAATTAGAGAGGCTTGGATAAAGGGAGATTGGATTAATTGCTTGAATGCTTAGTGCTACAAATGAATGAGGCTTGGGGTATTTATAATCCTTTATCTTGGATCTAGAATCTTCCAATGCCAAATATTTACATGGAATATACTTGGAATATTACATTCTAGAATTATGTACAACTCATAAGGTTCTAGAGAATTCTATGGGTTCGCCTACCATAGAGTCTCTAGAATCTTCTTGGGACCTTCGGGCCTTTGGTAATGGGTTTAGACCCCTTTGATGGATTGGATTTGAATTTGTTAGCCCATGACATTCTCCCCTACTTAATTCAGCGACGTCCTCATCGTTGCTTTATCTTTGTAGCACTGGATTTCATCGGGGAATTTTCATAGTGTGTCCTCTCGTTCCCAATTGGCCTTCTCGTGAGGATGTCCCTTTCATTTCACTAGGTACTCCGTATAATTAGGTATACCCTTTTTTGAATCCTTCTATCCGCAAGAATGCTCTCCACTTCCTTGTTGAAGGCGGTGGTAACGACCGTTGGTGCTCATTTGGACTTGCTTCTCTCAGGGTCTTCCATGTCTTCATGGTATGGCTTGAGGAAACTCATTTGGAAGACAATATGGATTTTGAGGTTGGACAGTAGTTGTACCTGGTAGGAGACTTTCCCAATGCGTTTTATGATTGGAAAAGGGCATTCGTACCTTCGAATTAGCCCTTTATTGACCTTGCGGTGGGACTTGAATTGTTGTAGGAGTAGTTAGATGAGCACTTTGTCTCCTTCTTGGTACTCAATGTGCCTCCGTTTATGATCCGCTCATTTCTTCATCTTCCGAGCGGCTTTATCTAGGTGAGCTTAGGCAATATCGGCTTGCTTGTGCCATTCCTTGGCAATTTAATGTGCCATGGGGCTCTTGCCATTGTATGTGGAGGTGATGGCATATGGTGTCATGGGTTGTTGGTTGGTAACAATCTTGAAGGTGCTTTTACCCATGGTTTTGCTCCTTTGGAGATTGTAAGAAAATTAAGTCATATCAAACTTGACCCAATACTATTGATGGGCACTTATATAATGCCTCAAATACAACTCCAATAGTCCATTGATACGCTCAAATTGACTATCACTTTGGGGATGGAAACTGGTGGAGAAGTTGAGATCGATCCCTAAGAGTTTGAAAAGTTTTGTCTAGAACCTTCTAGTGAAGCATGGGTCTCAACCACTTACAATATTGCATGGTACTCCCTAAAGTTTGATGATATGTTTGAGGAAAGCGCGGGCAGCTTCCTCTGCGGTGGAATCCTGAGAAACGGGAACGAAGGTAGCATACTTACTGAACTGATCTACAAGTATGCTTCCGACTGATGCTTTAGACTTCCATCTCGAATGCGGTGGCCAAGGAACTTTACTTCTTATGTGGCGAATGAGTACTTTTCTCTCTTAACGTAAAGTTCATTATCATGTAGTACTTGGAAGACTTGTCGTAAGTATTGAAAGTGTTCATTAAGTGTCTTGCTATACACCACGATATTGTCTAGGTATACTACCACGAATCGATCGAGGAAGGGATGAAATAACTTATTCATGAGCGTGCAAAAGGTTGCTAGTGTATTGGTGAGACCAAAGGGTATAACTAAGAATTCGAAAGAACTATACCTATAAATCAATCAAGGAAGGGATGGATTAACTTATTCATGAGCATGTAAAATGTTGTCAGTGTATTGGTGAGACTAAAGGGTATAACCAAGAATTCAAAAGAGTCATACCTTATTACTCATGTCGTCTTAAATTCATTCCTAACTGCAATGTGTACTTGGTAGTATCCTGAGCGCATGTCTAGCTTTGAGAACCATCAATGCATCATCAAGCTAGTCAAAGAGATTTGAGATCAACGGTATCAGATACTTTGACACGGGATGAAAATTTGAAGAGGAAAATCATCAAAAAATATCATGATTCTTAATGTACAGAACATTCTGGTATTGCACGCACCTTTGCTCATCTTCAATCTTCCTATGGCTGCAAACGCGGGACGATGTAGAAATATCTGCAGGTATTTTGAATGCCTGCTTTCTGACGTTTTTTTTTTTAATAATCAAAGGAAAAAAAAAAAAACAAGTTACTCCCAACTATTTTGAGAGAGTCCCACAAAATGGAATGTTCAAATGCGCGTTGGTCCATTGAGCACACTTGCCGGGTTTCTAATTTCCACGCTTTTAAGTGCTTGTTATTACTCTCTTACCCTCCCACCAACCAGTTGACCTTGACTTTCCAGGATAAATAACCCAAGGCACTGCCCAGACCAGTTCACAATTGTTTTAGTGTTTTCAAGTTTCCGTTACCTCTCTTGTTAGTTTGGAATCTTTGTCCATATATATTCCACTGCAAACGTCTATATTATCAATTGGTATTAGGATTTTGAGAGGCAAATCGATTAGAGTGAAATCATTAGAAAAAGAGAAAGAAAAGCTGTAGGAATTGATGGAGACGGTCGATAGCCAAAGTCAACCAGAGCCTACAATTCAGCATTTCAGCCACCAGCACCCACTGCAGCTGATCAACCACCAGCCCCAGCAGAGCCTAGGTTTCGGAGGGTCAATAGCAACATGTTGGTGTTGTAGGCTGCAAGTCTCGTCAGGATGGGTCTACAGCTGCATGTACTGCCAGTATTTCTTACACGTCAGATGCTCCCGAATGCCTCGGCAAATCCCTCACCCATTTGAAAACCATGTCCTCTCCCTCCTCCCAGAACCCATATACCCGAGAGGCTTATTCATATGCAACGCATGTAGGAACCCAGGCAATGGCTTCTCTTACCATTGCGGGACTTGCAGCACCGATCTGCACACAACATGTGCAGCCATGCCATTGCTTGTGTCACACCCATCTCACCATCATCAACTCAATCTCGTCTTTTCTCTTCCTTATCATTATAACAATGGAACCTTTCGTTGTGATATATGCCAGAACTTCGGGTCCAAGCAATGGTTGTATAGGTGCAACCTTTGTGGATTTGATGCACACCTGGGTTGTGCCACTCATGCAACTCATCATCATCAGCAGCAAGAAGCTCAGCATCAAGTGCCGCAGCAATATTCAGCAGCACCGTATGTGAGATCATCAACACCAGTCAATAGTATAATGGCGCCCGTTAATCCTCAGCCATTTCAGCAGCCCAATGGTGGTTTCGGTGTTGGTGTTGGGAGACCTACTGGACAGCGGCCGCAGAATGGCTGGATGAACATGAACCAGTTCCTTGGAGGTCTGGTAAATGGTACCGCTAGTGGTATAGCACAGGGTTTGGTGCAAGGGCTTCTGGGTGGTGGCGGTGGTTAATGGGGTTGACCTCGGAGGATCTGCAAGATGTTGAACAGATTATAGCGTAGGATTGGGATATTCTTAATAAATTTAGCTTGGTTTGTTCATTTAGTTTCTGCCAATTTGTGCCCGTTTGATTTTCCTTCTGATTGTGTGATGCACGAATGGGCATTGATCATCCATTATCTATGTAATAACCAGACCTGATGTGTTTGGAAATCGTTTATTTCTGAAGACAGGCAGTGGAACAGATGAATCAGAAGATAATAGGAGATTCTATCCCAAAATAGCTGTTCTGACTTAGTTAATCTTACTTTTATTAATTTAGCATATCACATAAAGAAAATTTGTATTTTAATATAAATATAATAAATTTTAATATTTAATAAAATTATTTTTTTTATAATTTAGTAATATAAATTAATTTATTATAGAAAATATGAATAAAAGTAAAATTTTTCATTTTAGAATATAAGAGTAGGAATAAGATTTTTCACGGCGAGATTACACAATTTTTCGTAATTATATCGTAAACTATCAGCTTATTTTTATTTTTAAAAAAAAAAAAAAAAAAAAAAAAAACTCAATCGTAATCTAATTAACGAGTTTTACGGAGTTTAAGATTCTAATCAGACTTTTGCTATATCTTCCGAGTCCAACAGCAAAGGAAATAGGCCCACCCCTTTTGTTTTTCGGCCTATCTATCTATAAAGTACAATCCCACTTTTAACTTCATTTTTTTCTACAAATCGGGTGGAATATTGGAAGGAATGAGGCAATAAGGCTGTGTTGGGCCGTATTCTAAGTAGGTGATACCCAAGGCAATAGAGAATTAACCAAAAAAAATGGAAAAGGCAATAGAGACAAATCAATCGACCCTTGCCTTCAGGAGGCTTCCAGCGTCTACCGGACTGTGCTCATGCTGACCCAGTCCAGGGTAGACTTTTTCTAATGATTTGGTCTTGAGACGGTAATGCAATTTGCCTAGCCAACCCGAAGGACACGCCAATGACAAAAATGGGGGAACCCACAGAAACCCCCAGATTGGGGACCTCTGCTTCCTTGGGTCTCCCATCACTCCTCTGCTAGTGATCTTCAACTGGACAACGTCTCCTACCCCATAGCGGTAAGGATAACCGTGACTTGACTGGGCTGGGATTGACCTGTGCGCTGACTTAAAACGTCTCTAATGAATGGGGCTACGATCAGAAAGGGCAGTTTTTGGCAACTCGAACATCTGAACATCATGTGATAATAATCAAATAATTTATATCGATACCTCAAAGTTCACCCAAGTCCTTGACAGAAAGAACGATCAAGCTTCGTTACTATTTAGGTGTGTTGGGAGCACCATTAGTTCCAAGTCCTCGGAGCGCTTAGTACTCACCACTAATTTCTATTGACTACTCAGGAATAATTTCCTTGCGTTTAATTTTATTCACTTGCATATTGCCAATTCTATTATGTATGAGAGTAGAGGTTACAAATAATGAGATATATTACATTTAAGTCAAATTATCTTAAATTTTAAATTATTTAAATTTTAAATATATTTAATTTTAAATTTATTAAATTATTAGTATATTAAATTATAATTTTATATTTATTAAATTTTAAATATATGTAAATTTAAATTTATTAAATTTTAAGTTAATTAAATTTTATATATATTAAATTTTAATAAATTAAAATTTTAAATTAATTTAATTTTGAAGTAATTAATTTTTTTTAATATTTTTAATTAAAAATCATTGAATTTTTTAATTAATGGTCTATCTATAGTCAAGTTAACTTAATCTTTCTTTTCTTTTATATGGATGTTTTGAGAGTAGTATGTGGCCGTGACAAGGCCAGTGGTTTTACATCATCATCATCTGGATACTTTTTCGCCCGCGATGAGGCTAGTAGTTTACATCACATGGGTTATGACAAGTAATGTAATTTAACACAAATAGAATTGACAAAAGTTTGATCTGACAAAGTGGTGCAGCCAAGAGGATTCTCAATTTCCATGTCTCCCATTCGCAAAAATATCATCATCATCAATTAAGGATAACCCCAAACTCCGCCTGGCCTTTTGATCAGATGCCCACTTAAACAAAATGAGTGCAGCAAATAATTGTACAAATGATTTATTTTTGGAACTTGAAATTCCCAAGTCATGAAAATAATAATAATAATAATAAATAAATAAACTAATTGGTTTAACCTGTACATAATTGCTCCCCTATCCTTTTCCTTTTCCCGGGTATTCCTCATTTTTAGATACTTTTTCATTATTATTTTTTAAAATTGTTTAAGTCTCAGCGCATTTGCATCAAATGATTACGTCAAATGATTTGATTCTCTTTGCAGACAATCATAGTTCTTCATAAAATGTGATTAATTTATTCGTGGTGATGCATTGATCTAAGGTTAGGAGTTCGAGGGCTGAAAGCAACAGCAGCAGCGACAACAACTAGCAAGAAAAAAAAGTGAATAAATAAGATGTGATTAATCCAATAATGACCCTTTTATGGTACTTACAGTTGCTGAAGAACGATGTCTTCGTCAAAGTCTAGGCTTGCCAAGTACACCTCTAAACAATAATAATAAAAACATGCTGATAAATTGTCTTCTACCTCGTCATTGTTGATTCAAGCGCACTTTCCTTCCTCCCCTCCCATTTTCCTTCTTCCCAAACATAGTGTTAAGATCGAGGGTCGGTCCCTTCGCGGATGCAAACCCCCGCAGGTACAACGACAACCAAATGTTTTATAGCTAGATGCACAATTTTGGGTCTCGGATTCTATCGTTACAGGATTTCTGAACATTATCTCAACTAATATATCTATTAGTAGGATGTCACAAAGCGATTATGGTATATGGTCAATTTGTCACCGAGACTATCATTTTCTGTAAGCTTACATTATATATTATACGTGGGGGGTTGGCTCCTGGGTCAATTGCAAGACAATAAATTATTTAAAAGCCAATTTGCACGGCCTTTTTGTCAATTCGTTACAGAGAAAAGTTACTTTCCATGAACTTTCTTCGTTGCTTCATGTACCAACTAGAAAGCCAAACGAAATAGAGTGTCCATTACTCAACCGGACTCCTCTGTCATTTCGTTTGTTGTGAAATCGGGCTCTTAAATAACAATTTTAAATTTTAAATTCACTTTAAAATTAAAATTTATAAATATAAACAGTTAAATTTATCAAATAAATTTTAAATTTATAAGTAAAAAAAAATCGTAAACATTATAAAACATATTAAATCTTTTACGGGGAGCGAGTCATTTCAAACTCCCCCTGACCAAAGACGGTCACCAAATTTTAATTCATTCCTCGTCCCCTTTTTTTTTTTTTTTTTAAGTTGGTTACACTTTCTAGGCGCGAGTGGCCGAGGCCCCTGAAGGGCTTCAGAGAAGTTTTGGGATCAAGATTTGATTTGAGGACTCTTCCTCTCATCCTTAAAAAATGGAGGAATTGTGGGGTTTTCTTTTTCTTTTTGGGTTCTTGAGTAAAAAAGGATTTCTAGGACATTGTTCTTTCCTTCTTTTCTTTAAAGCACTGATTTTCATTGTAGTTGTCCGCGCAATTCGCACATAGAGTGCACATTTTCCTAACAAGAAAAAGAAGATCAATATTTGAATTGATACACAGCAAGTACGAGTTTTGAGAATTGATATGACTATGTTACAATTCCATCAATCGAATCAACTTACCTTTCAAGATTCAAGGACGGCCGACCAGAAAGCATGCTTCCTTTCAGCACATTTTAAAGCCCTTCCATAGCATTGTAAGTTTACCTATTACGCATGGAAATGCGAGTCAACAGGAGTAGGTTGGCAAAAAAAAAATATAAAGTTGAGAAACAAAGATTGATGAGATTCCACTCAGGACCCGGCCGGATTTAAAAAATCAAACAGAGGAGACTCTAATCTTGTCTGCCAGGATTAATATGCAAAAGCTATTTTACAGTTGTAAGCCAACAAATAAAGAAGCTAAGTGGGGGCCTTCGTTGTCTTGTAGAAGACAATGGCAAATAGTTGTTATTGGCAGACACGTCCTATTTTGAGGACGGCAGGATAATATTCCAGGACCATCTTATGGATAAAGTCCATTGCCACAAAATGTGGCTTCTTGCATTATTAACTTGTCTGCGATGACCAACCAATGTTAAAACCAGATTCGGAAACTGGTTTCCTTTGTTTTGTCGATGGATGGACAACACTAAAACCTTAAAGGTATGGATTAGAGGCAGTTGATCCGAAAATTTAAAATGTAAAATTAACTCTATTTTTGTCGTTATTTTACTTGTTATGTGAAGCCGAGCAAGAGATGCCATCAAATAGGAAGCATGGCAGGACAGCACATCTATTAAAAAAATAACGCAAATGTCCTTAGATGAGCTCAGATGAAAATGGACACGCATTAGATCCAATTTAAAGCTATTTCAGTTGGTGGATTGAAGATCCGGTGGAACTCAATCATTATTTGGTAATTCGTGAAGACATGGAGAGTAACCAACTTTGGTTTCCTGCCATAATTCCCTTGGCTAACTAGCTTGCTTTAGTTGTCGAATGGTTCTCTCTTGTAGCCTTGAGCCTATTACAATTTTACTATCGTCTTAAGTTTCAACCATCTATGATCTGTCTGTTGGCATGGTTTTATCGTTTGTTTGCCGTTGCCAGCGTCAGAGGGACGCATTACCTAGAAAAGAAACCGAGAAAATGCCTAAAGGAGTAGTGGGTTGCCTGCCAAAAAAAGTGAGAATTAGCAATTCTGGTAGTATTTGTTTATTAGAAAGCTCAGTCAGGTCTGAATATGCAAACAATGAAAGTAAATTAACTTTTTTTCTAATAAATCACTCTACCTTTTCATTAATTCTAGGTTGATTTAAATTTAATAATTAAATTAAAAATTATTTTTTATTTTATAATAATTTTTAATTAATTTTAATTTCATAAATTAATTTTTTTAAAAATTTTTTTACTTTAATACTATTAATAAAATTATTATATATTTTTTTATTAAATTTATCTTTTAACTTTTAATTAATTATTATAATTTGTATATTTTTTATTTTTTATTTTTTTATAATATTTGAGTTGAAGTTTTATAATAAAAAAATTTTTAAAAATATTCTTAATTAATAATATTAATGTAAAAAAAATAATTTTTAAAAAAATATAAAAATTATTTAATTAAATATATTATTATAATATAAATAAATAATTAATTTAATTTTATATTTAATTATATTTTATTTAATTAAAATTAACACTTAAATTAAATATTTATATATTTTTTTTTTATTTTTTCATAAGAATAATTTGATGTTTAGTGCTCTTTTTTCATAAAAAGAGAATGACACCTTAACTTCTCAAAAATCCCATAAAAAAAAAAACAAAAAAAAAGGCACAACAATAATTGAAAGATTATAATAATATTTTAATAATATTTTGAATCAAAATATTTATGAGGACGTATTTAATAATAAAAATTATTATTAAATAAAGTAATTTTAAACTAATTTTATTTGAATAATTTTTTTTTATATTTATATTATAAATAAATTATATTATACACTATCCACACACACACTTATAACCAAAAACTTAGTTACATGTCACAATTATTTTATCACTCTTTTTCTTTCACAATTTTTTTTCTTTTTTTTGAAAATTTAATATTTATTTTTCTTTATTTTGATTTCATTCCAAAAACCAAAAGTTAATTATATGTCACAATCATTCTATCGCTATTTTTCTCGACCTCTCTCCCATTTTTTATTTCATTAACCTCTCTTTATTTTAGTGATATTTTGAGTTTAAGTGTCTACAAAGAGGTGTTACACGGTGAAAGTTATTCTTAAACAAACTAATCTTATTGTGTAACTTGACTTTTTGTTTACATTATGCATAAATCATATTGTACACCATAAATTTTGGAGATAATTACCATTTATACTCCGTATTTTTGGAAATTACAAAAAAATATATGTATTCTAAACCATTTATATGCCATACACCGTGGGTCAACGTCTCCGCATGCGGGTCACCTCTCCCAAGCCATCGTTCGCCGATCTAATGTGTTTTTGGGTACCATCGTCGGATTTTGGTCGAGAAAGACTAGGAAGATTGCCCAAATCTGCTAACTCAACTTCCTGCCACCACTGATTTCATTGCTCCATCGTCCACCTCCGACGGTGAAAATAGTCCAAAAGGGACCACTGGTCCGAAATGTATCCATCCCCAATATGTCAACGGCGAGTCTTCTCCAACATGACTTTTAGGTTTGCTTAGTGCTTATTGTCTCATTTGTTGTGCTAGCAAAAGGTATTTTATTATTTTGGTTCAATTTTGGTTTTTTTAGTTTCAGCAATCAACGGTCCAAAAAAAAATCTGAAAAGACAAAAAAAAAGTCAAATAAAAAGAATTCTTGTTTTATTTTGGCTAGTTGTGTTTTAAAAAAAAAAATAAAATTAAAGATTGTGTGTATGGGGTAAAGAAAAAAAAAAAAAAAAAAAAGACAGAAGAATAAAGAAAGAAAAAGAAAGAAGATTGTGTGGTCTAGCTTAGCTGCAAGTCTTCGATTTATATGTTTTTATCTTTCTATTTTACATTTTTCTCGATGGGGGCATTTTTGTCGCTTTTGGACATTTTCCATGATATTTTTGTAATTAATAGAGATGAATGATACGTGTTTTTTATCATCACATTTAAAATATAAGATATTTTTTAGATTTTTTTTAAAAAATAGTGTAAATAATAATTACTTCTAAATATATGATATAAAATATACTTCGTTAATAAATTTAAAAAATTAATACTCATTTAAATTTTTTGTAATTTTATTTTTTTATATATTATTTTTAAATAAATTTTATTTATATTATAAAATTTTTATAATTTTTTATTGTGATAATTAAAATTTTATTTTATAATTTTAATAATTTAAAATTTAATTTATTTGAGTTATCATGATTATCATTTTTTAAAATTTTTAAAATTTATTATTTTAATTTTATTATATTTTAAATTTTTAAATTTATTAAAATTTAAAAAAATTATAAATTATAAAAAAAATTAAAATAAAAAATAATGATGATGACTAAAAAAAATTAAATTTTATAATATTTAAATTTTATAATTTTTTTTAAAAATAGATAAATATGTTAAAATTAATAAAATTATGAAAAAAAAAATTAATTGTCAAAATTAAAAATCATAAAAATTTTATATTATAAATTAAAAATTACAGAAAATGTTTAACCATAAATCCAATCTTTACATTGAAAATGGGATCTCAAAAGATAGCCATATATCATCAGAAAATGGAAGCAGGTGTAGATTACAAGCAGTTTAATTGTGTAAATCAATATGATACCAAAAAAATTAGGTATACGTGAGTGAAAATTACACAAAAGAAAAAGACACAAAGCGAGAACATTTTAAAGTAAACCTCCGGACGCAAACAGCCTCTGAGTTTGATGCTGATGCAATCAATTACTAGCCCCCCCATAATTGCAATTGTTTTAAAGCTTGTGAGCAACAAGACCGAAAAGGATCATCATCATACGACAAAATGCTCAAAAATTAAATACGGCATTAATCTACTTACACCAAAAAGGGTGTTGAAGAGGGTGAGGGTCTCGTCGTGTCGGATCTCATTCTAATTGGTTTGTTTAAAAATGCAGTCCCAATTACTCGCAAAAAAAAAAAAAAAGAAAAAATTATATATATATATTTTTTTATTTTATTTTCATTGAGATGCTTCCCAACTTTTCCATTAACAATACACAAATAGAGTTCGTATTTCTTAAAAACAAAGTGATTGAATTTAATGGCTTTGATAGAAGACTGAATTGTGAACCATCCCCAGATTGTTTTCTGCAATTTCTAAAAGCATCTCTCTAAATGCAGGTGAACCAACCAAGTTAAAAATTAGCTAGAAATTAATAATGAAGGTGAAGATTATGAGTAAAAGCTTTCACGAGTAAATTTAGATACGTGGAAAATAAGAAAAATAAAATAAAATAAACAAAAAAAGAGTTGGTTTACAACAACTTTATAAGTCAAAAGTCGGTTCTAAGTTTTTGGATCTACTCCTATCGCTTTTTTGCTTTACCAAATGAGTCTTACATCTTTATTTTTCATTTTATTTAAGTTTATTTTTAGACAAAATTTAGAATTTTTTTTTTTTTAAAAGGTATTCAGTTCAGTCAAATACTTTCTTTTAATGGATTTACTGAATTTTGGAACTCAAATGAAACTCCAATTTATATATATATATATATATATAAGACTCATTTTACAAAATAAAATGTAACAAAATTATATTTAAAATATTTGTAAAGGTTTAGGCTGATTTTTGGTTTGCCCCATTTTTTTTTAATATTCCATTTTTACTTTTTAAATCCATTTTTCTCTGCGAGTGCAATCATATGGAGTTATGGACAAATATCAAGTAACTTTCTCCCTTACGTAAATTCTCTCCAAAGCAAACATCCTCTCCCAAGGTCTCTCTCTCTCTCTCTCACACACACACAACAGCAACAACAATCAATTGAGTTCGCATAAATTCTCAATCCCCATCATCAAAATAGACTTGACCTTCAAACTCCTCAATCATCTTCTTCATCTCTCTCACACACACGCATACACACATTCCAGAAGTCACGAACCATGTCTGCAACCATCCCAGCTCTTGTTTCTCTCGTATTGTTCTCATTTCTCGTCACCCCAACATCCTCCGCCGTGGACTCCTTCATCTATGGAGGCTGTTCTCAGTTAAAGTACATACCGGGCTCTCCCTACGAGTCCAACGTCAACTCGCTTCTCACCTCCCTGGTCAACTCGGCAACCTTCACCACCTACAACAACTTCACCATCAAGGGCTCTTCTGCACAGGACATCCTCTACGGCCTCTTTCAATGCCGCGGAGACCTCGGCAACGGCGACTGCGCTACCTGCGTCGCCCGTGCAGTCAGTCAACTCGGCACCATCTGCCCTGACTCCTGTGGTGGCGCGTTGCAGCTTGACGGTTGTTTCGTTAAGTATGACAACGCCAGCTTCCTGGGTGTGGAGGACAAAACCGAGGTGTTGAAGAAATGTGGGCCGTCGATTGGCTATGGCTCTGATTCGTTGACCAGGCGTGATGGGGTTTTGGACTTCTTGGGTGCCAGTGATGGGTCCTACAAGCCTTACAGAGTTGCTGGGTCCGGGGATTTTTCCGCCAGAGCACAGTGTACACAAGATTTGAGTGTGAGCGAGTGCCAGGATTGCTTGTCGGATGCGATCGGACGGCTGAAAACGGAATGTGGGGCCGCTGGGTGGGGCGACATGTTCTTGGGCAAGTGCTACGTGCGGTGCTCGGGAAGTGGCGCTCGCTCGAACGGCGGTAACGGTAAGCGGTTCCGACATCCCAGATGGTGGTTTCTAGTTTTCTGGTATTTTTTTTGGTTTAAGTGTTAATTAAAAGCCACCTCTGATTATTAACGTATCCCAACCAACCATGCCAAAATGTAAATTGCTGTGTGATTGATTTTAATATTTTATTCTTCATGGTAATCAGGGTAATTAATGTAAATTACTCGAGAATCCTTTTGCAGATTTTCTTTTATTTTTTTTTTCCCTCCAGCTTGATTTTTTTTTTTTAATTTCTTTGACTTGTACAAACGAGATGTGTGTACTATAGTGTGAGATTGTAAGGATCTGTGTAGCTAGCTTGTGCTTGTTTATTCTTCATTGAAGTTGAACTTGTGCCTTTTTACGGTGCATAATTGAAGGGAAATGTTTTTGCCAGATCAGAAAGTGTTGTAGCAGAGCAGAACTCCTTGTCTTGATTCTAAGGCAAACGCTTCTATGAGCCAAAGGCGATGGTTTTTGCTCTAACCATGACATTTTGTGATCTGACAGTATGTTTCACCCTATTGAACATCAACATTTCCACTCATTAATCCCCAAGTCAGAGTAGGAGGAGTGACTCGAAATCAAGCAACCCCACCTTGAATTTAGAGCCCAAATAGGAAGAAGGAATCCAAGGCAAATGAAGTAATCATGGCCACAAATTTTGGTTATTCTGTTCAAAAGACTTTGAAACACTGTAAAGGTGAAAGAAAAGCGCCCAACTCCCCCCTTTAATTGGAAAATAATGACTTTCTTGCGTGTTGCTTGTGCAATTTGCTGGACAGATTCAACATGCCCCAACTCCCCAAAAATAACCAACTGGTGGGGAATTGACAGATTCCCTCACATTGAGCAGAATGATAGAAAAGTCAAATGTATCTTCCAAGTCTATACTGGCATGCAGTGTTCCCTGCCAGATCCACAGAAACATGAATTGCTTTCCCTGACCAGAAGTTCTACAACTTAGGAGTACCAGTTCAATAATAATAAAATAATGATTGCCTTTTCTGCTTGTTAGGACTAAATTAAATAATTGATGGAATTAATGGTTGGATTTGGTTTATTCCGCATGCTTTGTAGGTAACAGCAACGATGATGAGATTGAGAAGACACTAGCAATTTTAATTGGACTCATTGCTGGGGTTGCATTGCTTATTGTATTCCTTTCTTTCTTAAGAAAAGTATGTGAAAAAGAAAAAGGTAAAGGCTACTCTCCTCCTATGACGTTTCCTCTTTATTTCCCCTTTTTCCTTGTACAACATGACATTTTGTCCATGCTTCTAACATGCATGTTCTGTGGCTTTTTCCATTTTGCAGGTGGTAAATAATAAAACTTTGTGGATATGCCAGGAAATTAAGACCTACCTCACTCCCCATTTCTTTCCTCTAGTATTTTTTTGCTTTGCTTTGGTCTTGGTGGCCCACTTGCCTCACTTTTATTTTGTGCTCTAGTCTTTTCCGTGTCCTTCTCTCTTCAACCTTTCTCCCATATTGCACCTAAAAAGGCCTTAAAGGGCAAATATAAAAAGGTGTTCGTGGAAACAGGTGCCTTGAAACAAGTGAAGATAAAGCTCAAAGTTGCAATAAGGTAAAAAGGCCCTAAAGATTCCCCGCTCAACTACACCCACTTGAGTCTAATAGCTATACCAATGTTACAGATTAGAGTGTAATTGTCTGTATAAATACCCAACACTTTTGTGAAAGTGCTCCCTGTGCCTTTGCCAGGCGTTATGATGGCTTTAAAGTTAATTTGATTTAAACAAGATTTTGTTTCAATATGTATTCAATGGTCAGTTTCTTTGTATTGGTACCTTACTTGACACTATATAGTAGCATTTTCCTTGCCTCCTATATTTTCCATAGCAGAGGTCCAATGACTTGGAAGATTCTGTAACGGAATAATGATTCCCTTTTAGGCTTAGAGGTGATCTTTAAGAAAATCTTTCTTGACACATGAAGAAGGGCAGATTATGTATGGTTTAAAAGAAATTTTAATTATATTTTTGACCCCTCTTTTGGTAATTAAATTAAGCGACAAATCAATAAGTCAAAAATCTAATTTGAATTGTGTTGTTTCGTTTCTAGTTTTAAGTATATTAAGTTTTAAACATATTAAGTTGTTATTTGAATTTTGAATTAATTAAGATTTTTAAGCATTCTAGTTTCTTATCATTACCTTTTTTTGTTTGTACAAATTTGATTTAAGACATATTAAATTAAGTTATGTAAGTTAAGTTAGCTTTTGTCACGTCTAGATGAACTGAGAAGTCACTAATCCCAATTATGTCCAAGGTTAGGTCGGGTGGAGTTTATAAAAATGAATTTTAACATTTTTATATAGTAACTTTAATTTTTTTTTAAAATTTCTTTTCTTGTTTAAAAAAGCTATTCAGTCATAAATTTCATAATAAAAATAATTTTTATCCTTATAAATTTATACCCTTTTTTAAAAAATTAAAATTTAAGACTTTTATAATAGAGTTTTATGTATTTAACTACTAAAATTCACTCAAGGGACATAACTTTGTTAATTGAGCTAATTGAAAATAAATATTTATAATAATGATCATTAATATATTACTCTTCCTTTTAGCTAAAGTTGAAATTGAGATTAAGATATTCGGGTTAGATATCAATATCACCTAATGGAAACTATATGGGTGATATTTGAATATGCTGTCGTTGACACGAGGGGAATATTCAGAACACCATTTTTAGAGTATCAGCCAATTATCACTACGATGATTAAGGCAGCATTCTCCTTTACTTTACGTGCTTGCAATGGCCATCAATCACAAAATTAAAAAAGACAATCAGAATGGGTTAAAGAATGACTAGGACAATTAGTGGTTATACTACGTTTATTCTTCCACTTTGTGGGTTCACTCTCTCTCTCTCTCTCTCCCTCTCTCTTCTATTATCCGTTGCTTTTAAGTTTTGTTTTTTTTTTTGGTGGGGTTGTCCCAATCTAGTTTGTGGCACCATTACTTTAATCCTCTCACGAAAGTTCAAAGTAGAGTATAACTTTTAGAAAGATTCTCTCTTTTTCACAATCATATTTTGGAGAAATTTAAAAAGAAAAAACATTCAGCATGGGAGTATAGTATTTTTCTTTTTTTCCTTTTTTTTTCCCTTTTGTCCAAAAAAGGGAGGAATATGGATTACAGTGACACCCACCAAGATAAAAATAGAGAATTTTAGGTTTATCCCGCCATTAAAATGCAGGGTTATGACACCACACCCTATTTTATTTTTTAGTTTAATTATGGTTGGAGGGACGACTCTACACCCATACAATTTGGTAAGATGTCTATAAACTTTAATTTTTCAGTCCCAATGAAAGTGCCGTAGACGTCTCTCCCTCTAGAAATCTTTGACTCGTATGATATATTATACTAAAAAAAAAAAAAAATGGATTGAATACTTACAAAATAAAAAAAAAAGTCAAAAAATTATTAAATTAGAATCGAAATTAGTACTCTGAAACTTAAATTACAGATTATTTATGAAACTAAATGACAAATAAATTTAGAGAGAAAAATGAAATAAATTGTAACTTTGAAAAGTTTTTGAGTATTTATAACATTAAAGAGGTCTTGGGTGGATTTCAAATGGTAAGTGATGGATCTTCATGTGGGATCCAGACCCGGGCAATTTGGTATTGCTAGAGCTATCGTAAGCATTTCAGTGTTATCCGGACGAAACTGACTTTGTTCAATGGATGTCACGTTGAGTCACCGGCTGACCTTGTGGGTTTACAGACTATGTATCATTGGTATGCTGGACGGTCCGAAACTCCGGATTGGGGGTCCAAATGGATAGGGCTTGGGAAGCATGGATCTGGAGGCCTATTTCAGTAGGTCCAGCTAGGGGATTCCACCATATCAATAATGACATCTTGGGGCCAGACCATCTAAAACGGTGAGTTTATGGCTTTGTGGTAAGAAAAGAGATTGGAGATTGAATTATTTCTCTTTTATTTTTTATTTTTTATATATTTTGTAATTTCTTTATCTATTGAAAAAAAAAACAGTTTTCTATAAAAATTCCTAATAATTATGTTATGTGTTCGGAAATTTTGATATCTAAATTATAATTTAGCATCAATTCTAACCAAAGTTACTCTGGACAAGGAAATTAGTAATTTCATAAAAAAGAAATAATTATAAAAAATTTATATTTAGCATACTCTAATTTAGACCATATACTAATTATTCATACTCTCGCATTTTATAATATAACAAGAAAAGCAATGACATTTAATTTTAATAACAATTAGTACACTTTGTTAGGTGACTGTTAATTATATACTAAATTCAAACCTTTTTGTTGGATATGTTTCTCAATTCATCTCCAAGCATTTTCATGAATTGTAGTAGTTGAAAGTCCAACGAGGTCACAGCTTACAGAGACTGAGCACTTTACCGGTAGTTTGTGCATTATTTTTGATGGCTGAGTTGCTGCAATAAGGCAGACCTCAAGGTTGCAGTTCATCAACAAGAAAAGCAAAAGAAATGATGGATTATATCCTGTCTAATTGCAACTTGGAAACTAGAAATATATGGTCATTTTCATCGATGAATTCCCTGCACACAGCTAACGATACATACACACGAGTTGTAATCTTCTTCTCCATCCAATTGGTCTCTTCTCGCATTAAACAAGAGATAATGGTAGAACAACCATTGGCACGCATGCATTTAACAATGCCTTTGGTGTCCAATTTATTTAGCCACCATTGGATGAAGCTTGAGATCATCTTCTGATAAATATGATTTTACTGATAAAACTACACCCGTGGATCAACAGAGTGTATATTTATATATACAGTGGGTTGTTCATTCAGCCCCATGTAGCTCAAAGAATACAGCATCTCAGCACCAGTCCCTTTTGATCAATCCTTGTGTCTTCATTTCCTGCAAACACATTTTTACACAACTGCTCCATGATTTCGGACAACTTTGTGCGACTGGATAAAAGTTTAATAATTAATATAAGGCAATCATGGTTCTATTGGGCAATGGTTCCATGCCTTGGAGTTCACAGCTAATAACATAAAGTGGAGAACAGTACACATGAAGTCAGTAGAGAAGATGGCAGTTGTAGATGCAAATGACTCAACACCCCCCTCTTCTCTCCCTTTAAATGCCTTTGGTTAAACAACATGATGCTTGTACAGGATTTCTTAATTACAGGCAACAGGCTGATCAATTTGCCGAAAGGCTAGTCCTATAATCTAGGAGAGATTCTTTTCCTGATTAACCACATGTAGTTGCTTCAATAAATGGAGAGATTGAATAAAAAAAAGAAAAAAACAAACAAACTGTAAATTACTTCTTTCCCACTAGTCTGCTAGTTCCAGAGAATCATTGTGGCTTTGTGTGCATTTGATTGTCTCTCTTTGGTTGCATTTTCTCCTTGTATACATTATGTGTGTGGGAATGTAAATCCCTTTTTTTTTTTTTTTTTTGTTGCATCTATGGCATACTATTTTCATTGTCAACTGACTCTGTTCTCTACATCCTGAAAAGACCAAAGGCTATTATGTCCATGGGAAGGAGTCAGTGTCAAACCTGGGCTGGCGAGGGGGGGAGTAGAGAGTCACGGATATTTTACTGTACTTTATGCTCACTAAATAGCACATATATACCAAGAAACAGGCAGAAGAAGTTGACCTACCTTCAGGAGGTTGAGCCAGCTTCCGGTTTTGTGGTGACATCATTTCTTTCTTCAATTGAGTCAATATATCCTCCATCGTGAACACCCTCTGCCAATTAGCTAGCATGGGGAAAAGACTAGGTTCAACCTGTTAATTTGCTCACCCCATAAGATTAATCTACTCAGTCATGTCATTAATGAACAAATGACCACATAAAGTGGAACATCACCTACCAATCCGGTATCAGGATTGACACAGGTCATGTTTATTCGGGTTTGGAACCTCACACTTGGTGGATTATCTGGATAATCCTTGCCACAGAACAACTTCAACTGGTAGATGCGCCCTTCATGAACAGTCTGGACACCGCCACACAGAAATATATTGGTATTCTCCTCCAAAATGATAAAATGCACATGTGATAAACACTAAAATCATATTGTATATTCTGACAACCAATAGTTGGAGCGCATTGCAGAAAAGAGTAGAATTTATTGCTAGTTTGCCCTGTTTAGTCATGAAATGCCTTGGCCCAATAAAATGTGGTCAACATGCTTAAGTTAGAACCTAGGGGAATTTTCATTTTTGATTGAATTGAAGCACAAGAAACTTTAACAGATATGCCATCCATCCCAAGCAATTATTCGCCTAACTCACAACATTTGCTAAAGTTTTCAAAGAAAAGGACCATTATCCCTCTGCCTTCCACTCCTCCTCCTCATCTCATGCAATATCTACAGTTGCTAATTCTTTCCAACACATGCAGTCAAAGAAGGGGGAAAAAAACTCAAAAAATAAATAAAAAAGGGCGTCCCAATTTTCACAAAGAGGCTATTTCTGTGACTCGAACTTGTGACCTGCAAGTCACAATGGAGTAACCTCACCATTATACCAAGACTTGTGTTTCAATTAAAAAACTAAATTCCACCAAAAAAAATCTATTACAAATACATTGCATGTCTGAAAACAATCAATATTTGATATCAAAACTGGGATCTATATGGTTTCAATTATCTTTTCCCCACTCATATCAGATAAGTGCCAGTAATGCAACCTCCTCCTAGTTAGGTAAATGTTTCATCAATCAGGCCATCATGAAGGCCTGGTTAGCAGCATGTTGCTCTCTTCCTAAAGACACATATTTCCCAGGATATGGCACATTGTAAGATTGGGAGTGAGCGTTTCCCGTGGAATGTGAAGAATAAACATTAAAAAGGAGCTCCAGCTCCATAAATATATCATGCCCAATAGTAACCCAAATCCATCTCATACATTGCCAGTGCACTGCAGATATCTTTAAATTTAGTGCAGATACATCTGCAATGGTGTATGCTGTGGGACACTGTGGCAATTCTTTTAAACAAAACCTAGGTAAAAAACATTCAGGAGATGCTTCTAAAAAAATTCAGTTTTGGCAAGTTGAAGTCTTCTTGTGAGAGCCTAGATTTGCTAGAAGCCATAGGTTGAGTTTGGAATTTCCTATGATTTTTTTTCAAGGTTACATTTTATGTTTCTAAGTTGAATCCCTACCATGAATTTTCCTATTTAGAACTCATCTTTGTAAAGGAAAAGTTGAGTAGGTCAATATTTATGCTATCCTTTCCTATTATTAGACCTTAGATAACATGATATAGGTGTTTTGATTTGCTTTTGATTGTGTCAAGAAACCAATCCACTTAAAAGCTTAAACTTTAGGTAAGATTCATGATATGGATCATATATTATAGCTTACTTGGGTTGAGAGCGTAAACAAACCAAGCTCACTTGCACCTAAAGCATAAATAAACTGGAAATTCCTTATTAATTTACAATTAAATGTAAGGGCAATGAGATTTGAACTCGTGATCACTTGGTCATGAACCACCTAAAAGCTTAAACTTTTAGGTGAGACCTAGGATATAGATCATATATTATACACTTTAATAGACTGCACAAGTTCCCAATGCAAATTCAACCTCATGTTTGCTTCCATAATGCCCTCACAACTGTTCACAACATTCGGGCCAGCAGCAGTCATTATTTCTCACCTTTTCTTTGTTATCTCAGACCCTAGCTACATCCTTTGACTGTGTAAAGATATCAATGCCTGAACATTGTTTGATCCATTTTTTAATGCAGGTATCCAAACCAAATTACTATCAATCAAGAGCGAACCCCACCTAATGACTTGAAACTGACATACTCAAATCCTGCAAGTTCAGCCCAAAACTTTTCAACCAAATCATCACTGAAGCTGGGCATATGGCCGCATCTACACAACCCAAAAACTAAATGGTTGAATGTTTCCCTAGCTTACTTCAAATTAATTTCCCTATATATTCTTAAGAAACCTATTCCAATCTGGAGGAGATTTGTGCAACCGTATTGGAGATTTGCCACTGAAACAGTAACCTATAAATAAGATTTTATTCTAAGCCTCTTTAGCAACCTATATAAACAACATATCACAAATTTTAAGATAGCCATCACAAACACAGAAGCCCAGATTGATCTAAATTTGTCTTGTCACTTTTTACAAGCATGATACGTGAAGCAGCTGTGATAGCCCCCCATTGTATATATATTGCTTGGTTCAAGAACATTCCATTTTGACATGCTTGCACAACATTAACTTTGGACATGCATCCATTGAAAAATATAATGCATGTGCTTTACAGATTTCAGGACATATTATTTCATTTTAACTATAGCTAGCTAATAACTGGATTTTGAAAGGCTGCATGTTTCCATTAGGACTCAGCACAAAGCACTTATTGTCAACAGCATTTTCACCAAAATTCATAATGAAGGAGTTTTACATATTTTAATTATCTGAAATGATTTAATTTAATGATTGGTGATTTAGAAACTCATTTGTTCACTGTTGCATTGTCACTACCTTTGTTTGGATGAATGGGTTACTAGAAGGAAGGGAAGTTTTCAGAGGAAGGATTAGAGGTATCCTTTCTCTTTTCTCACAAACTTCTTTTCCATCCATCCTTCGAAGAAACTTCCAAACTAGCACAATGTTAACATCTCCTGTTTCTCTTCCTTCCCCTGACCATATGGAGCTTACTTTCGGGTTTCTTCTCCACTGCCCTGCAATTCTACAACTCCTAATTTCTGAATTTTAATTAAAACCTTCCCAGATAACTGGAAAGAGCACACAGATTAACAGTGAACTTTTGGATAGCTTAAGATATCACAATGCTTGTGAAATGTGAGCAGACAACAGAAGGTTTTGATTTGAACTCCAGATGGAAAAAGATGGCCATATATAGTTTAAAGCCTTAATATTAATGCTCTTACCAAATACAATTCCAACCAAATCTCAGTGAGTTTCACAGCCATTAGAATTCCCAAGACTACCAGATCATCTAACAGACATGAAACTTCAGGTTGTTATGATAAACTTTTGAGGGCAGGAGACAAGAAGGAGGGCTCAAAAAGAGTTAATTGCTGTCGTATCGCACAAAGATAAATGGTTATTATTCAGTTAGAAACAAAGAGACTAAGTCACCGATACATCATGATGTAATAAAAACATCATAAGAAAACTTTTTAGATGTTCATTGCAAGGATTCAAGGGTTCATATACAGGTTAATCAAGGAAACAATTGTAGATAAGTAAAGAACAAATAACTATCACTTAAATGCATAGTTCAGCAAGATAAATGTGTGGAAATGACAAAAGCTTCATTTTACAGCAAATAGCAGCATTTTAATTTTCATCAAGCATATAATAGTGGAACTCAATAACAAGAAAATTCACCTAATATAACCACATTTAAAAAATTATATGAGAACAAAATGAGAAGGAAAACAGGAGTACATACGTTAGGAGGACCAATTATAGTTCCTGTCCATGACTGCATGTAAATATCGTCAGCATCATCCATTCCATAGCTGACAGTTCCATCGCCAATTCCCTTCTCCCCTCTCTCAAGCTCTTCCAATAATCTGAAATTCCTAGGCACTGCATAGAAAAAGATAATGTCAGTCATGTAGTCATTCTCATTCAAGCATGCACTCCAGTAATCATCAAAGATCAACAGCAACCAGAGATGACACAACAAGAATGCAAAGTTGAGCAATGAATATTTGTTGTTCAACTGAGCTTCATTCTGTAATGCCAAAACATATGCCAAAGCATAATTACAAGATGTCCTCATTAGATATCTATTAATTAAAGTTTGAGTTCTTTTTATATCTAATTTATATTGAAAACATGGAAGCATGGGAATACTGCATATTAGTCTTAAAAAGGTAAACAATGTTATTGCTTCTTTCTTTCTTTTTTTTTATTCTTTTTATATTTTCTCTTCTAAACCTATAAATAGGAGAAAAGAGAGACCTACTTTATTTTCATTACAATTGAAGGATCAGAATGTGATAATGACGATTCAATTCACCTTTCTAAGGTACTTCATTCTAGGCCTTTTTTTTTTTTGGTCTGAGTCATAGTTTGTCACATAGGATGAACCTTAAGAAGGGGTTTAAAAAAAGAACCATCTGAACTATCCCCACCAGTTTGATATCAATGCTTACCTTAGTTAGCATATCCAAGTTAAATTGCACTACATACAAGGCCTATAAATAATGAAAAAGAAAGGCATGTTGAAGCTCCATCTTCCAAGATTTCATATCTTTTAGAAGCTAGGAGCAAGAAAGTGATAACTGATGAAAACTTTTAGAGTACATGATATCAAGATAATTCGAACAACTATCAGGAGGCATCTGACCCTCTCATTGAACTATGCTTACAGGCATAGGGGGCTCAACATCAATAATCTAAGCAAAACGAAGCATGGAAGAACACAATCAAACATAATACGATGAGAAACATAAAAAAAGGACCATAACAGCTCTAACATTAGGCTACACCACTCAGCTCTTGACTGCATTGATCACTGGCTAAAACATCGATATTTAGTACCTGGCCAGAACACCTACCATCTTATCACAGTTTTTCCATCATTGACCAAGTTCTAGCTTTTCACAGGTCTTTCATACACCACAGTAAAAACTAATAAAAGTCACTCTCTAAGTATATCAGATACAAATAGGCACTAAGGAATTTCCTATATCTTGGGATAGAAATTAAATGTGACCCATTGAATGAATACACTTCAGTTTTTCATGTCCTTGTCATTCCTACTACTGAAGTCCATAATTGCTGCTTCTTATATATTTGTAACACAGAAACAGATACAACCAAAGTCTCAAACTTTGAATTCCCATTTTTCAGGAAAATGGTTTCCTGGCCTCTGCATCTTCCACAAACAATCCATTTCCAAAAGTTTTTCTATCCGACCCTTCCCCTAACCCCACAATTGGGGAAATCGTGTACCGGTAACACTTTCGTTTGTTATCTCTGCGTTGTCGAGACTAACATAGATGCCTACAATTTTGTCATTCAATTTGCAATACCACCCACACCCTAACAGCAACAAAATCGTCTGTCCAAAAAAGTAAAAAAAAAAAAAAAGACAGCAACAAATTCCCAATATTTTTATTCATTATTTCCTGCCCTCAAAACAAAGCGATTACATTGCTGATATGTTATTTTATATACCACGAGATCCTTCAAAATAACAATTTCCAATGGCTATTACTCAAGAAAGAAAAAAAGAACGTTAATTTCTACAAAAACGCACCATTGACCCAAAAAAAAATAAGACAAACTGTGCACAGAATTCAAACATAGAAACGCCCAAAAGAAAAAAAAAAAAAAAACCAAAAATTCAAAAAGAAGAAAACTTGTGTATCTGTCAGAGACCCACTTACCAACAACCCTCGATCCTTCAGAACCCATTGTCCTTTTGAACTGTGGAGTTGACAAGCCTCCAAAGCTAGGACCTTTATCCTAAGGACTTTCAGAGGAAGGCAAATCAAAAAGAATGAAAGAGAAAGTTCTAGAATGAGAAAGTGAGAACTTTCACAGAGGGAACAGCGGGGGAGAGAGAGGAGAGAGAGTGATGAATCTCGTAGACCAAAGGCCAGTTGGCTTAGTCCAACTACTTATGTTTCCCAATTCACAGTCGCAAAGGTCGACCCTCGTGGTACTCTATGCTGGGTCCAGACTCTCATGTAAACAGGTGTGACCATCAATTATTATTGCTATTTTTCAGTATTTACCATGAATTTTTCAGAGAATAAAATTAAAATTTGAAGGTGAAAAAGGGCAAGGAGGAGCATGTGAAAGAGGGACTCTTTCTATCTATATAATATACCATTTTTGTGACATGAAGATGCCACTGAACATGTCTCACACTCTTTTAGACTCATCTTAGAGGAAAAAAGTGATTTTTGAAACTTTTAGAATGATAAGTAATAATTAAATTAATTCTTATGTATCTATAATTTAATATTTAAATAATATTTTTATAATTTTTATTAATTTTTAATTTTATTAAAGATATTAAGTTATTAATTAATATTTATTTTTTAAATATATATACTGTAAATTTTATGAAAATTACAATAATTAACATAATTATTAATAAACTATATTTATCATCATATTAAACAATAATATAATTGCTAATGTCATTTTAGTGTGAAAATATGTTTATCGTGTGATTTTTTTATGTTTATTAAGAAATTACATTTATTTTATGTAATTTGTTTATTTTTAAATGTTAATTTTAATTTTTTTTATTTTTGAATATGCTTTTTCATTATTTGCTTCTAGACATATAAAATAATTTTATTTATATTTTAAACATAATTTGAATTGATAAGTTGATTAATTATTATTTTAAAATTATAAAATATTTTTATGTTATTTTAATTATAATTTATTTTAATATAATTTTTTAATAAATTTAGAGAGTAATACAGATTTTTTAAATAATCCTGTGTGAACGTGGATAAGTAAACTAAATTATATTCTGTAGCAGAGTCTACGGTGGCTCCTCTGCTATTGGCAATCATGGCCGTGGCCGTTGAATATTTTTCTATAGTCTTTTTTGGGAAAATTTTGACTCGGACACATTGTTTAGGAAGGAAATTAAAAAAATATTTATTATATATTTTAATAAAAATTTTTAAAATTAAAATAATGTTGATATTTATTTAAATTATTAATTAATTAAAAAATAATAACAATAAAAAAATTAAATTTATAAAAAATTATTAATTTAATTATTTATATTAAAATAAAAATAAAATTATTTTTTATTTTATTAATTTATTTTTAAAGAATAATTATTATATTTATATATTTTTCCGAATAAAATTAACAAAAATCTCATATCTCTTTTTCCTTTTTCCTTTAATTTTAATGAATTTTTTCGTTTCGTATATGATTTTAATGAAAATTTTCTTTTCGTATACGTCACTAAATTCTTATTTTAATTCTGACAGTCATTAAAAAAAAAAAGAGCCAAAGGGAAAAAACGAAAATGTGGCTGTCTTCTCTGTCCATTGAATTCCCAACCTCTGCACCAAACGAAACTCTTTTCGTATACGTCACTAAATTCTTATTTTAATTCTGACAGTCATTAAAATAATAAGGAGCCAAAGATTGAAAAACGAAAATGTGGCTGTCTTCTCTGTCCATTCAATTCCCAACCTCAAGACCAAGCCAAACCAAACTCTAAAGAAGAGGAAAGCCTCTATCCTTTGTTTCCATCGAACCGGAGCTCCAATGTCAACGACAACATCAATCGGCCGTCCGACCGACCAGGACTACGATCGGTTGAGAGAGGTCAAAGAGTTCGACGACTCCAAGGTTGGAGTCAAAGGCCTGGTGGACTCTGGCATCTCAGCCATTCCTCGTTTCTTCATTCACCCATCCGAAACGCTTTCCGATATCAAACCCAATACCGGACCCGAAGCCGGCACCGAAATAGTCATCCCCACCATCGACCTGTACGGGGCAATCGATGACTCGGGTCGGAGGTCGGAGATTGTGGAGGAGGTGGCGCGTGCATCCAGGGAACTGGGGTTTTTTCAGATTGTGAATCACGGGGTTCCGGTGGAAGTTCTGGACCGTTTGATTGGTGTGATCAAAGCGATTCACGAGCAGCCTATGGAGGTCAAGGCTCGGTTGTACCGGAGGGAGATGGGGACCGGTGTGGCCTTCTTTTCTAACGTTGACTTGTTTCAATCTAAAGCTGCTAGTTGGAGGTACGGCAACCAATTTAATTTCTGGTTCATTACAGATAATTGCAGCATTTTTAGAAGTACTTGCATTTGGCATCTATTCCTGTCATTGAATTATGCTTATGGCCCAATGATCATTAGGCAGCGTTAGCTTTTGCAGTGCATGATATCAAGATAATCTGAAAACTATCAGTAGGCATCTAACCCTCTAATTGAATTATGCTTATGGTCTAATGATCTTGGTCGCATGTTCGTAATCTAAGTTAAATGAAGCATGTTAGAACACAGACAGATGTAATCCATGGAAAGACATAAAAACACCATCATAGCTCTTACATTCAGCTGCACTACTCAGCTCTTAACTGTAATGATCACTAGGACTTGGCCAGAACACCCACAATTTTTGTTTTCACAGATTTTCATCCTTGACCAAGTTCTAGCTTTTCACAGTTCTTTTTCGCGCCACAAGAAAAACTAATAAAAGGCAGTCTCTAAGTATATCTGATACAAATAGGCGCTAAGGAACTTTCTATATCTTGGGAGTGAGACTAAATGTGACCCGTTAAATGAATACACTTTAGCTTTTCATGTTCTTCTCATTGCTACTACTGAAGTGCATAATTGCTGCTTCTTTTGTGTTGGTAACACAAAACAGATGCAACCAAAGTCTCAAACAGAATTCCCATTTTTCTGGAAGGTGGTTTTCCTTGCCTCTGCATCTTTTACAAATGATCCATTTCTAAAAATTTTTCATCTAACCCTTCTCCAAATCTGACAATATGGGAGCTCATGCTCTGGTAATGCCTTTTTTAATATGTCTCCGTGTCTTCTCAGTCGAGACTAATCTAGATGCCTACAATTTAGTCATTCAATTTGTAATGCCACCAATACCCTGACAGCAAGGAATTCTCAATAAAAGAAAAATTCCATTAGAGATCACTTTGCTGATATATTATTTCATCTGACAAGAGATCCTCAGAAAATATCAATCTCTAATGGCTGTTACTCAATAATAATAATAATAATAATAATAATAATAATAATAATAATAATAATAATAATAATAATAAAATAAATAAATAAATAAAAAATAAGAACAGAAATTTTTACAAAACCCACCATTAACCAAAAGCAAAGACAAACTGTGCACAGAATGCAAAGCATAAAACACCCCATTGAAAATAAAAAAAAAAAAAAGAAAACTTAAGAGTCTGTTAAGGCCCACTTACCAACAATCCTCAATCTTTCAAAGCCCATTGTCCTTTTGAAATGTGGGGTTGACAAGCCTCAAAAGCTGGGCCCTCTATCCTGAGGAGTTTCAAAGGAAGGCAAATAAAAAAAAAAAAAAATGAAAGTTCTAGAAAGAGAAAATGAGAACTTAGAGAGAGAGGGAGAAAGAGACAGAGAGAAGGAGGTGAGTCTGGTAAAGAGAGGGTCAGTGTGCTTAATCCAACTATTAATGTTTTCCAAATTAGTGGCTGCAAGGGTTTACTCTTTGTTTGTGGTATGCTATATTGGATCCAGGCTCATGTAAATATTCAATCAATTATTATTGTTATTTTTTAGTATTTACCATGAATTTTTCAGAGAATAAAACTTGAAGGTGAAAAGAGTGATGATAGCAGATGAGAGGGAATTATGTTTTGTTGCATGGTCTATGGTTGTTACTCTGCTCTTATGAATCATGGCTGTTGACTATTTTCTATAGTCATTTTCACTATTCTTCTATTGGCCAGATTGAAGTGGGGAGGGGTATGTAGCTTTCAATGCATTCTGAAGTTTGAATATCAGATTTTATTTCAAATTTTAAACTTGATTGTGACTAGATTACTATGGCACATGGTATACCTCATCACAAATAAGCATAATATAAAGAGAAATAGAAAGCATTTATGTCACACATTTTAAAGCAAATCTTTTCTTGAACTCAATTGCCATGAATATTTATATTTGAGAATTAAAAATTATAAAATTAATATAATTTTTTATTTTATAATTATAACATTATCAATAATAAAAATTATTGCAATTATATACTATTTTATTTTTTTATGATAACAAGTCTCCTTTACATGATATGAAATATTAACAATATAATATAAAAGTATACTTTTTGTTATTGTACATTAACAAGCTTTTTTTATTTTGTGTTACACACAAATATTTTTGTCTTGTTATTTTGTTTTGGGAAATTTGTTTGGGGAATAATTAAAAAAAATAAAATGGAACCTTAAAGCTTGAGTGAGATGATCCAAATTCAAAACTAGCAAAAAATGAGTCACTTATATGATTTACATGCTTGTTAAAACTTAGTTACAAATGGTGGAAATGTTTCTTAAAATTCCTTTACTTGTTTCTTTGGTCTGTAATGTTTTTATAAATCTATCCTCGAGTTGTCTTCCTAAAGTTGAAAACTGAGTGTAGGGCTTTTGAATATCTCAAAACTATAAGTCTTAACCCTTTTAAAAGCTCTTTATATTCCACAAGAGAAGTCAAATATCTTGATTGGAAAAACTATTTGAGTTAAAGAGCCACAATGGGCTACAAATATAAAGTAACTAATCAGAATTTTTCTTTTTTTCTATTTTTCTTAAAGAATTTATATGTTATTTGTACTTTATATATATGTTATTTTTATTTTATATAAAAATATATAGATTTATATAAAAATATATAGAAATATGGGCGGAACAGATTTACTAATTCTTTGATTCCAGTTAGTAATAGGGATCTTGAACTAAGAAATAGATTCTAGAAGCTAAAAAAGGATATCTTGAGCAATTTCAATAATCGGGTTTATTGATATTCCTGGTATAGTAGATGCTATCACACATACAATCATACTCAATTCAATGGAATTATTTGATCTTAAAGGGGATCTCCTTTAGATAAATATCCAAAAAGCAAAATTCGGGTTATCAGTGATCATTTGATATATTATTTTAGTAGACTAAAGATATGCCGCCCTAAATAGCAAAACAGCCAAAAAAAGAATATTAAAGTTTACTTGCTATCCAAAAGAAACTTTAAAGCATCTTGTGTCACAGAATTAGTGTGTGTGTATATATATATATATATATATATATGGACATTTAGATATTTATTTCCCTAAATAGCAAAACAGCCAAAAGGAAAGATTAGAGGTTTACTTACTTCTGTGCATTTAATTCTTAAATCAATAGTCACTAGGTATGTCATTATTTAACTCACAAATATTTATTACTTAGGTGGCAAAGCTATCAAAGACGTCTAAAAAGAAAGATTAGAGCATCCATGTAGGAGCTCTTTGTCACAGAATCAGTAGATAGATTGTTGCTACATCCTTATCACTATAATACCATCAATGTTAACAAATTATTAGAGTCATGAAAGTCCCGCCTTTTTGTTGCTGTATTCTCTTTCCATTCAATTCCCAATCTCCTAAATCAAACCAAACCAAACTCTGAAGAGGAAAGCCTCTCTTTTGTTTCCACCACGCCAAAGTTTCAATGTCAATGACAACATCAATCAGCGGTCCTACTGGCCAGGACTATGCTTAATTGAAAGAGGTCAAACAGTTTGATGAATCCAAGGTTGGAGTCAAAGGTCTCTGGTGGACTCTAGCATCTCAGCCATTTCTCGCTTATTCATTCACCCACTCAAAACACTTTCCAACATCAAACTCGGTACCAAACCTGAAACCAGCACCGACATTATCTCCACCATCAACCTTTCAGGAACAATTGATGACTTGGGTTGAAGGTTGGAGGTGTTGAGGGAACTGGGGTTTTTCCAGATTGTGAATCATGGGGTTCCGGGGGAAGTTCTGGACCATTGGATCAGGGGGAGCAAAGGGTTTCACGAGCTATGGAGGACAAGACTTGGTGGTATTGGAGGGAAAGGGGGACCAAAGTGATGTTCTCTTACAACATTGACTTGTTTCAATCCAAAGCTGCTAGTTGGAGGTCCAGCAACCCACTTTTAATTTCCTGTTCATTATAGATAATTGCTAGCATTTTTAATTCATAGTTGCATGCTTGCTTCGAATCTACTTATGCTCAATGGTTCAATCCAACTACATGACAAATTTTCTGTCAATGATAATATATCACAAGTTTGGTCAATAAACTAATATATCATAAATTTTGCACATTTTCTCAAATTTAAAGGTGTTAGATTAATGTGCAAAGTTTTTGACATATTATTTTATTAACCCTTATTTGTAAGGTACTGGAATCTTTTTTTCTTTTTTTTTGGCAAAATTCTTCAGCTTTTACTTTTTCCTTATTGTTTGTGGATTAGTTTTCTCTTAGCATTTGGTGAAGATAATAAAAAGCAGAAATTGATTCTTGACCTTGTATACCTGTAGGGATACCCTTCAGATGAGGCTAGGTCCCAACTTTCCAGAACTCCAGGCAATTCCTGAAATATGTAGGAATGAGATTGTTGAATGGGATCAACAGGCTAAAGGTGTGGGAGAGCTCTTGATGGAGTTGTTGTGTGAAGGGCTAGGACTGAATGCTGGAAGGTTGAAGGAGATGACATGTTTGGAGGCAAGAACAATGGTGGCACACTACTATCTGTCCCCAGCCCGACCTAACGGTAGGGATCACATCTCATACGGATCCTGGGGTTGTTACAATTTTGCTACAGAACCATATTGGAGGTCTCCAAGTTAAGCATGACGGGGGCTGGGTGGATGTCCAACCTGTTCCAGGGGCCATTGTTGTAAACATTGGAGATATACTTCAGGTGAATATAACGTTGTGTGTAGAAATGTTTATTTTGAACAATTCTAACAGTACATGCTACAGATAAAAAAAAAGTGGCAAAAGTTAACTCTAACTGAATAACTTAATTTGTCTGAAACACAACTTCACTCAACCTATGTTGATTGAAAATGGTAATAACTTACAACCTAAAATATTTAAAGTTAGATTAACTTGAAAGGCTGAAACTTTGATCAATTTGAAACTATAAAAAAAAAAAAAAAAAAAAAAAAAAAAAAAACAGAAACTCAAAATCTCAAAATTTAATATACTTTAAAACTCAATCAACTTTACCAATGTATCTGAAATTAAGGTGTACATGTGCTTAAATTTGAATGACTCAAGTCTCAAAATATCCTAAGACAAATCTAGTTCAGGACCCTGCGTGGTTGGCACACCTCTCTCTCTCTCTCTCTCTCTCTCTCTCTCTATGTATATGTATAAAAGTTGAACCTTTGCGCAAATTGCATACATTATTAGTACTTAGGAATATAATTTATCCCATTTAAGTCTTGTGTTTTTCTTATTATTACTGTTAATTTCCAGATCATGTCCAATGATGAATACACAAGTGTGGAGCATAGGGTGTTGGCCAATCCTTCCCAAGATCCACGAGTTTCAATTGCAATTTTCTTTAATCCTTGTGTGAGGGATAACATGTTCGGCCCTTTTCCAGAGCTACTATCGACGGAGAAGCCGGCTGTTTACCAACAATTCACACTTGCAGACTACCTGAAAAGGTTTTTCACAAAAGAGTTGGATGGCAAATCCCTGACAAATTATTATAAGCTGTGAACGTGATGGCGTACCAATTTGGCATAAAATGGTGGAAACGTAGAACAATGCTGGAATTAAATACCAATGTGCTCACCACCACCAAAGGCTTAAACAGAATTGTTGGCTTTGTCAATGAAACACTATTGGAATCTTAATTTTATTCCTTATAAATGACAAGGATTTATTTTCACATGATTAACAATGTATTTATAACCATTATATAAAAATTTTAGTAAATTACATAAAATTCATAATATATTAGATATATACAATCATTTACATGACATTATAATCACCAAAGTAAAATTCTGATCAACTACATAAATGTAAAATGTAGTATTTGATTTTTCTTTTTTTTTCTTTTTTTTTAGGTTTCACCAATGTTCTTATTCCTTTGATTAATTCATACTCACGTTAGATTTGAATAGTGATATCTTCGTTGCATGTATTTATATAAAAGACTCTGCAATGCGCAGGTTCAATTCTAGCTATAGCTTTACGTTAGGAGGCTACATTGCAAGCAACCCCTCCCGATCCCATGGAGTGGGGAAGCAGATATGCGAGTATTATCATGATTATTGATTGGATAATTTTAATTTCATTGTTAATTATTGTTATAAGTTGAAATATATATTATAAATATATTAATTATTATATTTATAAGTAAAAAAAAATTATTTCACTTATTTAATATATTTTATTTAACTAATTATATAATTTTTTTTATTTTCAAAATGAGACGTGTGCAAAGGAACTCAAACGAATTAAATGCGAAAAAAAATACGTCAAAATACAACCTTTGCTCAATTAAACACAGCCAAATTACGAAGATTCATGTCAACGACGGCAACAGCGTTCATAGCATCGATGAGCGGTCGGGTCAAGGTTATGATCCCTTGGAAGAGGTCGAACAATCCGATGATTCCAAGACCGGAGTCAAAGGCATCGTGGACTCCGGCATATCTACCATCCCACGTTCTTCATTCACCCACCTGAAATACTTTCCGATATCAAACCCGGAACAGGGCCAGAACCCGACGGCATCGTCATCCCGATCATTGAACTCTCTCCGCCGTTGACTCGGGCAGAAGGCCGGCGATTGTGGAGCAGATCGCGTTTGCCTCCCGGGAACTGGGGTTCTTCCAAATTGTGAACCACGGGGTTGCAGTGGAACTTCTGGACCGTGTGATTGGCAGGATCAAAGAGTTTCGTGAGCAACCCCCGGAGGTCAAAGCTCAGTTGTACCGAAGGAAGAAGGAGGCCGCCGTAGCCTTCTTTTCTAACATTTACTTGTTTCCTTCCAAGGCTGCTAGCCGGAGGTGTGGTGACACAATTTTTTTCAATGCATCTCAAAGCTAACAGTGGCCCTTTTTGCTCTCTTTCCTTTTTTTTTTTTTTTTTTTGGTTTTTTATTTTTTATTTTTTTCATATAATATTAATTTACTTAGACTAATACTCAAGATCCAAATTTTCAATTGTTTAAAGAATTTCGGGATCATTGAGTTACAATTGACTGGCATAAAGGTAGTTTGCTCCAACACTTTGTCTCAGTTCAGCAGTTCTTACCCGTCAATCTTATCTCAATTGTTGTTGTCTGCTTCTCGATATTTAGATGGAATATTAGAGTTAGGATGAATATTACTTGAATAAAGCTTTTCACCTTCACGGTTATATATCATGGTTGAACTATGTTTCAATGTTTATTGTGGAATCATGGTTTATATATTGATATTATAATCCAATTTTATGGATACTCTGCTCCACTTTACTTCTTCTAAATTGTTCAAATGCGTCAACTTTTGTAGCTAGTGCTCTTAGTGCTTAATTTTGAACATTTGAGGAAGATATTAATCGATTTCTTTATATCTCTACTTAATTGTATGGGTTGAATCTTGGTTAGTGAATCTGAAATTCTGTCTGCATATGTTTTTTTAGGGACACCCTCCAGATAAAGAGGGGCCTCTTCTCACTAAAGATCCAGGAAATTCCTGAAATCTAGAGACGAGACAGTTGAGTGGGATCGACAAAGTCAAGGGGGGTGGCCGAGCTCTTGATAGGGCTGCTCTGTGAAGGGTTGGGATTGGATGCAGGAAAGTCAAAAGAGCTGTCATGTTTGGAATGTGGGGTGATGGTGACCCACTATTACCTCTCTTGTCCTCAGCCTGAACTGACACTGGGGACCACGTCCCATACAGATCCTGGGGTTGTCACAATTTTGCTACAGAACCGTACTGTGGGCCTGCAGGTTAACTGTGATGGGAGATGGTTGGAAGTTAAATCTGCTCCAGGAGCTCGTGTCATTGACATTGGAGACATACTCCAGGTACAATATCAATCCTTATGCATTTTGAAAGCTTTTAAGTAGAATAATATTGAGTTACCTGTTATTTTATTTTATTATGATTTGGATGCTATAAATTTGAGTTGAAAAAACAATCTGTTTATTGAAAGAGACATAATGCTGCTCGCATATCAAGCGATTTTCTACACACTTCACACTGTAAGAGCATCATGCATTGCATGGGATTGCCTCTGTCTTAATGACTCACTCTAAGCTTATGGAATCATATTCTAGTAAGGCTATGTAGGATTACGAAGTCTTATAATTTACCTCTAATTAATCTTTGTTTGTCAGATAGTGTCGAATGATGACTACACCAGTGTAGGGCATAGGTTGCTGGGTAATCATGCTAATCATCCTTGAGTTTCAGCTGCAATTTTCTTTAACCCGAGGAAGCAGGACAGCTTGTTCAGCCCCTTTCCAGAGCGGATATCACCAGAGAAATCAGCCATTTACAAGCAATTCTCGTTGCCAGAATACATTAAGAGGTTCTTAACTAGAGTTGGGTGGCAAGTCTTTGACAGATTACTACAAGCTTTGATGGTGATATGTCTCCTGCTTGCAGTAGAAATGCCAGAAGCACAACTGTAAGAACACCCTATTTTCAATCTCTCAATTACATATTCGATTGTCCATGAATCTATGATTCTATATTGTAAATATTCATCTTTTACTTCCAATATATTATTAAAAAAATAAAAAAAAAGGCAAAAAGGCTCAATATTATTTATCTGTTTCTAAGCTTTTTCAATTAAACTTGTTCGACAAGACACTACCACATTGCTCTTAATGGTCACAATTCTAAATTTGGACAAATTCTAATTACTGTGAGAAATGCCTATAATTATCAATCATTTATATTACTTTAAATTATATTTAAAATTGATATAATTATTGATAGTTTGTTTGTCCTTTTTTTTATTCTTTTTTTCTTGGTGTTGATAATGATCAATAGTTTGTGTCATAGTTCTAAGTAATTTTAGTATTTTTAAGCTAAATTTGCATATAAATAATTTGACTATATTAGCTTTCAATTAGGCTAAGTGTATTCGCATCTTCTATTTTGTTTTATTATTATGTTATTAGCTATACACAATCCTATACCCAAGTAGTGTTTTGGGGATGGGTCCCGAGATTGAATCCAAGCAAGTTGTAGAAAGAAAATTTTAATCTTTATTCTGAATGATGCCTATATAATATTGCTAAAATTTAAATGTATAAATATTACTACTTTAAAAAAAATTAATTTCATACTCTTATTGTGTAAGTCTTTTATACTAAATAACCTTAAGAAAATAATTTTCTTATAGAGTGATATGTTGTGTAATAAATTATAAAATTTATCTTTCAATTTAATAAATAAAAACAATTAATACATTTCTATTCAAATCTATTCACTTAAAATGAAAATTTTTTAAATACTTTTTCTTTCCTATTCAATTATAAATTATATATTAATAACATCAAAATTATTTTAATTTTGATATATTAATATATTTGAGTGATTATATAACTAACTAGAAGATAAAAAAAAAAAACGTCAAAGCAAAGACTCCCAATATATCATTGCTAGAATTATTTTTGGTATTCAATTGTTTGTCACACAAGGAAGGTCTTTAAGTACCTTGATTTGAATCTTCATCAAATTATATAGTTGACTAAGAGACAAATTTTTTTTTTTTATTTAGAAAATTTTCATCAATTTATTACAACTACTTGATATAAAAATATTCTAATAATAATTATTTTTTTGATAAATTAATATATAAATTTTTAATATAAAAATATTTCAAAAAAATTATTTTTTTATAAACAAATAAATATATTTTTAAATATAATAATATTTCAAAGGCAATTACCCTTTTAATAGAACAATGTACATATTTTAAAATTTTTAATAACTCTCTCTGAACTTATAAAAACTCATTTGTAGTAGAAGAAAAATCAGCATACACTAAGGAGATTATCTTGAATTGTTTTGCAAAAGCATGCAAGTAAGAAAAATTATTGAAAGTGAGTAAATTTTTTTAAAAAAAATTGTGAGTATTTTGAAATTATAAAATTAAAATATTAAAAGTTTAGAAAAATATATTTATGTGAGTATATTGTAAGCAGATCATAAATCGTTGTGCAGAATTTGATGATAGATTCAAAAGTTCCAAGTAATCTTAGAGAGAAGACATGGGAACAAAAGTCTCAAATTTTCATAAATTATCATGTGATATTTTTCTTATTTTTAATTCTTTTTCTTATACAAATACACATATTCAACAAATTTTTTTATTATGTAAATTAATTGTGAATCTTATGAATTAAATTGTTATTTTTCACACCAACAAAAGCTAACGCCAAACATTACAGCTCAATGCTGTTGTCTGTCGTCATGTCAAAGATCATAAATTGCTCACGGAGTTTGCTTTTTCTACGGACGTAAACCTTCTTGACAGCACTATCAGGTACTACCCCTGTTTTCATTCATTTTTTCGACCCAAAAATGAACAAGTAATATCAAAGTTCTAATATATGTCTTGTGTTAATTTTAAGTTTTTGCATTTGACACATAAATGTATCTGAAATGTTTTAGCAATGCTATTACTTTTGGACAACGCATCAGAAAATGCGTGTCTTTAAGCAAAAGCAATGCAGCAAATAATGCAGACAGGTTCACAGCAAAAGTCAAAAAGATAAAAAAGAGCCAGATCAGGAACAAAGAATAACTGATATGTGAGGAACAAACTGATAAGCAGCCAAATACCCTAGGATGCCAAGAATATATTGGACTATTACTAACTGAAGCTTGGTTTTCTGACAGCACAGAAACTTAGGCTGTTCATCAATCTAACAGCAACAACTAAGAAAGCAAGTTCTATTGATTGGCATAATCAGAAACAACCCAATTGTGGATGAAATTACCTTATTTCTTGCCACTTTTGTTGCTACATCTGAAAGTTGAGTCTGTAAACTGTCTTCACTAATCTAAGCAGAAACCAACTTAAACTTAAATTGACTACTCTATAAATATAATTTATGAAAATGTGTCGTGTTTTGAAAAAAAAAATGATGTGATAAAATTTAGTGGGATCTACAATAAATTGTCACAATTTTATTTTATTTTTCTTTTCCGTGTTAACTTCAGCATGTTCTCGAGAGGCATTGCATTACTGAGACTGAGTCCCTCGCATCATCACAACATCAATTGTTAGAATTATCATCATGTTTGATCATGTTCATAGAAAATTTTCTGCAATAAGTCAATGTTGTGATTCCATCTCCCTGCCACTTCAATCATTCTTGGTTTTCCAAACTTTGTTAGCCCCTGTAGTTAAGGATATGGTCATAGAAGTGCAATTCTTGTTCAAACTGGTCAGCAATGGTCATCCGCCTGGTCAGCAAAAGTCTGGTGCACATTCTCTTGCTGGCTACTTGGTGGAAACATGACCCTGACATCAGGTGGTAATGTGGCAACCAGGGGCATAACTGGATCCAACTTTGTGACTATGCTGATGGCTGTTTCGTATACTTTAACAGGGTTGACATATACTTACAACTAAAGCTGATCAAAGTGCAACTGATATGGTTCTTTCTTAATATGCCCTCTTATCATGCCAATTAGATTCATCCTTAATTATGGTTACATATTATTTCATTTAGACCTTACAGAAAGCTTTTGCATAAGTGCTAAATCCATCACACTGGTGCAGCATCATCCACACCATATTATTTCTCTCGTGCAATTGGTCTCACGAGTTCCTGGAATTCCCATCCTTGCGCAATGTCTCATCCCTTTACCTGCAAGATGAAGTTTCAATAAGATGTACTCTTAAAATTCTCTTGGAATTACCTTTGGTGTCCTTTCAGCCTCTTTATATTTCTAGTTTAAAACAACTTAGAGCTCGTACGACCATCCGAGACACTTTTGCACGTAGATGTTTGTCCTTGCATCAGAGTTGCGGCCCTCAGCTATAGTTTGACACATCCAATCTCTCTCCTTTTTGTTTCGATTTCTCACAATACCTGGGAAGGTTACGGGAAAGAGTAAACTAACTATGTTGTTGTGTAACTTATAATTTAACGGGTTGTTAATAGAAATAACAAAGGGACGTATTGTGTTGGACTTTAGAAAAGGTCCATAATCATCTAATTGCCAAACCAATGACAAGATTGGAAGAATGCACCGGTCTTTCGCTGAACAAGTGGAGGAGGAGAAATCATCAAAGATGGGTGCGGAACCGATCCTAACATTCCTCAAAAGGAAACCTTTCTTGACTAAAAGAGTGACCAAAAGAGGGGAAATCATCAAATATGGGTTTAGATCGATGCATTTTAAGTTCATACGCACCAGCTTGAATTTTAAAAGGCCGAGAACCTTTTTCTTTTTTTTTTTTTTTTATTAACACAAATTTTTTAATTATCGGAATCCTTCAGTTGCCTTGAACTAAAACGGATATACCATAGGCAGGCATATGGCATCATTAGTGAAAGCAAATGGGCACCATAAGATCAAAGATTCCAATGGTCAGAGCAAATGCTTGGTATGGCATTCTATTTTAGGATTCCCCACTTCCATTTTTCAATATAACATGTTCGTGTCCTTCATAAATGAAGACTGCTTAACCCCATCTTGGTTTTATGGCCAAAAGGCAAGAAAAAGCTTCCTTGTCATTCAACAAGCTGAAGATAACACAAATGCAGTAATAAAGGTCAAGCCGGTGTGGAGATTAAGAGGACTCGCACATTATTGAAGGGTGGTGAGAAAATAACTTTATGCGATGGATTCGAATGATTCTATTCCTTTTATGCGTTCTGGTGAGCATTACCAATAACCAATTTTGCAGGGAAACTCTCTTAGCAGAGAATTTGAACTTTCAAATAAAATGCTTAAGGTTAAACATGAAATGAGATGAGAAGAAATTTATAAAAAAAAAATAATCTTCCTTTTCTTTTGTTAAAGTTATTGGAATTAATATAGATTTATTATAGATTAAAAATTAATATTTAAATAAAAATTAAATAATTAAATTTTATTTAATATAATTTTAATTTATTCTGTGATTAATAAAAATAAATTTTTGTTATGTAACTAATAAGTGTAATTGGAGGATAGATATTATTAGAAAATTTTTATCTATCATGAATGAAATTTTCAGCACAACGAGCCTCTTAATGAATTTTAAAAAAAAAATTACAAAATTTTCTCAAGGGGGAGAGAATAAAGGATCCAATTTATCTATAGAAATGGAAGATTTACAGCTTGCATTTCTGGTTTCATTGGTATACATGGGATTCCAAGAGACCAGAAATCTACAAACGGCACAACGCAGATGGTTACACATGTACCCATCAATTCAGCCTTTACTAGCACAATGAACAGGACAATGTATTTTCCTCCGTTAGTGATTGTTGAGGATTTAACCGCTCAACGAGTATGTCCAAGGCTTCTTTCATCCACCAATGCCTACAAGCTTCTCCTGCTTCTGTGACTGGCATCTGCATAAAGTAGTTTTGCAACAAATTAAGATACCATAAACAAGGAAAAAAAAAAAAAAAAAAAGAGCAGATAAAATGCAAAGAAACTTCATTGATCGGTAACATACCCAAGTTCTCTGTCGTACATCTTTTTCAGGCCAGAAATCAAGTTGCTCGGTTACAAGCAAAGGGAACATGTAGCCTTCATAAAATGTGCCGTGTCTTTTGCTTAAAAAGTTCCATTTACCTAATTCACCCTGCAATATGCAGCATTCAAAAAGCCACCTTAAAAAACCAAGCTCTACCGTGGAACAAATTATCAAATATAATCAAACAGATAATATGATGGGAAAACATAAAATTGTCCCAATAGACACCAACCTGAACAATGCCAAGAACTCCAGCCTCTTCAAGTGACTCCCTGCGGGCTGCTGCTACTAGAGATTCATCGAGTTCCCAACCACCCTGGAAAGGCCAACAGCATGTTAATGCATAATTTAAATGACTCAAAAAAAATGTCTGCTGCTATTATAGAAACTTGCAGAGACAATGGTTTTTCAAGAAACTTGATTAGACAAGACGAATGGCACACCTTAGGGAACATCATTCCTCCACTACCCTTCTGTGAAGTGATGACAAGGACCTCCAATTCATCACTAACGGAGCCATCCGCGCAACTTTTGTATCTATATGGGATGCATCTGCAGTTTCAAAAGCATCAAGTTTAGAAATTGAACTAGAAGTTGTTCTTTAAATTTTGAATCAAGAAAAAGCTAAAGAAAACATGGCCAATAAATCAAACAACACACGATTGAGTCACCCCTCCAGACGGAAAATGCCAACAGAGAAAAGAAATTAAAAAAAAAAAAATTCATCCCACAATCAAAAAAGAGGGCTAATAAAATAGATCGAGATATAAAACACCAAACAAGAGGAAGAAATTAAAGCCTCACCCGACAACTTGGCGACGGCCCATGTGATCATATCTCTGCAACTCCCTCCCCGTGCGAGCAACAAGACAAGCCATCTTCCCAAAAGGAATTGACAACCAAACTCAGCAGAGAAAAACAGCTAAAGGGGTTTCAAAAAGGAGAAACAATATCTCTTTAGACGTTCTCTGGCACTTTATGCAATTGGCTATGTATAGACAATCAGTTGCAACCACCTAGGTTTGAAATTCTGTTGAGATTCCTAGCAGGAAAAGAAGAACGAGAACCAGAATTCGAGACTTTGGATAAGGAGAAAACTTTTGGTTTATTTGGGTTTTTCCAATGAAGCTTTCAAAGATGTAAACAAGCTTTTGAGGCTCTATAACAATGATAGGGAAGCTATTTATAGAAACAAGATGGGTTGATAAGATAGTGTGAGCCATTTTTCCATGGAACATTTTAATATTAATTTTTCTAGAAAAACAAAGTACAAAATTCAACTAACACCGTGGATGCTGCAAAGCTGTTTAAGCGAGTAAATAAAGTCTTCCTATGCATGTATTTTATTTTTCGTCTCCCACGGTTTCTTATACCTTCTTTGTTTTTTTGGGATAATCCACGGTTCCTTCTATGTCCTTACCTGTCATGGACGCGGGTGTGCCTGTACACGTTGCCTTTTCCGTCACTTCCTGACAATGACCAAAACAATATTTTAACACATAATTTATAAACAATTATTTTTTAAAAAAATTTAAATTATTAAATTAAATTTTAATATCATATTAAAAATTATTTTATTTAAAAATTAACTTATTTATTAAAATTTAAAATATAAAATTTATGTTATATTTTAATCATAATTATTATTATAAATGAAATATTGTAATAAATAATTAAAATTAAAATTTTAAAAATTAAATTAAATTAATTAGTTAAATAATAAATTATATGATTAAAAATTATTAATTTTAAAAATTAATATATTAATTAATTAAATTATAAATAATAAATTAATTATATTTTTTTAATTTAAAAAAATTATAAAAATTTTAAAAAATAAATTTTTATATTTTTATTTTTTAAAAAAATAAAAATTATATTATTAAAATTTTTATATATTTAATATTAAATATTAATTTTATCTATTTAATTTTATTTAAAATTATTAAATAAATTTAATTTTAAATATTAAATTTTTTTATTTAAAAATTAATTTAATTTTTAAAATTTTAATTAAAAAATTAAAATTTTTATTTTACTGAGAATTAATTGTAAAATTTTATGACAATTAGAGCGGTTAAATTACAAATCCAGCGGTTCAAACGTGTATCATCACGGACTGTCCCACTCGCCACGGGTCATTTCCACGCACGCTAAGTTCCTGATCACACGACCACAGTTTTCCAAAAAGAAATATCAACACGGATATGCCGAAAAAACACGATTTTCACGCCAGTGACATATTAACCTTAAAAAAATAAAATAAAAATACAGACACAATTAAGATTGGATATATGTGCCGTATTAAAAAAAAAATTTAAATTTTAATTTTACTTACATTTCATATCTATTTTTAAAATTTATCATGTAATTTTTATTTTATTTATTTATATATTATTAGATAATAATTTTAATAAAAATTACTAATATAATGAGATGTAAATAGATTATTGTGTAAATATATAATATAATTTTTATTTATAAGTATAATATAAACTTTTTCGTTATATTTTAACTTTTTATCATCAAAATTACAGGAATATCTCCAACGTGTTTTGCTGTGTTCGAGCTGTGTCTGATTTTTTGAATATATATATATATATATATATATATATATATGTGTGTGTGTGTGTGTGTGTGTGTGTGTGTGTGTGTGTGTGTTTAACAGACACATTTAACTGTATCCAACAGATACATATTCATCGTGTATCCATGCTTCCTTAGTTTCAGAAATCAAACAAGACAGACGGTCGGATTTGGATGGATTTTTACTAAATAATATAATTTTTTTATTTTGTTTTCAAAAAATATATATTGATGATATTTTTATTAAAAATATTCTTATATATATAGACTTAAACTAGTAAACTTAAATTTTATTTTGATAATTTTTTTGTAATATTATATTATTGATTATAATTTTCTTGAACAAAAATTAATATACCAATCTAAGCCATCAGACTAAAGGTGGAACCAATGATTTTTTTGGTTATAAAAACTATTCATACAACCCATTTTAATCTGTAGACAAAATAAACCATAGAACCTTTTTCATAAATTAATTATATATCGCATAACTTGAATTTCAAAATTATTATTATTATTTTTAAGCAGAAAATGGGAGATGGGTCCGGGGGAGACATTTTCCCATGAACATTATGGTGATGATGGGGGAAGTTAAGCTCTGGAGAACAGTGAGTTCGTTGATGGGAGAACACGTGTGAGAGTGTGGCTATTGTTTTGTCGTCGGCCGACATCAGCCGGCGTGCTACATGGGCTACGAGAGATTGCTTTATTTTATTTTATTTTATTTTTTAATTAAAATTCATTAGACTTTATGAGCTCCGATTTGTTCTTAGATATTATCGTCACTTACTGTTCTTCACAACTAGCTTTTTATGCAAAAAGTCCAAATGACATTTTCAACAACTTAAATGCGCTTTTTAAAAACATTCTAGTGTTAGGAATAAAAGACATAAATTTTATTATTTAATTTAAATTTTTTTCAACTGCAAACAGTTTCTTTGTTCAAGACTTATGTCTTATATTTTCTTTCATTTTGTCACATTTAGGAAGAGAGAGAGAGAGAGAGAGAGGGCAACCATAGGAAGCACAGTGCAGAAGTAATGGAAGACGTGTATTTTAAGACAACGGCTATGATCTTATCAAAGGCATCCGGAATAGCCAATGAGACCTTAAAAGTGAATACAAGTGCGTAGCCGTAAAGCTACACTGCTCCTATTTCTTTTTTCGTTAAACGAAGGGAATAATAATAATAATAATAATAATAATAATAACAGAGGGTACCTTCACACAAACATACTCCTCCTATTTCAAGGCCAAGTCTTCTGTTGCCCAAGCCAGCAGATCAAAAAAATGTTCCAATTTTGTTCAAAAAAAAAAAAAAAAAAAAAAAAAAAGGGGCCCCTGTACAACGCGTTGACCAAAAACCAACACCGCCGAGGTGATGGAAGATTAAATCAAAACTCAATTTGTGCACGTACACGGAACAAGCACGGCGTAAACACAAGATTAGATGGACAACAACGACATCCATCAAGAGAAGACAAGAAGTTATACTATTACACTTCCAATTCATTCGGAAGAAAAAGCATGAACAAACCAAATTTACTTGAATAAATTAAAAATTTATAATTAAGTATAAAAATAACAAAATTTAAAATTATAATTATTTAACCACAAATATTATGATATATATATATATATATATATATATATATATATATATATTTCATTTATTAACTGAAGCTTCAAGTAAAATTATTGCTCCCACAGACCCCACGGCCGACATCGCCGCTGGTTAGAGAACAGGTCGTAATTAGGCCTAGAGTGACTTAAATTACATGAGGTCATCCAAACTTGTGTGCGAAAATTAAATATAATAGAAGTCAACTTGAAATATTCACCTCCCGGATCAACATGATTGCTTAACGTTAAGAAGATGCTTCCATTTTGGTGTTTCTACGACGGAGTCGCATAGAAATAATTTTCCAGTGAATGGATCAATTTTGGCGTCAACAGCTTTGCTTGCGTTGGACATGGGAAAAACTGATCTTAATATGGTAAATAAATGCTAGCACAAGATACCATTGTCACCAACAGTGAGGAATGCCAAAAAACAACAGGAAAAATGTATTCTTACATCTTATTAATATAGATAACAATTATTATTGTGGGGTCAATAGATTATTATTAATGTGATTTTCAAAACTAGTAATAATAAGAGTTGTTGCCACTAATTGTTGTTAAAATTAATTAATAGTAGTACTAGAGTGAATTATTTATTAACGATCAATGACATTCAATTGGGACGCCCGGTCCAACCTTCATATCTTGGCCTTACCAAACAGATTTTAATTGCTTCCAACTGCCTCAGAATCTTCTAATCACTGCTTAAATGGGGTAACATGCGGCTACCGAATCAGAACACCCTTTTGGTTGGGGAATCGAAAACCCATTTGTTCAATCATGAAAAGAAAAAAAAAAAAAAACGAGTAATGGGGTGTGAACGAACTTAACCGTTAAGAATTTTGATGATATGTTTCGATATAATGATTGAGAATTTTACAAAAGATAATTGACAGTTGGGGATTTGTTTTCCCCAGCAACCACATTTGTTAGAGAGAGTTACGGTAAAAGAATCAACAATCCCAACTAATCAACGAACCAATTCGCGGGCTCCCCCGTGACCAAACAGAGAGAGAGAGAGAGAGAGAGAGAGAGAGATTGAAGGTGCAACGACCACGTGGAAAGGGTATCCAGGAGAAGATGGAGATCATCATCAAGTCTCCCGGGAAGAGTCTTTGTAACTTTGTAAGTTAACTTGTCAAATCGTGCTTTGTTTGACGAAAAGCAGAAGGAGACAAAAGATAACGAATAAATTTCTCGTGTAGTGGGCGGGACATGCACATAAATTTCCACCGCATGAGGTGCTGAGCCCCACCCCACCCCACCCATTCCAACCCCACCACGCATTCTGCCTGTCTTGGTTTGATGGCGACAGCATCTTGTTTGTATTCTATTTCTTTAATTGATGTGTTTGTCGATTTGTTTCAATTTCCATTCACTATTCTATTCGGAGCAGTTGCTATTTTTGATAAGTGAGAGATGTTTATTATAAAACAAGGTTAATTGTCATCTGAAATAGTAATTTAAATAGCAATTTGGTATTTTTTAATATTAAATAGTAATACAAATGATGATTTTTTTATAAAAAATATAAAATAATCTTAAATTTTAAATTATAAATACGATAATTAATATATTTATCTAATAGAGATTATTTTTATATAGAATTGGAAGAATGGCCCAAAAAGCCCTACATTTAGTGTTTTCCATGGTCTCTAGAAATTCTTTAACTCAATAGAATGTAAAAAACAAGGGTGATTCAAAAGAAAGATTCTCTTGTCGAAAAGATTTTGTTAAGATAATAAGAAATTATTAAATTTAAAATTTTAATTTATTAAATCAAGAAAAAAAAATCACATAATAAAAACATATTATTGAAACTGCAGTTCCCCACATGTGGCAGTGCATGTGCATTGTCAGTAATAAGTCTATGCATAATTGAAACTCCCACCACCATCCAGCCACCAGATCAACACGATGAGCCCCAGTGATCCATTTACATTATTGTTGAGTTTCCGGGCGAAATTCCAGAAGCAACCCTTTAATTTAATATGGGATTCTATCCATTTTCTACACTGTTCTGAATTCACCAAGATAGGAGTTATGATTGAGTGAATAATCCAGAAGACGTCTCAATCCCAAAACGTCACCGTCATTGCCCCATTGGTGCACCATTTTTCTCTAGCCGTAACCAAAAGGAGCCACATGTTTATCTGGGGGGCCCACCTCTGGCGTATACTTGAAAGTAGCTTTGGCGAAGACTTTTAATAACTGCTTGGCAGCAAATGTTGACTCGCGGATGAATATAACTTTTTCCTTTTTTAATTATAATTTTTGGTTTATTTTGGGGTATTCTGAGTATTGTTCACGAAATGGCAGAGACTTGCACGTACCTGCCTGCAATAATGCAAAGCAACCGCATATGCTGTTCTTGACTGGCCTCATTGGATTCCAAACATGCCCTTGTTGACAATTACTGGTATCAAATATTAATGATAAATAAGTAAAGGAATATCAATAAAAATAGTGATTATTACGTACCTAACATCTGGCAACCGTGACTGACGGGCACCTCCTTTGTCAATTTTAAAAAATATCTAGCCAGTGACTTCCAGAAGAACAAAAAAAAAAACAAATAAAATGCTTAGAACATGCAATTTATTTCATATAATGCAGCTGAGCATATTTAAATTTAAGATTGAATATCCAATCATAATTTTATATTAATTTTTGTGGTATTAAGATTTAATGGATATTGATTAGTCAAATATAAATTTATTATAAATCATAAACTAAGTTCATATTAAAACAAAATGTTGAAAAAAAAAAAAAGATTTATGTATCAAATTCCATTGACATTAAAATTTTGTTATTATTGTTGTTTAACAACTGAACCAAACAGGCCCTTTATTCGACCAAACGATGTGCTATATGTGGCTATGGAGATAAAAGATGCAACTGCTGACTCAATTTTGCGTGGAATTCTAGTGTGAAGATCAGTATTCTTTGCTGCCCAATGTGGCTAAGGTCCATTTGTGGGCTGCACGTGCAATGTTGACAGAGTCGGCTGTTTGTTTGGGGTGGCCGCTGCTGTTCCTCGATGGAATCAGCTCAATAAGCTTCTGGCATCTCTGAATTCGTCGTTCATGCAGAAGCTTCTAAATGACAATCGGCGACCCATCCCTGAAGAAATTGTACATATAGAAGCTTCCATGTCATTGGTTCATGCACCATTTCAAGAAAAAGACGGTTCCATATTCAAATCTAGCACTTGGCAATATCTCAATGCCATGAATATAGTCTTTTGGGCAGCTTTCAGTAGCCCATCTCTGGGAGGAAGTGATAAAAACAAACTCGTCCGGAAACTGGGTCTGGGCCGTTTTCAGTGACGCTACATAGTGAAGATCATGTATATGCATTTATAGATCTGCTTGGAGTGCCTAAAATCTGTAACGTGTGGTCAGGAATCGGCCCACTCTGTCATGGGCCTCATTTTGAACCCATACTCATTATCCAGTCCATTCCCACTCGACCCAAATTGGAGAGCACTCTGAGTCCCAGCTCAACCTTGAGCTTGGAAACCTCTCCTCCCATGGCAATGCGGCCCAATCTAGTTAGGCTTTTAAATCACTAGAACCTCTAGCCTAGGACTCATCAACGTGCACACAACTTCAACTATAACAATAATACATCCAATATTATTTCAACCTTGACAATTATATTATTTTAAATTTTAAAACATTCCAATTTCAAATATTTCGTGTTTTAAGGATAACATGTTTTGCGGGGACAGACGCTAGCCGATTCTTCTAGCTATTGGGCTTATGTCTGCGACATGTGACATGTCCCATGAACACCCATCATGGGGGTGGGTGTGTAGCTTGCAGGGTTTGCTTCTTGTATTGGGCATTGTTCATCATCTGTCTTGGAAGACCCATTCTCCAGGGTCTCACGCTTCCTTGGTCGTAAGGGTACAGGAAAGTTTATCTTGAGATAGATTCCAAGGTGGCAATGGCAATCATCCGGAGAGGAGTGCCACCAATATACACATTTTCGGTTCAATATGATTCAGAGTTGCAGAGACTTAATCAATAGACTCTGAAGTCAGAATTTCTCTCCAGGATTGGGTTTACACGTTTGTCGTCCACTACTACAAGTGGCTTTGACGTTGTGGTGAATGTGGGCTTTTAAGCCTTCATTTTTTGACCCCCAAAAGCTAACAACAAATAAAGAGAGGCCTCTTTAGTCTAAGTCAACTATGCTGATTCGACGGTCTTTGAAGACAAGCCCTTGGAGTAGGGTATTCTTGTTAGTAATTGAATGTGTCTGCTCTATGCAAGAGATATACATAGACTCTAGACATTAAAAATATTTCTATTTTGAATTTTAAACTTTTTTTTTTTGGGAAAAAAAAAATAATTTTAATAAAGCACACATTTCATTTTTCTATTCATCAATTTTTTCAGTACTGTTACAAAAATTATACTAAAATTACTTGTTTTTTGCGCATTAACAGGTTAGTAAAAGTACTGGGAATTAAACTCGATTGATCAGTTCTGAGAAGCCACATTAACTTAATCAAAAGACAAAAATAAAATGCAGTGTGTTGATCCCATTTTCTATTCAATGAATTACTTCCAATGTTGACGACTGAATTGAATTTAAAATTGTTTAGAAATTACTTCATCTTACTCAATTTCAAGGTCTGTAAGGAGCAACTGGGTTTTTGATGGAACTTCAAAATTATCTAGTCTTTATTTTTTTTTTAAGAAATTAAAGTAAAATAATATTAATTTTAATTTATTGTATAATTTATTATATCCTAAATTAAAAAAAAAAAAACCTCATATATTTAAAAATAAAAATATATACTTTAATCTCTCTTGTAACTTTAAATCAAAAGAAAGTTACTAAGATAAGGATATGAAACGTGGACCCATATGGACTGACAAGTATTAGCCCCACCAAATCATACAATAATTCAATGTTTTTTCCGAATCCTAAGTTACACAAAACTGTTGTAAGGAATGGATTTGAATGTATGAATTCAGGATAAGAATTGCGTTTCGCGTGTATCCAAAAGGTCAATTACATCGAAAACCCCGGATATGACCGTTTGATGTTGACATAGGCATCTTCACTTACAATTTCATTAACATGGTGCACATGCACTTGACATTTCCCTTTTTCCTTTAGTAATGAGTTTATTTTATTTTATTTTATTTTATTTTAGTGTAATGTAACGAGGTGATATCATAGACGAGTATTGGTATAAAATGTTAAAGACAGACAATTCACGTTGGAATTAAGGAGTTTATAAAATGTTTTCTAGAGGTAACAAAGTGACGGTTGGTTGATTTGTACCAAATTCTACTGAATTTTAGGTTATTCTAATCTTAAGCATGAGTTTTGAGAATATCAAATTTTTTATAAATTAAGTTTATATTAAATTCATCATTTTTAAAATTTTAAATATTTGAACTTTTAGATATATTATCTTGTAGGTCTTCTAAATTTTAAATTCAAATTCAAATTATTTGTTTTTAAATTGTTTTGAATTCACAAATAAAAATTGTTTACCAACCGTTTGACAAACTAAAAAAAGGGGGGGGGGTGAGAGGCGACTTGTATTGGGCTGACATCAAAGTAGAATATGAAAAAGAAAAATTTTTAAAAAACCCATTTTAGTTTAATAGTATGAATATATATATATTTTTTATAAAAAAATTAAATGAACAAGTAAATAAATAAATGACTTCTAATTTTAATATTTTCACATGAAGTAGACTTAGCCCATATGATCGTTAATGGCAAGTAAGGATTTAATCCATTTTTGTCTCTCGGTAGAAAGTAATAATTGAACCCTACCGACACCAAAATACTGAAAAAATAGGCTTAATCTGCCATTTAATCAGCGAATTGATGGGGTTATCATCTATAATAATAGAAGATAGAAACCCCATCTATTTCACATCTTTTCCTTCTTGCTACAAAAAAAAAAAAAAAAAAAAAAAAAAAAAAAAAATCAACAGGAGACCAATGTCCAGTCACAATCCAGTCCATGTCCAGTAATGATTTCCTTTTTGTTTTTTTTTTTTTTTTCCTTTTCTTTATTTAGTCTAATGGACTGAAAAATAAAAATTGGTTAAAGGGTCACAAACAATATTACAAATTGAGAAGGGAACCTACCAAGTGTTCTTCGAGAAATGGTCAATTCCCAGGCTTCGAGGCTTGTCATTTCGAGCCTCCTTCCTTCCGCTGACTCGTGTTCAATGAAAAGACCAGTCAACCCAAGGAACCCTCCTTTGGTCTGACGTGTATGGAGTTAGAATTGGTCGGCCAGCCACCGAGATCTTCTGAGCAGTTGGCAGCACACTTTGACCCCGACATGAGTTAAAAACAAAGAAGCTTCCTTACGTGAGCTTATCAATTTCACGCCTTCTAAATATTAATTTATATTATATTATTATTATTATTATTAAATATATATTTATGATTAATTATGATTAAAAAATATAAATTTAGAAAAAAAAATGTACGATCAACAATTACCGAGTTCAATTAACTTTTTTACGTGCATTTGACGTCAGGCCAATTACAAGGGGTGGAGCGGGGAACAATGCAAAGCCCTGATTAAGCAAAGGGTCAATTTTTGGTGAATACCCAATACTGGAAAAAAATGGAACACGTCTTCTGCTGTTGAATTAAATGACTGCCACACCAATTAGGTAGGAATTTAGTTAATAATTTGATATTTTTTTATTATATTATTTTAAATTTAAGTTCTCTTATTCCTATAAATTTGAAAACTTTAGATATTTATACGAGAATTAATATCGAAAATACACGTGAAAAAAGTCGTACTCAAATTAAATAATATTCTTGTAATAAATCCTTTTTCACAGTCAAAGAGCAAAAAAAAAAAAATACTAACTGTGGAATATAATCAATTGATCCAAGGGCAATGGATGCGCTCACGTGGCGAGCACGTGAGCACCTAGATGTGTTCCACTGTCATAAAAGAGCCGGTCTTAAAAGCACATGAAAGTAGAAACTTGAATGCCCCATCTTAACTACCTTAGCTCTGTCTTTAACGTATATTCATGAAGAAATGGTCTCCTTTGCTCTCTCTTTCCTTGTCACAATATATGTAGTTGTCGGTACCTTTGAGACTCTTTAAAGCAGGCAGGCAGGCAGGCAGGCAGTTGTGCAAGGCCTTAAGTGTGAAAATTCTGGGCACCCTCTAACAGAAGGTGTCCCTATGATGGATATTGAGAACATCAACAGCAGCAGCAACAACAACAACAACAACAACAACAACAAACACAACAATCGTCACAGCAGCAACACAGTTGATGAAGATGGGTATGTGGCAGTAGGGCTTCCAATACACAGTCAAGTCATGAAGATCAAGAGAGAGTTTGAGAAAATCAACCATCCGTCCTCGGAGCAGCTAGAGGTGAGAAGAGTTATCTGCAAGATGAACAGGCAGCGCTCACGTTCTCCCCTTGGTTTAGCTAAGAGACCCATCTCGGTGGGGAAGTAGAGGTTGATCATGTTAGGAAACTTTTTCTTGGTTTATTGGCTTCTCCCTTTTCTTTTTCTTTGTTTTTAATCCTTTTGTCCTATGCCCCACCGTGTGGCTTTCTGGGTTTTCTTGCACTTGCATATACAACTTATGATGTAGGAAAGTAAAGGAGGTTAAACGTATGGCAAAAGCTTTTCATGGTGCATGTTTGTTTCTCCTCTCCACGCTCCTATGTTTTTGGTTTGTTCAAGTCTGGCTGATCTTCAGGCTCCATAATTTTTTCAAAGTTTTGATGGCCTGAACTACAGCTTCAATCCTAAAATGTTCCAATTGGATGGAGTGTCTGTTGCATGAGCACCTCCATCCTTGCTCTTTACTTGAACTCACTTTCCACTAACAGCTAGGCCTAGAACAGAGTTTTCATCTCAGGGTTCCACACCACTGTCATGATCAACAGGTTCCATTAAAGGTTCAAATTATACATAGATTTTTGTTGAGTTTACAGGCTAACCATGATTGAGATATGAATCAGAATATTTACTCCAGTGACGAATATTGTATGAATGAAATTGGCTTGGAACCAATTTTTGTTTTCTAATGACCAATCCAAAGCACCAGTTTCTGTTTAAGACATACAGATAATACGAAACTTATTTCATCATGGTTGCCTGACAAAAACCTATCAATCCAACAGGTTTTTTGCATATACACATCTTACACAACTGCTTTTGAGCTTACATCCTACTTACACATTCAATCCAGAGCAATATGTAATAAGATCTTGCTCAATTTCAGGGACACCCTTCTGTAATATGATCTTAGCAAATAATCATTTGATCCTCAAAAGCATGAAAGAAAGACGCATAAAAATAGAAAAAATCAAATAAAATAAAAAACCACTTCTTTCATTTCTTGTTTAGGAATACGTACGATGTAACCAAATATTTAACATTGATATAATCTCAAACAGGATCTATAACCGATCAAAAGGCATCTCTATATCACATTGAGGTCCAAATATCCGACAAACAAAGACAATAAAGGTAGAACTATAAAGGAAGAGCAAATGGGTGAGGATAACATACATGACGGGATTGGAATGGTAAGATGGTTGATAATGAGCAAGCTATGATTAAGATCATCCCTCCCCAGATTAGCTTTGAGTGGTAGTCATGTCATTAGACACTAGCAACTTAACTCGCCTTGTTAGATCTCTCATCACATTTATTATAGCTGATTTCTTCTGTATTCTGAACTGAATAGCTAGTTCAGTTGAAGCTGAAACACTTTGTTTCAATAAAGATTCATCGTCCATTATTTTGGTAGGGAAGTGCCCCAGGGCAATCACGCATAGTGCAATAATGGTACGGAAGACAGCTACTTCATTTGCAGTCCCAAGAGGCACATCAGCTGATAAAGATTTAAGAGTCTTCAAATCATGCTTTTGCACAGCTTCCATGTCATTGGCAAGCACTATTCTAAGGGCTGCCATCAAACGGCCATCTACCAGCCCCTCGCCTCCTAAGGTTACCTGTGGTAAAAAACAAAGGGGGATGCATGGCTAAATAGTTGAATCTGGTCAAATTCAAGAAAACAAAAATCTTGTTTAAAAAATATGCTGTTTGTGTAAGCTAATTTGTATATCAAGCTGTCTGTCACCAGTGTGACCAATCAAATGCTACTTTGCATAAAGAATGAGGGAAATTTAGCTCAAAACTTGACAAAGCAAAATTTATTGCTATTTCTCCCTACATATAACAAACAAGGGAAGATCTTTTTTCTACTTTTTCCTGTCAAAATACTCTTCCCAACAGCTCTCTTAGAAAATTAATCAATGACAAAACATTATATGCAAATGCTACTCCACAAGTATGATGTTGTGCCTCAAAACTTAAGATTTAGCTTTGAATAACTTAAAAGTTAGAGAGGAAAAACAGGTTGACAATAACTGGTAACAGCATAACAAGTTCTTTTGAGTGAGAGTCCCATGGAACTGCTCAGAATAGGTGCAGCATATAAATTCAACCTTGAGAATACTTCAAAACGTGTATACAAAGTTGGATGATCAGAAGAGAAACACAAACCTTGAGAATAGGTGCTTCACCATGTAAATTTAACTGGGATAAGATCTTGCTGCCATGGAGCTGGTGAGGAGAAGGTAGGAGAAGATAAACCAGCAGCCATGCTTGCTGCATCCAGAAGAGCTCCATCATATTTGAGCTCAATACCATCATAAGGGTTTGAAGGAATCACAAAACCATAATCCAGCAGGAAAAAGTCATTGTTCAAACATCCATAATTGAGTAATATAGGATCATTCTGCTTAATTGAAGTTTCAGCCACAACCTGTCATGGACACAGAGAAGGGAGGGGTTGGGGGTTTGCTCTGAAATGTTCTTTCATTGATGATTCAAATATAGGACAGCAAAATATGAGAAAGAAAATAGGAAAACTTGCCTTTATAAGCATATTTGCATTCTCAGCAGCGTGTTCTTGAACGATTTGGGCATTTGGGTTGAAGCTATGGTTACACATATCAATAAGAGGAAGCATCATGGGCACAGAACTGTGGGACCCATCTTCTTGCTTTTTCCCATGCAAACGAAATGCCCTAGATGAGACTGCTGACATCGCCCATCCAAGAGACGAAGCATCTGCATCTTGACCAGCAAAAGGGTGAATATTTTGTTTCAAGTTTTCAAGAGCACGCTTGACTTCTTGCTCAAAATCAAGAAGAAACCGACATCGTTTGTTGACCTGGTACAAATACAACCAGCTGGTTACAATGAAAGCCAAGTATACAAATTAAGGAACATTTTAGGAAATGAGAAATGGCTTTATAACCAGCATGATGAGGACAATCCATAATCAAGAATATAATTTAATCCATTTAAGGTTAATCACGATGGATTAATGTGCACCTGTTTTCATTACCAGGCAAAGTTAAAAGAAATACAGTCCACATATTCGTATTCCAGGCAGTGTTTTGCAGTTTCCCTGATGCCCCTAAGAATTTAGAAACTCAAAGTCAGAAGCAGAGATAGGCTTTCAAATTCATCAATTTGTTACCTGATGAAGAACAGGAGCATAATGCAAGTTCTTTATATCCTCCCCAGAAAAAAAGATGGGAACACTGTAAGTTTCAGGGAGATTGCTGATGTACGGCCACCAAAAGGATCCAACCTTTGCTCTTTCTTGTAGAAGCTTCAAGCCCAATTTCATTGCCCACAGTTCCTCTGCCAAATTGCTCCCACATATCCAATTTACTCATTTTCAAAAGTGTAAACACCCTAACTTACAACAATTGGGGTTACCAACCTATATTGACAAAGATAACCTACATGATATTGATTTAGCATAAGAGTATGGTTCCACGGTGTTATAATATAGCACTTTTTGTAAAAAAAATAACAAAAAGATTGTCTCTGGGGGAACATGTGTGAAAATAATTACTTTGAGTCTGACTAGGCGTGTGTGTTGGTGCATGAAAGAGAGTATAAAATTAATGAGGATCAACAAGCAATAGATTCAGCTCTATACCCACCACAGGTACCAAATGGATCCTGGTGCACATAAAACTTCAGCTTCAATCTATATTGATTATGTTAATCGCTGTTTCAATCTTAAAGAGCAAAGGCAGATAGCACTCCTACCAACTTATAGAATATAAAATTAATGAGGATCAAGAAGCAATAGATTCGGCTCTATATCCACTACAGGTACCAAATGGATCCTAGTGCACATAAAACTTCAGCTTCAATTTATATTGATTATGTTAATCGTTGGTTCAATCTTAAAGAGCAAAGACAGATAGCACTCCTACCAACTTATGCTGCCATTTGGGCCCAACTAAACTCCTAATCATTGCAACAGAATCATGCAACTGTTAAGGACACTGGCATAACATCTTTCAATCACTGGTGATGCCACTGCTCAGCATTTATTTTGTTTATATCTGACCAAATTAAAGGGAATTTTGTTAAACTGCAGTAGCATATGCATCATTTTTACACAGACAAATAATCAAGTCTGTGTGAGAATGGTTTGGAGGAAACAAGAGATGCAGCATTAAGCTTTCTTCAACCACAAGGTGATTTTGTTAAGCAACATATACAATGATTGAATTTCCAATTCAATGTCTACCATCAAATGTATCCAATTACAGGCAAGCAGTTCATCTAATAGTGAAAAAACCAAGTTCCTTATGCCTCATTTTCAAAATAGATAGAATTAAATGCATGATATTACAAGGATTAGGCAATGCCGTCACGAGATCAAACTTACGACATTATGAGAATTGTTGTGTGTGTGAGATAGAGAAATGTTAATGAGGATCTAGAAACAACTCAGAAAGGCCATAAATAATAATAATAATAATTATTATTATTATTAAAGAAAAAGAAGCAACTCAGGAAATATATTCATCCATAAACCACTACAACTGAAGAATGGATCCTAGAAAATTTGTCTAGCAGTACAAGAACCAAATTTTTTAGACCGTTAGACCTAATTCTCATACTAAGATTTTGATAATCTCTTTGAACATTTTTTTGGCACAGAAAAATAAAAACCCACTCAATGAAGCTGAATAAATAGAGGAGGCAAAAGGTACAAACATATATCTTGGAAAAGCTTACCACCCAACTAGCTTAACACCAGCTAGAATTGCTAGGCTCTTACTCCTAGCTTCTGGTCCCCACAAACAAAAACCTTGGGTAATGAGGATATAAGCATGTGCACATGTGATTGCCTACAGTCTCTAGATTTGACCTAACTGATAATGCTCAAAAAATCATTACAAGGTCTCAAAATACTGATCCTGGATGTCAAGAGCTTAGCCACCTAAAAATTACTGCAACAAACCTCACCTCCCATTTGAAGTGAAAATGAATGAATCTACAAATGTCCACCAAAAATGGAATTTATGCTGCTTTGATTTCCAATTGACAGCCATATCAATGACATTTCTTTAGTGAACTACAACTCCATATAAAATGGTAGGGTAGTTTCAAACCTAAAAAGTCCCTTCTATGGCAAAGGCATCCTACACAGGGCTCTTACCTGTGGGGTCTGAGGAAGGATAAATGTATGAAACCTTAATCTTGTTTTCACAAAGAGGCTGCTTCCAAAGGAGTAATCCTACTGTTACACCAAAGTTTGTCCTTCTATGACAACTAGAAGGAAATATGGTGGTGAATTCAAGGCAACTTTTCACAGCTTTGAATGCTATTTTACTGATCATAGCTCACTTATAAACATCTATACATTTTGACTTGGCAGTACACCCCTTATCCAAGTCCTCTAAGAAGTGAGACATATAAGTACCAAGGCTGCAGAGAAAGTTCCCTCATTTGGCCAACAACTAAAAAAATCATTGATCACATCGGTGAAGCAGTTAAGCAAACTTGAACCACAGACAACAAAAGAAACTTGAACCACACCCCAAACAACAAATTTTGAACCATCCCACAATAAAATGACATAGAACCACAGTTGCACAGTGTGCAACAACGGGCAAAGAATTTTTCTTTCATTTGATTATTCATTCTTCACCATAATACTAATTTTCAAGTATATGAATGCCCTAAGGAAATGCAAAGTGAATTTACAAATTCTTATTGAACTCTACATCTAAAGAATCCATCTTCAATTCCAATGCTCTTGGGGGAGATTAAGGGTTCAACTCTTTAAAATTCCCACAAAAACTTGTGCTTTAATTCCGATGTACCCAGCTTAATAAAGCACTGATACTAAACGGAGTAGAAACTAAACATTTTATATTCACCAAAAATGCACAAACGATCATAAAACAAAACGAACAAAAACAACAAGTGAATTAGAAAACTCCCTCGAAGACAAATTGAAAAAAAAAAATCTTGCAATGCATACCAGGAACTTGCTGAGCCAAATTAACCAAAACCGAGGTAGCCTCATCATCTGAACCGTCAGATTCAATGGGCCCAAATTTCAAGGGAATGTGATCAGGCAAGGCAATGAGTTGAGACCCTTTTGGGATTTCTTCAGAGGCAACAAGACCGAGGCCACTGGACCCGTCCGCCAGTATCTTTACAGACTGGTGAACGAACCCACCTTCACGCCTCACCCATTTGACGAGGTCCGGTGGGTGTGCGACCAGTCGCGCAGGAAAATAGCCAGTGGCCGTAGCCGCCGCGCATGACAGTGGACGGCAGTGGGCTATTGTGGCCATTACCAACTTTGAAGCAGCCATGGAATGGAAGGAATGTTGTTGTGTATTGAGACGTTCCCACAAAACTCTCCAGGACTTTATTAGATGTAAATAACAATATATTATTGGATTTTTAGTACATTAAAAAAAAAAAAACATAAAAGAAAACAACCAAACAAACAATTAAAAAAAAAACCAAATAACAAATAATAATACATACATGTTTAATTTTGTTTTAATTAAATCAAACTTAAGATTTTAGTCTTAAAAAAAGGTGACTTCATCCCATAATTTGAGTACTCCATCTTTTGCTTGAATAGCATAAGAAATACTTCTCAATAAATTATATAAAAAAATAAATATATTTATTACATAATTTTTATTATAATAAATATATTTATTATATTTATTTTTTATATATAATATATATATAATTTTAAATTATATAAATTATTTTATTTTTTTTTATTATAATTAAATATTATTTAAAATTTTTTTTATATTTATTTATATTTAAAATTAATTTAATTTAATTAATTATACTCTAAAATTAATATAAATTTTTAAATATAAATTTTTACTATTTAAATTTTTTTAGTTCAAAATTATTAATAATTATTTTTTTAATAATTTATTATATAATAAAAAAAAGTTAACCTAAAATATTATTTTTTTTTAAATTAATAATTTTTTTATTGTTCATTAAAATACTTGTTAAGTTAAAAAGAAAAATAATTCTTTTTATTTATATAAATTTTATATTCATCTTTAAAATTAAAATTTAAATAAATTATTAAAATATTTTTTATTATAATTATTTAACATAATTTATTTTATAATTTTTAAATAAATTTTTAGATAAATATAAGAATAAATAAAAATTTAAAATTATTCCAGAATAAAAAAAAGAAATAGTAATGCGTGAGTAGATGTCTCACAAGTTTGAAATCCACAACCCCCTTGACCTCTACCTCGGATCTAATAGGTCAAAATTTTCTTATTTTTTATAGTTTAAATTTCTCAAATATCATAAAAAAGACCTAATAGATTAATTGTAAAAAAAAAAAAAAAACCATAAAATTTTGCTTATGTACAAGAATGAGCATTTAAATTGTAAAATATTGTCGGGTAGCAAAAGGAAGTTTAAATCGTAAGATTGGTAGAGATTTTAATCCTTGCGTTTCCATTCTCATTCCCTCATTTTATTTATTTATTTATTTTTTGGGTTAAAGATTCTTTCTATAGGCGAATACGATGATAATAATAATAATAATTTAATTTTTTAAGTTAAAAAAAATAAATTATAAGAAAAAATTTTTAAAACGATATATATATTAGAAATCCTCAAAATGATAATTAATACGTTTTCTAGATATCTGTATAATTTTTTTAAAAAAATTATAATATAAATATATTAATTATCATAATAATAAATTAAAAATAAATTTTAACATAAATTTTAAATTTTTAAAAATATATAATATTTAAAATATTAAATATAAATTAATATAAAAAACATTTACTTAATTATTAATCATAATTACTAATCAGATTAACCTATCGATCGATGCTAACTAATTCATCATATCCAAACATATCACGGTTTTTTTTTTGTTGTTGTTTTTTCAACAGTGCTATTGGAAAGTAGCAAACATTCCCGCCGGTGATTTGCTGTGATCCCAGGGAGCCCATGTCCATGTTAAATTGAAATCTCCTTCGCAATGTAAATAACAGCACCACCTCCGTAAAATCGATTGAAGATGAAAGAACAAAAATAAGGGAAAAAAAAAATAAAAAGAAAAAGAGAAACGTTTGAATCTATGAATGTAAATATACCAAAGGTAGATATTGATAATTTTCATAGATCATTCCAGCAATCCAATTTCCCCAATTAAAAGACAGAAGGAAAAAGATTAAAAAAAAAAGAAAAAGAAACCTAATTTTTTGAGAGAAACAAAAAAGGAATTGAAACGGAAACCAGAGAATGCTACCATGGCCCACAGCCACAGCCACAGCCACAGCCACAGCCACAGCCACGGGCTGCCGCTCAGCCATTGGTTCCACGAACACCTTCCATGGAGTCCCACCTGGCACCCATCATCATCATGACCTTAAACTCCTCGAAATCAATCATCCCATCGCCGTCGCTGTCGACCCCACTGATCATGTTCCTGCACTCGGCAATGGAGTGCTGCTCGCCGAGGCTGGTGAGCACCTTATGCAGCTCCTCCGCCGAGATGGACCCATTTCCGTCGAGATCATAAACGGAGAACGCGTCCCTCAGATTCTCTATCGCCTCGTCGGAATCGATCCCCTGGGTGTTCAACGCCACGAACTCGTTGAAATCAATGAACCCGTCGCCGTCGGCGTCGAACTCGGTGATCATTTTCCGCAGATCCTCCTCCTTGGACTCGTGGCCGAGGCTTGACATTATGGAGTCCAGCTCGGACGACGAGATCTTCCCATCTCCATTAACGTCGAATTTCCTGAACACTTGCTCGAGCTCCTCCACCATGGGTCTCAGCTTCCAAGACGAAGTCCTGGATCCGGTGAAGAGGGCCACCGCGGACGTTGGTGAGTCGACGTTGGAATCCGGATTCTTGCCCTTTTTCCGGTGGAAAAGGCCTTTGAATCCACCCATGGTTCCCCAAATTCCAAGAATAACGGAGAGGCTTCTGGATGTGTTCTGTAGAATTTGGTGTTCTTAGTGAATAATGGAAAAAACAAAAAGACAAAAAATGCCAATGGATTTTCGATATGGTATTTTATTATAATTTTTTAAAGGCTGTTTCTGTTAGAAATAAAAAAAGATATATATATTTTTTTTTTTTTTTACGGGGTGACAGTTAATTGATATTTTTGGTTGCAAATAACAGAATTGAAGATGGAGATCACCCACAAGCTCCTCTAACCATTGATAGGTTTGGTTTTTCTTGATTTGGGTAGTTGTTAGGGGCATCGTCTGTTTTGTTTCTGTTTGTTTTTCAGCCCTTCTTTGTAGCACATTATTGTCATTAAGCACAAGGATTAATACGAGCCTATTAAATATAGAATATAACATTATAAATATTTTGCTCAAAGTAACAATGCAATATATTATAATAAATTAATAAATAACAATGCAATATAGTGAATTACGCATCTTATTATTAATTCAGAAAAAAAATGCATGTCACTATTTTGAAAATCAATTGTACAGTAGAAGCATCGGAAAATATAAATCTTTATTTTCAAAAAATGCATTCCACTCTACATCTCATTCCAGTACATATATTCTAATAATAAAATTAGGTTAAAAAAGTATTTTGGGTATTGTTAAATGTTATCGTCTACTATATATATATATATATATATATATTTTTTTTTTTTTTTTCACAAAAATATTTATCAATTGAGTTCATAAGGCGAAAGAAAATTACACGTGGCACCGCATGGGGAGACAACATACCTGCGCGCCAATGACATACTCTAATGTTGCTATTGAGTTCTTCTGTACTGCTAAACATATAAATTAATTTGAGTATCCCTATCAAAGAGGAAAATCTCAGATAAAGATCACAGTCTCAGCTGAGAATTTGACAAAAACAAACTAAATTCTCTAAAAATATTTTACTCTTGCCCACATGGTTTCCAATTATAAAACGACAAAACCACCGGGGCACAGTCATTACAGAATGTTGCACTTTTCTTTCCCTCCCACCCCCGAGTGAAAAAATAGAATATAGCCCGAGCTAACTAAATTGAAAACTCATTTTAAGAACATCCCAGCCTCCACAAATTAACACATATCAATCTCTGATGTACAATTTTACAAATAGTACAAGATCTCATCCATTCCTGCAAATTGCCCCAAAGTTTAAGACAGGAAGCAGCAAAAGAACTAAAGTTGCAACCGTCCTGGACCTCTCCTCGATGATCTCAAGGGAGGCCCCCTCATGGTTGCTGCAGGAGGTTGTCCTCGGGATTCTTCTGGTCTGTGTACATCCTGCATACAACCGGGCATAATACAGTCCAAGTAAAGATATTGGAATTATGGACAAGATAAGCAAGCATTCGTAAACTAGGGGCACAACGGAATATATGAGCTCTGCTAAATAGGCACAGCAGGTATCATGGCTGACACTACTTCGCAATAGGGAGGACCATGAGTCATTACAGGCCTACACAATTCATTACGGAAATCACCTTATGATTTGCTCTTAGACCACAATCCCCTTGAGAGCAGACCACACATTTCTTCTCAAGCCAAGGTTCCTTTTGCCCTTTAACACCCCACCCCCCACCCACTCAAACAGTACACAGCCTAAACCGAACATCATTGCTAGAAGCTACATTTCCTTAAAATGTCCAGAAACAAACAGGGCAGTTAACAACCCTACCTGTTAATGTTTACAAAATGACCAAGCCATAAACTTTCATTGGATCTTTTCCCCCAATTAACCAAAAAAATCTACCAAAAATTTGATCATTAAAGAAGTAACGAAGAGACCAAAAAAGATAAAAAAACCCACAAAGAAGCATAAAGAATTACAAACCTTTGATGAAATGGAGTTGTTGCGAGATTGAACTTGTGCTTTACCATGCATCCGATGTTGGTGTTGCATTTGCTCAAACTGGTGGAGTCTTAAAGAAAAGTTAATTCCTTTATGGGAACTGGAATTCCCAACATCCTGTCTGGCATCACCATCCTCAGAGATCTGTGATCCGCTGAGAGTGTGGTGTAAAATTTGGGAATAGGGGTTGCCCGAAGAAGTTCGCTTAAATTGCTCACCATTGAAGGAATATGGAGGTACAGCCTTCAAACGAGTCCATAGAATCTTAAAAGCAGCACTTTGCTGCATTCAAGAATCACATAATTGCATGAGTTCCCTAAATAAATAGCCAAAATCAACAGCCCCAGTGACTGGCAAAAGTTTAGGAATAGAAAATGCCATACAACTAGAATTTCTTCCATTTATTCTCTCTGGCCAAGCATAAACATCTATATAACACCTATTCTTCTCAATAACGTGAAAGACATCCAAACACTTGCATACATGCTTTGTTGTGCTTGGGGAAAATCCAGTCTTATGCACAGAATAATAAAGAAAAAAAAAGGGAATTTTCAATGAGAGGGGCATGTCACTCCAGGTGTACCTGAGGAAGTAACATGAGAAGACCATACAAGGCTTTTAACAACAATTTATATTTTCCGGGTTCAAGAAGCTGCCAAAACCACAAAAGGTCTCAGAAACTTGACAAAATGATTCACTTAGATAATGTAAGGCAATAGAAAACAGATCAGCCAATAATCTTGTTCTCAAAATATAAAGAGCAGCTAAGGAATGCCAAATCATGCACAGCAGTCTAACAATACCGATCAAACATCATACACTATTTCCTTACCATGAAGACACAAAACTTCTTACCGAAAAATATTTCACATCAGAGGCCACTGCAGGGGATGATGAGTGGTCATGTCATCACAATCAAACAAGAAAGAGAATGCATGCAAAGCAATCTTGCAAGCAACAGCAAATCAAACTAGAGGAAAGTATCAACACTGACCAAAAACACTTCAACCAGCATATTAATTTTCAACCCAAGACATCAGTCAAAGATGGCCATGCAATAATACCATAACAAAATAATATGCAAGCAAAAGCCATCAAATGATCAAAGAATATGCAACAATACAAAAGTCTTTATCCAATTATGAATAAAGCATAACACTCATTCACAATTTCACAGCAAAGCATTTAGAACTAATAGAAACATAACTCTTTCATCAATTTTGCACCTGCAATCTAAGGTAAGCAAAAATTGGTGTCTCTAGCAAATGAATCAATTTATCCAGCTGGACCAAGAATTTGACATTTATATCTTCCTCCACCAGTGACTGAATCACAGAACTTGCATGCTCATATGTCTGTGAGAAGAAAACCACATATAAATGCAACTGAAACAATACCATGAACACTAAAATAGCAAACTAATAAAATTGTTCACCAAATGAGCAAGAGAATATTTGAGCATAGAAGGACACCCATGACAAAGTTCCATACCTGTGCTAACAAGCAAAGGCTTATAATTGCCATAGGTGAATGGCACCATGAAGCATACAAAGAAACAAATAAGTCTTTCCCAGCAGGATTCACCAGTGACTGTTTTAAAAGATCTCGAAGCTCAGCTAATTCAGAGGATGTGAGTAAAATCAAATTTAGTGCCTGAAGATAATAAAAGAAAAAGCTGATTAGAGTTAAAAAAATAATAAACTTCAGAGAATTTTGCCAATTTTATGCAATTATTATACATGAAGGCAACTTATGTAGGAGGCCTGACATTTTAAGATGCTTCATTTTTTTGAGTAAGTATTGCCACATCCACTCATGTAATGCATGTCTATTTGAAGAAAATAACTACACCTGAACCATGATGGATGCAAAATCCAAGTCAGCCTCCCCCTCCAGTATTGTGGAGAGTTCACGATACACCCTTTCAGCATCTAAAAGTACACAGAGTCGTCGGATTATCAAGGTACCACGCCTAAGAAACAAAGAGATGATGTTTGTTATTAATGAAGTTGCTCCAACAGACACATTAGATTGCAAGAATTAGGTAAACGCAGCAAGAAGCATAGAGAGAAATACTCACTTCTCCAGAAGAGAATTATTGACACGAAAGTTATGGACTAAGAAGACGACAAGCTGGCGGAAATGTTGTGGGTCTTGAGCAATGCATGCATGAACCTCAAGAACCAAGAGTACCACCTAGGGAGATAATTAGGATACCAACAATTAAATGAAAATCCAGTACAAGCCACATTTTGAATGTTTGTTTTATCCATTTATGGTCCAAACACACACAAACAGAGGGGCAAGCCAATGATTGAAAAGAAAAAGGGGGTGGCACTTCTAGTAATATGGAGATGGCATCTGGCTATGATTGCAATGAAAACAAACAAAGAAAGAAGAAAACTGACCAAAATTGTTAAACCAATAAATATACTACCAACAACTGAAAATTACCTCGTCAGAAGGATCTGATAGCACCTTCAATAGTGTATCAAATATGTCATTTAAAAAGCACAATACCTGTTTCACATGGAATATTACCTCACCATCATCAAAATAGTCATTCTAATTGTAACAAAAAAGATAATCAATCTCAATACTCAAGAAGATAAAAAATTACAAAATAAAATTTCAAGAACAAAGAAACCAAAAGTGCTTGCTAGTTAATAGTTGACGAACCAAACATTCATACCATCCCATACACATTATTTTGTTATTATACTCCATATTGGTTTATGCACCACCAAATCTACCAAAAGTGCCAAATGGGAAGCTTCAACACAAGCCTTTTGAGATTGTTCCATGAGAAACTTCAAAAAGAATCCTAGATACATATACCTTTTGTCACTGAGTATACTACCAATTAGTTCACACAGCAATCACCATGTCATCAACCAACCTTGCTGGCTCCTTGTTGAATATTTCCAAAAAGTAGAATTTCACATTCATCATGTTATCTTCTGAATCCCATACCACACAGATTGTTCATCCATATGCAATTCCCTCATAATCTATCAAATGCTAAAAATAATCAGCTAGCATGTTTTGGCATTAAAATCATAGCTTCAAATGAAGTTCCTTAGAGCCAACAGCTCCAGGACAAACATTACAAAAAAGTTAAGCATTCTATACTTGTCATGTTATCTTCTGTATCTCATGCCACATAGAATGTTTTATTCCAGTACTGGATTAAGTCATGATTCCATATGAAGTTACTTAAAGCCATGAGTATAAAGCAGACGTGTTCATTTGAAATGTTCCCCTACAACATGTTATGTAACAGAATGGGCATCAATTTCACCACAACTGCGTGACTAACAGAAGAAAAAAGAGTGGAGGGGTTTGCTGTACAATACAATAGTGTCATATGATGAGGCTACATATACTCAAGTCTCTGGCAATCCAAACTTCAAGGAAAAATGGGAAAACTAATTCTCCAACAAATGTTTCAATAAAGGCAATAATGAAAATGGACAGTACGGAAATCTGCAGTGCTCAAATACGTTATCAAGAAACCACCTCTCTCATCCTACCTCGTCAGTTAACATGTCTGATAAAATATAATTAAGCTGAACAGAACTGTCAATATCAAAATAAACTTTCAACTTTCACCCAATGACATTACTTCACAGATAACTAAAAAATGCAGACACATAAACCATTTGCAGCTACTTCCAATTACCTCAGAACGATGTCTATTCAAAAGAGTTGATATCCAGTGCAATGCTTCAATTCGAGTACCTTCCCACTCTCTATTCAATTCCCTGAAGAATTGAAAGAGTCAATGATATTGTGCTGGCAGAAAATATAAGAAAAGCCAAAACACTTCTTTGCTCTTTCTTCTAATTGTTTTAACTGCTCTAATTTTTTCTCCAAGTTATAAAGAGCTACACCTCCGTGCAATTGAAAGGATTGCTCCAACATCAAATCCTTCTGCAGGATCAGCTTTAATTACACGAAGTTCATCATTTGTTTCTCGAGCAACCTTAAATTCAGAAAAGATAGAAGAAACAAGAAAAAGATGAAGGCTCAGGACAATAAGTTTAGCAGAGGAAATGTAATTCTTTTTGAAAAGCTAAAGCCACCTTACCACTCTGATTTTTTCTTCTTTGTCAGATATACAGGGCAGAATGGCTCCCAGTATGCCTGCATAATATGGAACAAGTTGGTCCCCACCAAGTTTTACAAACTCATTAATCTGCACAGTCAATAAGAGTACAAGAAATCTGAGATATTGCAAAAGAAATAAACTATAAATAAAATTGTAAGAGATACTGCAGGTAAAAATATAATAGAGAATGGTAACAACAAAATGAAAGCAAAGCCATACATTCACATGCATTTTCAAGGAAGTAGAGACATGAATGCTTGGTAATAGGTACAAAAGTGCTAACACATTTAAACTGAAACATGTATATTGTATCTTCTTACCCATGTTATAGCTGTCAACCGAGTAAATTCATCTGGAGAAGCTGCCCTTTGCACCAATATTTCAGCCATGCGACCATAATCTACAGACTTCAACAGTGGCACTGTTCAAGTTAGAAAATTTGAAATGAACAGAAGAATTTACTTTTATCTTTAACACACAATGTCAGTGAAATAATCACTACATGAGAAAAACACACAAACATGGATTTAAAAAGAAAAAAAAAAAAAAAAAAAGAGCAGAAGAAACCTCTTAAAGATTTTCTCCAAAGCAAGTGAACAGTAATGAGAAAAAAAATCCTTTCTCATTTCTTTTTTTTTCATTTTTGGAAAAAACAATGAGGAAGCCAAAAATTAAGAAATCCTTGCATTTTAGGCCCAACAAGAATCTTACTGGTGAATTCTTAATCTCCTGGAGAAACTCTGAGAGAGCAGAATCAGCTTGTTGTCGTATTTCATGGCTAGAATCACTCAACATATTAAACAAACCTGAGATATAACAAAAGATTGTGAGTTCATAAGCATTAAACAGCAAGCAGCAAATAAACTTTGTGGATAAATATCATTTACCATCTAGAAAATCTGGAAGAAAACCCAACATATCTATATCTGGTACACTGTCCAACACAGTTATCCATCCCACCAAAAACTGACGGACATAAGGATTTACGATAGTCATACGTTCTCTCAACAACGGTATAAATTCTTCAATGCTGACAAAGAGAACACCAACACAAAAACAATGAAAAAATCAAACTTATCTATCATCAAATAAGCTCAATACATCTTCTGCCAACTGTTCACCACAAGTCCAATATTGACGCACCTGAATTGATCACTTTCAGTAACAATATCCTGTTCCATTAAAATAGATTATAAAAGCATAATTCCAACAGTTTTAGGTAATTTGTGGATAATTGAAGTGTTTTTACCTTTACAAGTCGATCCAAGAGGTGGGCAGCACTTTGTACGTTGGCATCTGAGTCCGTGGAAAGTTTACACAAAGCATCAAAAATCTGATTAAAAAATATTATAAAATCTCCCCTCACAACCTGCATATCAGAACAAGAGAAGATTACGACCCATGGATACCAGCCAGGAAAGGGGCCCCAGAAAAGTGGGGAATAACATCCCAGTTCCATTCTTACCTTTGCAATGTTATACAATGCTTCACAAGCAGAATAACGAACTCTGCTATCTTGGTCAGAAAAAGAATTAATCACAGGTGGCACAATTTGCTGGTAAAATGCATCCAAACAAGTAGCATATTAGGAGAAGCATAAGAAGAAAAGAATGGAAAAGCTACTGTCTAAACAGAGAGAAAGAACTCAAATAATGTTTAAAAAATATTCATAAATGATGAACAGATACTGGCTGCTATACCTTTGAACCATTCCAGTTCACATAAATTTGGTTGCAACACTTATTCATACTGGCTGATCTTATTTATTTCTTGAAAGAGAGAAATAACTGTTCTGAAAAAGTTGACAGTTCTAGAGTGTTATTCGGTCCCTCCACATATTCCCAGCTAACTACAACAGTCTTCTCCTATCAACTAGTTTAGTGGACAAATCTCACTGAAAAGATTAGTTTTCATTAAAGATAAATTTTCACTGAAAACCTAGTTCCTTGTGACATGCTACTGAGAAAGTAGCAAACTCAATAAATTATTACCCCACATTCTCTAAAATGGCATCCCCTGATTCGTGATGTAAAACAGATTTGCCATGGCTGGGCTCCAAGATTAACCTGGATAAACCCAAAAGAAAAGTAAAAGGAGAGGGGATTTAGAAGCATGGAGAAACTACTTCCAATCAAATACCTCAAGATGTTGTGCCGCTTCAGAAGTCAACCCAACTGTTACAGCAGCTAGGCCTATCAATCCGCCCTATAAATATTTAATTCCTCCTCATTAAACAAAACATCAACATCCAGAATTCAGGTTTATCAACAGTTATTGAGAACCCAAAAAAAAAAAAAAAAAATGAAATGAAATTTCACAAATTTCTAAGTCATTTTACGAACCTTGCGGTGGTTGGCCTGCGAAGAGGAAGTGAACTCCATCGTCAACAACTTGATCACCGCCGATATCTTCTCGTGATCCCCTGCTGCCGCCAGCTGCTTCACTATTCCCTCAACCTAAACGCCACACACACACATTCAAACAAAAATCAAACCGTTTCCAAGACCCTGGAAATCAACACTCTAACAAAAAATGAAAAAAAAAAAAAAAAAAAAAGCGAAAAAAGAAAAGGAGAAATAGAGACCTCGATAGCGGCATTCTTGCGCTTCTCGTAGAGCTTGTCGGAGATAGTACGGATGACAGATGACGGAATCACAGAGACAAAGTCGGCCATGCTGCGCACAATTGCCACCACCTAAGACCACACCCGCACGCTCACACTCACACACTTCTCTGCTCGCCGAGAAAGATTGTGAGTTTCCGGACTCGGATTCACTCGATTTTCCTCTTGATTTTTTCTTCTTCTTCTTCTTATTATTATTCTTTTTGTTAACCAAAATAGTTTCTGGACTTAGGGTTTTTTCGTTAGGATGATCAGATCTGGGAGATTTTGGTAAACCAATCAGCGGCGATTAACGAGAGCTGTAAACAGTACTTCTTCCAGTGGACCTTCCCTTTTCGTATCATTTCCGTTTAAACAATTTTATGAAGCGGAAAAACATTTCAAGTTAAAAATGATTATGCTGTGGGATACGAATAATTATTGAATAATTAAAATGAAATAGATTAATTATTTAATAAACATCTATAATAATTATATTATAAATAGAAATATTTTAAAAAACTATTATTATTTTCATTAATAGCTCAATCCTTACCTTTGGTCGCAATGAGCTGAGAGTTCAACACCCTTTTCATTTACTTTTTGTGCTTCTTGATTTCATATATATATATTCTTTCTTTCTGTCTCGTATGTTGTATTTGTTATTTTACCAACTTATTGTGTAGGAACTCCTAAACACTTTCCGTAATAGGAATATGACAATAAACACAGTTCATTAAAAAAATTCTCCAATTATTCAAAAGCTGTGCCGAACGTTAAGCACCTTAAAAAATATTTCGAATTCTGAATAATACATGAAATTATTTTTCCAATGTTGAAACGTTAAGTCAGTCTTGCTAGTAAACATTGCATCATGCGTCGACGGAGGAAGTGTGGCCAACTTCTTGTCGAGCCACACATTCTCCCAGCGGCGATGAGTGACAATGTATTGTCTTCCGAACTTCGTTGAAGTTCAGGGCACAGGACAAATCTCTGTGCTGAACCAACTGCTGAAACGGGAAAGGCATGGTTTCCCAACAAGCAGAAGAACGGCGTGGTTTACAGTGCATGCACTGAGATTGGCATTCCTTCAATATGCATGTTGTGTACCAGATGTGAGCGGAACGAATCAAATATCACATAATGTTACAGACAACTCCATTCCAGGAAGGATTAGCTTCAAATTTCCTACTCTGGTTCTATCTAGAAAAAAATTCACAACACTATAGAACATAGAAGAATCAAAATCGATCGAAAGAAAAGGAACTTATCAATGACTCTTCCAGTTCTCGGAATCCTCTATATACAGCCTCGGTCTTACTCTGAGGAAGAGGCAGCCTCCTCACCTCTGTCATGTACCTGATATTCCATTTTCCACAAGATCAGAACGATTGGAGCAGGTAAATGAGGCAGCAACATGAGATCAAGAAGTATTCTGGTACAAGAAAACCAAACTAACTTGACTAGTGATCATGCATTGTAGATTCCGGCTGATGCATGAGTAGACAAACATAACAATGATAATAAACCCAAAACAACATAAATAAGATGAAAAAAAAAAAGGCTGGAAAAAAAATCAATCATAGAGATTGATCAAAAAAGAAAAAATTTGCAGCTTATCCTAAACCAGATAATTATATGATACCAATATAATAGTCTTTGTAACTGGCAAATTGTTTCCTTTAGACATCAGGTTTATTCCAAAATATGTTATGCAGGATTCCTCAAACAATCCTCCAGAGACTGAAACAGTTGTGCTGGTTTTGTGGACCCTTTTCATTCTTAGAATTTGGCTCATGCAATGAACAATACTCAAACCACAGAATATAGAGAAGTGGGACATGTATGGGGCATAAGCCCTTTCCTGAACTGGAGAACGTACAGTGACAGAATTTAATTCCTGATTAGGGAGTGGACTGGAGATTTCCCCAAGTCATTCCCTGCCCAATTGCCAACCCTACCATTTTCAAAGCAACCCAGAAAATTCGAGGAAACCTCAACCCCTGACCATTTGGTTCAAAGATTCATATTCCAGGCATACTTGTTTTCTACAATAGTGAATAACTAAATCCGTCACATTTGCAGAGAATTTGATTTAGGTTCTACAAAATTTTGATTAAACTGTCCATGTATCGCCTTGTCTAACACTACCAAAAAAATCCAAAGCTTGAAAGCTCCCCTTTGACACCCAAGGGCCTCCATGGATAATTCTTTTTTTTTTTTATTTAAGGTAAGGATTACAGCAATCATTCAAGGATTTATTGCTAGCTACAAACGTTTACTCCAAAACAAAATGCCTACAGATTGCAAGAACATACTATTACTTTAACTGTTTTCACAAATTTTGCCATCGAAGACAACAGTATCAAAATAAAAGAAAAAGTCACTAGCTGACAAAACAAGCTGACCTGTTTGCTGCACTTGAGATCTTATCACAAATCCCTTGGCTAAGGACTGTCTTCTGCTCCCGTGAGAAGGCTCCACCTAATATTAAAGAAGCTCCAGTAGCACTTGTACCCATCCTCTCTGCAAATACAGACATTGCCCATTCACGGAGTACCACTAGCACAGACTGAAGCAGGCGTAACCTGAGGTTGGGAGAAGGCAAAATAGCTCCGTTTGATAGTAACTGGTCATAAGTGTTCAATACAGGTTCAGTAGCCCCCTTACAGGCAGCAAGCAGAGCCCTTGGTACATCTTCATGACCAACAGGTTCAACACCTGATTCTACTCTCTCCTAAGAAAAGTAGAAAACAAAAGAAATCCTTCAGTGAGGATGAAGGCAAAATTGTAACATGTTAAATCATAGGCAAATCCAAATCTGGTCCTGCAAGGATTCACAAATTCACTTGTTATAAAATGAATTTGGAATCCTTGCACCAGAAGCATTAGTTGGGAGAGAGCAGATAAAGATGGAAAAGGGGTTGTTGTACCAAAGCAGCCTTCTCCAGATGCAGACAGAGAGTATCCCAAGGTAAAACAGCTCCATCACCAGGATAAATGTTGGAACCAACCCTCTTGAGTATTGAACAAGCCTCAGCAATGCCACCCCTTGAAAGAGCTTGATCAATGAGTCTAGCCCAGGTTTCTCTCACAATGCTGCTGTCGGCATCCCCAGAGTAATTTGCAAAGTAAAGCATCTCTAGACAGATCTGTAGAAAGAACTCCACTTTAAACTTGGAGAAGTATAGATATTTATCACAGATATATTCACAAATATATACACACAGAAAGCACAATGTTTTTTATTTAATAATGAGGACATGTACAGTAAATGACCATGACATGTACAGATCATATGTAGCCATCTGTAAAACATCCAAGACAACCATTCTAATGGAGCAACTCAAACAGAAAAGCAAAAATGTTCTGCTCTGTGACAAACCTAGCAACCATCCACACCAATCCTCAGAGGTCCTAAAACTCTAACTCCAAAGCTTGGAGAAATAGTGGATAGTGAAAGAACTCTACCTATTTATATGATGAAAGGTTTGTGTTGGCACCTTAGATTTACAATAGGAAATTTAAGAGAACTTAGAGGAAACAAAATACAGTCACAAACCCTTTCTAAGACAAGCCACAAACTAACAGAAAAATGTTACACAATAACCTCATGACTAAATTTTCTTCTGTCAGATGAATCGGATGGTTTAATATGGAAGCTGTATCCAAGAAAGCGACAAATTCCAAGAAATGAATGCTAGAGAAAGCAATCCCCAGCCATGATTCTGAGATAACTCCATACGAAGAGTCCAGATCATATATGAAATGAAAAGGCAAATGCCCACTGCCATGTCAAATTGTCAATAACATTTTTATGATGCTCTAGTTGAAAAAAAAATTATCCTACACAATTAAGTTGTCAGAGAAAATTACTTAATATTCCAATTTGTTGATCTTAGCACTAGCCACCAGAGAACTGAATTAACAACATGATTTTAGAAGAAAACTAAAATCCTAGAAGAATCGGCTCTGATACCATTAATCAAGCAATTATATGTTGACATTAGGCATCAAATATATGCATCAAGAGCTGTTAACTTTAATGTATGTGGTATCTTTAGCAGCTCTATTTCCTTGGAGACTTAACCAAACTACTTGTTTGTGCAAACCTTATCCTTAGACACTACAATTGCAATAGCTATAACCGACACTCTCTGCAACTCAAGCAGATAACTTAGTTCACGGTAACCAATGCCACTGACAAGGAATACACAGCATGTTTCTATCTTTTTATGTAACTGATATATGTCATACAGCAGATTTTGTACCCTAAAATGTCTAAAACTTCCATATGATGAGCCAAAAAGGGAAAAAAATAGTAGCATGCTAACAATCTAAGCATAAAGAAGATAGAGTGAAGCATCAATTACAGCTTATTTTGGGGACTTTCCCCATTCTTTATTTTGCTTTGTGAAGTATTCTCTTGTAAAGACTCATGCAGCTGATGGAAGACGATTCGGTATACAAAATCAAAAGATGCATAAAGAAATGATACAGAAGTATTGATCATGGTTACCAACAATTGTGACCAAAGAAGTAATACAATTTGTTCAAAATTAATTAGAACTAGTAGCAAAAAGCATGAGAACCAGAATCAAGTATAGATATTATCAAAGAGTTCACAAAATGGCTTTTCTGACAGATATTCAAAGAAACCCCACAACTATATTGTAGTAAATACAACAACATAGCCTTAATCCCAAATCTTGTAGTAAAATGAAAGAAAATGTTAGTAGTTGTGTTACTGTAATTTACCAATAAAGCAAACAACCCAAAAATCCTCTCAGCTAAGGATAATCAGGTAACAAAGATTCTAAAAACAAAAAAAATTGACTGAACAGCATGGATAGATATTCAATTATTTAAAGAAGCAACAGAAAGAGAGAAGAGATGCACCTCCCAAAGTTCAAAGGGGACTGCATATTCATTGTATAGTTGAGTTATGCTTTTTAAATCCAATGAAAGTTCTTTAGACTTTTCTCGTGCAATTTTTGCAATTTCTGTGTTCACATTGCCATCAGGGACAGAGCCATTTTGGGGAGGCTCGGGCATGCCAGATGAAGACTCTACTCTAGAAGCAATAGACTCCAGTTCATCTTTTACTTTAATTTGAAACCGAAGGACAGCAAGCTTCCCTTCAAGCAAATCAAGTAATCCACTGTCAACAAAACCCCTTGTAAAACCTACCATACCACTGCCATCACTTGCATTCTTGGCCTGTAGAACAGCATTACTGAGGTACTGGCGCCTGATATTCACAAAATAACCAAATCATGAGAAAATTTGTAATTTCAGGAAAAGAAAAATCTTGAATTGGACACATAATGAGCACTGATACAATTTTAGGATCTGAGTTTTTTAATGAACAATCACTTCTTTTTTAATACGAGCAATTAAAAGCAGCTTAAGGATGGCCCAATTTGAGCTAAGATGTCACCAGGTGTTCCACTCAATATTAGCCTCAATTTAGTCAAGACAAGCCTAGAATATGATTGTTTTCATTCACTTCTGATAAGAGGAGAAGTGGAGAGAGAGAGAACTTTCAACCTCTGCTCAAGGGTCAGAACATCTCCCATGTCTGTTGCACGTCTTTCGGCAAGCCTTAGCAACACATGAGCAGCCAGCAGATGCTGTCTCTTCAAGACATAGTAACGTGCCAAAAGATCAAAGTATTTGACTTGATTAGAAGTGATGGATGATCCTGAATGAGCAATTGGAGAAGCTGCAGGCCTAACAGCAGAAGCTGCTCGAACCTATGAGAAATAAAAAATTCTGGATAATATTAAACTCAAAATTTAAGCAGCCACTACATTAGACAAACTCTATTGCTTACTAAAATCCAAAAGGGGAATATTAAACCCTACAGCCATTAATATTAAAATAAATAAAATAAAAACCTCATTTGATGCTTCACGGCCAGCACTTTGTAGAAAAGGCACTAAATCTGGACCTCCATACTCTAACAGCTCATCTTCAAGACCTAAATCAATCATTGTCCTATACAGGTATTCATGAAATGCTCTGTCAGATGACTGGACACCAAGCTGAACAATCTGGCCAATATATTTCTTCTGAGAAGCCTTATCAAGCATAGTGTGTGTGGTAGTAGGCCTCACAGGAGATGCAAATTCTCTCTGTGAAGCCTCACCTCTCAGAGAACGTAAAGCATTGCCAATTATTTCGTAGCACTGTACACGATGGAATAGTGCATGTTCTCTGATTGCCACATCAATTTGGTCATTCAAAGCATCACCTGCTGGGTCAAGAGCTTGTGCCTTCTGCAGAGGTAATCGCACCACGGCTTCATAAAATCTGAATTATCATCTCAAAAGGTTCAGGATAAAACATCAAAGACAACTTATGCACAGCACTGGCTTAAGGGTTTCTGCCTTTGCCATTGAAAAATAGAACTCACCTTAAGCCCTCAAACCGTTTGCAAATAGGTCTTAAATCTGCAGACTCTGGAACTTTACTCAACAAATTGAGGGCCTCTCTAGCAAGAACATCCTTCTCAACAGGGTCTGAAGTTACAGCAGCTCTTTCAAGGCATTCCACAGCTAAGTAAAATTTGTGATCAGACTCCCTGAAGTAGCTGGGACAACCCTCCCGCAATCTCCCACTAATGTCATCTACCGTTCCCCTCCCATCAGGACCAATATAATACTGTAGGATATAAATGGCATTGATTGAGAAAAGTGATTATAAATCCAGAATTGGAAAATTACACATAAAAGAACAGCAAAGGTTTCTAAGGAAGTAATATCTAATGTTTTAAGCTTATGTAAGTGAAAAATTTTAAAGAGAGTTTGCTTTGAGTTGTTTTTACCTCCATCAGAGCCGATGTTAGCTCTGTAGCAAGACGATCACCCTCCTCAGAACAAACTAGCTGATGGAATGTCAATTGAACCAGTGACTCTTGTTGATTTGCATCAAAACTTTGAACCAAACGTTCTAGATGATGCTGAGATAGTAGCTGCAGCAAAAACAAAGCTTCACCAGATCTAAGAAGTAACTGCCTAATGCACTCCATTGCCCTGACCTGATGCTGTACAACATTAAGTTGGGAAGTTAACGATAAGGAGCAATCCAAAGTCAAAATACCAGGTACCCACCTCCATAGCAGCCAATTCAGCAGGACTATATGGTAATCGCTGCCTCTTATTTGATGTCCCACCACCATCAGGATCAACATTCCGTGAATAAGTGCCAAATAAATTCCTCACCATACTCCTGTCACCAGTACCCAAGTCTGAACCAGTTCCATATAATATGGAACCAGTCAAGTCTCCTAACCCAGCAACACAGCCGTAAAGGCCCCTCCTCTGGTTCCTTCTGGACCTTAAAAACTTCTCTAAAGAACGAATTTTATTTTCAAGGACTTGCATGGCAGCAATAGAAAGTCTGCATACAATTACTCCATTTTCCAACATAGCACCAGATGAACCCAAACCACCTTTGGTCACAAAGACTGGGAGTTCCCAGAGTGGAAAGAGCAATCTTGCAGTACACAAGCAGAGACCATCATGTGCACCTGAAAACACAGGCTCAGCCTCCTGAACAACCTGCCCCATGCTAAACCCCCCTGTTGTTGTTCTAGTGTTTGACAATGCATTGCTACCTTCAAGTTGTGGCATTCCAACAAGTCTTGGGTCCTCATATGTTTCAGCTGCCTTCTCAGCAACAACATTGCTTATAAGATTTTCATAATGAACAATCCTTGCAGCAAGCATTAAACACATTGCAGCTGCCTCACCAGCTCCAAAACGATTGAAGAAATCTTCCAACATTGGTCTGGGTGAGTTGGACTCAAACAGCCTTCTCAAAATGTCAACAGGCCTGTTAAAAACAATTTCCATCATGCCCATGGTGCTGAAAACAACAATTCTCCGCCTTGGCAAAATATGTTGAGTTGAAAGGTCACCTCTAGCCCAAAGTTTTCCTGATGCCTTTTCACAGGACTCCCCTGAGCTGTCAAATCCAAAAAAAGGTTCTGAGTATAAAGACTGTACAGTGGCAGCTGTATCTGGTAAAGGTAGAACATCTGCCACAAAAAGCATGCGACCTTCAACAGGTAGGGAAGACACAATTTCCCGTAAGGCTCGAGAACCCCTCATGCTTGCACCAACACTAGAAATTGTTGATTGTGAGCTTGAGTCCCTGCTGACAATGGCAAGAGATGACATGCTTGATGGTGATGAATCAGAAAGGACAAGAGCTCCAGCAGAATAATATGCTGTTTCAACCTTCAGTGTGAGATCCTCATTCGGGGTTCTGTTGGCAAGAGATACAGCACCAAACGTAAGCCCACCACTAACCCCTGAGGGAGGAGAAGGCCTAGTTGTTACAACTTTTAGGTATTTTGCTTTCTGAGGAATGGTATTAAATCCACCCAAACCTCCAACGGTACCATTGGTGCCACTAGATGGAGAACTGGAAAGGTACATCCTTCTGCCATCTGATAATATGGCAACAAGGTGCAACCACTTGGATTCCAGAGTGGATAAAGGTGAGATGCTAACTATAGATAGTTTTGCTGATCTATTTGACGTCCTTGATCCTGTTGACTGTCGGCCTCCATAATGCACATCCCTTTGATTGAACAAATTTCTCTCCTCTGTGATTTTTTTCAGTGGACCTTCTCCATTTGTTCCCAGCAGGAAAACCTGAAGTTTCATCTCTTCAGTTCGTGCATACAAAATCTGTCTTTCATTGTCCACAACCAATTCAACAATTGGGTCAACTGCTCCAAACTTGAATATATTTGGCACAACCCATCTGGAAACAAATAGAAAGTACCTACTCTTAGTATAGGGCAGATATAACAAGCTCTTGGTTTTCAATTTTATGTGGCAAGGAGATCAAAAGTATAAATAATTATGCAGTTGCTTCTGCCTAGATGATCATTTAGTTCTTGAAAAATAATGATGTACAATCCATGTTCATGCAAAAGGTATCACTGCATTACCATGCTGGCACACAGAAACAACAGTTATTACCATGATATGTCTAGATAATTAATGACCTCACTAAATAACACAGCATACCTTGAAATGATACTACCCAATCCAGTAGTAAGACAAACTTTTCGGCATCTCTTATGCCAGCCTGAACCAGTGGTATAATGCAACTCATAAATGTGGCCATCACGCCCAGCCAGGAAGATACGGCCCTTATCTGTACATGAAATGCAAGTCATAGTAACTCCATCCAATGGTATTGTATACTCTGGCAAAGGTTGTAATGAAACCTCTGCATATGGATCAGTACCATCACCACCACCAGAGCAGCACACTCCTACAAGAGTCAACTGATAACAAGCAAAGCCTCATAAGGATCAATAATATAATAAATTCAGAAACCAAATATAAGTACTGAAAAAAGGCAGTCATATGCATAAAATGCAGCTGAAACAGTCATTGATTATTTCATGTTTTCCACTTTTACTTCCATCAACATCTCAATTTCAGGAACAAGTTGAAAAGTATCTAGTTACATGCCTAGGAACCACTAAAGTGACACTCTAAATCATCAGCTTCCCATTGCCTGCTAGAGGGGCCAGATCAAGTCATCAATCCATTAGCTAACTGATAAAACCATGACCAACAACACCCAAATAGACTACCAGGAACCTATCATTTAAAAGATAGTAGATGTTTATTACATTGTTTTTATAAATAAAAAAATTTCCTTTGACTTAGGAGGAAATAAATTTTCAATACTTTGTTCATTTGAAACAAGAAAACAAAAGGGAGAAAGTTTGAAAAAAGAAATCAAATAGGGAAATTTAGAAATTCAACAAAATTTCACAGCTGTAAGGTCAAAACCAAGCCACAATGGATTAAGTTGACACAACAAGAATATTAGAACATACACAAAGACATAGAAACCCAAACCACTGAACTAGTAACAAATCTACACTACTAACCTGACCCTCAAAGAATTTCCATTAAATTGCCATTAAATCTATAAGGTTAGATTACTTCATATCCTTTTCTAAGAAAAGCAACTGTACATACTCATTCTCTGTGTTGGAGTATAATATATGATTCATATCCTAAATCTCACCTAACAAATTAAAATTTTAGGTAGAATAATTTCTTGACATGATATTAGAGGCTTCATGATCAAATAATCATGAGTTTGAATCCCACTACCCTTCCATTTAATAGTGAATTAATTATGAATTTATGTTTTGTTCATGCTTGAAGCCCAAGTGAGTCTAGCTTGTCCACACTTCCTGTCTAAATGAGCTAGATTTTCACATAAGGGAGTGTATTGGAGTATAATATATAATCTATATTCTAGGCCCCACTTAACAATTATGCATTTAGGTGAAATAGTTTGTTGACACTATGCAAACAGAAATTCAAGGATCGTTGCCTTTTATGTTTAATTAACATAAAGGTCTCTCTTCTATTTGTTACCCAATCTAGTAGCCATATATTTAAAGCAACAAAAAAAAATCCCAAAAAAAAAGGATAACAAGTTAATAACTGACAACTTTTCACACAAGGCACATCAATAACGTGATTATACCTATAATACTTCCAGCATAAGCATTTACAAAGATTTCCAACCAAAAAGCGCATTTGGACACCCAATTTGCACAAAACAAAAAGGAATGTTTGGAGTCACTACCTCAACAGGAGTAGCTAAGACTAAAAGATATTGAATAGCTTCAACAAATACACCAGGTTTAGATTTAGCTAGGCCAACTGCACAAATGGCCTGTTCCTCTCCACTGTATTCAGGACATTGACCATCCCTGGCAAAGTTAAGAGGGTTACAAAAATAACAACACCATAATAAAATAATAAGCAGCTGTGAATGAAACTAACAAGGAAAGTATGTTCAGAAATTTCCTTGATGAATATACTTGGTCTTTAACCCACTGGCTGTGAGCCAGGGAATCCTAAATAAATCTCTACAACATTCAGAATTACAAGTTACTTGATTTTATTTACATGAGTGTCTTGCTAAGTAAGAATATTATTTGGTTAATACAACAGAGAGGGATATAGGCTTGCCTAAAAAGAGAAAATAGACAATGCCAACCAGTTTTGTGCTAGTACATGAATTAAAACCATCGAGCTCAAATTAGATATGACAGCTGTGGCTTTGTTGAAGGGAATAGACCAGCAGACACTGATAAAAACAAGATAATTATTGTAATGGAGAAAACATGCTTGACGTACTACCATCAATGACAATTTGCTATAATTCTATTTCTAGAATTTCCATAAGCAGAAACACCAATGACAACAACAAAGCCTTAATTCCAAATTTAATTAGCGATAGTCAGCATGTCATAAAGTTACTGTCTGTTTTTCAAACTTGAATAACAACAAAAGTAAAAAGATAGTTTCAAACATAACCTCCACATTGAGAGGAACAATAGAACAAACAAGGTAGGAAAATTCTCATAATTTACCCTTTTCCTGAAAAGTTTCCCTAATTAAATCATCTGAAACAATGTTGCATCCCAAGAAAAAAACAATAAGACTGGTTAGACAGTGGAATAACTGATTTCAAATAGTTCCTAGAAGAGCATGGGGCATCCCAGGTGGTTGAATTGTGCCTCCTTAAAATCCCCCACAAAATGATTTTGAATGATAGGAATTTCAAAAAAAAAACAGGAGAGTTGAATTTAAATTAGTATTTCTAACAAAAGAGGCTTCAAAAGCTAAAAATCTATAAAGCACCAAAGGATATAATTAAGAGGCAAACTAAAAATAGAACAGTGGCTTCAATCTGCTTTCATCAACTTTTAAAATTTTGAACCCATTCCTCTAAGAGAAAGAAAACAATGTCAGCACCGGAAGAGAAACTCACCACTTATCAAAACGCCATAGAAACAAAGATTTATCCACTGATGCCCACGCTCTACGTATCTCAGGAAAAATTCCACACAATGCAGTCCCTTCTCCACCAGCTGCATTATATCTTTCAATGAGCACAGGAGGCAATTCCCAAGTATCTACCACCTCAATCAATGGAGGCCACTGCAATAAAATTGCATTAATTATAGGTACTTGGTAATGTGTCTCTAGTTACTAAACACACCTTCAAGCATTCCATCTAAAAGTCCAAATCAGAAAGTTATCTAAAGAGAAAGGGGTATCATGAAAACTACAAAGAGGATGTGACAGAATTAAAGCATTTTCTCCATTTCCAGCAAGTACAACGTCACCACTCCACTAATACCCATGGGCTATACCTCAAATTATCCGACCTTGGGACATCATGATGCAACTGCATCCTATGAGCAATAGCCGCACCACACCAAAACAAGTTGCAAATAAGTCAGAGTCTGTGTACTTTTAATTTTTTTTTTTTAAAAAAAAAAAAAACTACAAGCACCACTTGGAACAAATTCGGCAATTTTCCTAAATAAAAATTAAAAATAGAAAAAACTATTCCACATTAAATAATAATAATAATAATAATAATAATAATAATAATAATAATAATAATAATGAACACAAAGAGTTATGACCAAGGGTAATCTGAGTCCTACTATCTCCAAACACTGGATTTTTCTCTAAAAATCAAAAAAATTCCAATATTCGTCGTGCATTCCACTTTACTTAATCAGCAAAGTGCAATTCAGCCACTACGCTTGCTCAATAACCAGTCCCAAAGTTATCTACTTTTCAAAAAATCTCTGAAACAGCCAAGAACCACACAGGCCAAAGATTCACCTTTTTTTTTTTCTTTTTGTTAAGGAAAAACTTGATATATACGCAGAAGGAGGAGGAGGAGGAGGAGAAGAAGAAGAAGAAGAAGAAATTTGGAACAGTACATACATCTCTGGGATGAGCGGAGTAGGGATGGCTGGCGTATCTGGAAGCTTCGAGGGCCTCTTCGAGGTCGAGCTGGGCCGCCACCTCCCGTCCGATGCGGTCGCTCACGACTAGACCGGCGTTCTTGACGTCGCGAAGCACTAACTCCTCCGCCTCCCATGACATGTCGTTTTTACCAATTGGAAAAACCCTAGGGTCGAGAGTAGAGATTGGCGTTCGACTCAAAAACCCTAGGGTTTTTCTACAAACTCACCTTCAAGGGTATTTAAATTATTAATAATAATAAAAGAAATGGAAGTTGAGAGCGAAAATTTTGAAATTGGAAGTAGGGTTTTTTTGAGGGTTTGGGATTTAGTAGCTCTGGCGGGATAAAATTTGCCGATTTTTATGTTTTCTGAAAACCGGAAGGAGCGGGTTCGGGAACCGGTCCGGTTCAGCCGGTTTTCATTTTCTTCTTTAAAAAATAACGTTTTTTGTTTTTTGTTTTTTGTTTTTTTTTTAAATCAAAGTATCTCAAGAAAATTGATCGGATTTCGAACAAATCCAATTCGTTAGGTTAGGTGCTTCTTTCATTGCCCATTGTCAGAATTACGAGTTTAGCTGCGCTTCATGTAAATTTGAAGGAAAATTATATTTTCATGAAAATTTTTAATTTAAATATTTTATTTTTTTATTTTTAAAAAATTATTTAATATAATATGTATGTAATATAAATATATAATTTTAATAATTAATAATAAAAATTATTAAAAAAATTTAATTTATATTTATATAAAATTTGATTATTAAAAATTAAAATAAAATTAATAAAAATATATAAATTTATATTTATTTCAAATTAAACAAATATTATAAAAATTACAATCTAAATCATCTACTTTTAATATTAGAATATAGGTAAAAAATGAAAATATTATTATTTAATAATACTATTTTTTTTTTAAAATTAGATTACATAAATGATAAAAAAATTATAATAAATTTTTATAATTTTATTAATTTTTTATTTCTATATTTATTAAAAAAATTTATTAATTATGAATTATATTATAAAAATAATATTTTTTAAAATTTTTATAAATTTTATATTATTATTTTTTTAAAATTAAAAATTCAAAAAAATTAATTATTATTTTTTAACTAGAGCCCCAATTTAATTAAAAAAAAAAAAAAAAAAAGAACATTCGAATAAATCCTTTGATTATTCATGATTAATGTAAAAGAAAAAGATACTTAAGGCAAGAATATAAGCAAATAAGAAAATTTTTTATGTCTAAAATATATACAATTATTAAAATTACCATTTCATCATACAAACTCCTGTAGCAATCTATTCCTTTAACGTAGCATCCCATATACTGCTGGATTTAACAAAATCTGATTTCCTCAAGATTTTGAAAGCCGAACCAAATTGATTGATCACATCAATAAAAATAGGACTATAATCTAATTTAATTTATTTTAAAAATTATTAATTTTAAGAATTGATAAATAAAATAATAAATTAGTCCATGAGACTAGAATAGATTAATTATAATTTTTTAATTTTGTTAGTTTAAAAAATTTATAAAAAAAATTTAAAAATATTTTTTAAAATATTTTAATTTTTTTAAAAATAAAATTATATTATTAAATATATATATATATATATATATATATATATATTTAATATTAAATACTAATTTAACTAATTTAATTTTAATTAAACTGGTTGAACCAGTTGAACCATGAACTGATCGGCTTTCCGGTTCAACGATCGGTTCGGTTCTGAAAACCTTGGTTTTCCTACGCACAACGAAAAATGAAAAATAAAACAGCTAGTTTAATTGTTTTCATTCTTTCCTTGTTGCTGACTTGGGAGTGTTGTTCTTTGCTATATACAGATCACAAGCCACCGTAATTGAACGGTTTAAAAAGGCATCTCAACACAACTTGGGGATTTAAGAAAGGGTCAAACGTATATACTCTATGTTACAATACAGTAACTTTTACCGTTGTGTTGAAACTCATCCTTCTGATTCGGACAGTCGCACATTCGAATTATGAAGACCAGAAACTCAGAAAGCGTATAAGGCTAAGGAGGGTGTGATTATGACATTCAAGTTTAATTCTACAAAACTCATCAGCAAAGACCAAAGCAAATCCGATAAGAAACAAGGGAGCTTAGGAAGATGCTCTATTATCCAACAGAACAAGCTCATGTCTATGGCATGCTCATGCAGGGAGAATATAATAAGTAGAAACACATAATATTTTAGCAGCATTTTCCAGCCTTTGGCAACAGCAAGCTCGGGTGGCATTCCATAACTTAATCTTTATTCTCTTATTCCTCTAAAACAAGGGTGTTGGCCCCATGTTAATATTTATTTAGCAGATGAAGGATGACAAGGAATGGCAATCAAGATGAGATCTTCTTTTCTACCTACCGATAGTCCAAAGCCTTCCGTCATGTCTAAATCTTCTTGCTTCAGTCCACTGGGAAGTTTCCAATCAAAATGATACGGCAATTGTGCAAGTGACAGCTCCATGCTAAGTACTGCCCATGACAGTCCTGGGAATACCCTCCTCCCACCACCAAATGGTATGTACTCAAAATTCGTTCCCCCATAGTCAATGGAACTATCAAGGAATCTCTCTGGATAATTTTCCAAAGGCTGTCCTTAAAGTCATGTTGCAAGCCATCGAGATTATTTTCTTACTCAGATTAACTGGTGATCCAGCACATGAAGATATGTCCTTGACGAGATTCATGACCTCCTCTTCCCTGATTGATTGGAATGACCGGATTCGACTCATGGTTAGAAGCTCAACTAGAAGGATTTTTCTAAGCTGTCGCCAACGATTTCCATTCGGGGCAAAAGCCACATCCATGTTGTTGTAAGTCAGGATTTTGCTAGCAAGAGAAGGGGGCCTTCCAACAAAGCTGCGGTCATGAGTTTTGAAAACTTCTCTGGCAATATATGCTGAAGAAACTACAATTGTTGAAACTTCACCAAGCTGCAGGTGCATCAAGGGTCCATGTTTCCTGGCCAGGTCTCTAAGCGAGCGATGGGGTAGTGAACCAACAAGCTGGTCCTGGAGGTAGACTTCTTGTGGAATTCTTAGATTTTGAGGTATTTGCTAATTTGACTACAATAGAAAACAGGATAAGAATGAATAGACCCTGAAAGGAAGATTGTTGAACCTCCATGGAAATCACACAGACAAGTCTGCAGCACTCGAGGATTTTAGATTGCCTTTGCATTTAAAGTTTCGTGGCTGTTTCTCTCTCAATCATGTTCAATAATTGGAAAGGCATTGGGGCTGTTTCTCTCTCAGTTATTGTTCCCTCGTGGATACAAAATTTCTATGTCGCTTTCTTCTGCTGCATTTAATTTATGATTTTTTCATTCTCTGGACTTCTTCATACACTCATGAAGGATTCAATTGCCAGAGAAGCTTTTATGGGATCCTCTCGAGTCACTTAATTGACATCAAATCAAGCTTTAAATTCAATTTTCTGTAAAATTATTCGACATTTAAAATGATCATCAGGTTATCTTCCAGCAGGGGTTACCATGAGATGGTTGGATTTCATTTCTAGTTTTGCAATCAAGAGAACCAAAATTGATATTCGTCTATCTGCGTTTCAGTTCTGGTATTAGTTCTAGTTTTGGTTCCACTTATGTACCCTTTTTTGTTTAGTGCTTACTTGGAAACAGTTAGAATTGAGCCCATAAAAAGGTAAAGGGAAATTTAAAATAAATGAAGCCTCTCAACTCAATTCTTATTTAGCTAGGAATCCGTTTGTTTACAGGAAACTAAAATTACGTAGAAAATGTATATTGAGAATAAAAAAAAAAAAAAAAAAAAAAAAAAAAAGAAAATTCACCCGTTGGTTTGTGACTTTGAAATATGCTAAAAGATATTTTGACGTGTTTGGGGCAAGAAAACTAATTTTTTAAAAGTCAAAATAAATTATTTCCCACCAACTATAATTATCTCTTTTTCATCTCTCCATGCCTCCCTGTCTCTCTCTCTCTCTCTCTCTCTCTCTCGTACATTGCCAGTGGGAGCTCTTGTTTGTGCTTGGAGTTCCCCATCTCCAGCTAGCAAATTGCTACCACGCAACTCTTATTTAATTCGCTGGGGCCTTTTTGGATAACATTGTTGATATTAGCCAACCTGTTCTGGACCCTGGGGGGCGGGTTTCCAGGCCGAGGACATACTAGGCACCCACAAATCCCTGACTACGCAGGGCACCCAAAATCCCCAGGTTGTTTAGTTTTTGAATAGTGTGTGTGATCTACACATCTTTGAGCTCTTTATGTCGAAGCTGTTAGACAGGCCAAACTTTATAAATTGGCTCCGTCTCCAAATTCTAGATTAAAAATCATGCTACTTCATAGCTTTAGATTCACGAGCTGTCACAAGGATGCAGTAATAACATCTATATTCTTAAAAGGTATGAATATGTAAGGAGACCCATTTAGCAGTGTGCCTGTCACACCGAGGATTCAGCTGTCCGATCTTGCCATGTAAAAATAAAATTAATACTCAATTGATTTAAATAATATATTTAAAAAATACATAAAATTAAAATTATTTTTTTATTAAAATAATTTAATATTTAAAATTAAATATATTTATAAATAACATTATTTAACTAATTAAAAAAATTAATTTAAATAAAAAATTTAATAATTAATTAAAAATATTTTAAAATATTTAAATAATTTTTATTTCTCCCTCGCACTCATACTTTTTTATTATTTAAACAGCAACACACTTTATTATTTCCAACCACTCATTCTTATTTTATTATATTTATTGTCTTTCAATGTGATCAATCACTAAAATAATAATCTATCTTATTATACTTCAAATATTTAACAAATATAAATTTTTTTATAATAATAGATATTATAAATTGTAACTTTCACAACATTTTACTATTTCCTTAAAATTTGGTGAGATATATTTTTTTCTAATTAACATAAAACTCCCTAATTTTTTTTTATTACAACAAATATGTTAAAATTAATATAAATTTTATACAAAAAATTCAGTCATTTTCTTTTCTTATGGCACGATTATAACTTTCAACACCATATTTATGTTGAATAGATAATTTTAATCCATAAAAAAATCTCAAGATTTGTTACCTTTTTTATTCTATTTAATTGTTAAACTATTTATTCATTAAAATGAATTAATTTTTAAATTTACATATATTTATAAATAAAACTATTTAATTAACTAAAAATACCTTAATTTAAATAAAAAAATATTTTAAAACATTTAAATAATTTTTATATTTTTATAAATAAATTAATTAAAATTTTAATTATTTTAAAATATTATAAAATAAATTAATTAATTAAAAAAAATAATTATAATATAATTTATAAAACAATAAAAATTAATCTTCTTGATATATCCTCTCTGTTGATGGCATTTTGGCCGACTCAATCACACAGAACTCTTGCAGATAACCATCTCATTCCAATGCTAGTAAATACAGGCAGATTTCAGCCAAAACTCGGTCCAATCTCTACATTTGATATGTGGCCAACTTGTTGTCGTTTGGACTAAGACTATAAGCACTTCAATGATCCACTAAGGTGACGAACAAAATTAGCATGCAGTGCATGTCCACCCTGTTTCATTAGAAATAATTATGCTATCAAATTGATACAAAGCACAAGTCACTATCACATGGTTAGTATCAGAAGTAGTGTCATGAACTTAACAAAAGTTAAGATAATATCAATGGCATTACCTTTTGTTTGTGTGAAGTCTCATGAAACAGAGCCACATACTTGTAGAACAAATAAAGGGTGCTTTGAACAACAAGAAGAAGAAAACAAGATGAACTAATCACAGTTACTAGTCTAGGGAATTAGTTGCTTTTAGAATTTATAATGGATAGAAAATTAGCTGCTTGCTTTTACACAAAATATGGGAGGTTGCAGTGATTCTAGGCTTCTCACTTTTAAGAAGGAATCAGCAGAGATAACAGGATCACTGCTCAAGGGTCTCATCACACAAATCTACATCATGGGAAAATAATAAATAGATGCTATATTGCTGTATCAAGATGGTAAAACGATGCTTTCTATGCACAAGTCCAGAATTGTGTACCAAAAATTGCTGACTATGCCAAAATATGCAAGAAACATGCCTTGTAAGCAATTATGTGTGCCACTGGAAGCCCTTGACTGCCTAACCTTGCAAATAGGGAAAGGTCACCAACTAGGTCTAAGACCTTGTGGCGACAAGGTTCGTCGTCGAAATGCAATGGCGGGTTCAACCAACCTTTCGTGGCGCTGCAACGTGAAAATTAGAGATTAAAAGGTAAGTAAAGTGAATTACAAGGTTGATTCTTAGGTTCAATTATTCAGATCACATGTCATGAATACAAGACCAATCGAATACAAGACCACACTGATTACAAGTTTTGTGTCACATCAGTTCATTGTTATCAAATTCAAATAGCCCACTTACATCAAAAGATTGCCAGCACCAGTTGAGCCAACTTTGGGTTCTAACATAAGCTAGCATTGCTGGCTACATCATTTTCCATATAAATTCAAAACGATGTTCCCTACTAATTGCAGTAACTGCTCACTATAAGCAATTTGCACCATTATCATTTCCCCCAAAAAGAGGCAGTCAAACCAATATGTATTTGAACACCTCACAAAAGTTGTGGCAGCCCAACTAGACTAGCATTTTTTGGGCATTTTTTCTCCAAGCAAAAATGAAATATCTCACCTACAAACAATGGCATTGTCTAGTGAACCTCCTTTAATAAGTCCTGCTTGTTGCATGTGCTCCACCTGTATGGATTTTCCAGCATGAACCTCAGCATTAGAAAACGGAATTTCATTCAAGTCCGCATTTCTAGTTGTGGGAATATAATGAGATGTAATATACATAGGCACTGGCTGTAATCTAGTAAGTTTGCAAGCCAAATGTGGGAAGTTATCAGACTTTCTTATAGTTTAAAGGAACCAGAAGCATTCTGACGGAGGGAAAATCTACTTTCTTTGACATAACACTTCTTTCTACTGTAGAATGTACCAGATGTATCCTTAAGTAAACCACCAACAGGAAAACTTCCAATGATGCAAGGAAAAATAGCAGAAGAAAAATAAGGGAAAGCACAGCTTTATGTAAATAGTTGCTAGTTTTTCACATGGCAAAAGATAAATGAACCATCACAAATAAGCAGAAAATGTTTACTAGTCCTTTTCACAACAGATAATGCAGCCATCACATTTGACCAAAAACAAACATGGTACTAGAATTGAGAGAGGTCAGAGTGGACCTGCTCATATAAACAAAAGGTTCTTGATGAAGCTATTTGTTCAATGTAGAAGTTGTCATCCAAAGGAGCTCCTGAAAACCACTGGCATTTAATGGCAGAAACCTGAAAATAAGGAGAAAAATAACTAGTTTTACAATACATTCTTTTTTTTTTTTTTTGTCACAATGGTAAGGCATGATGTCTAAGAGAGAAATTGCTGTTTAATTGTCTCATAAGGATAAAGAGTAATTGGCAGCATGCCCTTTCTTGGAAGTTCAGGAGCAACAGCAGAACACAAAAAAAAATGACAGAGGACAGCTTACGTGAAGAAACAATCAGGTACAAACCATCCACCTGGTGAGGAAGCCTCATGTTTTACAAGGAAAAAAGATCAAAAAGAAGCACCATTGAGAGAGGCAAATTGTCCACAAATCTCAAGAGATTGTCTAAATTTTGGAGAATAAATGAAAGAAAAAAGAATGCAGTGAAGCAAAACATTCCTGGGTTGAGTTTTAATGGCAAGAGTAAGCAAATACCATCCACATGGGTATTTCAGTAGTTGATTAACTACTTCGTAAATTATTTACAAGAAAATTTTCTTTTTTCTTTAGGGATGGGAGGAGGGGAGCTTTCATCTCCCAATGTGCAGTTTCATCCTCGTTTGCTCCATGGTAAACATGCCTGATACATATATCTAATGCTGCAAAATTATTTGTTTAGCTGACCTCTGGAAACAACCTGTGAACTGTCATCTCAATTCATCAGCTAATAACTTGAGATATACAAAGCAGATAGGCCCATGAAAGCTCATACTTCTTTCTAAAATTCTACCAAACTTGACAAAAGACATGAAACTACCAACATTGAAAAGAAAAAAAGGAAAAGAAGAAGAAAAACATAATCCATCACTGATCCAAGGCTAGCAAAACCTTTCTCATGCACTAATAATAATAAGCAATTGCAGAATTCATTCCCCATGTGAGTACCTGAGGAAAGTCAATCCCATAAGTAATATGAACTTTTGGTGAAGGAAACGCGGCCAAAAAAGAATCATTCTTCCACACATGCACCGGTTCATTCAAAATTGGGGCTAACTTTTCACAAATTTTTCCACATTGATCTAATGCCACAGTTAAACCAACTTTCTCTATCGCCTCCACCCACTTTCTCGCCGAACCATCCAAAATCGGAACCTACCCAAGTTAGTAATGAACAATTCAGACCGCCCGCAATCATCAAAACATTAATTCAACCAAAAATAATAAAAAAAAAAAAAAACAATGAAATAACCTCTACCGATACACCAATGTTCGCCATTCATTAATAATTCAAATAAAACAAAAACTGAAAAAAACGAAGCAAAGCACCTCAAGATCGGAATCCTGAGAGTCGTAATGATTGATTTGTATCCGGCAATTATCGACGCCGGTGGCCTCGAGAGCAGAAAGCAAGTGCTCGACGGTTCGAACCCTAGCCACATCTTTACAAAGAGAGGTGCAGAGAGGGGAATCTTGTGCGGAATCGATGGAAGCGGGAATCAATCTGGAGTTAATATCAAAGTACCTCCCTTTTCTGGCGAGCTCAGGCCATATTTTCACTGTTGAAACCTCGCCGGAGTGGAGACCTCTGCCGGTCAGCTCCACGCATCCGGCTATGGTTTGCTGAAGCTTGCCTGTCTATTAAGCATTAGCATAATTAACCACATAAAACTATTATTGTTATTAGTTAGATAGTTGAAAATGGAACAGATAGGGAATGGAACAACACATTTTTACTGATTTCCAAGTGATGAGATTGGAGGACTTGATTGCGCCGGAAATCGTCATCGTGCTCGCCGGAATTTTGACGGCCTGTTAGCCGAATGGCAGTCCGAGCTTTTTAGTGTAAAAAAAGAAAAAAGAAGAAAAAGAAAGGTGTCGATTTTTATTGTTCAAAATGGATATAAATAGGAAAGACGTCGTCTCTATGCCTTCCTTGTTGTAGGAAAAACGGCGACGTCGTGGTATCTCGCTTCTCTAACTTCCTCGGCATTTAGGGCCACACTCCTCGCCTATTTTTTTGTACAAAATGAATAAAAATGTGGGCTTTCCTTTTGCTATCACTGAGAATAAGGTGGGTTATGTCTAGAGCTTTGTTGTGATGTCCTTTTTTTAAAAAAAATTTTTAATTTTTAATTTTTACTGATCTTTAATGAATCAAGCATGCAATACATCAGTCTGGACGTGACTCTTATCTCCATTTGATTGCAGGCTGGGTGGGGTAAAGGAATTGTCTTTGGTACTTACAGGGATATTAAATGATATGAAATGAAAAATTCTGGTTTCTTGGATGAATGGAATTCTATATTGGGTGGTAGAAGAAAGAGAGATGGGAAGAGTGACAGTGGCAATCACTGTGAGCTTGTGGGTGATTCCCATTTCAGTACTTGTCAACCAAGTTGTGCTTGATCCTTACATGGTCAGAGCTTCGTAGGCTGAAAACTAATTCAAGGTTTTGTTTTTTTCATTTATTGTTTTTGGGGGGTGTTCTGATACAAAAGGATATAACAACCCTTTTACTTGCAGGATGAGATTTTCCATATAACCCAGGCTCAACAATACTGCAGGGGCAAGTTCTGGAGTTGGGACCCCATGATCACTACCCCACCTGACCTGTACGCTCTATGCCTCTCTCCAAATTTGCTCAAAATTCATGTTTACATGGTTGTCTATTTGCATCTTATTGTTTAGGCTTCTACCCGATTAATTTAGCTAATGTAATGGATATTTTGATTGTAGTTATTGCTTATTGTAAAAAAAGGGCGTTCCCACTCTTACGCCATGGTGTCTGAGAAAGGGCAATGTCACCTCTAGAACACAATGGAGTAACCTTACCACCTCTAGGACATAATAGAGTAACTTTACCATTATGCCGAGACTCGCTCTGTAGTTATTGCTTGTGTAAATGAATAGTATGTGTTGCTAAGGGTTGTTGGAATCTTTTGAAGTTTCAACAGTCTGTTACATTCAATTAGGATGGTAATGTTGATGGAAGGGTTGATGCATGCAGTTCAAAATTTTGCAGGTACTACCTTTCACTCTCCTATGTTGCTTGTTTGTTTCCAGGCATGTTTGTGGCAGAAGTGGTGTCTTCATTTTCTGAACTGTGCTCTACGGCAATTCTTCGCTTGATCATCGGCGTGCTGGCTGTACTATGCAGCATTCTTGTCTATGAGATAATCACCCATTTGAGGCCATATCTAAATCAATGAAAGGCAACATTTCTTGCTGTAGTCCTGGCGCTGTACCCACTCAACTGGTTCTTCACTTTTCTTTACTATACAGATGTTGTGTCACTCACCACGGTGCTTGTGATGTATCTTGCTTGTTTGAAGAAGAGATACCACTTCAGTGCATTGGTAAGGTAGTCAGCTCAAATTATATTTTGTGGGTGCATAGCAATGTCTATCTATAGAACTTCAATTAGGTTTTTCTCCTGTCATAGTCTGTTATCTGGTAAAGAAAAATCTTCTTTGCATATTCTGGACTCTGGATTATAGCAACTCTCTTGTGACTCAGACTTACCTTAGAAGAAACAAATTTAAAGGTCCTGTGAGGAGTCTTAACATCACAAATGTCCTAAATTGGATATTCTTTGACTATAAAATAACATGCCAAAAGCTTAAAAATTGGATCACCTCTACCTATCAAAGAAAAGAAAATTTGTATAATCTCTAGTGTTATTTCGTGAAACTTTTGTGAGTAGAGCTCATTAGTATTTTGTTAACCTTGTTGGACTCCCTACACGCAGTCAATTTGTCTGACTGTTCTAATATTGTCCTTGATTCTCCAAACATTGTGGTCTTGCCTCCTGGACTGCGTACTTTTATAGTCTTGTCTTCAAGTATTGGAATATGATTACCTCTTCTTATGTTCATTTATTGCAAGTGATCAACTTTTACCCTTTTTCCCTCTACTGCTTGGCGCTGTAGCAGTTTTTATTCAACAAACAAATGTCGTATGGATGCTTTTTGTTGCATGCATTGGGATTCTTGACATCACTCTTGCAGTGAAGAACAAAGAGTCGAAGTAGACGACCATAGTGCATCAGGACAGAAAAATATTCAATTATGTGGCAACAATCTTGTTACATCAGGTTCGAACATGAGAAGGCGGAAGGCCAGTAATTCTTTGAGCGCTTATAATCATTCATTGATGAAAACAAGTGCTTCTTCAACAACCCATTTTTCAAGTTTTGTTCTAACTGTGGCTTATTTTAGTAAGTTTGTAATTACTTTAACTTGTACAATCTCCAATTTTGTCATGGTCAGCTAACTTTGTTAGCTTTGTAGTTACTTTAACTCTGTCATTTACAATGCTAACATGACACCCTCCTGGACTTATTGCAGGTGTTCTCCATAACATATGGGTAATCTATCTGAAGTCATGGCATATAAAATGGGAGCTTCTCTTCTCCTTTTGCCCCTTCATTATGGTGTTGGTAGCATTCGGTGCTTTTGTTCATTGGAATGGAAGTGTAGTTCTTGGTACTAATCCTATTACAATGTTCTTATTCTTAAATTGTAAGAATGTGTTCCTCACTCAATCTCCTAAAGTTGTAGGTGCAAAAGAAGCTCATGCAGTTTCTCCACATTTTTCACAAGTACTGTATTTCAGTCTGGTCTCTGCTCTGGCAATGGCTCCTATCAATTTCTCCTTTGGTCGAGTTGTGCATTTGGTTAAGGTCTTTCAGGAAGAACTGGCCATTTAGTTTTTGGCAATGGCTGGTTGCTCTGATTGTTGGTTTCCTCTCTGTGCACTTTTTCAGGTCAGTTCAAAGAGGAAAGTGAAAGTTATACACCAAAGAGAAAGGAAAATGGAAAGAAATTGCATAGGCTGTCCTTAAACTTGAAGTAGATTGATGTAGGAGAGATGTTTTATTGAATTGACATCATAGAAAGACATTTGTTCTCACTTATTTGTACACTGGCTTCTTTCATTTGTGTTCACTATTGTGCTTCAATATTTGTGGTCAAACAGTTGTATTCTAGATTCTTTCATGGGTGCTTGCTTCAATTTCTACATTTTTCAGAGAGATTAACCTCTTTACTAACAAAATCTAACATCAAGGTGGTAAATTACTTTTGCAGCTTGGCTTATCCCTATCTTCTTGCTGATAATCGTCATTACACCTTTTACCTCTGGATGAAGGTTATTAAAGCTCACTGGCTGATGAAGTACCTTTTAGTCCCACTTTATGTCTACTCGTGGTTTTCTATCTTCAGCATATTGGGTTCATGTAATCCTCTTCATCTTTAAAAATGTATATTTCAACTTCTTGGCAGTATTTAATTGCAGGGAAAACTCAATGGAGAAGTCTGGGTGCTGGCATACTTCTTGGCTACAGCTGCAGTTCTGGTTCCTGCTCCTCTAATTGAATTCAGATACTATACCATACCATTCTATTTCTGTGTGCTTCATTCTGATACAATTATTAAAATTGCCTTGTAACATTCATCATACAAACTCCTGGGACAATCTATTCCTTTAACGTAGCATCCCATATAATGCCAGATTTAACAAAATCTGCTTTCCTACGCACCATATAATTTCATTCTTTCCTTGTTGCTGACTTGGGAGTCTTGTTCTTTACCATATACCGATCACAAGCCACCTCAATTGGACAGTTTAAAAAGGCATCTCAACACAACTCGGGGATTTAAGAAAGGGTCAAATGTATGCTCTATGTTAGAAGAGAGTAACTTTTACTATTACGGTGATACTTATCCTTCTTATTTGGACAGTAGTACATTTGGATTATGAAGACCAGAGGGTGTGATTATGACATTCAAGTTTAATTCTACAAAACTCATCAGCAAAGACCAAAGCAAATTCAATAAGAAACAAGGGAGCTTAGGAAGATGCTCTATTATCCAACAGAACAAGCTCATGTCTATGGCTTGCTCATGCAGGGAGAATATAATAAGTAGAAACACATTATATTTTAGCAGCATTTTCCAGCCTTTGGCAACAGCAAGCTCGGGTGGCATTCCACGCCTCAATCTTTATTCTCTTATTCCTCTAAAACAAGGGTGTTGGCCCCATGTCAATATTTATTTAGCAGATGAAGGATGACAAGGAATGGGAATCAAGATGAGATCTTCTTTTCTACCTACCGATAGTCCAAAGCTTTCCATCATGTCTAAATCTTCTTGCTTCAGTCCACTGGGAAGTTTCCAATCAAAATGATACAGCAATTGTGCAAGTGACAGCTCCATGCTAAGTACTGCCCATGACAGTCCTGGGCATACCCTTCTCCCACCACCAAATGGTATGTAATTGAAATTCGTTCCCCCATAGTCAATGGAACTATCAAGGAATCTCTCTGGATAAAAATTCTCAGCTTCAGTCCAATACTGTTCATCTCTTCCAATTGCCCAGGAGTTAATAATAACCCTGGCTTTGGCAGGTATTTCGTATCTGTTTATCACACAGTTCTCACAACATTCTCTTGGCACTAGAGGTGCAGGAGGGTGTAGCCTCATGGTTTCTTTGATCACTGCTTTTAAGAATTTCAATTTGTGAAGGTTTGGTTCGTTTACATTTCCTGCTGCACCATAGACATGACGAACCTCTGACTGTGCTTGATCCATCACCCTTGGATTTTTCAGCATCTCTGATATTGCCCAGAGCACACCAGTTGACCAAGTATCCATTCCAGCAAGGAAAACATCCTGAAGAAGATCACTCATACCATTGTTTATAGGCTTATCTTAAAGAAACCTCAAAATGAATGCAGTCACGGGAGTTATTAATCAAATATATTAGAAACTGTTCTGGGTTATTTCTTGTCAAAGTGTCAAAACAATATTTTAATATGGAGCTTGCATTAGAAATTTACAAAAGCTTCTGGAAAGTTTTCTCTAACAATATAGTCTGGGTCTTCATGATTGCTTGCAAATGTGCATGTGTGCTTGCAATGAGAAAGTAAGCACTTACGAAGATTACTGCTTTTATGGTATCATCAGTTAGAGGAAAGTCAAGATCATCCAGCTGATGTTTCAGAAGAACATCAATCAAATCTTCATCTGCTTCTCTTTTGCCATTTTTCATTTTTGTCTTCCTATCCTTGTGCTCATTAAGGACATTCTGAACTATCCCGTCTATTTGTCGATGCAGCTTCTTAGATTTAGACCTCAATCCTGTAACCAGTTCGAGCACTGGTGCAGAAGGGTACATATCAGCAACACAAAAACCTGAAAATAAACTCACTATTTCCTTGGCGACAGATAAGTACTTTTCTTCGAATCCAGAAATTTTTCCAAAGGCTGTCCTTAAAGTCATGTTGCAAGCCATCGAGATTATTTTCTTACTCAGATTAACTGGTGATCCAGCACATGAAGATATGTCCTTGATGAGATTTGTCACCTCCTCTTCCCTGATTGATTGGAATGACCGGATTTGACTTATGGTTAGAAGCTTAACTAGAAGGATTTTTCTAAGCTGTCTCCAATGATTTCCATTCGGGGCAAAAGCCACATCCATGTTGTTGTAAGTCAGGATTTTGCTAGCAACAGAAGGGGGCCTTCCAACAAAGCTGCAGTCATGAGTTTTGAAAACTTCTCTGGCAATCTGTGCTGAAGAAACTACAATTGTTGAAACTTCACCAAGCTGCAGGTGCATCAAGGGTCCATGTTTCCTGGCCAGGTCTCTAAGCGAGCGATGGGGTAGTGAACCAACAAGCTGGTGGATGTTTCCTAGGATGGGTAACCTCCATGGTCCTGGAGGTAGACTTCTTGTGGAATTCTTAGATTTCGAGGTATTTGCTAATTTGACTACAATAGAAAACAGGATAAAAATGAATAGACCCTGAAAGGAGGATAGTTGAACCTCCATGGAAATCACACAGAGAAGTCTGCAGTACTTGAGGATTTGGAGATTGCTTTTGCATTTAGTTGAAGGTTTTGTTGCTGTTTCTCTCCCAGTTATGTTCAATCATTGGAAAGGTATTTGGACTGTTTCTCTCTCAATTATTGTTCCACAGTGGAAACAAAATCTCTCTCTCAATAATTGTAAAGGTATGGGGCTTTTAATGTATGACTTTTTAATTCTCTGGACTTTTTCGTACAACCATGAAATAGGATTCAATTGCCAGACGAGCTTTTATTGTACCCTCTATTGTCATCTGATTGTGTCTTGTGTATGTGGATGCCAACCTTAAGTCATTAACTACAGATGATTTCAATGGCAAATCCCATCCTTCGTGGTTTGTTATGGTGGAGGAATTGGAGCATTGAGTAGGCAGTGAAGCCATTGGATCCACCATGAGTTTCGTTTCCTTGGTAGCTTCAGTTTGCTGACGGCAAACCTAACTGTTGGATCTCAGCACCACCATCGATGGCCAAACAATCTTGCTAAGCAAAGAGCAAAGATCCTTCTAGCATCAAATGTTTTTTTCAATCCATTTTTTGTTTCTTGATCATATTGTCATATTGAGTTCGTTGAGATAATCCAGTCTTGTCCAAGCAGCTGTTTGAACCCATCTAGCAAAGAAAGATAGCTTTGCCATACCCAATTCTTAATGGGTGAATTTCACCCTACAGATTGTTTATGCTACAATCACTAATCGATGAGTAGAGATTGTAGACGTCAACCAGCATGAATAACTTGATTTATCTCACTTGAATCTAATTTGACTTAACTTGCATTGACTACAAAGTAAATAACCTAACCTGAAAGTTGAAACATTGAAAATTGAAGTAGTTTAAACTCAAATGATCAAAATCTGATATTCAAAACTCGAAAGACATAAGATTTAATGCACCAAACTAAAATACCGAAAACTCAAATAATTAAGAACAATCCTACTAGAATTCAAAAAATCGAGACTTGAACCAACCCCAGATAGAATTTGATTTAAGTTGTTTGTTTGTCACCTCTATCTATGGCCTAGTAAGCATGCTTCAGTCTGCACATATGGCAATAATTTGTACTTAAACGACTTACCACCAATATATGCATCTATAGTGGCTGTTTATTTCGTCCGCCTGGAAAACAAAAGAATCAAACACACACATGAAGGAAAGTGTTAAAAAATTATACCAAACAACCAGAGTGAGTTGCATCGCGTAAAAGTTGGTCAATATAAATATATAACTACATTTACAATGCTTGGAAGCTTTTGCCCCATATTTCTCACAAGCATTCTCAGACAACTTGCACAAAGAATCAAGACATCTCCAGAGGGTGAGGAAATGCAAAATGAAGCTTTGGTGACAAAAAGGTATAAATTCTTCATCCTCTTCACACCTGCTCAATTCTTTTGAGAATGTTGTACTTGCAGAGAGGACATGTAGCATTCATCTTAAGCCATTTCTCAATGCACGTGGAATGAAAATGATGGTTGCAAGGGAGAGTGTGTAGCTCAACTCCATCCTCGTATGAGGTGAGGCATATGCAGCATTCCTGAAGAATATAAGGGAAAAATCTCAATCAAACCAATGCCAAAACCACCTCTAAAAGATGATTAAAATCTTCTGTCAGAAGCAGTTCTACTGAACCTCCAAAGCATAGCTGCTTAAAAAAATCCTAACCTTCCATTTTCATAAATTTGTGGATGATAAAAGGAGACAATAATAAAATATTTAGCAGGGGCAAGGACAGTGAATGATTAGTCAAACTGTCATCAATGGTACTTTTGAAGCTGACACTGCAATGTCACCGTCATCAAATTTTGCTTTTGTTTCCATAAAGTGCAAGTTCAGATGAAGCACAATACAATAGCTTCAGTTAAATCCAGTTTTCTAAGCAGTCAGTACTGTTTCTTACTACCCTATCTTTTGTGCTCATACACCACTCTTGTACTAGAATTTGTTGAAAAAGGTATCCAATGGAATAGAAATTCCAGCTCAATAGGCTGCAGGCTGACAAGAAGCATCCTTGTAATAAAATATTAACTTACTGCATCCTCTGGTAAGAGTATACGCTCATTTGCCAACAATCCACTGCTTATTTCAATGGGAACCATTTTCCCTGCTCCAAAACTGGACTTCTCACCATTATTCGTCACTGCAAATCTGTATTTTGGAAGCATACCAAGATCTGCTTCTGATGCCCCTTCCTATTCAGTCATAGAGGAAATGAAAGCAGTGCCAAATAATCTTTCAAGAAATGCTAATTGCAATACGAATATTAAGATTTTATGGCCAATCCCATTTTTTGTTCCTCCATACCTGCCCTGAAACAGCATATAGAATTGCTATTATGCAAGGTAAGCAGCAACAGAGAGCAATCCCAACCAAACATGCCAAAACAACACAAAAGATTGCAAAGAATACATCAAATGCCAGAAGAACCACTGCCAACCTGCACAAAACAAGAATCAGATTGTACATAATGATTATTGAATTTATAAACTCTTGTGAAATTGGCATGAGAAAAATATCATTAATATACCCCGTGGTCTTTATTTCCATATACTTTTACAAAATCTACCATAAGATTGGCCAGACCTCATCTCACACTGTTGGCACTTGATCTATACCTGAAAGCCATATCTTCACTATTTTGCTAAGGAATGTTTTTTTGAGGAAGTTTAATGCTTATATTAAAGCTTGTGTTTGGCATGAAGTGATAATTTGGACTCACATTGAGTAAAAACCAAGGTCAGTATAACTCCCCAATCTCCATCCTTGTCCATTTCAATGATAATGAAAAGTTGTGAAGAAGGCACAAAAAAGAGGAGCAGATAATCAAAACTGCATGTAGAATGCATACCAGTACAGACGTGGTGCATTTTGCAAAAGCACATCTCCGCCGGAGACTACCCAATAAAAGCCAATTATCCACCAAATGAATGATGCAATTGTATTGACAGATTCACATCGTTTTGCAACACTAAGCCACAACAACAAAATCAACAGTTACACCAAAATGATAAGAACAGAGCATATTGGGGAAATAAAAACAGTAGGCTGAACTCATAATCTTCCTGACAAAAAGTAGCAGTTGTAGTGCACGCTAACTGTGTGACAAGTTAAAGTTCAGTGCAAATGCAATAACCATGGTCAGAAGCTTTTGCAAAGTGATATGATGAGAAAGTGTACAATAATGTTCAAGGAAGGAAAAAAAAATGATACTCTCAGCAAAAACAAGTAAGTACTACGTAAAACAATCCCACAGACTTTTTAAAAATAATTCCCAATAAGATGTCTCAAAACATTCCAAATTCCAATGAAGACTCAACCAACAGAGCTAAGCAAGAAATTTTGTAACAATATCTTATCTGCCAAATTGCAAATTCCAATAGCTTGATTATTTCTCATAAATTGCTGTATTTTAAGTTATACATGTAGGCAATGTTTTCAAGATTGATATCTAGCAGCAGTAGAGCTATTGCCCACAAAAATATTTTTTTATGTATGAGGTTTGGTCAATTATCATAGCCTTTTTGTGTCCAGTGATTTATCAGTCATCTAGTTGCTTGGTTAAGAAATCATATCAGATGCTTGTCAGCATGGTAATAACAGCTTCCTTTAGCCAAAGCTCCTCTAACTAGTCAGGCAAAGATTTATCTTGCCGCAACAAACTAACAGACCAGGTTCTTCCCATTCTTTGGATCAGGTCCCTTTTCTAATTACAGTGATTAAAATCAACATAACAAAGAAAATTTCACCGGGAAAAAAATATACTTGGTTCTCCTTGCACTAATTTTACTTTTATCATAATGACCCATTACTTCCTTGAAAGACCTCAAGAAAATAAAGATGCTTTCTGTCGTGTCCTTATGTAACTTCCATTAATATTTTTGATTTTAATATCTCCACATACTTGCTATGCAACAAGTTCACGAAGCAGAGGACAAAGCAAAAGGAAAAAATAGCTCATTAGTGCCAAATCAAAGAAAACATGAACAAGGATTGAAATACAAAGAACCTTTTGGACATAGTTTGGATCAAGGAATGTTGCCACTCTATTTGATTAAGAATAAGATTGCATTTTAAGCATCCATTCCTAAATGGTTATCAGAACCCTGAAGGATGTGGCAAAAGTTATTTCAATGATCAATTGAGGTTGAAAATCCACTGCTCAAAATACATCCTTAAAATAGAAACACTTCCTCCTAAAAGTTTCCAGTGCCAGGCTTTGAAAACTTTCACTGAACAAATCGGAATTTTGTTGAAAATCAATCTCTCAAAATGCCAAACTTACACAACTATAACTCAAGCAAAATTTTTGCAGATAATGATCTACGATTGTGCAGCAAGTTCCATCAATCCAAAACAGCTCCCACTTGACAATTTCTGTAGGGATCATCAAATGTGAACCTCATTTCCTTATTTTGCTTCACATTCTAAGGCTCCCTTCTGCTTATAAAACCCCAATTCCAACTTCCAACCATAAAATAGCTTCAATGCATTGATCCTTCTCCCCACATTTACTTTGCAGCCTCTCAGTTTGACCAAAAACTTCAAATCACAGTCACAATCTTTTTTCTCATTTCATTGCCACCAAGTACAAAACTATCATAAAAACACCACCTTTAAAGGGTACAATTGCATACCCCATACAACTGTCACCGGTCCACAAGACAACAAGACTTCAAAAAACAGGTCCCGAGACTCTCACGCTCTCACATTTGTAAAGTCCGGAGAAAGGTTACACCAGAAGCTAACAAATTCATAACGTTCACAGCCCCCAGCACCCCTTTCCAAACATTGAGAAAAAATAAAAAAAAGTAAGCAACCTTTAATCCAATTAAGCAAAAAGACAGAAACTTTCAAGGCAAGAAAAGCTTACGTGGATTGGCTTGAACTCAAGTAGCTCCTCTCAATATCCTCCTCATCTTCACTATCATCAACACTCCCTCCATCCACCTCTTGCTGCTGCTGCTGCGGCTGCTGCTGTTGCCCCTCTTCCTCACTCACTAACCTCGCGTTCCTTCTCCTATACTCCAACCAAACCACACTACATGAATCAGGCACTGCAACGCATACCAGCAGATCCACAGCCTGATTGGCGTGTTCGGCTTCTCGTTCACCGTCACCATCAGCATCGTTATCGACACCGTCACGAACGCCATGTTCCACAGCATGTCCAGCACCACGACCGTCTTCGAGTACCCCCAGTTTTCCCGCCGCTCCTCCAGCTCACGCGCCGCCGATTCCCTGACTAGCATGGACGCGCCTCTGTGGCCGGTAGCCCGTCCCAGGAGGGCCGCGAGGGTAGTGGGTTGAGCCACGGCTGGCTCCTGCCGGTATTGCAGAAGCGGCGCGTGTGAATCAGACGCCGCAGCCCCCCTGGCGCCCATGGTCGTCGTGCTCTCTGTTGACATATTGTCAACGGCGTGGTTGGGGGAAGAAAAGTCAACAAAAATGGATTATGGTTACTTAAGCGGGTTTGTTAGTGAAAGAAAATGGAATTGGTAAAAGAGACAGAATTTACACAATTACTTATTTAGGATTTTTGAAGTGTCTACATTGGAATTACAAATAATTGGGATTTTTTTTCTTTTTTTGTAAATATTAATTTAATTGAGATGCAAACACTCTTTGCAGAAAGCCAGAAAAGCACAACCTTTGTGCACCTACACTTTGGGTGTGTTCAGTTTAGTTTAAGGTTTGGTGGGGGTGGTCTTCTAGTTGTTCTGGTGAGGTGTTTGAATGGTAGACATGGTTGGCTGGCTGGGGCAGGTTTGTTGTGTTCTTTTCATCCTTCTTTTTTTTGTCATTTTTATTAATTGGTTCTGGCATTTGAATTCGGGGCTTTAAATCATTGCAACGATTTGCTCGTGGCTACTTCGTTGAATGTTCTATACTTAGGTTTCTACATCTTTTGTCGTTTTGTCTGAAAACATTTAACGCCACAGACCTGAAATAAGAACAAAAGAATGTGGGAATATTTCAATAAAATTTGGAATCAACTGTCCTTGTCTTATTTGGTGCACAGTTCACTACCCAAGACTCTGTAGAGCTCCGAATTAATGAATAAAATTTGACATGGACACGAAACATTAGTTAAGGAAAAGGGATTGTGATTGATGAGACACATGTCCCATTGACCAGTAACGTTGATCAAAATTCTTTATAAAATATTTGAAAGATATGCGCTAGTTAGTTGGCAAATAAAAATTAATTTAGGTGTTAAATATTTTAATATACATTTTACCTAACAAATTGGAGTAAAACAGAGTGTCTCGAAATGCTTCCGGAGATCAACTGTAACAACTGAGAAAAGAAATTCGCCACAGGGCAAGCTTTGGGGAAGATGCTGCTGTGTGATTTATGCAGACGCAGTAAAAGCAACAGCTACGTCAAATTGTTCCCCAAAATCCTTCTTAACTTTTTATATTCCACTCAACAGCCACGTCAAAAATCTCAACCTTTTCAAAGAACAACAGAAGAAAAACCCTGGCTGCTTGAAACATCGTTAAGGTTCAGCCGCCAACTCTGCTGCCAATTTGATTGCTTACCAGTCAAATCCACCAAAATTCTTGTGATAATTACATGCAGACAGCCCATACGTAAGACTTCAACAAGTACTTGAATTTGAAAAACACTTCTCCATGATTTAACTCTTGTTCAAAGCATGTCTGTTCATTGTTGAAATAATCTCCCATGCAAGCCTGTCATCTGCTGCAGACCAGGAGCAACAAAGGAACAATGATGACGATTTTGCTCGAGGACTGCCAAGAAGTCGGTAATGGCAGTCCTCATTCACACATACAGATGCTCGAAATGATTCCACTTGAAAATGTTCCCCACGGTTTTGAAGGTTTGCTCCAGAAAAATTATTTGCAAGTTTTGTAAACAACAGTTGAATCCAATGACTCGTCCGGGAAGGACTGAGCACACCATTTACCAAAACATTTTCTTGGATTGTATTTTCTTGCACATCATCAAAATCTACAGGGAAACAATAAGCAAACTGAACCTCGTGCCTTTTCTTTCCCAACATGAGTAGCAGCTCATCTTGATGTACAATTCTTGCCTTTTTGCTTTTTTCCACAACCAACACCCCTTCTGCAACTCTTTCATCAAATACCTGTAGTTGGGACATGGTGTTCTTATTTTCTAAAACTGCATCAGATTCATGTTCTTCTGAACTTTTATTTAAAAACCTGAAATTTGGACTCAAGCAACTATGGATAAATGTGTCTGAGGCATCTGCTTTCACAAACACAGTTGACGGGATGCACACTGTATCATGATTTGCAGGAACGTAACATTGAATCCCCCATTCAGATTGAATTTTTTCTCTAAGAGAAGCCATTTTAGGTTTCTCACCATGTACTAGTATCACATGCTTAGGAGAAAGAAACCTCACTAGATCCATAATACCTTTGGCATCTGTATGTGGACTGAATGACAGCTGGTGAATCTGGCAACGGAAGCATATGGTCAATACTGTTAATTTGGGTGACATAAGACCTGGGGAGAGAGAACTACACTTGCCAAGAAGAAAGAATAATCTGCCAACATTTGACCCTTAGAGACCCCTCAAGAAACACAATGTCCATATACAAAGGAGAAGATAGAATTGCACCTGGCATCGCACATCAATTTGGGTGTTCTTGTCCAAATCAATTTTAGTGGGTTTGCCCGACAACAGTTTATGTCCTATGGTTCCAGCTACACAATATCTTGAAAATTTAAAAGAAAATGGTTAAAAAAGAAGAATGAAACAGGTTTAGTTGATAAGAACTGCATCACATTAGACTCCATGATTAGGAAGAACAATAGGTCCTCAAAAGGAGTTGTAGCTAACAGACACTCCCTTCATATTCACTTTCAATTGTACTAAAGCAAAATTAGTATCTTACATTGCATATATGTCAAAAAAATTAAGGATGCTCATGTGCATCTGGAGGGAAAAAGTGGAAGAAGACCAACAATTCTCCATTTAATTTATGAAAGCACTTCAAGGCCAATACATTAAATGAAAGTGCAGCAATATGAATGACATGGCAAATCATTGAATCATCCAAAAATATGCATCCACCATTCAAGATGTTTTCTCACCTATAATTCCTAAAAGCAGAAAAATCCAAAACAATTTTACATATTTGGTAAGGTTGGTTCTTTTTCTTTTTATAAGCAAGACCCCCCCTCCCCCCAAAAAAAAGAAAAAAAAAATGAAAAAGAAAAGAATGATCACAAAGAGAGCATAACCAAATGCAATATTTTTTACAGTATATAGGACTAGAGACAAGCTTTTCTTCCTTTTCTTTTTTAAAATTTTCCATATTAACTATCCTAGAAGCATGCCAAATAGATGGAGCTTAATGTTCAGTGAGAGCATAAGCATCATGTAGCAGCCCAAAAACCATTACGTGAGATTCTGCTTTTGGTGTTAAACAGTTAAAGATTACAGGCTCTAGCCCATTAAATATAGAAGAATTTTCATCTATTGTATGTTCAATTAGAAATAGAAAGTAGCTTACCCAGGCAATGTTACAAGATTCAACTCAGAAGGAGCCCAATGCTTAAAAACCTCAAGTGAAAAACCGCCACTGATCATCCCAGGTGTGGCAAAGAGAACACAAGGTCCAGGAGCATTTATAAGAGAACGGTCAAAGTTGTGAACTGCAACATGCAAACAAATATAGTTAGAGGTAGTGCCATTAATATATGGAACATATACATTGGTATACAAGTCACCATATTGCCTTGTTCAATAAACTTGGGGTGACTCAATACAATTAAACAAATGCTGTCTGCAGATAAAACTCCACCAGGCCATAATGAAGAGATAAAAAAGGTTTGTCAAGAGAGGAAGCATTCATAGGAAAAAGAATAATATGAACTTGCAGCCAAATTTCTTCTGCAAATTATTTCTAGGCAAAAGAATTGCTTCTTGTGTAGTAGCCTTTAAGAAAAAAAAAAAAAAAAAAAATTTGTTGTTTAAGCAGATCAAGTGAGCATTTGTGTGATAATTGTCTGCCAGGGAAAATTATCGTTCAACATTAAGGGGAGGATGAGAGATCCCAAACAAAAGCATATAATCTTTTTCCTCTCTATTTTTTTCCAGTTGGATATGTGCCAGAATGTAAAATGACTTACAAAGACTACAGATCCTAAAGAACATTTATCCATGTGACACACAAGGAATAATTGCTTCGGGTACCATGTTTAAAATCAAATGCATTCCGTGTAGCATATGTCTCTTTGACTTTCTGGCTGGTCCAGCTGACAAGCATTTTGTAGTACATATTCGCTTGAATAGTTAAACCTGAGAAATGAACATCCAAATCAAAGTAGAAAATTGGAATCCTGCATGTGTAGGATTAAGAATAAACCCAAGACTGCTTGTTTAAGTATGAATGGTAACCATGCAAGCATTCCAGTTCTGAAGGTCGACAATAATATATATGTATAGATAGAAGGAAACACACAGTAGATACCTGCTGAGAAGTAAATAGGAACCTTTAGATTCATGCGCTCCCAGTAATCATCCAACAATATACAAAGTTCCTACTTGGTAAAGGAATTAAGGCTGTCAAGAAAGGACTCATCTATAGCTGGTCAAATGAATGATAAGCAAAAATCACCAAAAAAGACAGATACTCATGATGAAAGGGAGAGCGAACAGCATACATATATTTACTCCCTATCAGTGCTAACAACTAACGAAATTGCCTAATCCACTATCTGAGATTAAGGATTGCAGGGAATGCATGGGGTTTTACCTCTCTTGAGAGAGGGTGGTTGGGGCAAAGTCCCAAAGACAACAACTACAGAGCACTTGAATTTTAAGCATCCTTCAGAGAAAGAGCCATGGCCAAAAGAAGTACAATTATGTTACAGAAATAGCCCTTCTCTTTTGATCATGTCACATAACTCATTATTAGAGTTTATCAACATTATAGTGTTACCCTAGCCTTTCAGCTGATGCTTTGGCATCCCATTTTTATCAAAGATGATGCATCTATAAAACTAGATGAACCTGGAAATTGAATGTTATAGCTCAGAGGACCATGAATTAGTGTCTGTCATATTGACATACAAGAAAGCTGAAGTGACAAACACTTACAATGGAAAAGCACTACATTGACACAAATTTTGGCAAATATAATGACAGTCAGACATGTCTACTGCTCTACAATTTAAAGTACCTCACAAATAAGTAAGTCAATTGCTAACCTCCAAGTTTAGGCAATTATAGTCAAAAAGAAACAAAATAAGATCCCGATGAAAATACCTGAGCCCTTCCTAGGGCAAATGTAGGAATAAGCACCTTTCCTCCACTAGAAACACTTTGATGAACCTACATTAATTGGTTTTCAGGATTATAAACCTCCATTGCACAGGATAAACTAGAAGGGAAGAATGCCAGCAGAGTCTATGGATATATATCTCTACTATGCATACAGCTTTAAGAAACTCCCTCTCTCGTGCATATTTTGAATCGCGTATAGTGGTTGCATATGTAGACCTGTCAGCAGAAACAATCAGAGTTTCATGTCAATTCACCGAACACAGGAAGGGTACTAAAGAAAAGATTATAACCTTTAGCATTTTTTGTGTGAGTGACAACTCCTCTTATCCTATCTCAAGAGCTTGCAACTAGTTCCCAGACATTTCAATCATTTGCACAAAACAATGCCCCGTGGATTAAAAAGTGGTCGCTTCACTTGCTGCAACAATTCTTGCATGACATTTGCTTATTTCTACTTTCTTCAGCTCTTTCACGTTAGTTAAATGTTCAACTTATGTTTCATGTATCCATTGAGAAAGCTCCAAACACACATGCACACATGCACATATATATTTATAGACATTTCTCTTACTCTGTTATAAGAAGGTCAAGTTGTAGTCGATCAATTTGAGCTGCTCCCAGATGTCTATCTGGGGTCATATTATAGTCACCTGTGTACAATAGCACTATCTCCCACCGTTGCATAAAACATTGCTGCTCCAAGGACCTTTTCAAAATTAATAAAAGAAGAAGAAGAAGGGTCAAATATTAACATGAAATAAAGGATCAACGTGAATCAGACCCATAGACTTTGTAGACACTACAGACTTCACCGTCCCTTGGTATTAAAATTGAAATGCTTGGCAAACAGATCTGATACATGTAATACCTACTTACTAACAAGCTTCCGTGTTTACTTCAGTTTTTACATTGGTTATTTAAGCTGGTAGTTTGCCAAGTAAGAAGAAAGGTCAAAATAATAAGATGAGCTGTGTTTACTCTGGTAGTTTTAAAATTAATAAAATAAGATGAGAGGTCAAATATTGACATCAAATAGAGGATCACATGAAACAGACCCATAGACTTCATAGACACTACAGACTTCACCATCCCGTGGTATTAAAATCGAAATGCTTGGCAAACAGATCTGATACATGTAATACCTACTTACTATCAGCAGCTTCCTTGTTTACTTCAGTTATTGGTTATTTAGGCTGGTAGTTTTAACCTAGGTATCAAAATATAGTTGATCATTCTATATCCAAACAAAGTAATCCACAAATTTTTTCCTCAAATTTCAAGCCTTTAAGGCTAATAAATGTAGCAAAGGTTTTTTAACCAATATTTATTTAACAAGTTCTACATTTCCAGAACCTATGGACAACAGGCAAGAAACTGAAAAACTAGTTCTTTTATGCTTCTTCCAGACTTAGATTGAGCCCACTGGCATTCCTAATGAATTCAGGATAAAAAGCACAATGCTTAAGCTTCAAATTCACAGCTACCAATAAGCATCATGGTGCTTTTCTAGTGATGAGCATGTCACTGCATGTGTTGGCTTCAGTTTGAATTCTGAGAAAGAGGTCATTTCAACTGAAACATGTTGAGGACTGGGGTCAATGTGCTCATACTATATCCTAGATACCAGATCATAAAGGAATTAATGCTACCCAATGGTGAAAGCAAAGCCCAGCAAGATGGGGATCCAAACCCAAGGTTAAAAATTTATATAAGTGTCTACTTGGGAAAAAGAAACCATGAAAGGTTGAAGACTCAGACAGAACACCTTACAGGGCATATCATACTATAACAAATTATCTGCCACAAGCTTCTGTTGACAGATTATTCTTTTTTTTTTTATGTCTTTATGGTGACAAAGGCACAGGCCATGAGCCTCAATATTGCAAATCTACTTTCATCCACAAAAGCCCTTGTGCAAACAAAAGAATAAAAACCCAAATTCTTGGGCCACTAGGCCTCAAAAAAGCATAATTGAGCTTGACAACTCATCCAAAATCACATGCATAGAGCAATACAAAGTATCAACACCAAGGTTTTCAAAGGCTCTAGGCACTCTAAAGTGCTAAGGTCTCTTGGAGCCTAGGTGTAAGACACAGGTGTGCTCCTGTACTTGGTAAGGCACATGTTTAAAAAATAATAAAACCACCCCAAAAAAAAAAAAAGTTGTACTGTAGTTAATTTATTAAGAAGCATGAGGTGAGAGAAAAGATCCTTGATGATAATCTGTCATTCCCGGACGAAATAAACTTCATACAATAGGGTGAAAAATGTACAAACTTTTCATCATATGTAAGCAAAATGTCACGTGATTATATGGCCTTGCACCATTAGAAATTAAAGTAAAAATATCTTACATGTCCTGCATAATAGGCACGGATCTGAAGATCTTTATCAACCTGCACAGTCTGCTTTAGATCCACTGCAATGACTGCAATGCAACATCCAATCAAAAACAACAGACCAGAAGGAATAAACAAGGAAAAAAGAAGAAAAAGGAAAATGGCAAACAGAAAATCTTTACACTACATTATTTAAATCACAGAAAATCTTGTGAATTCATTTCACATGGGTTCATCAAATTTGAGATTCTAAAATACCAAGAATGTGAATATGAATGAAAATAATCCTTCAATCCATCAAGAGAATATTATCTTAATCCCTAGCTTGCCCATGGATTGTGACTACAAAGCAAACATGCCTGCAAAATATGTGAAGGGCTGCAAGATTAACTAATTATACACTCAATTTTTTTGATGAGTTAACTAGCCACAACTTTATGTCTTTATTTGAAAAGAGATAGGCACACTTCACCTTGATTTTATATTGTGACATTGAGAATTGATGCAACATTTAGTTACATCCAGTCAGTGACAATGAGAATAATGGTTTTGCCAGGCAAATAAAGGTCTGTTTAAGCAATAAGATGGATTTAGCAAAAGTCTGACACATATATTAGGAATGGACTGATTAATTGATATTTAATGATGTATTGCAAAAGTTCAGTCACAGTCTGACAGATGTATTGGGAAAGAATGATCTGCTTTCAATTTGTATAGCAACAATGTGGGACACAAGGAAAGGATCCAGCAGATTTGAAATTATCACTGCCAATCTATTTAGTGAACTGCCAGTTGGGATGGCAAAGAAAGTTTATATGACAGATCAATCCGTCGAGACATGATCAAGTTGGGCCGGGTTTGGGATCCAAACCCAAGATTTGACAGGTGCCAAAGCTCCAGTCCACTTGTATCAGTTACTTTGGTTTTAAAAGTAGCAAGAATGAAATGTAAGATTCTAGACGCTAGCCCTTTGCAGAGACAGCATCAAACACTTAAAATCTGCACGAGAAAAAGCCACTGCCTTCAGTAGACTCAAAAATGCAGAGCAAGACAAAATTTGAGTCTCATCCAAGTGAAAACAGGCAGCATATTTAATCAGACATGGTAGCCTTTATCCACCACCTTAATCTACTTAAGTAAAACATAAATGTAACAGAATCCAAATTACAGATACCTTTCTTCATGCACTGTGAAATGTGATCTGTGGTAAATTGCTCTTCCTCACCCCTTCTATCAACCATTACTTTCCGGTAATCATCTAACATCAAAGGAGCTAATGCCTTCGTTGGATACTGCAACAAAATTTCTTTTAAACCATGGACGCAATCCTAACAGGAGAAAATAGTTCCTGCTTATGGTGCGAAACCAGAAGCTTGTGTACATTGCTTCAGGCAGCCAACCAATGAGCTAAAGCCAGAACAGAATGAAAGAACGAAACCCATGCCAGAAAAATAGAGCATATTTTACAGACAAGCATATAAATCATTTAGTTTACGTGACAACAGCAAGAAAGAAACCAAACGTTACCATAATGTTTTGGTTAGTTCTAATCCACTACAGCCAATTAGCTTCTTCTTCAAGTGCAGCATTATAATATCTAAAGCCATGACAGTCCCTAGTTACTTCACGTGCAATAGAATCAAGGGAAATGCCAAATAACCCTCAAAACTTCTAAGCTTCCATTTATGTCTCACTTCAAAAATTTTTAAATTAAAATGTGAGCCAAGAATTTTATCAAGCAACTTAAGTGCGTGCATTTACCGTCATGTAAACCGGGCCCCTATAGCCGCAAACCTCGGTGAAGTAAGGGAGCGCGCCGACATGATCCAGATGACTGCAACAATTACATTTTACCAAACGTTAAAATCTCCCCCCCCCCCCAAAAAAAAAGAAAAGAAAGACTAAAAATTGGACAAATAATCACAAGTGAGTGACGATAACGCAATCGAGAGCACGATCGAAATCGCCAGACTTGGAGAGAAGAGAGAAATCCGGGTAGCGGCGGTGATCGTCGTAGCCCATGTGCATCCCGCAATCGAACATGATTCTCTTTCCGTTGATCGACACCACCACGCAGCTCTTCCCTACTTCCTGTCCTGCGCCTAAGCAATCAAAAGAAATACAAATAAGTACAACTGTTGTGGCGAATGATACAAACAAGTACAAATGCTGTAGCGAAATGAGATGGACTGATTGAAGAGGATGGGAGAAAAATACCGAGAACAAGGCATTCGATCGCCATCACTTCTTCTTCTTCTTCTTCTTCTTCTTCTCCTTAGTATTATTATTACGAATTTTGTATTAAAAAAATAATAATTTTTAAAATAAAATTATAGAATACTGTTTCTTTTATTTATTTATTTTTTATTTTTTTTAAAGAGAGAGAAATCGATTCTGTTATTTTTCTTTGTTGTCGTTTATTTTCTGCCGCTGGCTTCTGCGACTGGAAAAGGCTTAAATGAATCTAAACAAAACTCTAATTCCCAATATTATAATTATGTATACTATAAATAACAAATTATTATTAATTCACAGATTTTTGGGGGCCACTATTATAATTATTAGTTCTAACAAATGAGTACGAGACATTAATGCGAGTTGTTGAACAGTCATGATCCTTTGACCTACACACATTGCAAAACTTTGTTTGTGTCTGTCCAGTGGGGACAAAGGTCTTCTTCACAACTATGAGCTTACGAATGTTTTGTTTGATTAAGTTCTTCACTTCTTTTCTTTTCGTCCTTTTTTTTTTTTTATCAATTTGTTAAGATGTAGGGATTTTACCAAAAAAAAACAAAAAAAAAAAAATTGCATATTGCACGCGTAGGATGACAATTTAAGGGATGGGATGAGAATTTGTTAAGTATATGTTTGACCAGGTAAGTAATTTACTAAAGAAATTAATTTTAAAGAATATAATAATTGCAAAATTAATTTAAAAAATAAAATTATTATTGATATATTAATAACATCTCTTTTTTTAGTTTTCTGTAATTTTTTAGTGAATTATTACAAATTATTATTGTTCAAATATTTAATTTTAATGATAATTTATACAAACAGTTAAAAGTAATTTTTTAAATATTTTTTTAAAAAAATAATTAATCATATTATTTTAAGTTTAATACTTTTTAGGTTAGTCAATTATAAGAGTTTTTATAAAAATTATATTTTAAAACTTTAATTGAAGGACTTATGTCAATTTTTTATAAATTATATTTTAATTATTTTTATTTTAAAATATTTTATATTTAACTTTAAAAATTCTTTAAATTAAATATACCATATTCTCTATTTTATATTTTTTACATTATATATATATATATATATATATATATATATATATAACTCATTAAAATATAATATATTAATAATAAATACAAATTATAATATTAAAATATTAAAAAAATAATTTTTTTTTTTTATTTTATGTTTATAAATTATAATTAATATTTAATTACATGTATCATTTAAATATTAAAATTATAATTTTTAATATAATTTAATTTTTTAATTAAATATTAATTATAAAATTAATATTAATTTTATTTTTATTTAATTATATTTATTTTAAAATAAAAATTATTGATTTTAAATATTTATTTAATATTAATTAAAATAATTTTTTTTTTTAATTAATATCTATTAAGAGTAGTAAAATATTTTTTTTATAATTATTTTAAAGTGATAAATTTTTTATTGACTGTTTAACAATTTTTATATAATTTTCTTATTATATCAAAGTGATTATTAATGCAATATAAAAAGTGAGATATAAGAAATATATAATTCTTATATAAAATACTTTATTAATTATAAATCTAAAAATCATTTATACAATTATCATATAAATAATTTTATAAATATATAAGTAATGTTTTATTTAAAAATTTTCACTCAAATTAATTCAATAAATTTTTTTATTTAATAAGTATTTGTTTATTTAAATATATGAAATTAATTATTTTTTATAATAATTTAAAAAATATAATATATGTTAATATTATAATTTTATTAATGATTAATTTTTAAAATATATTAATTAAAAAAAAATTAAAAATAATAATTGATATAATAAATATTTTATAATTATTATTTAATTATATTGACTTTTATAATATATATTTATTTTATAAATTTTATTTTTAAAATATATTAATAATTATATCATTTGCATAAAAAATATTAAAATTAAAGAATATTTTTATTAATAAAATTATATACATAAAATATTTTTTATATATTTAAATAACAACCAAGTCATTCACTGTTGTGACACGTACTATCAATCATATTGTGTGGGAGCAAACAAAATAGTCATATCGTCTGAGAGCATAGAAGAGTAACAATGTGTTGTTGGAACCGGCCAAAAATTCATGTAACTGTTGCTGCTGGACATCCCCAAAGTCATACCGAAATTACTCTTTTGTTGAATTTGCAAACAGTAAATTTGATGCGGCAGAAAATACAACATTGTCAACGCTATCAGCTCTGTTGTTGAATCGTTCAGTATTGGTGCTGCTAACTCGCATCTTCTCTGATTAGTGTAGAACATGTTTATCACCTTCCTCATCATTAGTAGACAGAACACTCGTACTGGCAGCCACAAGTCAAATCATGATTACATTAGTTCTTGTGCCCTGTTGGGGCAATGGCCATCTCTTCATTGCAACACCGACCATAGAGATCTTAATTGGGTCATCATTAACAACTCCTTGTTTCTTCTTGTTTGAATCTTTTGCATTGTTGCTAATCCCATAGAGAATCTCATACACACAAATAGGTTAATCACATGGGTTTATGTAAGTAAACCAATATCATACACATGCATGCTTTTGTGTGCGTATACAAATATTCAAAAAGAAGGAAAAAGCGTCAAGAAAGAGACCAATTGAATTAATTGACAAATGACGATGCACTTAATTTTACATTAAGGTTGACGAGAGAGAGTTCTTGGAAATCATCGAGTGTTTTCAGTGTTGTCGCTATCTCTAGAAAGACATAAAACACTCTTTTAAATTACTTCATTGTCTCATAAAGGGTATATATTTTAACATATAAAATTTAAAAAGTTTGAATTTGGGGTGTACCTCTTATTTCAAATTTTGATTTTGAGTCAGGACAGGGACTTTACAAGCTATAAAACAAATATAATCTTATAAACATGTAAAACAAAAATTGCATTCCAACTCGTCATGCTTGTTTCCAGTACTGTTGCAGCCAGCCATGCCATTGATTCTATTGTTATTCAGCTTCATCAACTCGGTGAAGCAATAGAAATAGTCACCAGAGCATATAGATCTTGTCAAAAACCTCCCATGGGTTCTTGTCGTCGTAGACATGACAGCATTTTTTTAATAATTAATAATATTATTAGATCGTCTAATTTATTGAAATCTAATTCCTTAAAAGAAATTATTGGAAGTTGATGCACTCAAAAAAATCAATTTTATCCCTTTTCTTATTTTAAATCTTCAAATCTCAATCTCTTCCTCCAAATCCTTAATTCTCAAATCCTGAGTTCTCATCAGTCCGTGGGTTTAAGGCGAACCCCAGATGGAAGTCGTGCATGTTTCTTCTTCTTTCTACATAAATTTAAACCCTATTTGGTGTTTTTCCCCCTTTCTTTTCTTACCATTACCTATTCGACTCAACGTTTGAATGCCCTTATTAATATTTATAGTTGTTTTCCTTTTCCCTTAGACAGTAGAATTATATGTACGGATAATATAAATTTAGAGGTAGCTGATGTATTTATTTTATATTTTTTAAGTATAATTTACTTGTAATTTTATATTAAATAATTTTATTTTATTATTTTTGTTTTATGATATAAATTTGTAAATAAATTATATTAAAAAAATAAAGTTAAAATAAAAAGTCTCCATATCTCGTGATTTAGGTCATGATAAAAATTTCCAGTTACTTTTTTTAAAAGTAAATTCAATTTTTTTTTTTATTTCACACGGTTTAAATTATTCTAATTACCCATGAATTACATTTGTAGGAAAAAAAAAAAAAGCATTACTGAACATTCCCTTTTTTGAAAAAAAAAAAAAAAACGCAAAGTGAGTGTACAATGCGCTGGAATTTATATTCCATAAATAACTTTTTTACTTATATAATTTTTTTTACCCACACATGGAATTTTTTTAATTCATAAACTGAATTTCAAAAGAAAAAACTGTTATTAGTTAAGAGTGCACGACCATCTCGCTCCATGTTAGTCACGGTTCTCCTATGTTAAAAATCTCCATTCTAACTTCTTTTTCTTTTTCTTTTTTCTATTAAAAGATTTATTAACTCGTGAATTATACGTTAAGATAGCTCCTTTATTTCCGTGAATCCTACGCCCTTATTCTCAAAGTTAGAGAATAAGAACTCAAAGATAGGAGTTCAAGTTTTTAATTACTAAAATGCCACTTAAATTTTTATTTTTATTTATTTTTTTTTTTTTTATCCCTTGTTCCATGTCCAGTTGTGGCTCGAGGTTGACTTACAATTTGTCAATTCACCCGAGTTATAATGGCTTTTAGAGCGAGGCCGTGAACCTTCCATTGATGGCAGGCATCCCTAAGCATTTTCCCAAATCATTAGTGAGGGAGACGCCGGATGCCTGACGAAGCCAGAAAATGAGACTTTTGGATACTTACTCATAGCCTAAATTCCAATTAAATGGCTTAATAGCCAAACATCAATTGTAACACTTAATTTCTTGGAAAGTTTAATCAAAATCATATTTTCAAATTATCAAACCAAACCAAGTTTTTAAATGCAATTTGATTTACTTTGATGTAGGTTTAAACCATATAATGCACCGCTTCTTGAGAAGAAGGTTAAGTCATTTCCAATTTCCTTTTCTTATTTTTAAGCTGATTTGACAAGTATGGTTTGAGTCCAAGTGGGCAATTATGGGTTTCATTTTTCTTTATTTTTTTTCTATATATTTAATGAATGTGTTAATGAGTGTATTGTTAGAAAATAGTGAATAAAATTAAATAATGTTATAATAAAAATAAATTAATAAAAAAAATTATATTTAAAGTGTATTATGTATTATTTTTATAAAATAATTTTTATTATTATAAATAAATTATTTTATTGTAATAAATTATAATGAGTATTTTTTTTAAATGTGATAATTTATTTTTTTTTATAAATTTTATATTTTAAAAAGTGAAATAATATTATAAATTATTATAAATAATGTATACAATTTTTTTAAAAATAGATATTAATTATAATTTTTTTATAATTTATAAAATATAATAATATTAAATATATTTTTTAATTATAATAAATTATTATTATTTTTTATAATTTATAATAATAAAAATAATAATTTTAATAATTATAAAATAATTAATTAGTTAAATTAAAAAATATGATAATTAATTTTTTTAAAATAGTCTAATTTGTAACATATTCTTACCCTTGACAAAATGTCACTCTTTTTTATTTAATTTTGTTAATTTGTAATATTTTTTTTAAATGTAATCAGTAAAATACAAATAAAATAATATAACTTATAAATAACATGTTAATTATATGTTAATTTATAAATTAATTATATATATATATTATAATATGATAAAAATTAATGATAATTTTAAAAAAATTTTAAAAAATTATCATGTATATATCAAATAATTTTTTTTAAATTAACTTGTATAATAATAAATATTATTAAAAAAATTTTAAAATTATAATTTATATTATTTATTGTAATCCATATCATTTTGGAAAAAAATTTATTCCATGCATACATGCATAGCTAACTAAATCATAAGTCTATCAAATTAGGTCAAAAAAATAATAATAATAAGTAACAGATTTCACATAATTCTACCAAAATTTAGTGACCTCCTCCCCATGCCATTTGAAGTCAAGTCCAAGGATTAGGTATTAGGTATCATTACCATAGAAAATATGAGTTGTGTGCCATATTTGAGAGTCTCTCTTTAATGTTTAGTTGTAAGAAAGAAAAGGGTACCAATAAGAATCACTCATGGGGTTTACTTGCAGAAAGATTAGTAACAGCTGCCAAATCTCAATAGTTTACTCAATTTATTCGGGGTTTTCTTGCAAAGTTTATTTTCATCTCTACTTTGGTGATCGGACTTTGAGAAAATCCTCTTTTTTTGTTTTTTTTGGTAATTATTTTGTCCGTTGATAACTAGTTTCCATCCTTGGGTTCTTAAATCCACAAGACACACTACTCGACTAAATTTTTAGGCAATATTTTCATTTATTCATAATTTTTAACAAAAAAAAAAAATACTTTAGTTATTTGTAATCTCTTGAATAAAAATTACAACTTCATATTTTGTCATTTTACTATATTCTATCATTTTAATTATAAATATTTGCTATCTTTTTAATTTTTTAAGTTAAAATATTTAATTCTCTTGTTAAAATTTTCATGTTATAATATAAATAAAAACACTTGTGCAACCTAAAAGTTGCATTTAATTGCCAATTAAATGTTGATATTTGTAATAAAATATAAAAAAAAGAGTACTATAAATTATTTTGATCAACAAAATAATAAATTATTAAAATAATAAAATTAATAACTAACACTTCTAATTAATACTAATCTATATTTAAATTTATTATAATATTCATCTAATTAATAATTTTTTAATTTATTAAATTGTGAGTTATATAATAAATATTTTTTTATCAAAATTAAAATCTAAAATTTTAAATATTAAAAATTTAAATTTTTAATTACAAAGGTGTCTTGAAAGAAAATTAATAAAAATTTCAGGCGGGAAGGTGTAAAAATTCTATTTAAACCCGAAAAATGCACAATTATATAAAATTTCCCAATTCGTTTATCAAGTGATAATCTTCTGTCATCCCAAAGCCAGCGCCAGGGTAGCTAAGATGCACTCCTCCCATGCGCAATGCGCACCCATTAATACTAAACAACAAAACAAAGTTAAAATAAAAGATTAACATAAATTAAATAAGTCAAAACAAACCAAAACACAGTTTATCAATTTTACTATTTATTACTAATCTTATCTGCTAGATTCTGCTTAACAACAAAGCTTCTCTCTCAAACCTCTCTCCCAAAAAAAAAAAAACACACAACTCAACACAACACATGGTGTGAGGAGTGAGGAGACAAAACACCAACCTTATCATTTGCAAGAAAAAGTGAGAGTACTCATAACTAAACTATACACCCACTTTCTTTTAATGGAGACATTTAATAAAAGGTTTAAATCACCAATCAAACTTTTTTAGAGAGAGAAAGATAGTAATTAACACACACAACCCAAATAAAAAAAAAAAACAAGAAGAAGCACACTCCCAACACCTCTCTCTCTATCTCTCTCTTCCTTTCTCTTTCTATAAGTTGCTACCACAAGCCCCCAATTTAAAACAAGAACCACATTATGACACTCAATCTTGAACTCTAGAGAGAGAGAGAGAAAACACACAAAGAAAGGGAAAAAAATAAAGAAAAACAGAAGCAACTAGCAAGAACCTATATATATATGTGTGTGTGTGTGTGTGTGTGTGTTTGTGTATCTATAGGTTGTGTTTTTATTTGATTTGAAGAGCTGTAGGTAGCAAGCATTTGGATCTTAGTGCATTTGGATGTGAGGTAGGTAGAGAGAGAGAGAGAGAGGATGATCAGATCGGAGATGCGGGAGGGTGCCGGAGAGGGGAGGGCGGTGGTGGGGGAGGAGGTGAATGGAGCTCTGGAGACGGCGACACCGGCGGCAGTGAAGGCACTGACGGTGTCGGCGTCGTTCAAGGAAGGTGGTAAAAGCTCGTCGAGGAGGCGGGGTTCGGTACGGCGGAGCATCGACGCGGACAATGAGTTCATTACGTTGATGCACGGGTCGGATCCGGTTAAGGTGGAGCTCAATCGGCTGGAGAATGAAGTTAGAGGTCTGAATGTGGTTCGATCTAGCGGTTTTCGGGTGGATTTGGGTTCATTTTTGAGCTAGATTTTGGTTAGGTTTTGCTATGGTGATATTTACATTTTTATTTGTTATTTTATTTTATTTTATTTTATTCTTTTTATATTTGTTGTTTGGGTGTAGATAAGGAAAGAGAGTTGGGAGAAGCGCATGCGGAGATCAAGGCATTGAAGTTATCTGAGCGGCTTAGAGAGAAAGCCGTTGAAGAGGTTTATTTTACTTTCTATAGATGAGTGCAATTTATGTATATATTTTTCAATTAATGGGTATGATTTCTAGGGCATTAATTGTTGATTTTTACTTTCAGTGAGTGTAGTGTGGTTTTATATGGTGGGAATTTTATTTTTTTCTTTTTTTTGTGATGGGTTTAAGGTTTTAAGTTTGATTATTGTTGTTGTTATGTTTGTGCTGACACTTCTTGATGTTATCAGTTAATTTCGTGCCATTTTTCACCGATTTTGATCTCTCTATGAGTTTATTTTGGATACTGGGAAAATAAAAATCCTTTTAATTGTGTGTATAACTTTGATTTTTCTTATTCAGATTTAAGCTCTTTTTCTCCATCTTGTCCGACCAAAAATATACACATGCTAGCTTCGCTGAACTTGCATCTTGATGAGCTATGATGTTTTTTTCTTTTATAATTGGCCTACCATAATGCCTTGATAATTCTGAACTACAAGGATAGATAGTCTCTTTCCTGGATTTTACCAGTGACTTCTATTTTTCTTTTATCTTGTGTTGGTTTTCCATGGTATATATGCTGTTTGGATTTTCACATGAGAAGAATTGAGTATTTATCTTGATGCTCATGGGAACTATCTTTGTCGCTCTTCTTTCTTTTAGTTTACCATGCAGTTTGAAATTTTGCCTTCATTGTTTTTCTTTTTGAATGGTCCCCTCTGTCTGTTGTTAAATTTTCATTCAATGGTTTAAAATTTTACTATGGTTTTGTTGCTTTGTGATCTATTTTTGGACAACGTTATATGCTGCTACATCATGTATTGTTTTGGATTATCTGAACTGTAACCATTTTGTTTTGGTTAAGTACCATGCATAGTATTTTGTGATTCAAATTGAGATGTTCTTGTGGCTTCTTGTTATGCTGCAGCTTACTGAGGAACTAACAAAGGTTGAGGGGAGGCTCAAACTAACTGAGTCTCTTCTGGAGAGCAAGGTATTTCCTGGGGCCTCTATCAAATCCTTGATTAGTTTTACTGGTTGCTGGCACAATACCACATTGTTTTTCTAATTTTTTTTTTTAATTTTTTTTGCAGAATTTAGAAATTAAGAAAATCAATGATGAGAAGAAAGCATCAATGGCAGCTCAGTTTGCAGCTGAAGCCACTCTTCGAAGAGTTCATGCTGCTCAGAAGGATGATGATATGCCTCCAATTGAGGCCATTCTTGCACCTCTGGAGGCGGAGCTGAAGCTTGCGCGCCAAGATGTATGTCCGTTTTAACTTGAGCTTCTAATGATGTTTTTATCTTACAGATACTACATGTTAGTTGAGTGGCTATTCCTTTTATTATTATTTTTCATACTTTCAGATTGCAAAGCTTCAAGATGATAATAAAGCATTGGATCGTCTGACTAAATCAAAAGAAGCAGCTTTACTTGAAGCTGAGAGGACCGTTCAAGCTGCCCTGGCTAAGGCCTCTATGGTGGATGATCTCCAAAATAAGAATCAAGAGTTAATGAAACAGATAGAAATTTGCCAGGTATAATGATTCTGTGTGATATTCCTTTTTTATGTTGTGTAGAATGTGCAGCACCTGATCTTTGTACTGTAACTTATCAAAAGGTTTCATATATTTCCTGCTTGTTTATACCAGGAAGAAAACAAAATTTTGGACAGAATGCATAGACAAAAGGTTGCTGAGGTTGAAAAGCTTACCCAGACTGTAAGGGAACTTGAAGAGGCTGTTCTTGCTGGTGGTGCAGCTGCGAATGCTGTGAGGGAATACCAGCGGAAATTTCAAGAGATGAATGTAATGTCTAACAAAATAATGAATATTGAGCTTGACTTGATTGAAGACATACTTTGTTGGCAGCCCTGAAAAAGTTTGTCTTTTGTAGGAGGAACGAAAGACTCTTGACAGGGAATTGGCCCGGGCGAAGGTAACAGCAAATAGGGTAGCCACTGTAGTAGCAAACGAATGGAAAGGTGCTAATGATAAAGTGATGCCTGTAAAACAATGGCTTGAAGAACGTAGAATTTTGCAGGTTAATGTTGATATATCATTTGTTTCCGTGCCATCTACCTTTCTGGCATTCCTTTCACTTTCTAAAGTTTCTATGTACTTTGATTGATCTTTTCCGTTCTAACCATGTTTAGATTTTGTTATTACAGGGAGAAATGCAGCAACTTCGTGACAAGCTCACTATTATGGAGCGAACTGCAAAGTCTGAGGCACTGTTGAAAGTAATTATTTGTTTTCTCCTGGTGAATTCATAATGTGTTTTCTGCCTAGCATGGAATTCAATCCATGCTCTTGCATTTTGCAGGAGAAATATCAGTTGCGGCTCAAAGTGCTAGAAGAGAGCTTGAGAGGGACTTCAAGTAATAATCGCAATGTGGTAGAGGGAAGAAGCATAAGCAATGGGCCATCTCGTCGCCAGTCCCTTGGTGGAGTTGATAACATCTCAAAATTGGCTTCCAACGGCTTTTTGTCCAAAAAAAATTCAACACCTCAGTTCAGACCTTTGTCTTCTGGTTCTAGTATGGTGCTGAAGCATGCTAAAGGAACTTCAAAATCATTTGATGGAGGCACAAGAAGTAAAATTCTTTTAAATGGAGCTAGTCCAAATCGATCATTCAACCAGCCTTTTGATCGATCATTCAACCAGCCTTTTGATGTGACCAAGACTACTGAGATGCCTAATACTGGGAAAGTGAATTTGGATGACAAGCCAATTGAGTTCCAACCAGCAGATAGAGAGGACAGTGTTCCAGGGATAATCTATGATTTGCTGCAAAAGGAGGTCGTAGCTTTGAGGAAAGCTGGTCATGAAAAAGATCAAGGCCTTAAAGATAAGGATGATGCAATTGAGGTTTGTATTTTTTTTCTTGTCTTTGCTGCAGTTGTAGTATTGAAGCCTCTTTTAATAGTTTTTCTGTCATCATTGATTTCTCAGATGTTGGCAAAGAAAGTAGAAACGTTAACTAAGGCAATGGAAGTTGAGGCAAAGAAGATGAGAAGAGAAGTGGCCAATATGGAGAAGGAGGTTGCTGCCATGCGTGTAGAGAAAGAACATGAGAATAGGTCCAAGCGGTATGGTAATTCAAAAGGGCCTGTAGGTGCTGCTCAGCTGCTTCCTGGAAGGTACTTACAGCACTAATTTGTTTTTCCTTGAACTCTTTCTATTGATCCCATTAGTTTTCCCATGATGTGAACGCCATTTGTTGGTGCATTGTGAAATCCAAAATTAATCAGACTCCTTTTGGCCTTCTATGGTGAGGGGATCAAATGAATGCTTGCTTATTTCCTATAAGGTGATAGTCTGATGGATGCTGATGGCATCCTGGTATTTGAATTTGCAAATTGCAGATATAAGTTCTACTTGTTGTGAATCTTTCTCATTATGAGATCAGGGTTGAATTCAGAATTTTAATATTCACCTCTATATGATGCTTTCTCAAGTGACATAAAACAATACATAGTAATTTGTTCGCTATGCATCACAGAGCCACACCTTTTGAATTTTGCTTATCACAAGTAAACGGAAGGTATGACAGACAGGTGCTTTTTTCTGCAGAAATGTTGCACGTGGTGGGTTGGCACGCAACACCCAATAACAATAAATTCCACTTGCTGAATCAGTGAGGTCATCTCGTGGGGCTTTGTTTTTCTGTTCTGTTTATTTTTACCCCTTCACTGATCGATTACAAAATTATAGCTCACATGCCTGATGACACTTTGTTCACTGAAATCTAGCAAAGAGTAAATTAAGGAAACTGGACTGGAGGTTAAAACATCGGGGTATGCTACTGACGTAGATTGTTATTCCTCTGCGTAGAGGTCAGCGATAAAAGATGAATGGGAGATATTGACTACGTGCTAACATTTTGTCATGTTTTTCCTTTGCATGGGTAGTGGTTGTGATTGTATAGGCAGTAAGCCGGTAATCTCTTGTTGGCTTTTTTGTTGTCTTACCTTCGGGCAGTTAATATTTGTATTCTGCAGCTAGTGCTATTTCTTTTCCTTCTTCATGTCCGTTGATATGTCTATTTGTAATCAGATCAATTTCAAATCCTGTGGTTGTGTTATTCATCTATAATCAATGTCATTGTTATAAATTTATTGCAGAGCGGTTGACTTCTGTTAGCCTTTCTACTTAATGGCTGTGTTTTGTGTTTGTAGTAGAATGCAAGGGAGAGAAAAGATTCACGAAGCTGATCCTAATTAAATTGGGGATTAAAGTTTTGGTAATGGTGGTGATGGTAAGAGAATTGAAACATGGCTCCCAGAGCACATGACCAGGTCCTTTGCTTGAATCTTAAGAATGAAAAATGCTGAAACAAAACTGTTTGATATTGCAAATTCCACATGCATGCCAATTTGCAGAGCACAAATTAGAGATCTTGGTTGTTTTGCAGTTTTATTGGTAGTTGACCTTGTAAAGTTTCCTAGAAAGGAAGAAAAAAATTTCTTTTTTTTATTTTTTTCAAAAAGGGGTGCAATTTTTGCAAGAAAATTTGCATAATAATTCAATTAGATCTGACGCGTGGTGGCCAAAAAGTTAGGAATAAAAGGGAATAGAAGAAACGCTGAAATGAAAGCAGCGTGTGACTTTTTGGTCGGCAAAAGATACCTGACATCTAAACGACATTTTCCAGTAGCTATAAATAAATATCAAGTTGGTTAATGTCGGCCAACGCTGAAAACTTAATATTTTGGCTAAATAAGACTTCATTAAAATTTATCTAAACTCGAGATGCTCAGAACTAATTTAAAATTTTATTTAATAATTAGATTAAATCTAAATAATGACGAATTTAATTTGTTTAATTTTATAAATAATTCATTCGTAAAATTAGTAAAAAGTCAAAATTTTTATATTTTAGTTGGTTAGTTTTATTAAGATAAGTATTTCTTTTTATCCTTCTTATATTTCTTATAAACAATAAACTTTTATTCTAATTATTTATATTAATATTATAAAATTTAAAAAAATTATTTAAAAAAGCTGATAAACTCAGTTAGATAAAACTTAATGTCAAACCTTGTTTATTAAATGAATCTTAATTGAACAAAGTTAAATTGGGGTTATTATCTAAAAGGAAACCGAGCTTCTAAGAAAGTCATCTCGTTTACATTCATAAAAAGAAGTAGAGAAAAGTTACCGTAGGACAAAATTTCATTGGATCAATTGCTCGTAGAATTCATCTCAAATTTACCATTTGAAGGGTAGTTTATTTAATAATTTTTATTGTAATAATTTATATTTAAATTCATGCATTAATATTTATTTTGTTAAAAAATAAATTTAAATATTTAAATATATAATAACAAAAACACAACAAATTCATTCTAATATTATTAGGTGAATGAATATAATAATGAATAATTTTATTATAATTTATAAATATAATAATTAATACCTTTTCACATTTTAGCACCAAAGTATTGGCAATTATTCAAATCAAAAAACAAGTACATAGTTGGTGTCTTGGAACCATCCCCTCTTTCTGCCAACTGCTCTTTGTCTCTCTTTTTTTCTCGCTTTCTATGACTCTCTCCGTGTTTTGGATTCAACGTCCCCATCTGAACCGACCTCCATTTTTCTTTAGATCTAAAACCCATCTGCTACTTTGATCCTTGCTCCCTTGCAAACATTTCTTTGATCTTAATATTTCTTGATCTTTCCTCATATTATCATTTTGTACACAAAATACACATCATTGCGTCATAAAGATACATTCTTTCCGCTTAGATCCCATTCAAAATGGCCACAATGCAGAGTTTGATTGGGTTAGTCAATAAAATCCAAAGAGCCTGCACCGTTTTGGGCGATCATGGCGGTGAAGGAATGTCCCTTTGGGAAGCTCTTCCTTCTGTTGCTGTTGTTGGTGGCCAGGTTCTATCTGTCTCTTTTTCTTTTCTTTCTATATGGATGCTTTCTTTGCCTTTTGGCTTTCTGGGGTTACGACTTGCTGTGTTGTGTGTTGTTTTCTTGATCATTTTACTTTCTGGATTTCTGGGTCTTGAGAATTTGTTCGTTTTTCTTTTTTCTTTTTTGGATTGGGATATTTTTTATGTATTGAAAGTTGTTGGCTTTTTGGTGGAAATGTAGAGTTCTGGAAAATCTTCGGTCCTGGAAAGCGTGGTGGGGAGAGATTTCTTGCCTCGTGGATCTGGTAACTTACATTTCTTGGAGCGACATGTTTGTTTGTATCGTATATCTAAATGTTGGTGTTGTCTTGTTGTGATGTTTTTACTTTGTTGGGTTAGAAACTGAGAGAAGGGCAACGAGGTCAAATGTTGGACATTGCCGTTTATGGTTGCTTTAGGTTTGCCATGAAATGAAAAGCTAATTCAAATCAAAGCATTGAGGTTGTTTGAGCGTTTGTATACTCATGTGCATGTATGGGGTGGCTCAGCGGAATTATGCCTTTACATTTGCTGGTCCTCAGTAGTAAAATCTCTACTTGTCTAACATTTTCCAATTAGTCAAATGGGGTGTGGGAATGCAACACCTCATAAGCTATTGCTTAAAATTTGAAGTGAAGTAATACAGTTATTTAATTAGTTTCCGACATGCAGTGGCAACATCTCATAAGCTTTGTCTTTCTTTTTTTCTTTTCTTAATTTTTTTGTCATTCATGTCCATAGGAATTGTTACACGAAGACCACTGGTGTTGCAACTTCATAAGATAGAGGATGGCCGTTCTGATTATGCCGAATTTCTCCATACCCCAAGGAGGAAATACACTGATTTTGGTAAGTCTATTTTCTGGAAAAACTGTCTTTCATTTTTTGTTCAATGAAATTCCACAAAACAGTGGATGTTGTTGATGTTGAAGTGATTACAGGGATGCCTAATCTCATATGTCTTTAAATGTAGACTAGACTGTGGTTAAAGTTTAATTAACTGTCTGAACCCAAGAAAAAAAGTTTATTTGGCTGTATATGTATATATTTTAATAATGCTTGCATTGTATCTTCTAACACATTTTGTTTCCCTTTTAGTTCCAATGTTTAAGTCTAGCTCTTTTGGATTAACATAGGTCTATCCCTATTTATATCTGTGAGTTTTTTTGTTAGATTATGGATTGATTTCTATCGGGAGAATCTGAGCTGTTGGTCTGTCCTAAGATTGACACTTGCAGTATTGAGATTAAGGTTATTGCAGGAACTTTCTTGGTGTGGGCTTTGCTTGTACTCTTAAATATGCAATAGCCAATTGCCTTATCTGAGATAACTTGTTGTTTTAGCCCTTATAATTTACTGTGCTTTTATTTGACTGATGTAAATAATATAATAATCAACAGTAGCACTATCTTAAATTATTGGCCATTGAGTTCTTTTTTTCCAGCATTCCTAGTCAATTCCTTTTGCACACTCTTGTCCTTGATCATAGTAAAACTGTGTTCCTTTTGGATTGCACATGTTCAGGATCATTTGCTTGTTACTTGATTTCAGTTTTTAACTGCTCTATTACACAAAATATTTTCAGAGCAACATTCTGTGACTTAGCTGGCACCATTTTGTTATATTTTATTAATGGGCCAATATGAACAATAGAAGTGTCATAATCATAAAATTTCTTCGCCTGGTCGATTCACGAGTAAGTGACTTATATTGATTTGAAGTGAATCTTACATCTGATATCATTAGGTTGATCAGGCACATTTCTCATGCAAGAATCCTAAGTTTATGTCATTTAATCTGCAGAGACATGGTTTGCTTGCTGGCAGTCCCATCCATTTTACATCAGCATTGCTCTGTACCAATTGATACATATGCAATGGTCATAGAAATTCTGCATGGAAACTTTATTTGTTAGGATATCTTCTTTTCCCTTTGAGTTGATTTCATGTTCCTGGAGTTCTTTTGTCCATTATTTCTTAATCTCTGTGAAAAGTTTCTTTGATTAATCTTTAATTTTTTTTGTTGTACAATAATGAACCAAAACTTGCATTCCAACAGCAACATACTTTTTGATGACAAACAATAATTGTTCTTTATCATTTTGCAGCTGCGGTACGAAAGGAGATCCAAGATGAAACAGATCGTATAACTGGGAAGACAAAGCAAATCTCCAACATACCAATTCATCTGAGTATATATTCTCCAAATGGTTCGTATTTGTAACTTTCCTCTGACCCATATTCTTAATCTGAAGAAATTATTTAACTGGCCTGCACCAGAACTTAAAATTTTTCCTGATAGAAATTTCTAGGTTTCAATCACTTTTTTGATGTGCTACCTTTGTTAACAGTCATTTTGAACTAATTTATAGAATGATATGTGCAGAGCTGTCTGTTGAATTTTTCTTGAATGGACATGCTGTGTCTTTTGGTGCATTGTTTTGTTTGGCTTCTTTATTGCTTCTTTTCTGTGTGCCTCTACATTGCTCCACGAATTCCAAAGATCATTCTTGAGAACAGCCACCTTCTGATCTAGCAAGGCATCAATTTTGTACATGATTACTGCTTGTACAGTGTGAGTTTTAGGCGTATAAGGAATTGGGTTTAAAACATGGTGCAACCATTTAGATAACTTGAAAGGATGAGATACATTTGCAGAGGCTATGATGTTTCTCCACTTGCTTTTTGTGTACGATTACCCTTTCCCAATCTTTCTGTTGAAAAATTGTAATAGATAGATATCCACACTCCTCACCTCTAAGTGCTTTTGCTTCCCTTCATGCCATTTCTGGTGCTCATATGGTCGACATTTCCTCTGTAGTTTTCCTTCATATTGGTTGAGGTCCCTATTTTTGTGTTGTTGGATATGCCCTTTTCCCTCGATGTGTGATTACTCTGGAGGTTGTCAGTATCTTCACCCTAACAATTTTCTTTGTTGCTTGGGAGGTCTCTGATTGTATTATTGGCTGAGACACTCTGGCGGTTTTCAGCATCTTCGCCATATCTTAGGTTGGCATGTTTGGAAAACACGAGAGTTGGCCAATACATTTATCTTGTATTCATTCTGTTATGACTTTTATATATGTAGCAAAGCTTGGTACCAGTTTGGCATCTCTTAGGCTATCTTCAGTAACAATAAAAATATCACTTGAAGGATGGAATTATTTAGCAGCATTGGAGTACAAGAAACTTGTGAGACTAAAGTTTCCTTTTGTTCATTGGATTGAGCTGGGCTTTGGGGTTGTTTTTTAATAAAACAAAAGATTTGATCTTCAATGTTTGTTGGTTTGAGATGGCCAAGTATTGGGTGTGATTTTTAATTTCATTGTGACCTTGTTGAGAAATGTGTTCAATGTATTGTTTTAGTTCACTTATATTCTTGAGTGGACTCTTACTGTGTGGGACATAGCATCTCTTTAAGTGGTTTTTTTTGAATATTTTTGAATTACCAATATGATCTGGAAAGTAATAGTAGATTTTTGAACTAGCATATATATCCTTTTGATTTCCAACTTGTTTTTGGCTACTTACACAGACACATAAACTGACTGAGATCACTCACTGCTTTACTTTGTCTGATGGTTTAAGGCAATAGAATTTTCTGCTTGAGAATTGCAAGGTATTAATTTTTTGTACACCAGATGCTTGATAGCTTATATTTCTTTTCTCTTCTCGTCTGTATGTGTGTGTATGCACATGGAGGGGTTGTCTATTTTTTAGTAATAGTTTAAGAACATTACTTTGCTTTTGTTGCTGTTTCAGCTTTATGCTCTAATTGTTTTCCATTTCTATGTGTTCCTGTATCATGACTTTCATTGTTGGTTTTATATTGGGATTTTTTTAGACATCAGGATACTGTTTTTATGATTTCTGATTCTGATGAATGTTTGTCTTTGCCAGTTGTCAATTTGACCCTCATAGATCTCCCTGGTTTGACAAAGGTTGCTGTAGGTAAAACTATGATGATGCCTATGTTCAAGCTTTATTCTATTAGCTTTTACACAATTTTCCTTTAAAATGCCAATTTCAATTTTCTAACATGCAACAATGCTACTTTGGGTTTTGCAGAGGGACAGCAAGAAAGTATAGTTCAAGATATTGAAAGTATGGTCCGTTCTTATGTTGAGAAGGTAAGTCTACAATTCTGACTGTTGTTCAACTGCTTCTTCTTTTTTTTTTTTTTTTTCTTAAAAAAAAGAGTTGTGAAGAAAATGAAAGAGAGAACAAGGACACAATAAAGCTTGAGTCAACTACGCATTAATCTCACATTAATGGTGGTGGGCTAGATGTGTCCTTTGTCTCCATCCGTTCTATTGCAAAGCAAATTGGCCATAAGATTTAACAACACGATCCGCTGCTTTATCACTGCATACATCCACCTCATTTTGGGACTTCCTCACCCTTTCCTTTCTCCTCCAATGTGAAACTTTTATTTTTCACTCCTGCATAGCTGTGCTTTCTTAGGTCTTTGTTGAATGATGCTAACCATCTTAGGGTTAGAAGACACAAGGATCCATTATAGATCTCCATCTTGTGACAAATAATGAGAAATATTGATGAGCCATGGTCTGCCTCTTCAGACGGGGGCCTCAGGATTCACTTAATATAAGAATGCTATGCCCCAATTTAATATTACCCACCTTTTTTTCATTTTGGTTAACAATTTGAGCATTAGGTGATCCAGAAATGTAATTTGTCATGATAAACATGAACAAAAAGTTTTATTGATTGTTGTCAGACCTAAGAGCTAACTGCCAGATTTTGGAAGTGTTAAATTGGTTAACTTGGTTTACCATTTCAAGATGAAGTAACATTCTCACTTTCCCAGAATGTGACACATGAGAGTGACACATGAATCTAGTTCTTGGCAGAAAATGTTCATGAATGTATTAAGACTTTAGACATATGAGTTGACTAATTATGAGCCTTAGTATAACAACAACAAAGCCATAATCCCAAGTTTTCATGATTGGTGTCTGCTAAAGAGTGGCTTCTAGCATCAAGCTTCTTTGATTGCATCACACTTCTCTCCAGTCTTGCAACTTCTTTCCATTCTTGCCTATATTCAAGAAGCAATGATCCCATTCAAAGCATAAAATCTGAAGTCATGCTGCACTTGAACACCACCATTCTGACACCAATAATCATCAAATCTCACTTATGAATCAATTCTAGTCAGTTCCTACAAGTTATATTGCTAGAAATTTGTTGTTAAAGACATGCTTGAATGCTCAATTTCATCCACTTCCCTCTTTTCTTTTTATTGTTGAGGTGGCTTGCACTCATTTTATAACATGTTTTTCTCTTATTTGGTAGCCCAACTGCATCATTTTGGCTATCTCTCCAGCCAATCAAGATATTGCCACTTCAGATGCTATAAAGCTGGCTAGAGAAGTTGATCCTTCAGGTGGGTAAAATTAGGCTGCCGATGTGTAATAATTTCTGGAAAAATTCTTGAAATATTTTGAACTTCTTAATGTTAGATGGGTTCTAAATTATTATTGGATTCAATTTATCTAGGTGAAAGAACATTTGGTGTGCTGACAAAGCTTGATTTGATGGACAAGGGAACAAATGCTTTGGATGTATGTCTTAACTGTTCCCTTTCTTTTTTTGAATTTAAATTTATTTATTGCTAATTGAGTTAGGAAGTGTGTGAAAGTAATAGTTGCTCTATGTAAATGATTTAGGTTCTTGAAGGAAGGGCTTACAGGTTGCAGCATCCTTGGGTTGGAATTGTTAATCGTTCACAAGCTGATATCAACAAGAATGTTGACATGATTGTTGCGCGACGAAAGGAGCGAGAGTATTTTGAAACGAGCCCTGAGTATGGGCACCTGGCAAGTAAAATGGGTGCAGAGTATCTGGCTAAGCTTTTGTCTCAGGTAATTTCATCCAGAATGTGTTCCTATAAATAGCTTTATTTTGTACAAAATGTTACTTTTCTCATGCTTGTAATTAAGGCACCTGTTTTGGCATTTATATTTGTATTTTTTTTTTCCATGTCAGCATTTAGAGACAGTAATCAGGCAACGCATACCAAGTATCATTGCTTTGATAAATAAGAACATTGATGAGATTAATGCAGAGTTGGACCGCATTGGAAGACCAATTGCTGCGGATTCAGGGGTAACAAACAAGAGCTATGAGAATTTAGATTTCTTAATATGGATTAACCATTTTCCCATATTGTAACTGGAAGCATGTTCTATGTGCAGGCTCAGCTCTACACAATTCTAGAACTGTGTCGTGCATTTGACCGTGTCTTTAAAGAGCACTTGGATGGAGGGTAATTCCCAGTTTTGTTTTTGATTTCCCTTGCCAATATTGATTGATAGTTTCTAACATTAAACCACTCTATAAATGTCTCCTGTTGATTCCTTTCAAATTTCATAAATTATACAAAAGACATGAAAATGTGGTCTTTAAAGTAAAAATTTTAGTTTGACCTTTTACTTTGGGATAGTCCAACCAGTCTCCAGTGTCGGTGTCAATTTTAACATTGGAAAAATTATGTCATTGTGGGATCTATTTATACCAAGTTTGGTCTTAGCAACTTAGTGTTTTGACTTTCTATGGGCCAATTGAGGCCCAATTAATGTTTTCATGAATCTTAAGATCCACCCAATTGGGTGTGAGGGGAAGCTGATCTGGTGCCAACAAATGCCATTCTGCTTTTAATGCTGTTAGTTTTTGAGCAGAATGGAATTTCATTCATGCATTGGAATCTTACACTAAAATCCAAGCGTATGGAAATGAACAAATTTCTTGAAAATGTACTAGAAAGATAGATACATTTGCCTGTCAATACCCTAATTGAAACTATGTAAGCAACCACAAAAGGAAGGAGCAATCTAGGACTGCAGCAAAAAAAAAAAAAAAAAAAGAGAGAGAGAGAGAGAGAGAGAGAGAGAGAGAGAGAGAGAGAGAGAGAGAGAGAGAGAAGAAGAAGAAAAGGAAAGAGATGAATTGGGAAATTATGAAAGTTATTAAAATATGTGGTTAGTATCTAATCATGATGCCCATCAAGTTTACAAAGATATTTTCATCTGGAATTTTCATTTCTCTTGGAAATTTGATGCTGTATAACAAGTTCCTAATTCAGGCGCCCTGGTGGAGATCGAATATATGGTGTCTTTGACCACCAACTGCCAGCCGCTTTGAAGAAGCTGCCCTTTGACCGTCATCTCTCTTTAAAGAATGTGCAGAAGGTTGTTTCAGAAGCTGATGGTTATCAGCCCCATTTAATTGCTCCAGAACAAGGATACAGAAGACTAATTGATGGATCTATCAGCTACTTCAAAGGCCCAGCGGACGCCTCTGTGGATGCTGTAATGTTCTGACTTGTGCAATGCCTATACACTTTCAATATGAGATTGTCTCAAAATTTATGCACTATCATTTAGATGGATGCATTCTAGGTCAGGTGTTAGTGTATGCATTGCTATTTTCATCCTATGGTGCTCAGCCCATAATTTTGACATTCATTATTCAGATTTGAACAGGCAACATATATTGTCTTTGAGTAGCTCTTAGCCCCAGATAGGTTTTCAATTGGTAATGTGTGTTTTTGTGGCATCCGTGTTTTGGACTGTTTCTTTATTTCACTTGAGAGAGATAGGGAGGCACCATGAAACGAAAATGGCAAAGTGCTAGGATGTTTTTGATGGGTATCATTGTTGTTTTCACTCCAGATGAAACTGGCTGTAGAGACAACTGTTGGATAGATTCATGAGTTGGTTGGTTTTTATACTTCTTTATTCTGTTTAATTCCTCCTGATATATTTGTTGCCTTTTCTTCATTAGGTGCACTTTGTTCTGAAGGAACTTGTTCGAAAATCTATAGCTGAAACTGAGGTAAAAAATCTAAAGCTGGAAACATGTTTGCACATATTAGTGGAATCCTAAATTGCTCCTTGCAATAGATGGTACTTAATGTTGTTGTGTTGATATGCCTGGCATAGATGTTGGTGAAACAACAAAAGATGAATTTATGGAGGAGTTGTGCCATTCTTGCTTTCACAAAAATGAGACCAAAGCATGCATCCTGACCTCAGCATTTAGTCCACAAGTTTTTTTTAAGATGCATGGTTTGATGGTTGAATTGGCATTATAGCTACATCCTATGAATGACTCGGGTAATTTGACTCAATTTGGAGCATTAATGCAAAGCCTTTTAGGAGAATGGTGGCAGATTTTGGCAAATTGATGTTCTGTCATCTCCAGTACCCTTAAACTTCGAAATAGATGCTTATTAAGGGGTAGTTGGGTCAGCATTGATAATGCATTGTGGTTATGCCCTTTGAATTCAATAAAGTGATCATGAAACTTAAGTTTGAATTCACCAAATTATGTTCCTATTTAAAATGCACCAAGGCTTTACTGAGTTACCATTCCATCAGAGTTGCAATGTGTTTTGAGGCTAGCTTCAAACATTGGAAGTATTTGAGGGACAAATTGAGACTTGAGTGGAGCTTGAAGGAAATATGAATTATGCACGCTTGAGCTCAGAATTTTAATGGCAATGTGATTCAATGGTGTGGTAACATGGCAGTTCAGTAGTGATTGTGGAGAATAAGTGGTTTCAGCAGTATGAAAACAATCATGGGCATTGCCTAAGCACATGTTTTACACTGATGCAGCAGCATTTTCTTACATTTTGATTACATAAAATGCATCATCATTCATTACATACCCCCAAACCATCCCTCACATGTTGTCCATCTCAGTTTGTCGTCCCCTGTTGATATGCGGAAAAAATTTCTTTGGACTCTGTTCCTTCTTAAATTGGCAAAATGCATTAATTCTGGAAGGGGCATGAAATTATGTAGCTTTTTGGCTGTGCACATTTTCTTGTGTTGAATCTCATAGTGGCAGTTTAACTTGAGGGTCCTAAGTTGTTTTGATTTGTGCCATGGCTACTTTATGGGGATCTCAGGAGCTGAAGCGATTTCCTACACTTACCTCGGATATTGCTGCTGCGGCAAATGAAGCTCTGGAAAGATTCCGTGACGAAAGCAGGAAAACAGTCCTAAGGCTTGTAGATATGGAGTCCAGCTACCTGACAGTGGAATTTTTTCGGAAGATTCATCTTGAACCCGAGAAGAATGAAAAGGCAAACCCAAATCAACCAGGCCCAAATGCAGCCCCAAATATTGACCGTTACTCTGATTATCATTTCAGGAAGATTGGTATGCATTACTCAATTTATCATGACATCTGTGCCTTATTATCTCTCCCTCAGCTGCTGTTTCTTCTGTTTCTAGGATACCAACATATGTTGTGTTTCTAGGATACCGACATATGTTGTGTTTCTTTAGATCTGCACTTTAGCTCTACCCTCATGGATTAAAATGAGGCTTGAGCATTTTTCACACATTCTCTCAGAAACAAACTTTAGAGTTATAGGTCTAGTGTTGGCTCTCGTCTTACCACCCTGAGCTTACTTCCAGAGTTTCAAAGATGCTTAGTGTCCAAGCTGGTAGATGGGGAAAACAAATCAATCAACAAATGCTGACACATTGGGATTTTCTCTTATTCAGGATCAAATGTCAGTGCATATATAAACATGGTATGTGACACTCTGAAGAACTCTATCCCAAAAGCTGTGGTTTATTGTCAGGTCCGAGAGGCTAAAAGATCTCTCCTCAATCACTTCTATGCTCAGATTGGAAGAAGGGAGGTAAAGTTGTTAAACCATTAGGTTCCTTGACGTTTGCATTTCTTAGGTGCCTGAAAGGGAAGCTTTGGGCTGCGAAAACTCTAGGAATTCATTGTTCTTCCTCCCTTAGCTTTTGTTGACATAATGCCTTGCCCTGCTTTACAGAAGGAGCAACTTGGTGCAATGTTGGACGAGGACCCACAGCTGATGGAGAGAAGAGCAACCTTAGCTAAGAGGCTCGAGCTATACAAATCGGCAAGGGATGAAATCGACGCGGTGGCGTGGAAATGATAGAGCTTTCGGCTCCACGGTACTCGTAGCCCACCACACAATTCATTTTTCTTTTTGCAAGTTGAGGCTTACAGGCTCCAATTATTGGTTGCAATTGGGAATACACATTCTTTTTGTACTTGGTATATTATAGAGGAACTCTATGCATTCACTCTATGACTATCACTAAAACATTTTGCTTCACATTAGTTGAACCTCCAATTTCCTATGACATAAAAAAGCCCACCATGTGTTGAAACTTTTGGTCTCAATGGTTTAACTTTCATTTACTGGCATCTTCAGATTTCCTACATTTTGGTTGATTTAATAGTGTAGAAATTGCCAACTATATTTGACAATGCTGTCAAGCCTGCCTTGGACGTTCCTCCCATAGTGGTGGGTTTACCAGTTCAATATGTCAATTGCTGACACCTCAATGATATTTAATATATTTTAACTATTTATGTGTATGGTTTATAAATTTTTGTTCATATCTAATATGATTTCATGAATTCTAAGTGAATGTAAATATTTTTATAATGTAACAAATAAAATTCTACATATACTTAAAATTCAAAATATGAAAAACCCAATTAACGTGAGACCCAAATAACCGGACATCAGTATGATCCAATCCGCCCGTCTAACATATCTATAGCTTAAACTATTAAAATCTTAAAATGTTTTGAAAATTGGATTGGATTAGTTTGTTAAATAAATAAATTTGAAAATTAAATTAATTTATTTTAAAAATTATTAATTCTGAAAATTTATAATTAAATTAATACAATGATTAATTGTATGATAAATTGATTAATTTGTAATAATTTTTAATTTGTTTAATTTGAAAATTTTGTAAAAAATTAAGAAAATATTTTTTTACATTTTAATTTTTTAAAAGATAAAATTATATTATTAAATTTTTTTTAATTAATATTAAATATTAATTTTATTAATTTATTTAGTTGAATAAGTTAAAATTTTAAATTTTAAATTTTTTTTTATTTAAGATTCTATTTTTAAAAACTTTGAATGAAATCGAATTTACCCAAAAAAAAAAAAAAAAAAAAAAAAAAAAGTGCCTAAATTCCTAGTAATTCGATACTAGAAACAATCAGACTCCATGCGTCAATTTGCCACTGACTCGCACGCTGGCACAATATTGTCAGGCTGGGGCAATTGCACCCATTGGCTCCCGTCGAACGTATGTTTTTAAATATAAAATGGTTTTGTCGCCACCCCAAAATTTTCGTGTCCTAACTCAAAATTTTTGATTTGACTTAAAAGATTTTGACTGGTCTAAGTTGTTAGAGTTATCGTTGATTTTGCATTATTTTTTAATAAATTAATTTGTTATATTTATTAAAATTATAAATAAATAAATATATATACAATAATATTAATATTTAAAATTTTAATAATTATATGAATTATAAAATAATTTTTATATAATATTTTTATATAATAATATTTATTATGTAACATAATAAATAAAAAAATATATTTAATTTTATTTATTTATAAGATTAAATAAAATATAATTAATTTATATTTTTTATTACTTCATAATTTTTTTCTCTAATAAATATATAAATTTTTTTTGAGAATATATCTAAAATAAAAATAAAAGTATTATTATTATTATTATTTTGTGATTAAAAGTCACAAAGTGTAACTATTATAATAATTTTTTTTTAAAACATATAAAATTATTAATATTATTTATTAAATAAAAAAAAATTGAAAATTGTTATCACAATCTTCTTTTTCTATACTACACTTTTTTTTTTTTTCCTTTTTGCTAACATTGACATATGGCACCATTCAAGAATAAAAATTTAAAAATAATTCCACATATCATTTTTTATTAGTTTAAGTTCAAATCACTCTACCATATTTTTAATAATTTTAAAAAATAATATAAATTTATAATTAACAGACTATTAAGTTTGGATGGATCAGCATGCTTCGCCCTTGCTTAATGCCGCTACGATGCCGTTTTTTTGAATTATTAGTAGAAAAATTTGGCATTAGGCACAGGAGCAGCTTTTGGCATCTCTCAACGGTCTCGGGCGGTTTGCCAAATGATCTGCGCTAAAGCCCTAGAATTGTAGGGTTTCCTAACATGGACCGAGCCCCATTTCTCCCAAAATGTCTAGTTGGAGATTGTTAGGGCTTGACATTATGGCAAGAAAGTGAGATTAGGGTTAAATTGACCTGCAAAAAAAATGCTCAGTTTGAGTTCGTAAGGAGCACAATTCTTGGCAAAGAGAGCGTGATTGGGTTTTAATTGATCTAATTACTGGGTCTTCCTCGTGAGAGACTTTGTTTGTGTGTGTGTTTTTTGTAATGGCTGCCTTGTAGAGAGCACGAGGGCGGGCGGCTAAGGTGGTGGTGGTAGCTAATCGGTTTCTGTGCCAGTTTGCAAGTTCTGGTTGCGGATGATGACAGCAATTGCTTGAGGATTCTCGAGCAGATGCTTCGCTGTTGGCTTTATCAGGGTTAGTCTTTAGTCTTTACTGGATTGTGGCTGCTTTTTTTTTTTTTTTTTTTTTTGAATAAATGGGTTTTATTATAAGTACTTTTTTGTTTTCCCTAAAATTATCAATTCATTATGGTATGTTTTGGAATGCATTGAACTGGTCTATTCCACATCGCTTAAAGGAAGTTAGAGCGGGCCCATGAAGTTCAATTGCACTGAAGTTTTTGAAATTTGGACGAATGTATTGGGTTAAGAACAGTATGGGTTCAATGGTTAGCACTTTTATCTTGAAGAAGACATCAATTTATTTCACTTGGGCTTTCGTTTGTGAGTTTTCGTAGGAGAATGGTAGAGCTTTTTTTTTTTTCTCAGTTAAGAGTAGGATTCTTTAAAGAGAGGGGAAAATGAGGAGACATGTTGGTGGATGTTTGCTGCTTCTGTCATAGGGAGATGAGGATAAGTCTCAAAATTCTCTACCCAATTGCATGCCTTATTAGCCCCTGACATGATTTGGTAAAGTGGGAAGGATGAGCAATGTCTCTGTCCTGTCCACACTTCAAAAATGTTATTAGTTCTCCCTTCTCTCTGTTTTGCTTGGTCGTTTTCTCCAAAAGATACTTTAAATGCCTAGTATAGAATGAAATCACCTTTAATGTTTAAGGGTTATCCTTTTGTTTTTCGGCTGAGGAGGGATCAGTTTTCCTTATCTTGAAATGTCAGAAATTTCCTTCATTTTGACATTATAACCTTGTGTCGAATAACATGAATTGAGAACTTCAACTGCTAGCTGGTCTTGGAATCTCTCTCCCTCTCCCTCTTCGTGCCCCCATGTCTGTGTGTATAATGTCAAGTTTAATGCTCATGTGCTAAGATACTTGAATTCCTTGGTTAGTCATGATTTTAACATGTGAATTTATGGAATTGTTCAATGTGATATTGTTCTAAGAAAGCTGGAGCAAATTAGTGAAGTCCAAATGACCCAATGTTCTTTCAACTTTATGAAAATGGTAGAATGTTGCTATTAACTCCCTATTGAAGGTTTCCATGATTCTACTTTATATGTGACTCACATTCACCAAAAGGAAATGTGACAACAAAATAATAATAATAATAATAATAATAATAATATATTTTTTTATGAGGCAACTTTAGTATCGTTACTCTAATTATTAATATAATTGCTATATATATAGAATAATCTTCATTATTCCCAATTCCTAATCAAATCAACATTCCTAACCTAAGTCCAACCAGCTATTAGCAAGACTCCAAAGACTACACCTATATAAGCGGCGCAAAGACAAAGGTCATCACAGCCCTTAATTTTCACTTCTTTCTCGCTCTCCATAGCCTCTCTCTCTCTCTCTCTCTCTCTCTCTTCTGTTGAAATCTCTTGTCCAAGAATGGATCCCAACAACTATGAGTTCGATGATCTTGACATGATGCTTCTTTCTTTGTTTGATGACGACAACGATGATAAATACTCTTTATCATTGCCTTCAATTCCCTTTTTCGTTTCTTCAACCGCCTTGTTTGGTCCTTCGCAGCCTGAAGAAGAAAGCCTACAAGACACTTGCTCATCCTCTGTTACCATCAAGAATGAGAAGGAAAAGGCTGAGGGAAAGGATTATGATGTGGGTTCTTCTTCATCTCTGTTCAGGATGAGAGGGGATGTGAAGGAAAAGGAGTTGGTGTGTGGGTCTTGCAAGAAAGTGAAGGGGAATGATGGGGCTTGTGAGAACTTTGTGGGTTTTCCTGATCGTGGTGAAATTGATGACAAATACTCAGAATTGGGCCAGAAAGAGCAAGAAAGTCATGGGTTGAGGACCTGTTTGGGTGGGGGATTTGATTGTGATCTTATTTGTGGAGAGTTTCTGGAATTTTTGCATTCATTTGAAGAGCCACTGGACCCAGTTGGGGATGGAAAAGTTGAGTTCCTAGTGGATGAAGAAGAAGATTGTGGAGAGATGGGCTCTATTGAGGATCTTTTACTAGAAATTAGCAGGTCGGCACAATTGGATGATGAAATTGGTTGTGATGAGCTGATGCAAATTTTGAGTAGCGGTGGTGAGATGGATCCAGCAATTGATGATGAAGGTGTGAACAATCAAAATTTGATGGGAGATGAAGGAAGAGAAGAGATTGATTCATTGGTGAATCTGGAACAAGACTGCTCAGAGTACCCTGTGGTTGAAATTGTGATCAATATAATTCTGAAGTAAGAGCAGGAAGAGGATGCTGGGGTAATTGGCTCAAGCCATCAATGTGATCGGAGTTAGGTTGTGATGTTCTGCTTCCCACCATTTTTACAATAATTGAGTTGCAGCTGGTAATTTCACAGACTAATTAAAGATAAATGACAAGTATTGATATATAAATTATGAAAAGTTATTGGAGAAGAAATCATGCTAGTTATTGTTTGTGACTCATGAGTCAAGTTTTTTCTTGTTTTATAATAGTATGTCTTGTGGGAATGCCTTACTATCTTAATATGTTTTCCAGTTCTATTATCAGCTTATTTTGGGTGTAATTTGTCTCTCTTGGGATATAACAACTCTGTTCTTTGCTTGTTTATCATGTTTGGTAAATTTTGAAATGACATTGCATCACTCTTTATTATCTGTTGGCCAGGCTTATGTATATCGTTTGGTGTACTGACATTCATGGACTCCGGCAATTGAAAATCCTTTCCAATGAGACTTATAGTTCAGGAAAATTCCTGCAGATGACCTCATTTATTGAATGTGCACCCTTCTTGATAAGAAAATCCATTTGGCCATGTGAGTAGAATGCTGTAAAGACATCAAGAAGTCTTTCTTTTCCCTTTTTTTTTTCTTTTTTTATCTGTTTTGTTTTCTTTGTTGTTGTCAACTCTTTGTTTTCTATGCATATTTGTTGGGAATTCATTGTTTTGCCCTCTTTAAGCTTGTTTTGTTGTTTTTTTTTTTTTTTTTTCTCTGTCTTGATTAATAAAAATATAGTCAGCAACCCTTTCCAAGAGCAAGAGGCTTGAACTATACAAATAAGCGAGGGATGAAATTGACTGTGACATGGAAATTATAAGAGATTTCAGCTCCACATGATTCATGTCATTCTGCAATTTATTATTATTATTATTCCAAGTTTACACAAGCAGGTTGCATTTTCTGGTTGAGAATCAAAATACACTTCTTTTTATTATTGATCATATGAAGGACCTTTACACTACTGTATGGCTGAACAAGGGATTATTGTTTTATAGAAGGAAACAATGCTGAAAAACAAATGCTAACATTTCAATTCATATTGATTACATGGTAAAAATTCTTTTATCTTCTTTACTTAAAATGCAGTAAAAATGGTAGAAATAAATAAACCACGGTATGGTTGAATAGCATTAATCATGACTTTTAGTAGGAGTCAATCAAAAGCTTATACTTGCTCTATTTTTTCAAGGAGCCAGTAGGGTTTTTCAAGTCAAGTCTAACTCTTAAATTTCCAATTTCTAAAGTTCTAGGCATTCTTTGGTTGGCATGAGATTAGACATCCTGGTTTTTATCATTATTTTTTTTTTTTAAGAAATTTATTAAATTATTAATTATATAATAAAAATATATGTTTTTTTTATTTGTATAAATTTTATAACTTTTTCTCAAGATTAAAATTTAATATTTCTATATAAAAATATAAATTTTTAATTAACGAGAATATAAATGACTTTGTTGGCAAGGGGATATCATGATGTTTATCTCCATCAACTCCAAACCCTGAAGGAGAGGGGAGATGTGAAATTTATACAAAATAGAATTAAGTGAATGAGAAGATTATAGTTATTATTTATTTCTTTTAAGAAAATTTTAATTTAAATCATTTATTTTAAGTTAATTTATATATTATAGGTTAGAGAATAAAAATTTTAAGTGAAATTTATAATTTTTTTTAAATGTGTGTTACAAGTTCGTTATATTATATATTAAAAAAAATAATTATTGCACCACTTCTTTATATTTAATATAAAATTGTTAGTTTTTTTTGGTATTATTCATACATGAATGAACAAAAGTTCCATTAAATAAAAAGTTTCTCGTTTCCTTCTCATTTGATTTATTTCTTCTTTCTTTCTTATTCAATATTATATTCAAAAATTAAATATCAAACCACAAAATAATATATATCTAAACTTTCCTATATTGCACTCAAATCTGCATCAAACTAAAAACCCTTATTCTTTTACTCAATTTGTTTTCTCCATCTTACCTCCTAAAAATAAAAATGAAAACAATATCGCAATCAAAATAATAGGAATGAACGGAGCTTGAAAATTGTTATCCTAATTCCCGTTCAATGGCTCGGGCTCAAGTTTCCGCTAATGCGTTCCATTTCAGAAAAATAAAAGAAAATTTATAATAACACATAATTTACATTTTAAATTTAATATATCATAATTAAATATAAAAAAATATTATTATTTTGATAATAAATTTTTTATATGAAATAAATTAAGTTAAAATAATGATAAATAATTTTTTTATTTAAATTAATAAAAATAATAATTAATATTTTTATAATATTTTTTTTATTTATAAAAAAATAAAATTTATAAGAATTAAAAAATATTTTTACTCAAATTAAATAAAATTTTTAGAGTTAAAAATTAATATTAATATTCTAATATAATAAAAATATTAACTTAAAAAAGATAAAAAATCGTAAAAATTTTATTTATTATATTTGAAATTAAGATAAAAAATTAATTATTATTATTATTATTATTTAATTTTTAACTAATTGTATTGTATTTATAAGATTAAAAATTACTTATTATTATATTGATTATTAACCAATTTGATATATAAAATATATGTTAAATTATTAATTATATTATTATATCAAATAAATATTATTTATATTTATTTTTAAATTTATTTTTAATATTTAATATAATCAAAATTTATATTCATCTAGAAAGGTGAGGCAGATGCCTTCTAGGGCTTGGAATTATGGCAGGAGATTGCGATTAGGGTTCAATTGACGATGGGGAAGACAATTCTTGGCAAGAGAGCATGATTTTGGGTTTAATTGATCGAATTTCCAGTTATTCGTTGTGAGAAGCCTTTGATGTGTGCGTGCGTGCTGCAATGGCTACCTTGCAGCGAGCGGCGTCGAGCTTGAGCGAGGAGTGCCAACAACCCACGCTTTGCGAGTTCTGGTTGTGGATAATGATGATGATGACACCGATTGCGTTGAGGATACTACTCTGTTTGTCTGATTGTCGAGCACTGCAAATCATGACCTCGATATCCTATTAATTCGACCAGAAATTTTGGGCATAAGGTGATTCTCACTGTAAAGATGGAATGCATCGAGAGAAAGGTGAACGTGAGACTTTGTGCTCTCTCCATTTGCCTATGACACTAGACAAACTATGGGTGTTTCTCATGTTTTATGTTCATGCAGTTCACCATTCATTTTCTTTTGTTTTCTGCATCTGTATCCTATGCATTTTGTCCATGTAATACTCTCGTAAAGGAGATGAGTCCAACTTTGTCTACAAACTTTTTGATCGTCCAAACCGAAAAATGAAAAACAGAAGGTTAGTTAATGAGAATACCTGTTGACGGTGGTTGTTACATGCCTCAGAAAATTCGCCAGCACATCCAATGGTACAATTTTGTTCACAACTTAAAGGCTTGCAATTCAGTTGCAGATCGTACCAGCATGACTGCAAATGCCAATGCCAAAAGTCTCCCTATTATAATATTGCTAGCCATGTGTGCTTAATTCTTGGTCTGTTATATTTTTTACACCCTTCCATTTGTTCTGTATATATGTTTAAGGAATTGTTGGACAAACACACTCTAAGGATATTGAATGTTTTTAATTTAATTAATGTGTCATCTAATGAGAAAAAAATAATTAAAGAATTTATTAATAATAATTTTTAAAAATAAATTATTAATATTTATGAAATAATTAAAAATAAAAATTAAAATTAAGATAAAAAATAATTAATTTTATATTTTTTTAATTTATAAAAAATCTTAATTTAATTTAACAGAAATAAATAAAAGTTTACGGTGGTGTATGGACCCTTAAAATTAGGAAGAAAATGATATATTAAAAATATATGTATTTTTAATTCATGATCAAGACACACACATAATGCTAATGAAGTGTTATACTAAAGTTTTTGACACAAATTAAACCATTTATAAGATTTATCTATCTAATTTTTGATTTTGTAAAGTTTAGTTTTATATTCTTTTTCTTAAAACTCTCTTTACTTTATTATTTTTCATTTTTATCTCTTCTCTTTCTTTCTTGGGTACTAGTAGTGGGAGAGGAATACACTATCCTAAAGTGAGTGACGAATGTCTTTTCATATATCTAATAATAATAAAAATAAACTTGTAAAAACAAGGACATATCATAACACTTGGTAACTCAAGATGATCGTATAACTTTCATTTATTATATTTTTAACATGTAAACATATTAAATATTATACAACTCTTATTTAATACATTTTTAACATGTAAACATATTAAAAATGTATCTAATAAAAATAAAAAAATTAAATATTCTAATTTATAAAACTACTTTATATAATTTTAATAATTATTTATATAATAAATTTTCATATAATATTTTTTTAAATAGTTTGTGAAGAAAAGAATAATATAATTAAAAAAAGTTTTTATTTTAATAATTATATTAAATATTTTTATTAAAATTTTATTATGTAGAATATATTTTTTAAAATTTACAATAAAAAACTATTAATATATGAATGTGTCACTATATCTTAAATTCTTTTTGGTCAATTATTAGGTCAATTGGACAACAAGCTGTACTGTGAGTATAATACTTTTATTTTTATAAACCTTATTCTCCTTTATAGAGCTAGAACACAAAATATTTGACTTTTATGAGTAAAATATACCTTAGAAAATTGTGTCCTATCTTTTTTATACTGTATGTATCGTCATTTTCGTTCCTTATTGTACATGGGGTGTTTATCCATCATAGTTCCAAAAGAATAAGAGAAAAATACTATTATATAACAATATTTATTGAGCAACAAAGTAAGTATGAAAGAGAAAAAAAATTAATTTTTTTACATTTAATTTTATTTATTTATGAGACTAAATAAAATATAATTAATATATATTTTTTATTGTTCTTAAAGTATTTTATATATATTACAACCTAATTTTTTTTAAAAAAAAAAGTATTTCAAGATATGTTTTTTTGGTATTTGGTTTTGTAAAATTTTTTATTAAATTTTATAAATGGTAATATAATAATATAATAAAAATTATTATTTAATAGTTAATATATATTTAAAATTTTAAATATATAAAAAATTTATAATTTAAATTATTTTTATTTTTATGTAATTAAAATTAATAATTATATAACAAAAAATATAAATAAGAAAATAAAATTTTTTGTGTAAAAAATTAAAATTATATGAAATAAAAAAAATATATGAATTTGAAAGAAAAATAGAATAAAGAACTAAATATGCTTATTTTTTAAATAATGTTTGATGATATAAATTAGTTGATCGTGGCTTGAAGATTTGAGGCAATCCTTCTTATTTTTGAAAGCATAATTGATACTACTTTGTTTGTCTGGTTGTCTAGCATTAGAAACCATGATCTTGTCTCGTATTTCTAGTGTCATTAGTATGGACCTGAAGTTCAACATCGATATCCTACCAAGTCGACCTGAAATTTTGGGCTGAAGGCAATTAGGCCCAATTATTATGCAGCAATGCACGACATGGCCTTGTCGTCTAAACCAGGCCCAAATTGGGACCACGCCATTGGAAATTTTGATGATCCAGTGTACTTTCAAGTAGGCCTGACATGCTTTCATGCTTTCTTGAACCGAAAAGAAAATGGGAATTAATGGACAAACTGCTTTTTGTGTGCTTCTCTAGAAAACTAGAAATCTATATCATACGACAGATTACAGACACAGATATCAAAAACAATATTTGTTTGAAATGGCCTGAACAATTATTAGATGTGTCAAAACGAATCCAATAAAAATTAGTAAAAAAAAAAACAAAAAAGAACCATGGACACACCAATGAACAATCAATTGGCCCATTTTGAATTATTTTGAGACAACACCATTTTATTTCATAGATTCTCACGTAAGTACAAAGAGATATCGTGTAAGGTAAAAATAATGTGAAATCATTTGTCATCTTCAGTTTACATTTTAAATTTCTCGTTTCCTTCATTCCTTCAACTTCCTTCTCTTCTGCAACTGCAATGATAACAAAATTATTAAGAAGCTCATTGTCGTGAAGAGATAATCAAGAGAAAATTTAAAATCCAAAATATGTTACCACTCCTGATAAGTCTACGTGACAGGAATTTAAAGTAAGCTTACATTTGGTCCCATGATTTCATGCTGGAGATATATCATCAAATTCAACTGCATCCATGAAAAGTAGTAACATAAAATCGTAGAACAACCAAAAGATGGGCGAGTCTCTTTCTTTATTAAAGACAAATATTGGCTTTATTAAAGACGACAAATCGTAGAACAACCAAAAGATGGAATGCATCTAGGGAAAGGTGAACGTGAGGCTTTGTGCCTAATCTACACTATTCTCCATTTGCCTATGCCACTAGACAAATTATGGGTGTCTCTCATATTTTATGTTCATGCTGTTTACCATTCATTTACTTTTGTTTCCTACATATATATACTATAATACATTTTGTCCACGTAATACTCTCCTAAAGGAGATGAGTTCAACTTTGTCTATAAATTTTTGATCGTGCAAAAGAAAAATGAGAACAAAAGGTCAGTTAATGAGAATACCTGCTGCTGGTGGTTGCTTACCACACCTGGCAACGCACGGAGGAATACATATCTCAGAAAATTCGCCAGCACATCCAATGATACAATTTTGTTCACAACTTAAGGCTTGCACTTCAGTTGCAGATTGTACGAGCATGACTGCAACTGCGAAAGCCAAAAGTCTCCCTATTACAATATTGCTGGCCATATTTACCTAATGCTTGCTGTAGTTTCTTCTCACTTTATTATTTTTTTTCACACCCTTTCCATTGCATCTATGTATATATATATATGTGTGTGTGTGTGTGTGTGTTTAAGGAACTGTTGGTGAAAGACTCTTTAAGGATATTAAATGTTTTTAGTTTAATTAAAGTGACATTTATTAAGAAAAAAAGTAACTAAGGAGTTTATTGATAATAATTTTAAAAACGGATTATTAAAAGTTATGAAATAATTAAATATAAAAATAAAAATTAAGGTAAAAGAGAATTAATTTTGTATTTTTTAACCTATGCAAGTCCAATTTGGCAAGGAGTGAAAGTTTATAGTGCATAAACTCTTAAAATTAAAGGAAATGAATAGACCAAAAATATATGTATTTTTAATATATAATTAAGATATACACAGAAATAGACACATACATATGATGTCAATGAAACATGTATATATAATTATACTTAATCTTTTGACACAAATTAGACTACATGTAAGGGTTTATTTATCTAATTTTTAGATTTTGTATAATTTACTTTTATATTCTTTTTCTTTTAATTCTCTTCACTTTATTATTCTTCATTTTTTTTTTTCTCTTATGCTCTTTATCTTTCTTGGATACTAGTAGTGGGAGAGGAAAAAGTGAGGGAGGAATGCCTTTTAATATATCTAATAATATAGGGACATACCATAACACTTGGTAGTTTAGCATGGTGCTAAGTTGTCCAACCCTCATTTGTTATATTTTCAATATAAAATCATATTAAAACGTGTCTAATAAAAAAAGAAAAGAAAATTTTGAATATTGTAATTTATAAAATTAACTCATATAATTTTAAAAATTATTTACATAATAATTTTTTTATATAAATATTTTTTAAATAGTTTGTGAGTAAAAAAATTATATAATAAAAAAATTTATTTTAATAATTATATTTTATTATTTAATTTATTTTTTATTAAAATTATGTTATATGAAATTAAAAAAAAATTATTTTAATTAATTTAAGAATTAAAAATAATATTTATATTTTAATATAACAAGAATTTTAAATTTTGTAAAGAAATAAAAAAATCATGAAAGTGTCATTCATTATATTTGTAGTTAATATAAGGAAATTATTTATTTTTATTTTTGTTTAATTTTTTATGAACTATATTTTATATGATTAGAAATTATTAATTATTATACTAATTTGATATTTATTTGAATATTATAAAATTTAAATTAGTCAGTTAAAATAATATGAAAAAATTTATTAGTTTTTTTTATTTGTTAATTTGTTACTTTTTTTCACCTCTCACATGTTCTTAATTTATTTATTTTTATATTTAAATTTATTTTTAAATTTTATTACGACATTTTTAATAGAATCAAAATTTATATTCATCCAGAAAGGTCAGACATATGCCTTTTAGGGCTTGGAATTATGGCAGGAGATTGTGTTTAAGGTTAAATTGACCATAGGGAACACAATTCTTGGCAAGAGAGCATGATTTTGGGTTTAATTGATCGAATTTCCAGTTATTCGTTGTGAGGGGCCTTTTTTGTGCGTGTACGGGCGCGCATTTTGCTATGGCTACCTTGCAGCGAGTGGCATCGAGCTTGAGCAAGGAGTGCCAACAACCACGGTTTGCAAGTTCTGGTTGTTGATGATGATGGTGGCACCAACTGCATTGCGAATTCTCAAGCAGATGCTTCGCCAAAAGCTTTATCAGGGTTAGTCCTTAATCCTTGTTTGCTGCTGCTCTTTCCTTTTTATATATATATATATATATATATATTTAAAATTTTTAAAATTTGGATGAAAATGGTAAAATGTTGCTGACTTCAGGTGGTCTATACTGTTGGGGTTTCGATGGTTGACACTTTTATCATGAATAAGACATAATTTTTTTATTTTCTGATTCGGCTTTCCTTGGGAGTTTTCAAAGGAAAACAGCAGTGGCTCTTTAAAGGGAGGGAAAAAAAATGAGGAGATATATTATTGGATGATTGCCTCTGCTTTGTTGTAGGGAGATGAAATAAGTCACAAAATTCTCTGCCCGATTGCATGCCTTGTTAGCACTCGACATGTTTGAGCATATTGAATTGTTCCAAGAAAGTTGGAGCAAGGTAGTGAAGCCCAGATGAACCAAAACTTTCTTTCAACTTGATGAAAATGGTAGAATGTTGCCATTAACACTATGTTGAACGTTCGATGATTGCACTTTTATTTTAAGCAAGACGCAAATTCTATGTGCTCGGGGGAGTTAAGAGAAAGGACTATAGATACTTTTAAGAAGGTAAAATGAGGAAACATATAGGTGACTTTTGCCTGAGCTTTGTTGAAGGCTAGTTGCTTATATTTGTTGAAAGGAAACTTGAGGTTAACTCACAGAATTTATATAACTAAAATTTAAAATACGAAAATGAAATTTTATAAATTTGATATATAAATAAAATAAAAAATAAATATATTTATTAATTTTAATAATATTTAATATTATAATTTAATAAATATTATAAATAAAATTTAGAAATATGAAGCAATCATTTTTGTTTTCAAAACAATACAATTCTCTTATTTTTGTAATATCGTTAGTATGGACCTCAAAACCATTTCATTTCATAGATTCTCACGTAAACGCAAAAGAGATATCGTGTAACGTGAAAATAATTGGAAATCTTTTGTCAGCTTCAGTTTACATTTCTAATTTCTAATTTACTTTTGTCGTTTCCTTTATTCCTTCAACTTCCCTCTCTTCTGCAACTGCAATGACAACAAAATTCTTGAGAAGCTCATTGTCGTGAAGAAATAATCAAGAGAGCAAATGTAAAATCCAAAATATGGTACCACTCCTGATAAGTCTATGTGACAAGCATTTAAACGAGCTCTAAAAGTAAGCTTACATTTGGTCCCATGATTTCATGCTGGAGATATATCATCAAAATCAACCGCATCCATGAAAAATAGTAACATAAAATCGAAAAACAATCAAAAGATGGGCAAGTCCCTTTCTTTATAAAAGACAAATATTGGTCATATTATATTTTAATCCCACAAATATTGTATTGATAGCAAAAGATTTCTTTCAAGTAAATCACATGTTGTTACTACAACACTCATCGCTGTGATTCCCACTTTAAAGATGGAATGCTTCTAGGGAAAGGTGAACGTGAGACTTTGGGCCTAATCTACACTATTCTCAATTTGCCTATGCCACTAGACAAATTATGGGTGTTTCTCATATTTTATGTTCATGCTGTTTACCATTTATTTACTTTTGTTTTCTGCATATATATACCTCAGAAAATTCGCCAGCACATCCAATGATACAATTTTGTTCACAACTCAAGGCTTGCACCTCGGTTGCAGATTGTATGAACATTACTGCAAATGCCAGTGCCAAAAGTCTTCCTATTACTATATAGCTAGTCATGTGTACCTAATGCTTGCGTTAGTTTCTTCTCACTCTGTTATCTTTTTCACACATTTTAACTAGCCTATATATATGTTTAAAGGACTCTTGGTGAAAGACTCTTTAAGGGTATTAAATGTTTCTAATTTAATTAAAGTATCATTTAGTGAGAAAACGGATTATTAAAAAATGTATTATTAAAAAGTTTACTTATATTAATTTTACAAAATCGATCATTAAAAATTACTAAATAATTAAATATAACAGTAAAATTTAAAATAAAAGATAATTAATTTTATATTTTTTAACTTATAAAAGATTTGAATTTAATTTATTAAGAAGACGTGAAAATCCACAGCATATAAACTCTTAAAATTAAGGGAAAAATTTATACCAAATATATATGTATTCTTAAGATATAATCAAGACATACACACGCAAATGCATGAACACGCACACAATGCCAATTAAGTGTGTATATATAATTATATTGAATCTTTTAACACAAATTTGATTATTTGTAAAGTTTATATATCTATATTTTAGAATTTGTAAAATTTATTTCTATATTTTTTTTTTCTCAACTCTCCTCACTTTATTATTGATCATTTTTTTCTCTTATCTTCTCTATCTCCCTTGGGTACTGTTAGTGGGAAAGGAATAAATGATCCTAAAGTGTGTGAGGGATGTCTTTTTATGTATCTAATAATAATAAAAATAACATACCATGATACTTGGTAATTTAGCATGGTCCTATGTTATACAACCCTTATCTGTTACATTTTCAATATGTAAACATATTAAAACCTACCTAATAAAAAAGAAAAGAAAATTTTGAATATTTTAATTCATAAAATTACTTTATATGATCTTAAAAATTATGTATATGATAATTATTTTGTATTAATATATATTTTAAATATTTTGTGCATAAAAAATAATATAATTGAAAATTTTTTTATTTTAATAATTATATTAAATATTTTAATTTAGTTTTTTTAAAAAAAAATTTGTATAATATATTTTTTAAAATTTGTTATTAAAAATATTAATTTTGTGGATATATCACTATATCTTAATTTCCTTTTTGTCAGTTATTAGGTTAATTAGATGATGAGGTATACCATGAGCATAACACTTTCATTTTTTATAAACCTTCTTCCCGTTAGAACTAGAACACAAAGACATAGACCTTTATAAGTAAAATATACCTTGAAAAATTGTGTCCTATCTTTTTTATACCTTATATATTGTCATGTTTGTTTGCTCTACTATATAACAACATTTATTGAGTAACAAAGTAAGTAAGAAAGAGGAAAAAATAATTTTTTTATATTTAATTTTATTCATTTATGAGATTAAATAAAATGAGGAAACATGTTGGTGGCTTTTGCTTTAGCATTGTTGGAGGCTAGTTGCCCCTATTTGTTCGAGGAAAATTGAGATTAATTCATATAATTTATATAATTAAAAATAATAATTGTATATCAAAAAATATAAATAAAGAAATAAAATTTTTTATGTTAAACAAAAATAAAATTTTTTTTAAATTAGAGATATAAATAGAGTAAAAAAATAAATATGCTTATTTTTTAAATATCTGATATTATAATTTAGTAGATGTCGAAAATAAAATTTAAGGATTTGAGGCAATCGTTTTTGTTTTTGACACCATACATTGCCTTGTTTTTCTAGTATCATTGGTATGGACCTCAAGTTCAACCTCGATATCGTCCCAGTTGGAGCTGAAATTTTGGGTGGAACGTCAGTAGGCCCAATTATTACCGAGCAACGCAAGACATGGCCTTGTCGACAAAAACTGGCTGAAATTGCAATAACATCACTGGAAGTTTTGATCATCCAGTGTACTTTCAAGTAGGCCCGACATGCTTTCTTGAACTGAAAAGAAAATGGGAACGTATGGGCAAACTGCTTTATGCAACTATAGACGGAAGTTTACAGTGTGCTTCTCTAAAAACTAAAAATCTGTAAAGTACGATGGATTACAAACACATATATCCAAAATGATATTCCTCTGAAGTGCATTAGACAGTTATTAGATGTGTCAAAATGAATCCGATAAAAAACAGTGAATAACAAAAAAAAAAAAAAAAGAACCATAGACACACCAACGAACAATCAATTGGCCCATTTTGAATTATTTTGAGACAAAATTCATATATTCTCACGTAAACACAAAAGAGATATCGTGTAAGGTGAATAATAATGTGAAATCTTTTGTCATCTTCAGTTTACATTTCTAATTTCTAATTTACTTTTCTCGTTTCCTTTATTCCTTCAACTTCCTTCTCTTCTGCAACTGCAATGACAACAAAATTCTCGAGAAGCTCATTGTTGTGAAGAGATAATCAAGAGAAAATTTAAAATCCAAAATATGTTACCACTCCTGATAAGTCTACGTGACAAGCATTTAAACGGAGCTCAAAAAGTAATCTGACATTTGGTCCCATGATTTCATGCTGGAGATATACCATCAAATTCAACTGCATCCCTGCAAAATAGTAACATAAAATCGACAAAACAACCTAAAGATGGGCAAGTCTCTTTCTTTATAAAAGACAAATTTTGGCCATATTATATTTTAATCCCACGTATATTTTATTAATGGCAAAAATTTCTGTCAAATAAATCTCAAGTTGTTAGTACAACACTCATCGCTGTGATTCCCCCATTTTAAAGATGGAATGCATCTAGGGAAAGGTGAACGGGAGACTTTGTGCTTAATCTACACTATTCTCCATTTGCCTATGCCACTAAACAAACTATGGGTGTTTCTCATATTTTATGTTACCATTCATTTTCTTTTGTTTTCTGCATCTGTATCCTATGCATTTTGTCCATGTAATACTCTCGTAAAGGAGATGAGTGCAACTTTGTCTACAAACGTTTTGATCGTCCAAACGAAAAATGAAAAACAAAAGGTTAGTTAATGAGAATACCTGTTGACCGTGGTTGTTACATGCCTCAGAAAATTCGCCAGCACAACCAATGGTACAATTTTGTTCACAACTTAAAGGCTTGCAGTTCAGTTGCAGATTGTACCAGCATGACTGCAAATGCCAATGCCAAAAGTCTCCCTATTATAATATTGCTAGCCATGTGTGCTTAATTCTTGGTCTGTTATATTTTTTACACCCTTCCATTTGTTCTGTATACATGTTTAAGGAATTGTTGGACAAACACACTCTAAGGATATTGAATGTTTTTAATTTAATTAATGCGTCATTTAATGAGAAAAAAATAATTAAAGAATTTATTAATAATAATTTTTAAAAACAAATTATTAATATTTATGAAATAATTAAAAATAAAAATTAAAATTAAGATAAAAAATAATTAATTTTATATTTTTTTAATTTATAAAAAATCTTAATTTAATTTAACAGAAAGAGATAAAAGTTTACGGTGTATGAACCCTTAAAATTAGGAAGAAAATGATATATTAAAAATATATGTATTTTTAATTCATGATCAAGACACACACATAATGCTAATGAAGCGTTATACTAAAGTTTTTGACACAAATTAGACCATTTATAAGATTTATTTATCCAATTTTTGATTTTGTAAAGTTTAGTTTTATATTCATTTTCTTAAAACTCTCTTTACTTTATTATTTTTCATTTTTATCTCTTCTCTTTCTTTCTTAGGTACTAGTAGTGGGAGAGGAATACACTATCCTAAAGTGAGTGACGAATGTCTTTTCATATATCTAATAATAATAAAAATAAACTTGTAAAAACAAGGATATATCATAACACTTAGTAACTCAACATGATCGTATAACTTTCATTTATTATATTTTTAACATGTAAACATATTAATTATTATACAACTCTTATTTAATACATTTTTAACATGTAAACATATTAAAAATGTATCTAATAAAAATAAAAAAATTAAATATTCTAATTTATAAAACTACTTTATATAATTTTAATAATTATTTACATAATAAATTTTCATATAATATTTTTTTAAATAGTTTGTGAAGAAAAGAATAATATAATTAAAAAAAGTTTTTATTTTAATAATTATATTAAATATTTTTATTAAAATTTTATTATGTAGAATATATTTTTTTTTAAATTTTACAATAAAAAAAACTATTAATATATGAATGTGTCACTATATCTTAAATTCTTTTTGGTCAATTATTAGGTCAATTGGACAACAAGCTGTACTGTGAGTATAATACTTTTATTTTTATAAACCTTATTCTCCTTTATAGAGCTAGAACACAAAATATTTGACTTTTATGAGTAAAATATACCTTAGAAAATTGTGTCCTATCTTTTTTATACTGTATGTATCGTCATTTTCGTTCCTTATTGTACATGGGGTGTTTATCCATCATAGTTCCAAAAGAATACGAGAAAAATACTATTATATAACAATATTTATTGAGTAACAAAGTAAGTATGAAAGAGAAAAAAAATTAATTTTTTTACATTTAATTTTATTTATTTATGAGACTAAATAAAATATAATTAATATATATTTTTTATTGTTCTTATAGTATTTTATATATATTACAACCTAATTTTTTAAAAAAAAAAAGTATTTCAAGGTATGTTTCTTCGGTATTTGGTTTTGTAAAATTTTTTATTAAATTTTGTAAATGATAATACAATAATATAATAAAAATTGTTATTTAATAGTTAATATATATTTAAAATTTTAAATATATAAAAAATTTATAATTTAAATTATTTTTATTTTTATGTAATTAAAACTAATAATTATATAACAAAAAATATGAATAAGAAAATAAAATTTTTTGTGTAAAAAATTAAAATTATATAAAATAAAAAAAATTTATGAATTTGAAAGAAAAATAGAATAAAGAACTAAATATGCTTATTTTTTAAATAATGTTTGATGATATAAATTAGTTGATCGTGGCTTGAAGATTTGAGGCAATCCTTCTTATTTTTGAAAGCATAATTGATACTACTTTGTTTGTCTGGTTGTCTAGCATTAGAAACCATGATCTTGTCTCGTATTTCTAGTGTCATTAGTATGGACCTGAAGTTCAACATCGATATCCTACCAAGTCGACCTGAAATTTTGGGCTGAAGGCAATTAGGCCCAATTATTATGCAGCAATGCACGACATGGCCTTGTCGTCTAAACCAGGCCCAAATTGGGACCACGCCATTGGAAATTTTGATGATCCAGTGTACTTTCAAGTAGGCCTGACATGCTTTCATGCTTTCTTGAACCGAAAAGAAAATGGGAATTAATGGACAAACTGCTTTTTGTGTGCTTCTCTAGAAAACTAGAAATCTATATCATACGACAGATTACAGACACAGATATCAAAAACAATATTTGTTTGAAATGGCCCGAACAATTATTAGATGTGTCAAAACGAATCCAATAAAAATTAGTAAAAAAAAAAACAAAAAAGAACCATGGACACACCAATGAACAATCAATTGGCCCATTTTGAATTATTTTGAGACAACACCATTTTATTTCATAGATTCTCACGTAAGTACAAAAGAGATATCGTGTAAGGTAAAAATAATGTGAAATCATTTGTCATCTTTAGTTTACATTTTAAATTTCTCGTTTCCTTCATTCCTTCAACTTCCTTCTCTTCTGCAACTGCAATGATAACAAAATTATTAAGAAGCTCATTGTCGTGAAGAGATAATCAAGAGAAAATTTAAAATCCAAAATATGTTACCACTCCTGATAAGTCTACGTGACAGGAATTTAAAGTAAGCTTACATTTGGTCCCATGATTTCATGCTGGAGATATATCATCAAATTCAACTGCATCCATGAAAAGTAGTAACATAAAATCGTAGAACAACCAAAAGATGGGCGAGTCTCTTTCTTTATTAAAGACAAATATTGGCTTTATTAAAGACGACAAATCGTAGAACAACCAAAAGATGGAATGCATCTAGGGAAAGGTGAACGTGAGGCTTTGTGCCTAATCTACACTATTCTCCATTTGCCTATGCCACTAGACAAATTATGGGTGTCTCTCATATTTTATGTTCATGCTGTTTACCATTCATTTACTTTTGTTTCCTCCGTATATATACTATAATACATTTTGTCCACGTAATACTCTCCTAAAGGAGATGAGTCCAACTTTGTCTATAAATTTTTGATCGTCCAAAAGAAAAATGAGAACAAAAGGTTAGTTAATGAGAATACCTGCTGCTGGTGGTTGCTTACCACACCTGGCAACGCACGGAGGAATACATATCTCAGAAAATTCGCCAGCACATCCAATGATACAATTTTGTTCACAACTTAAGGCTTGCACTTCAGTTGCAGATTGTACGAGCATGACTGCAACTGCGAAAGCCAAAAGTCTCCCTATTACAATATTGCTGGCCATATTTACCTAATGCTTGCTGTAGTTTCTTCTCACTTTATTATTTTTTTTCACACCCTTTCCATTGCATCTATGTATATATATATGTGTGTGTGTGTTTAAGGAACTATTGGTGAAAGACTCTTTAAGGATATTAAATGTTTTTAGTTTAATTAAAGTAACATTTATTAAGAAAAAAAGTAACTAAGGAGTTTATTGATAATAATTTTAAAAACGGATTATTAAAAGTTATGAAATAATTAAATATAAAAATAAAAATTAAGGTAAAAGAGAATTAATTTTGTATTTTTTAACCTATACAAGTCCAATTTGGCAAGAGTGAAAGTTTATAGTGCATAAACTCTTAAAATTAAAGGAAATTAATAGACCAAAAATATATATTTTTTTAATATATGATTAAGATACACACAGAAACAGACACATACATATAATGTCAATGAAACATGTATATATAATTATACTCAATCTTTTGACACAAATTAGACTGCATGTAAGGGTTTATTTATCTAATTTTTAGATTTTGTATAATTTACTTTTATATTCTTTTTCTTTTAATTCTCTTCACTTTATTATTCTTTATTTTATTTTTCTCTTATGCTCTTTATCTTTCTTGGATACTAGTAGTGGGAGAGGAAAAAGTGAGGGAGGAATGCCTTTTAATATATCTAATAATATAGGGACATACCATAACACTTGGTAGCTTAGCATGGTGCTAAGTTGTGCAACCCTCATTTGTTATATTTTCAATATAAAATCATATTAAAACGTGTCTAATAAAAAAAAAAAAAAGAAAATTTTGAATATTGTAATTTATAAAATTAACTCATATAATTTTAAAAATTATTTACATAATAATTTTTTTATATAAATATTTTTTAAATAGTTTGTGAGTAAAAAAATTTATTTTAATAATTATATTTTATTATTTAATTTATTTTTTATTAAAATTATGTTATATGAAATTAAAAAAAAATTATTTTAATTAATTTAAGAATTAAAAATAATATTTATATTATAACATAACAAGAATTTCAAATTTTGTAAGGAAGTAAAAAAATCATGAAAGTGTCATTCATTATATTTGTAGTTAATATAGGGAAATTATTTATTTTTATTTTTGTTTAATTTTTTATGAACTATATTTTATATGATTAGAAATTATTAATTATTATACTCATTTGATATTTATTTAAATATTATAAAATCTAAATTAGTCAGTTAAAATAATATGAAAAAATTTATTCGATGAAGTGATAATTTTTTTTATTTGTTAATTTATTACTTTTTTTCACCTCTCATATGTTCTTAATTTATTTATTTTTATATTTAAATTTATTTTTAAATTTTATTACGACATTTTTAATAGAATCAAAATTTATATTCATCCAGAAAGGTCAGACATATGCCTTTTAGGGCTTGGAATTATGGCAGGAGATTGTGTTTAAGGTTAAATTGACCATAGGGAACACAATTCTTGGCAAGAGAGCATGATTTTGGGTTTAATTGATCGAATTTCCAGTTATTCGTTGTGAGGGGCCTTTTTTGTGCGTGTACGGGCGCGCATTTTGCTATGGCTACCTTGCAGCGAGTGGCATCGAGCTTGAGCAAGGAGTGCCAACAACCACGGTTTGCAAGTTCTGGTTGTTGATGATGATGGTGGCACCAACTGCATTGCGAATTCTCAAGCAGATGCTTCGCCAAAAGCTTTATCAGGGTTAGTCCTTAATCCTTGTTTGCTGCTGCTCTTTCCTTTTTATATATATATATATATATATATATATATATTTAAAATTTTTAAAATTTGGATGAAAATGGTAAAATGTTGCTGACTTCAGGTGGTCTATACTGTTGGGGTTTCGATGGTTGACACTTTTATCATGAATAAGACATAATTTTTTTATTTTCTGATTCGGCTTTCCTTGGGAGTTTTCAAAGGAAAACAGCAGTGGCTCTTTAAAGGGAGGGAAAAAAATGAGGAGATATATTATTGGATGATTGCCTCTGCTTTGTTGTAGGGTGATGAAAATAAGTCACAAAATTCTCTGCCCGATTGCATGCCTTGTTAGCACTCGACATGTTTGAGCATATTGAATTGTTCCAAGAAAGTTGGAGCAAGGTAGCGAAGCCCAGATGAACCAAAACTTTCTTTCAACTTGATGAAAATGGTTGAATATTATCATTAACACTATGTTGAACGTTTCGATGATTGCACTTTTATTTTAAGCAAGACGCAAATTCTATGTGCTCGGGGGAGTTAAGAGAAAGGACTATAGATACCTTTAAGAAGGTAAAATGAGGACACATATAGGTGACTTTTGCATTAGCTTTGTTGAAGGCTAGTTGCTTCTATTTGTTGGAAGAAAATTGAGGTTAACTTATAGAATTTATATAATTAAAATTAAAAATTATATGACAAAAATTAAAAATAAAAATATAAAATTTTATAAACTTGATATGTAAGAAAAAATAATAAAATAAATATATTTATTATTTTTAATAATAGTTAATATTATAATTTAGTAGACTTGATAAATAAAATTTAGAGATTTAAAACCAATCTTTTTTTTTTTTTTCGAAACAATACATTGTCTTGTTTTTCTAGTATCATTACCTCGATATCTTCCCAATTCGACCTGATTACGCAGCAACTAGGCCCAATTATTAGGCAGCAATGCAAGACATTGCGCTGTCGGCTAAAACTGGCTTAGATTGGCATAACATCATTGGAGGTTTTGATGGTCTAGTGTACTTTCAAGTATGCCTGACATGCTTTCTTAAACTGAAAAGAAAATTTGAACATATGGACAAACCGTTTTTTGCAACTATAGACGAAAGTTTACTGTATGCTTCTCTAGAAACTAGAAATCTCTAAAGTATGACGGATTACAGACACATATATCGAAAACGATATTCATCTGAAGTGCCTTAGACATTTATTAGATATGTCGAAATGAATCTGATAAAAAACAGTAAAAAACAAAAAGAAAAAGAACCGTAAACACACCAATGAACAATCAATCGGCCCATTTTGAATTATTTTGCGACAAAACCATTTCATTTCATAGATTCTCACGTAAACGCAAAAGAGATATCGTGTAACGTGAAAATAATTGGAAATCTTTTGTCATCTTCAGTTTACATTTCTAATTTCTAATTTACTTTTGTCGTTTCCTTTATTCCTTCAACTTCCTTCTCTTATGCAACTGCAATGACAACAAAATTCTTGAGAAGCTCATTGTCGTGAAGAAATAATCAAGAGCAAATGTAAAATCCAAAATATGGTACCACTCGTGATAAGTCTATGTGACAAGAATTTAAACGAGTTCAAAAAGTAATCTTACATTTGGTCCCATGATTTCATGCTGGAGATATATCATCAAATTCAACTGCATCCATGAAAAATAGTAACATAAAATCGTAGAACAACTAAGAGATGGGCAAGTCTCTTTCTTTAAAAAAAGACAAATATTGGCTATATTATATTTTAATCTCGCGTATATTTTATTAATAGTAAAAATTTTTTTTCAAATAAAGCTCAAGTTGCTACCACGACACCCATCGCTGTGATTCCCACTTTAAAGATGGAATGCATCTAGAAAAAGGTGAACATGAGACTTTGTGCTTAATCTACATTATTCTCCATTTTCCGATGCCATTAGACAAATTATGGGTGTTTCTCATATTTTTATATTCATGCAGTTTACCATTCATTTACTTTTGTTTTCTGCATATATATCCTATACATTTTGTCCATGTAATACTCTCCTAAAGGAGATGAGTCCAACTTTGTCTATAAATTTTTGATCGTCCAAAAGAAAAATGAGAACAAAAGGTCAGTTAATGAGAATACCTGCTGCTGGTGGTTGCTTACCACACCTGGCAACGCACGGAGGAATACATATCTCAGAAAATTCGCCAGCACATCCAATGATACAATTTTGTTCACAACTTAAGGCTTGCACTTCAGTTGCAGATTGTACGAGCATGACTGCAACTGCGAAAGCCAAAAGTCTCCCTATTACAATATTGCTGGCCATATTTACCTAATGCTTGCTTTAGTTTCTTCTCACTTTATTATTTTTTTTTCACATCCTTTCCATTGCATCTATATATATGTGTGTGTGTGTCTGTTTAAGGAACTGTTGGTGAAAGACACTTTAAGAACATTAAATGTTTTTAATTTAATTAATGAGTCATTTAGTGAGAAAAAAACAACTAAGAAATTTATTTGTAATAATTTTAAAAAATTAATTATTAAAAGTTATAAAATAATTAAATATAAAAATTAAAATTAAAATAAAAAAATTTAATTTTGTATTTTTTAACCTATAAAAGATCTAAATTTAATTTAATCCATTGTATATAAACTCTTAAAATTAAGAGAAAAGAACAAATCAAAAATATATGTATTTTTAACATATGATCAAGTTATACAGACACATGCACATGCACGCGCGCACGCATATATACATAATGCCAATGAAACGTATTATACTGAACTTTTTAACACAAGTTAGACAAATTATAGGGTTTATTTATCTCATTTTTGAACTTTATAAGATTTACTTCTGTATTCTCTTTCCCTTAACTCCCTTCACTTTATTATTGTTCCTTTGTTTTTTTTTTCTCTTATCTTCTCTATCTTTCTTGGTTACCGATAGCGGAAGAGGAATACATGATCTCAAAGTGAGCAAGGAATGCCTTTTCATCTATTTAATAATAATAAAAATATACTCATAAAAATAGAAACATACTATAACACTTGGTAGCTCAGCATGGTCCTGTATTGTACAACCCTCATCCATCACATTTTCAACTTGTAAACATTTTAAAGCTTGTCTAATAAAAAAGAAAAGAAAATTTTGAATATTCTAATTGATAAAACTAATTTATATAATCTTAAAAATCATTTACATAATAATTTTTTTGTATAAATACTTTTTAAATAGTTTCTAAGTAAAAAATAACATAATTAAAAAAAAAACTTTTTATTGTAATAGTTATAAAAAAACAACATAATTAAAAAAAACTTTTTATTTTAATAGTTATATTAGATATTTTATTTTATTTTTTCAAATTTTGTTATGTATAATATATTTTTTCAAATTTTTTATTGAAAATATTAATTTATTAATGTATTACTATATCTTAATTTCCTTTTCGTTAATTATTAGGTCAATTGGACAATGAGCTATACCATGAGCATAGCATTCTCATTTTTCATAAACCTTATTACATCAAGTGATAGTTAATTTTCTTTTTAATTTCTTAATTTGTTACTTCTTTACCTCTCATAGGTTCTCAGTTTATTTATTACTATTATTATTTTTAAAAAATACTGCATCTAACGTGAGTTACTGTTTAATATGCATTTACTATTTTATTCTAATAAATATTATTTATATTTGTGTTTAAATCTATTTTTAATATTTATTACAACATTTTTAATGGAATCAAAATTTATGTTCATCCAGAAAGGTCAGGCAGAAGCCTTTTAGGGCTTGGAATTATGGCAGGAGATTGCGATTAGGGTTAAATTGACCATAAGGAACACAGTTCTTGGCAAGAGAGCATGGTTTTGGGTTTAATTGGGCATATATTCGGTTGTTCGTTGTGAGAGGCCTTTTATGTGTGTGTGCATGTGCGCGTTTTGCTATGGCTACCTTGCAGCGAGTGGCGTCGAGCTTGAGCAAGGAGTGCCAACAACCACGGTTTGCGAGTTGTGGTCGTGCATGATGATGATGACACCAATTGGGTTGAGGAATCTCAAGCAGATGCTTCGCCGCAAGCTTTATCAGGGTAAGTCCTTAATCCTTGTTTGCAGCTGCTTTCTCCTTTTTTTTATTTATTTTTTTATTTTTTTCAATTTGGATGAAAGTGGTAAAATGTTGCTGACTTCAGGGGGTCTATGTTGTTGGGGTTTCTTGACATTATCATGAGTAAGCCATAATTTTCTTTTTACTTGTGCTTTCCTTGGGAGTTTTCGATGGAAAAAAGTAGTGGCTCTTTGAAGGGAGGGAAAAAAAAATGAGGAAATATGTTATTGGATGGTTAGCCTCTTCTTTGTTGCAGGGAGATTAGAATAAGTCACAAAATTCTCTGCCCGATTGCATGCCTTGTCAGCACTCGACATGTTTGAGCATATTGAATTGTTCAAAGAAAGTTGGAGCAAGGTAGCGAAGCCCAAATGAATCAAAACTTTCTTTCAACTTGATGAAAATGGTTGAATGTTGCCATTGACCTTATGTTGAAGGTTCGAATATTGCACTTTTATTTTGAACAAGAAGTAAATTCTATGTGCTCGGGGGAGTTCAGAGAAAGGACCGTAGATATCCTTAAGGAAGGTAAAATGAGGAAACATATTGGTGGCTTTTGCCTTAGCTTTGGTTTTTTAAACCATACCTAGGCTCGTTTTTCTAGTAATCATTAGTATGGACCTCAAGTTCAACCTCGATATCCTTACCAATTCGACCTGAAATTTTGGGCTGAAGGCAACTAGCCCTAATTATTACGCAGCAATGCAAGACATGGCTTTGTCAGCTAAAACTGGCCCAAATTGGGACCACATCACTGGAAATTTTGATACCCGGTGTACCTTCAAGTAGGCCTGACATGCTTTCGTGAACTGCAAATAAAATGAGAGCGTATGGGCAAACTGCAGAGACGGAAGTTTACTGTTTGCTTCTCTAAAAACTAGAAATCTATGACGTACGATGGATTACAAACACATTCATCAAAAACGATATTCGTTTGAAATGCCTTAGACAATTATTAGATATGTCAAAACGAATCTAATAAAAATCAGTAAAAAACAAAGAACCATAGACACACCGATGAACAATCAATTGCCCGTTTTGATTTATTTTGAGTCAAAATCATTTTATTTCATAGATTCTCACGTAAACACAAAAGAGATATCGTGCAACATGAAAATAATTGGAAATCTTTTGTCATATTCAGTCTACATTTTAAATTTCTAATTTACTTTCGTCGTTTCCTTTATTCCTTCAACTTCTTCTTTTCTGCAACTGCAATGACAACAAAATTCGTAAGAAGCTCATTGTCGTGAAGAGATAATCAAGAGCAAATTTAAAATCCAAAATATGCTACCGCTCCTCATAAGTCTACGTGACAAGCATTTGAACGAGCTCAAAAAGTAAGTTTACATTTGGTCCCATGATTTCATGCTGGAGATATACCATCAAATTCAGCTCCATCCATGAAAAATATTAACATGAAATCCACAAAACAACCAAAAGATGGGCAAGTCTCTTTCTTTATAAAAGACAAATTTTGGCCATATTATATTTTAATCCCACGTATTTTTTATTAATAGCAAAAAATTCTTTCAAATAAATCTCAAGTTGTTACTACAACACTCATCGCTGTGATTCACACTTTAAAGATGAAATGTATCTTCTCCTTTTGCCTATGCCACTAGAAAAATTATGGGTGTTTCTCATATTTTATGTTCATCAGTTTAACATTCATTTTCTTTTGCTTTCTACATATATATCGTATACATTTTGTCCATGTAATACTCTTGTAAAGGAGATGAGTCCAACTTTGTCTATAACTATTTGATCGTCCAAAAGAAAAATGAAAAACAAAGGGTTAGTTAATGAGAATACCTGCTGCTGGGGGTTGTTTAACACACCTCGCAACACACTGAGGAATACATACCTCAGAAAATTCGCCAGCACATCCAATGATACGATTTTGTTCACAACTTAAGGTTTGCACTTCAATTGCAGATTGTACGAGCATGCCTGCAAATGCCAACGCCAAAGGTCTCCCTATTACAATATTAAGAGCCATGTGTACCTAATACTTGCTTTAGTTTCTTCTCACTCTGTTATTTTTTTACACCCTTTAATCTGCTATATATACATATATGGAGCTGTTGGTGAAACACTCCTTAAGGGTATTAAATATTTTTAGTTTAATTAATGTGTCATTTAGTAAGAAAAAAATAACTAAAAAGTTTACTTATAATAATTTTAAAAAACAGATTATTATAAGTTATGAATTAATTAAATATAAAAATAACAATTAAGATAAAAGTGAATTAGTTTTGTATTTTTTAAGTTATAAAATATCTAAATCTAATTTAGTAAGAAAGAATGAAAATCCATAGCATATAAACTCTTAGAATTAAGGGGAAAAGGACAAACCAAAAATATATGTATTCTTAATGTATGATTAAGAGATACACACATGGGCATACACAAATACACACACACACACAAAGCCAATGAAGCATCTATATATAATTATATTGAACCTTTAACACAAATTAGACTACTTGTAGGGTTTATCTATATATATTTGTTTTGTAAGGTTTACTTCTATATTCTTTTTCCCCTTAACTCTCTTCACTTTATTATTGTATATTTTTTTTCTTATCTTCTTTATCTTCCTTGGGTACTAGTAGTGGGAGAAGAATACATGATCCCAAAGTGAGTGAGGAATGCCTTTTCATGCATCTAATAATAATAAAAATAAACTTGTAAAAAGAGGGACATACCATATCACTCGGTAGCTCAACATTGTCTTGTGTCATACAACCCTCATCTATTACATTTTCAACATGTAAATATATTAAAACTTGTCTAATAAAAAACAAAAAGAAAATTTTGAATATTCTAATTTATAAAACTATCTTATATAATCTTAAAAATCATTTACATAATATTTTTTTTGTATAAATATCTTTTAAATAATTTGTGAGTAAAAAATAACATAATTGAAAATTTTCTTTTATTTTAATAATTATATTAAATATTTTAATTTATTTTTTAAAAATTTTATTATATATAATATATTCTTTCAAATTTGCTATTAAAAATATTAATGTATCAATGTATCACTATAACTTAATTTCTTTTTTGTCAATCATTAGAGGTTAATTGGACAACGTGCTATACCATGAGCATAGCACTTTCATTTTTTACAAACTTTATTCCCCTTTATACAGTTAGAACACAAAAACATAAACCTTTATGAGTAAAATATACCTTGGAAAATTGCATCATATCTTTTTTTTTTTTATAACATATGTATTGTCATGTTCATTTTTTATTACTCTATTATATAACAACATTTATTAAGTAACAAAATAAGTATGAAAGAGAAAAAAAATAATTTTTTATATCTAAATTTATTCATTTATGAGACTAAATAAAATGAAATTGATACATATTTTTTATTATTTTTATAATAATTTATATGTTTTAGTACCTAATTTTTTATTGAAAATATTTTGAGGTGTGCTTCTCTGAAATCTCCTTTTGGGAGATTTTCTATTAAGCTTTGTGAATGGTAATATCATAATTACCGTTTGTAAGTAGTTAATATGAAAGAGAAAAAAAAAATATTTTTTTATATTTAATTTTATTCATTTATGAGACTAAATAAAATGTGATTAATATATATTTTTTATTATTCTTATAGTATTTTATGTGTTATTACCTAATTTTTTTATGAAAAATATTTTGAGGTGTGCTTCTTTGAGATCTCCTTTTGGGAGATTTTCTATTAAGTTTTGTGAAGGGTAATATAATAATTATTGTTTGTTAGTAGTTAACATAATTCTTATTAATGAGCTTTTCAATTTTTGAAAGAAGTATAACTCAATTTAATTTTTTTTATTTATATAATTAAAAATAATAGTTGTATGACAAAGAATATGAATAAGGGAATGAGATCTTTTGTGTTAAGTGAAAGCAAAATGCTCATTTTCTAAATAATGTTTAATATTATAATTTGGTTGATATCATAAATAAAATTTGGGGATTTGAGGCAATCGTTTTTTTTTTCTTAAACCAGATGGATACTATTCTGTTTGTTTCATTGTCTAGCACAAGAATTCGTGACATTGTCTTGTATTTCTAGCATTATTAGTATGGACTTCAAGTTCAACCTCAATATGCTATCAATTCAACCTAAAATTTTGGGCAGAAGGCAACAAGGTTCGATTATTACCTAGCAATGCAAGGCATGGCCTTGTCAGCTAAAACTGGCTCAAATTGGCACCACACCATTGAAAATTTTGAAGTTCTAGGATGCTTTCAAGTAAAATTTTTAGTATATTTGGTATATTATTCATAGATGAATGAACAAAAGTTCCATTAAATAAAAAGTTTCTCATTTCCCTCTTTTGTTTTATTTCTTCTTTTTTTTGTTATTCAACACTATATTCAAAAATTGAATGTCAAACCACAAATAATATATATCTAAATTTTCCTATATTGCGCTCAAATTTGCATCAAACTAAAAATCATTATTCTTTCACTCAATTTGTTTTCTCCAACTTACCTCAAAAAAAAAAAAAAGTATAAACTAATTTTTATCCTAACAATATAAATGAATGCAATATGATAATCAAATAATAGGAATGAAAGGAGGTTGAAAATTGTTATCCCAATTCCTGCTCAATGGCTTGAGCTCAAATTCCCACAAATGCCTTCCATTTCGGAGAAATAAAAGAAAATTTATGATAACACACAATTTGTATTTCAAATTTAATAAATTTTTTAAAATTAGATTCATAAAAAGGATGAGTAATATTTTTATAATATATTTTTTATTTTTCAAAAAAAAATAAATTTATAAGGAGTGAAACTTTGTTACCTAAACTAATTAAAATGCTCAAAATTAAAAATGAATTTTATTAATGGCAAAAATTTCTGTCAAATAAATCTCAAGTTGTTAGTACAACACTCATCGCTGTGATTCCCCCGTTTTAAAGATGGAATGCATCTAGGGATAGGTGAACGGGAGACTTTGAGCTCAATCTACACTATTCTCCATTTGCCTATGCCACTACACAAACTATGGTTGTTTCTCATATTTTATGTTACCATTCATTTACTTTTGTTTTCTACATATATATCCTATACATTTTGTCCATGTAATACTCTCGTAAAGGAGATGAGTGCAACTTTGTCTATAACTTTTTGATCATCCAGAAGAAACATGAAAACCAAAAGGTTAGTTAATGAGAATACCTGCTGCTGGTGGTTGTTTCCCGCACCTGGCGACGCACTGAGGAATACATACCTCAGAAAATTTGCCAGCACATCCAATGATACAATTGTTGTACACAAATCAAGGCTGGCACTTCAGTTGCAGGTTTTTCGAGCATGACTGCAAATGCCAACGCCAAAAGTCTTCCTGTTACAATATTGCTAGCCATGTTTACCTGATGCTTGCTTATATATATATATATTTAAAGAACTGTGACACATTTTTTAAGGATATTAAATATTTTTAATTTAATTAATATATATTTAATGAAAAAAAAATAATTAAAGAATTTATTTATTATAATTTTAAAAAATTATTAAAAATTATGAAATAATTAAATATAAAATAAAAATTAAGGTAAAAAAGAATTAATTTTTTATTTTTAAATTATAAAAAATTCAAATCTAATTTAATAAAAACAAGTGAAAATTTATAATATATAAATCCTTAAAATTAAAAGAAAAAGACAAATAAAAAAATATATACTTTTAATGTATAATTAAGATACACATATACAATACCAATAAAACTTGTATATATAATTATACTAAATTATTTGATACAAATTAATTATTTATCTAATCTTAAAATTTTATAAAATTTACTTTCACTTTCTTCACTTTATTGTTTTTTTTTTTTTTTTTCCTTTTATGTTCTCTATCTTGGGTATCTTGGGTACTGGTAATGAGAGAGAAATACATGATCCCAAAGGGAGCAAGGAATGCCTTTTCATGTATCTAAGAATAAACTCATAAAAGTAGGGACATACCATAACACTTGTAGCACAGCATGGTCCTACATTATACAACTCTCATCTATTACATTTTCAACATATAAACATATTAAAACATATTTAATAAAAAAAATTTAGATATTATAATTTATGAAACTAACTTATATAATTTTAAAAATTATTTATATAATAATTATTTATATAAATATTTTTAAAATAATTTATAAATAAAAATTATATAATTTAAAAATATTTTTTTAATAATTATATTAAATTATTTAATTTATTATTTTATTAAAATTATATTATATATAATATATTCTTTTAAATTTATTATTAAAAATATTAATATATAAATGTGTCACTATATTTTATTTTTTTTAGTCAATTATTAGGTCAATTCGTCGATGAGCTATACCATGAGCATAATACTTTAAGTTTTATAAACCTAATTCTCCTTTATAAAGTTAGAACACATAAACATAGACTTTTATGAGTAAAATATACCGTCAAAAATTATGTCCTATCTTTTTTTATACCATATATGACCATGTTCGTTCCTTATTGCACATGGGCTGTTTATCCATCATGGTTCCAAAAAAATACGAGAAAGGAACTACTATATAACAATGTTTGCCGAGTAAGAAAGTAAGTATGAAAGGGAGAAAAAAAATAAATTTTTATATTTATAAAATTAAATAATATATATTTTTTTATTATTCTCATAATATATTTTTTTAAAATTTTTTTAAAAAATTTTTTATTAAGTTTTGTAAATGATAATTAATATAATTTTTATTAAAAAGATTTATATATATATATATATATATCATTAAAAATAATAATTATATAATAAAAAAAATAATAAAAAAGTAAAATTTTTTGTATTAAAAAAATAAAATTATATGATATAAAAAATTTATAAATTTAAAATATAAATAAAATAAAAAAATAAATATTTTTATTTTCTAAATAATATTTGACGTTATATTTTAATTTATATGATAAATAAAAATTTGGAGATTTGTGGCAATCATTTTTGTTTTTGAAACAATGATTGATGCAATTTTGTTTGTCTCATTGTCCAGCACTATAGAAATCATGACGTTGTTTCGTATTTCTAGTATCATTAATATGAACATTACACCGTTAGAAATTTTGATGATCTAGTGTAATTTCAAGTAAATTTTTTAGTATCTTTGGGATCTTATTCAAACATGAAAGAAAAAAGAGTTTCATTAAATAAAAAGTTTCTGATTTCTCTCTTTTGTTTTATTTTTTCTTTCTGTCTTATTGATTTGAAAATTAAATGTCCAACCACAAATAATATATATCTAAATTTTCCTATAATGCTCTCAAATTTGCATCAAACTAAAAACCATTATTCTTTTACTCGATTTGTTTTCTCCAACTTACCTTAAAAAAAAAAATAGTACAAACTAATTTTTATGCTAAAAGCAAAAATGAAAACAATGTGACAATCAAAATAATGGGAGTGAATAGACGTTGAAAATTGTTACCCCCAATTCCAGCAAAATGGCTCGAGCTCAAACTTCCACGAATGTGTTCCATTCTGGAGAAATAAAAGAAAATTTATAATAAAACACAATTTGTATTTTAAATTTTATATATTATAATTAAAAATAAAATATTTTACTAAAAATATCACTACTTAAATAATAAATTTTGTATACAAAATAAATTAAATTAAATTAATAATAAATAATTTTTATTTAAATTTATAAAAATATTAAGTAATATTTTTTATTTATAAAAAAATGAAATAAAATTTATAAAAGTGAAAAATATATTTTTATTTAAATTAATTAAAATTTTTAAAATTAATTTTTTTAATTAATTTAAAATTTTAAAATAATATTTATATTATAATATGATAAAAATTTTAATTTTTATATATAAAATAAATTTTAAAAATTTTATTTATTATATTTTTAATAAAGATAAAAATTATTTATTATTATTTTTTTAATTTTCAACTAATAGGATCTGTGAGATTAAGTGAGTTACTGTTTAACATGCTTTTATCATCTTATTTTGATAAATATTATTTATATTTGTGTTCAAATCTATTTTTAATATTTATTATAACATTTTTAATAGAATCAAAATTTATATTCATCAAGAAAGGTGACGCAGACGCCTTTTAGGGCTTGGAATTATGGCAGGAGATTGCGATTAGGGTTCAATTGACCGTAAGGAGCACAATTCTTGGCAAGAGAGCATGATTTGAGGTTTAATTGATCGAACTTCGGGTTGTTCGTTGTGAGAGGCCTATTTTTGTGCGTTTACGTGCTCGCGTTTTGCTATGGCTACCTTGCAGCGAGCGGCGTCGAGCTTGGGCAAGGAGTGCCAACAACCACGGTTTGCGAGTTCTGGTTGTGGATGATGGTGATGGCACTAATTGCGTTGCGGATTCTCAAGCAGATGCTTCGCCGAAAGCTTTCTGAGGGTTAGTCCTTAATCCTTGTTTGCGGCTGCTTTTTCCTTATTTTATTTTAATTTTTTTAAAATTTGGATGAAAGTGGTAAAATGTTGCTGACTTCAGGAGGTCTATACTGTTGGAGTTTCGATGATTGACACTTTTATCATGAATAAGACATAATTTTTTTTCGCTTGGGTTTTCCTTGATAGCTTTCAATGGAAAACAGCTGTGGCTCTTTGAAGGAAGGAAAAAAAACGAGGAGATACGTTATTGGATGATTGCCTCTGCTTTGTTGTAGGGTAATGAGAATAAGTCACAAAATTCTCTGCATGCCTTGTTAGCCCTCAACATGTTTGAGCATACTGAGTTGTTCAATTTCCTATTGTTCAAAGAAAGTTGGAGCAAGGTAGCGAAGCCCAAATGAATCAAAACTTTCTTTCAACTTGATGAAAATGGTATAATGTTGACATTAACCCTATGTTGAAGATTCGATGATTGCACTTTTATTTTGAGCAAGACGTAAATTCATTGTGCTCGTGAGAGTTAAGAGAAAGGACTGTAGATATTTTTGAGGAAGGTAAAATGAGGAAACATATTGGTGGCTTTTGACCTAGCTTTATCGGAGGCTGGTTGCCTCTATTTGTTGGAGGAAAGTTGATGTTAAGTCACAAAATTTTATATTTAAAAGTGTGCCCTCGTTAGTGTCCTTGTGCAGTTGAGAATTACTTTGCATATTTTAGACAGTGGGGTTAATGGGCAATATTCCCATCCTGTCCACTCTCCAAATAAGGTTATCAGTTCATTCATTTCTCTATTTACCTCAATCCTTTTCTAGAGACATACTTTAAAGTGCTATTATAGAATGAAATCACCAGTTGTAATTAGGGTTTTTCTTCTTTTTTTTTTTTTTGTTTTTTCTTTTAAGCAATTTTACTTTTGACTCAATTAAAACACTATACGTGACTGGCATTCACCAAAAGGGAATGTGACAACAAAATAATTAGTTTCTTTTTTTGAGGAAACTTTAGTATATAATTCTAATTTTATATATATATATATATATATATATATAATCTTTGTTAATTTCCAATTCCTTATCAAATTAATATTCCTAACCCAAGTCCAACCAGATATTAGCACAGCCCTTAACTTTTAGTTCTCTTGCTCTTGCTCTTGCTCTCTCTCAATAGTCTCCATTTCACGTAATTTTTTTTGGTTGAAATCTCAAGTCCAAGAATGGATCCCAACAACTATAAGTTTGATGATCTTGATGCAATGCTTCTTTCTTTGTTTGATGATGATGGCAATGATGATAAATACTCTTTATCATTATCTCTTATTTCCTTTTTTGTTTCTTCCATCACTTTGTCTGATCATTCATTGCTTGAAGAAGAAGAATCAAAAGAGATATGCTCATCCTCTTTTCCCATCAAGACACCGAGAAGGAAAATGCTGAGGGAAAGAATCGAGATTTGGGTTCTTCTTCATCTCTATTGGGGAAGAGAAGCAATGTGAAGGAAAGGGAGGCGGCATGTGGTTCTTGCAAGAAAGTGAAGGGGAATAATGGGATTTGTGAGAACTTTGTGGGTTTTCCTGATCATGATGAAATTGATGAGAAAAACTTGAAATTGGGCCAGAAAGAGTGAGAAAATTGTGGGTTGAGGAACTATTTTTGTGAGGGATTTGATCATGATCTAGGCTCTGGAGAGTTGCTGGAATTGTTGCCTTTGCTTGAGGAGCTGCTGGACCCAGTCAGGGATGAAAAGGTTGAGTTCTTGATAGATCAAGAAGAAGATTGTGGAGAGATGATCTATATTGAGGATCTTTTTCTAGAAATTAGTGGGCCAGCACAGTTGGATGATGAAATTGAGTGTGATGAGCTGCTGCAAATTTTGAACAGCAATGGGGAGATGGATCCAGCCATTGATGATGAAGATGTGAACAATCAAAATTTGGTGAGACATAGAGGAGGAAAAGAGATTGATACATTGGTGAATGTGGAAGCGGACTGCTCAGAGTGCCTTGTGGTGGAAATTGTGATCAATCTAACTCTAGAATAAGAACAGGAAGAGGATGCTGAGGTAACTGGCTCAAGCCATCAATGTGGCTCAAGTTAAGTTGTGATGTTCTGCTTCTGACCATTTTTACAATAATTGAGTTGCAATAATTTCAGAAACTACTTAGAGATATATGGCAAGTGTTGATACATAGATTATGAGAAGTTATAGGAATAGAAATCATGCCAGTTATTGGTCATGACTCAAGTCAATTTTTTTCTTGTGTTATAATAGATATGTCTCCTGAGAATACCTTGCAATCTTACCATCTGTTTTGATTCTATTATCAGATTATTTTGGGGATAATTTGTCTCTCCTTGAGATTCAACAACTCTGTTCTTTGTTTGTTTATCATCTTTGTTAGATTTTCAAATGACATTGCTTGACACTTTATTATCTTCTGGCAAAACATCATGCTTATGTATATCATCTGGTGTAATGACATTCATGAACTTGAATAAATGAAAATTCTTTGCAATGAGATTTACAGTTCAAGTAAAATCCTGGAAATGATCTCATTTATTGAATGGCTAGAAGGCTGTAAAGACATCAACAAGTCTTTCTTTTCCTTTTTTATTTCCCTTAATCAATAAAAACAAAATCAGCAACCTTGCGGCAAGGCTTGAACTATACTGTTGGGGTTTAGATGGTTAGCACTTTTATCTTGAAGAATACATCAATTTAATTCACTTGGGCTTTCTTTGTGAGTAATTGAAGGAGAACGTTAAGGATTTTTTTTTTTTTTTTTTTTGGTTTTGGTTAAGAGTAGGGGTTCTTTCAAGGGAGGGGAAAATGAGAAGACAAGTTGGTGGATGTTTGCTGCCTCTGTTGTACGGAGATGAGGATAAGTCACAAAATTCTCTACCCCATTGCATGCCTTACTAGACCCTGATGTGATTTGGGAAAGTGGGAAGGATGAGCAATGTCTCTGTCTCATCCTCATGTCAAACATGTTATTCGTTTACCCTTCTCTTCATCTTGCTCATCATTTTCTCTGAAAAATACTTTAAATGCTTGGTATAGAATGAAGTCACCTTTAATGTTTAAGGGTTATCCCTTTGTTTTTTGGTTGAGGTGATATCACTTTTCGTTATCTTGTATTGTTAAAGATTGCTTTCATTTTGACATTCTCTCTCGCCTTGCCCTTCTGTCTGTGTGTATAATGTGTTATAAACACTCACATGTGTTGAGATACTTAAATTCCTTGGTTAGTTATGATTTTGATGTGTGAATGTAAGGAATTGTTCAATGTCATATTGTTTTAAGAAAGTTGGAGCAAGGTAGTGAAGCCCAAATGACTCAAACTTTCTTTCAACTTGATGAAAATGGTAGAATGTTCTCAAACTTTCTTTCAACTTGATGAAAATGGTAGAATGTTGGTATTAACCTTCTGTTGAAGGTTTCCATGATTGCACTTTTATTTTGAGGAAGATCTAAATTCTTTGTGCTTAGGAGAGTTAAGAAAAAGGAACGATGGATATCTTAAAGGAAGGGAAAATGAGGAAACATATTGGTGGCTTTTACCTCAGTTTTGTTAGAGGCGAGTTGCCTACTTGTTGGAGAAAAGATGAGGATAAGTTACAAAATTCTATATCTAAAACTTGACCTCATTAGCATCCACATGAAGTTGAGGATAACCTTGCATATTTTAATGAGTGCGGTTGATGGGCAATATCCCCATTCCTTCGACTCTCCAAACAGGTTATCAGCTCATTCATCTCTTCGTTTCTCTCAATCATCTTCTTGAGACGTAATATAAAGTGCTATTATGGAATGAGATCACCAATTGTATTTAAGGTTTTTTTGTTTTTGTTTGATTGCGGTTTTACTTCTGACCCAATTAAAACTTCATGTGACTCACATTCACCAAAAGGGAATGTGACGACAAAATAAATTACATAGGCAACTTTAGTATCATAATTCTGATTATTAATAAAATCGCTATATATATATATATAAAATAAACTTTATTAATTTCCAATTCCTAATCAATTAACATTCCTAACCTGAGTCCAACCAGCTATTGGTAAGACTCCAATGACTACACCCATATAAGTGGTGCGGGGACAAAGGTCATCACAGCCCTTAATTTTTAGTTCTCTCTCGCTTTCCATAGCTTCTTTTTCACTCTTTTTTATTTTTTGGTTGAAATCCCTAGTCCAAGGATGGATCCCAACAACAATGAGTTCGATGATCTTGATGTGATGCTTTCTTCTTTGTTTGATGATGATGGTGACAACGATGATAAATACCCTTTATCATTGTTTTCCTTTCCTTCTGTCGTTTCTTCCGCCACTTTGTCTGGTCTTCCACCGCCCGAAGAAGAAGACTCAAAAGATGCTTGCTCATCCTCTGTTACCATCAAGAATGAGAAGGAAAAAGCTGAGGGAAAGAATTATGATGTTCTTCATCTATGTTGGGGAAGAGAAGGGATGTGAGGGAAAGGGAGTCTGTGTGTGGTCCTTGTAAGAAAGTGAAGGGGGTTTGTGAGAACTTTGTGGGCTTTCCTGATCATGGTGAAATTGACGCGAAATACTTGAAATCGGGCCAGAAAGGGAAAGAAAATTGTGAGTTAAAGAACTATATGGATGGGGGATTCAATCATGATCTTGGGTCTGGAGCGTTGCCAGAATTGTTGCCTTCACTCGAAGAGCTGCTGGACCCAATTGGGGATAGAAAAGTTGAGTTCTTGGTGGATGAAGAAGAAGATTGTAGAGAGATGGTCTCTGTTGAGGATCTTTTTCCAGAAATTGGTGGGTCAGCACAGTTGGATGATCAAATTGGGTGTGATGAGCTGCTGCAAATTTTGAACAACAGTGGTGAGATGGATCCAGCCATCGATGATGAAGATGTGAACAATCAAAATTTGGTGGGAGATAGAAGAGGAGAGGAGATTGATACATTAGTGAATCTGGAAGGGGACTGCTCAGAGTGGCTTGTAGCTGAAATTGTGATCAATCTAGAAGAGGGCGCTGAGGTAACTGGCTCAAGCTATCAATGTGGTTCGAGTTAGGTTGTAATGTTCTGCTTCCCACCATTTTTACAATAATTGATTTGCGGACAATGATTTCACAAACTAATTAAGGATATATGGCAAGTGTTGATAGGTAGATTATGAGAAGTTATTGGAGCAGAAATCATACTAGTTAATGGTCTTGACTCATCAGTCAATTTTTGTCATGTTTTATAGTAGATGTCTTTGGGACTGCTTTGCCATCTTAATATATTTTTTGGTTTTATTATCAGATTATTTTGGGTGTGATTTGTCTCTCTTGAGATGTAACAGCTCTGTTCTTTGCTTAATTATCATCTTTGTTAAACTTTCAAATGACTTTGCATCACTCTCTATCATATTTTGACCAAGCTTATGTATATTATCTGGTTTACTGACATTCATGGACTTGAGCAATTGAAAATCCTTTGCAATGAGACTTGTAGTTCAGGAAAATTCCTAAAGATGACCCCATTTGTTAGATATACATCCTCTTGATAAGAACATTCAATTGGCCCTGTGGCTAGAATGCTATAAAGACATCAAAGGTCTTTCTTTTCCTTTTTTTGTTTTATTTGTTGTTGTCAAATCTTTATTTTCTATGCTGACTTGTTAGGGATTTCATTATTTTGTCCTATTAAGTTTCTGTTTTTTTCTTTTTTTTTTTTTCTTCCTGATTAATAAAAACAGAATCAGCAAACCTTGCCAAGAGGCTTGAGCTATGCAAATCACCAAGGGACGAAATTGAGCATTGAGGAAGATGGTGGAGAGATGGTCTCTATTGAGGATCTTTTTCCAGAAATTAGTGCATCAGCACAGGTGGATCTAGTCATTGCTGATGAAGATGTGAACAATCGAAACTTGGTGGGAGATAGGGGAGGAGAAGAGATTGACATATTGTTGGATGTGGAACATGACTGCACAGAGTGCCTTGTGGTTGAAATTGTGATCAATCTAGTTCAAGAGTAAGAGCAAGAAGAGGATGCTGAGGTAACTGGCTCAAGCCATCAATGTGTTTGGAGTTGGGTTGTGATGTTTTGCTTCCCACCATTTTTATAATAATAAAGTTGCAGACAATGAATTTGCAAACTAATTAAAGATAAGTGGCAAGCGTTAATACATAGATTATGAGAAGTTATAAGAGCAGAAATCATGCTAGTTATTGGTTATGACTCAAGTCAATTTTTATCTTATGTTATAATAGATATGTCTCCTGAGAATACCTTGCTATTACTATCTTAATATCTGTTCTGAGTCTCTTGAGATGTAACAACTCTGTTCTTTGCTTGTTTATCATATTTGTTAAATTTTCAAATGACATTGCATGACTCTTCATTATATTTTGGCAAAACATCATGGCTTATGTATATCATCTGGTGACCTGACATTCATGGAATTGAGCAATTGAAAATCCTTTGCAATGAGACTTATAGCTCAGGTAAAATCCTGGAGATGATCTCTTTTATTAAATGTGCACTCTACTTGATGAGAATATCCATTTGGCTATTTGGCTAGAATGTTGTAAAGGTATCAACAAATCTCTCGTTTCCTTTTTTTTATTTTTTTCTGTTTTATTTTCTTTGTTTGCTGTTAAATCTTTGTTTTCTATGCTGATTTGGAAGCGAATTCATTGTTATGTCCTCATTAAGCTTCCTTTCATTTTCCTGGTTAATAGAAACATAATCAATAACCCTTGCCAAGAGGCTTGAACAATACAAATCAACGAGGGTTGAAATTGAGTGTGACATGGAAATAATCAGAGATTACAGCTCCACAAGATTTATGTCATTCTACAATTTATTATTATTAATTTTCCAAGTTTGCACAAGCTTGCTGCATTTCCTGGATAAGAATCAAATCACACATTTTTTTTCTTTTATAAGAGCCTCTAGAGAGAATATCATTGCTTTTGCTTTCTTCTTAGAAATATGAAGTTCTAAGTTCAAGAATGGAGCCACTGTCCTATCTCAAAGTAATTCTTCTTGATTACTTCATTGAAGACGATTCTGATCATGATCATGATCTTGGGTAATTTGGTTTATGATACTGGGTCTCGTCCAACTTAAGGCTGTGATGTCCTGTTTAATTGACATCATTGTCCATAAGGATTGAATTTCAGACCTTGACTTCACTAAACTAAGATTTTAGTAGGCGTTGATATGTTCAGGAAACGTGAAGTTAGTTTATGGGAGTAGAATTACATCAGTTATTGGCCGTCATCAATTAATTTTCGAAGTGTTATAGACACACATGTTCTTGATTCTGGGTGGAACTGGTCTTTTTGTTGAGATCTAACAACTTTGTTCTTTTCTAGTGTAGTTTCATTAATCATCTTTTGCCTTTTGTTCCTTCTTGTCAATACATTATATGGTAAAATTTTCGAGTGTCATTGCAAGCTGCTTTTTCTTGTTTGGCTTCAATCCTCTCACTATAATTTTTTGCTTTTCCATATAAGCAACAAAATATAAATATAAATATATGTATATATATATATATATTACCACCCATTGTCATAGGCACAAGTCTAAATAGTTATTAACTGGAATTGAATTTAATCAAATCTAAAGGTAACAAAACTATCAAAGCACTTTGTGCTATACGGCCTGGAGATCCAAGTCATGTAGAAGTTGGACCAAGACGGGTCTTAAAGGATTCCCATGGAAGCCCTTTCTCTATATACTCTATGCTTGAGGGGTCAAATGGCCCTTTGATTCTGTCGATGGACTTTATAACTCCCCTTGCTGGAAGAACACTCCTTGATGGATTTGGGGAAGTCCTGTCACTCAAGCATGAAGAGAATCCCTGCAATATTTCACTTTTTGGTCCATAACATCTTCTCAACAATCTAAAGGAATGGTAAGAAATTCTTTTTTTTTTTTTTTTTTTTTTTTTTATTTGACAGGAACAATCGCAAAGTATCTAGACTCTTTTAAGTATCACTGAACAAAAAAACAGAAGCAGTAATTTTCTTATATTTTACACCATATTTAACTTATATTTTCTTATAAAATAATTGATACTAAATTTTGACTAAATATGTCGTTACACACAAATTTTCCATCAAATCCTCATCTCGGGGGTGTTGTGAAGCTACTACATATATTATCCAATGCAATTACTAGAAGGAAAATCACAAGAATTCCAGTGCATTGAGTCACCGACCTTGAATACAAGAACTTCCACCTCCTCCCCATCCACAACAGCATGTACAAGAAGTGCCTCTCCTCTTGCAGACTGACTGTAGAATTCCAATGCTGCAACCTCCTCATTATGCCCACAATCTCCATCGTCGTCATCATCATCTTCCTCTTCATATCTAACTCTTCTCCTAGCACCACAGAGGGAGCTCAAACTTCGTTGAGTGCTCAATTTAATGGTGGATGTACAATTAGCCACAGAATTGCAAAGAGGGGTGTCTATCTTTGATGGAATAGGCAGCATGGAGTATGAGTTTGGCACGACCCATCTTGCTGTTGGCTTCAACATGAATGACTCAATGCACCGGATGGACTCAAAGGGACTCGATTTAATTTGTGGATAAATATGGGACTTTGTTGTTTTATTGCCAAGGATAGCACGTAAGGTTTTCCAGCCTGTGTTTTCACCACAAATATTTGTAAGTAGGCCCACTATTTCATTTTTGTCATTCCGCTCGAACTTGACTTGATTATAATTCTTGTTTTCAATCTTGTAACATAAATCAAATGATTATCATATGTTAAATTATAAATAATTTTTTTCTAATAATTATAATAATAATATTATTATAAAAATATTAATCAATGCATTTAAATATATAAGTTGAAATTATTTGTACTTATTCAAATTTTTTTTTATAAACTTACACTCAATTAAAGAGAATTAAATTGAATTGAAAATTCAATTAAACTAACATCTTATTAAAAATATTTATATTTATATTTAATGAATAAAAATATATTATATTAAAATTAAATTTTCATCTCATTTCAAGTAATTTAAATTACAAATAATAAATATCTATTTTTTTTTATCTCTTCTTTGCACTTAAATTTGTATCAAACTAAAAAGGGTATTTTTTTTTTTCTTTTTAAACTTAATTTCATTTAATTTTTTTGGTTACAAATATAACAAAAATTTGCTGTAGAATAATGTAAACTAAAATTTATCTGCAAAATAAAAATGAAAACATTGTACAGGATTACTATTTAGTCGCTGGCACAAGGGCAAGTCTCTCAACGGTCTCGCGCGCTTACCCTTTTTGGTTTTTCCACTTCATTCGACTTTTTACTACTCTCCCAAGGCTCAATTCAATTTTAAATTTCCCCCAAAAAAACCTAGAATTCTAGGGGTTTTTTATTTTTTTTTTATGGTTTGTGTTTATCAGAGTTATAGCCCCAATTTTCCAAAAAAAAGCTCCAGTTAGACCTTTTAGGGTGTGGAATTATGGCAGGAGAGTGTTATTAGGGTTGAATCGATGTACCAAAAAAAGAGAAAAAAAGAAGCCCAATTTGAGTTCATAGGGATTGCGATTGTCGGCAAGGGAGCATGATTGGGGTTTAATCGAATCGAATTCGCGAGTTTTCGTTGTGAGAGGCTTTGTTTGTGTGTGTGTGTGTGTGTGTGTGTGTGTGTGTGTGTGTGTGTTGTTATGGCTACCTTGCAGCGAGTGGCGTCGAGCTTGAGCACGAATGCCAGCAGTTACGGTGCCGATGTGGGTGTATCTGATCAGTTTCCGGCCGGTTTGCGAGTTTTGGTCGTGGATGATGACACCACGTGCTTGAGGTTTCTCGAACGCATGCTTCGCCGGCAGCTTTATCAGGGTTAGTATGTAGTCCTCACTTAATTGCTACTGCTTTTCTATTTTTTTTTAAATAATTGGGTTTTATTATAACTGCATTCCAAAAGTTACTGATTTATTGTGACATGTTTTGGAATGCATTGAACTGGTCAATTACACCTTGCACACTGAAAGTCAGGGTGGGCCATTGAAGTTCAAATTCATTGAAGTTCTTGAAATTTGGATGAACTTGGTAATATTGTGTTAGGTCTCAGAGGTTCAAGAGGGAAATTAGGGTCTGAGAAGGGAAGAGGAGGAGAGAGAGAGAGAGAGAGAGAGAGAGAGAGAGAGAAACATGGAGGAGATTGAGAGAGAGGGTTTAAGAGAGAGATACTAGAGAGAGGGGGAAATCAATTTTTTGTTATTACTTGTTGTCTCAATTACTGAGACTGCCTTGGTTATGTGCTGGTCACATTCCTAGCCACTTTACACCACACCTACACACTGTCAGACACTTATCAACTAACAGTAGGTTCCTAACATGTTGTTGAGGTTTTCAAAGTATAAGCATTAAAAATTTGCTGACTTCAGGATGTCTATACTGTTGGGGCTTCAATAGTTCACACTTTTGTCTTGAGGAAGACATGAATTTTATTTTCATGGCTTTCTTTGGGAGTTTTCAAAGTAAAACAGTAGGATTCTTTGAAGGGTGGGGAAAATGAGAGACATACTGGAGGATGCTTACCTCTACTTTTTTGTAGGGAAATCAGTCATAAAATTCTCTACCTGATTGCATGCCTTGTTATGCCCTTGACATGATTTGGAAAAGTGGGAAGGATGAGCAACGCCTCTATCCCTTCTATACTTTAAACAGGTTTTTAGTTCACCCTATACTCAATTTCTATCAATAATTTTTTTTTGAGCAAAGCCCAAAGGCATCAAACTTTCTTTCAATTGGATGAAAATGGTATAATGTTGCTGTTAATCCTCTGTTGAGGGTTTCAATGATTGCACTTTTATTTCGAGGAATTTTTTTGGAGGGGGGTGATTTCAGAAAAAGGACCTGTGGATGTTTTAAAGGAAAGTAAAATGAGGAGAAATATTGGTGGCTGTTGCCTTTGCTTCATAGAAGGCTAGTTGCCTCTGCTTATTGAAGGAAAGTTGAGGAAAAATCACAAAATTTTATATCTAAAGCTCACCCTCATCAGTGTTTTCCTCAATCCTCTTCTGAAGACATACTTTAAAGTGCTATTATAGAATGAAATTACCAATTGTGTTAGGGATTTTATTTGTTTGCAGTTTTAATTCTTCTTTTTTTGGGGGGGGGGGGGGGGGGGGGGGTGTGGTTTTGTTACTTCATTTTGGAAAATGATTATCCTGAGGTGAATGGAATAACCTTTTATACTGAATGACATGAATCAAGAGCTTCAACTGCTAGCTAGTTTTGGTCTTTCTGTTGGAGTAAGAAAGGATTTCAAGGTAGATAAGTGATTTCAATAGGCCTTTTTTCCATTCAATTGGGCAAGCAAAGCTAGTAATGTGTTCTCAATGGGATTTAAGGCAGTTTGTCATGAGGTATTACCATGAGGGCAAGTAAAACTAGTAATGTGATTCCTAAAATATTAATGTCCTTGAAAGGCGACTTCTTGTCTTATTCACATGGTGCTTGATTTTGTCCACTACTGTTTTTAACCACAGCATAATTTATCCTTATCTACAACAATAAATTTGTTTTTGTTTTATGATGTGCCAGGTGACATTACCCTTTTGTTTCATTGGTTGCAGTTACCTGTTGCTCCCAGGCAACAGTTGCTTTGAATATTCTAAGGGAAAGAAAAGGCTGTTTTGACATTGTGCTGAGCGATGTTTACATGCCTGACATGGATGGCTATAAACTTCTGGAACAAGTGGGGTTGGAAATGGATCTTCCGGTCATTAGTGAGTATTATGTGTTAATTTTAATCTAGGGATCTTTCATTTCTCTGTATATCTAGCAACATAATAATTTGTGGTGCAGTGATGTCTGCTGATGGGAGTACAAGTGCTGTAATGCGAGGAATTAGGCATGGAGCTTGTGATTACTTGATTAAACCCATACGTGAAGAAGAAATAAAAAATATGTGGCAACATGTTATAAGGAAAAAGTGGAATGAAATTAAAGAGCATGAACATTCTGGGAGTCTGGAGGATAATGATTGGCATAAACAAGGCAGTGATGATGTTGACCATGCTTCTTCTGTTAATGAAGGAACAGAAGGGGTTTCGAAATGCCAGAAAAAGAGGAGCAGTGGGGAAGAAGAAGATGGCAGTGAACTGGAAAATGATGATCCCTCTGCAACCAAGAAACCACGTGTTGTTTGGTCAGTGGAGCTCCATCAACAGTTTGTTAGTGCTGTAAACCAACTTGGAATTGAGAGTACGGTCTTCACTGATATTCTCATCTTAATTATTTTTCATTTCAATTCTTGTTTGTCATGGTGGAACTCATGCATACTATTTTTTGGGATAGATACTGCATTTGATCTGGTTTCATTTCATGCATAGGCAAACTTGTGTATGGTCTTCCTCTGTTTTCTCTCTCTCTGTGTTTTTTTTTTCTCTCTCCGGGTTTGCTGATTGCAAATGCATGCCTGCCATTTCAGAGGCCGTACCCAAGAGAATTCTTGAACTGATGAATGTGCCTGGTTTAACTAGAGAAAATGTTGCAAGTCATTTGCAGGTTTGGTCCATTTCACATTTGGCTCTTTTATCATTTCCAATATCCTCCTCCTGTAAACATTGGGCAGTTCTTATTGTTATATGGAAACACATACTGGCAAGCAGATTATCAAGATCTCTATACGAGTAATGAAAATTTTGAATGGTAGTACAATTTTGAAAACTTTTGGAATGACAATGGAATGATACAATTGCATACCAGAAAGCATAGGGAAAATTTACAAGGGTATGCCTTGTGAACCAATACATAAAAGGCATTAACAATTCTTTGACAGAGGAAGTAGTCCCACGTTGGATATGCCCAACACAATCTTTTACTGGTGATACCTCCCCTTTTTGGTACCCCTTATTACTGGAGATTTTTTTCCCCCATTCAGGGGATTGCAAAAGCAAACTAAAAGCCCTAGTTCAGTAGTGGTCTTGTGAAAGTGTCTATTTTTGCTTTCAAATCTTTTAGGTAGTAAATAATGTGTTATAATATGTCAAAAAAAAAAATAGTGTTGCAAGTGAGAAAAAAAAAAAAGGCTTTGGGAGAGATTTTCACTCTACAAGTATATAAAAATATGTATATTGCCTGCAAACTAATCCATGTATAAAGTCACAAAGAGAATACATTCTCCATAGTGGTTTGCCTACCCGAAATCTGTGAAAATCTGGGCTTAGATTTTTCAAGCTTAGAATTAGGAATGTTCTCCTCCAGTGTGCACACTCTGTTCTCTTTATACCATCATAAAAACCAATAGGAAGGGATTACACCATATTGTTTTGTGTTTCACCATCATCCACGAACCTTCCAGTGGTCCATGGGGGCAATCAATAAATGCCCATGAAGTTAAATCAGTGCCCCATAACTGAAAACTCTAAAATGAATGAGCAAGTTATTTTAGCACATCATAGTTTCCTGGAGGAGAAACCTCTCTTTATGTTTTCCATCATCAAAAGATATATTTCCCTTAATTGATACATTGTTCTTTGAAAAGAATAAGGCAAAAGTTATTAGTGCTGTCCTTTCTTCTGTGGAAAATTATTTCAGATCCAATGAATCTGGCATTCAAAACTATTGTGACTAGAAGTAGATTTAGTTATCCTATAATTTTCTTGACTGGTTTTTGCATTTGAAACTTACAATTTGGGATACAATTTTTGTGTTTAGCTGTGAGAATATGTGTCAGACACTAATTTTTTCATAGATTAGTATTTCAGGGGATGTATTATTGCTTTGACATTCTTTGATTTTAAATACTGTGAAATCAATTTGCAGAAGTTTAGACTATATCTGAAGAGGCTAAGTGGGGTTTCTAGCACTTTCTGTGGGTCATTAGACCCAAATGTGAAACTGAATTCACTTGGACAGTTTGACATCCAAGCTTTGGCTGCTTCTGGTCAGATTCCCCAACAAACATTAGCAGCACTAAATGCTGCGCTTTTAGGCCGACCAACAGGTAGCCTAGTTACCATGATGGATCAGCCAGCTCTTTTACATGCATCCATTCAGGGTTCGAAGTCTATGCCTGTTGAGCATGATGTGGCATTTGGTCAACCTTTGGTAAAATGCCAATCCAACATTTCAAAACACTTTCAACAGAATATGCCACCTGCTGGAGAAGTTGCAGCCCAATTTGGCGTCTGGTCTTCTAATAGCCTTGGTCCCGTGGGACCCATTAACAATCTTGGGGGTATGGACACTCAAAACTGTAATATTTTGATGGATATATTGCAGCAACAGAAACAGCAACAACAACAGCTCCAGAAACAGCGGCAACAACCATCATTACCAGAGCCTAGCCATTCGATCAATGTGCAACGATCCTGCCTGGTGGTCCCTTCTCAGTCATCAGCTAGTTCTCAGGCAGGCAATAGTACTGCCTCAGTCAATCAAAATTTCAGGTTTAACGGAGGTGCTATTGTTGATTACAATCGTCTATCACCTCAATCAAATTCCTTTTTGAACATTGGAAACATGTCAGATGGCCCTAATGAAACTGCCAGTGTTGTTAGCAGGTACTCAGTCCCAGGTTCTGTATCTCCTCCCTCATCGTGCTTTATAAATGCTGAAAATGGCACCCTTCAGCAAGTTCAAAACTCAACCATGATGTTTGGAGCTGCCAGACAATCACTGGGGATTGCTTCTAATATTTGTGACATCCAGGGTTCTTACTGTGCTAAGTCAGGTGAAGTGCTTGATCAAGGACTGCTGAAGGATCTAGGATTTGTTGGGAAAGGAACTTGCATTCCAAGCCGGGTTGCAATGAATGGATGTGAATCACCAATGAGTAGCTTGAACCACGGAAAAATCTCTCTGGAAAAAAATGTTAATAAAGTGAAGGAGGAGCCAGGTGTGGAATTTGTAGATAATGCAAGAATGGGCTTGCCAATATTGCCACAATTTCCTCCAAATGATCTGATGGGTGTTTTCACAGAATAAGTTGGCTACCTGAATTGCTTGTGGCTCGTTTTTGTTTACATGTGTACACGGAAGTTTAATAGTCTTCTGGTTGCTAATTATGAACTTATTTAGGAGTTTGCTTATGCAGTCTAAGTTTAAGATATTTATTTTTCTATAACAGATTAACTTACAATATTTTTTATCAAAGAAATTCATATATTTTCTCATCTAAGATGATTATAGATCTTTTGGAAGGTTTTATTTGTTATTAGAATTATACCATGGTTTTTCTGGAGCATAAATGCTACTTTTTCCATGATAGATTGCGTTGGGTTAAGGATTTGTCTTACTGCTTCCAAATTTTCTCCATCATGTTTGTTTTCAATCCAGAAAAGTGACAGAAGGGTTGTTCCATTTTTGGGGAAACAAGGGTGAATGTTTGATAAAGCCAAGATTGTGTTTGAATACAATACCCTGTTGTGTCATACTAGAAAGGAGAGTAATGAAGAGATTTTGATTCAGCCGATTCTGTCCCGTCTACTAAATAGCGCTCCAACAAAAGCACTTACTGTACTTGAAAATAAATGTGCTTGTAATGGGTAAAATTCGGAAATTCTGAATGTGCCATGTCGGTTTCTGAATTGGATTACCCCTGTGGTGTGCTTCTTTTCCTGAAGCGCATGAGTTTGAACTGAAGTTGCTGATAACTTACGTCCTCGGATGCAGTAGTGATAGAGTTGAAGTCAGCAAATCATCTTTCTATAGATTGCACCCCCTGAGTGGCACTTTCTCAAGCAGTTTACAGGACTTACGCGCCACCCTTGTCTTAGAAGAGAAACATTAGTCCATTTGCGAAGTTCAGTTGGAATGCTGCAACAAAATTCTACTTGCATTATTAGTGTCAAATTGTTATTAGCCCGTAGGGTAAATAATTTTTGTCAGACTTGACTTTTAGTGAATTCCCAGTTGAATGGTGGGCTTATTGTTATTTATGCTGAAATGCTCATTTATTTTGTTTGTATCATATCACTTCAATTCTCTTGTATGTTGTTACAGATTGATTATTCCTATGGAGGCCATGGTAGCTTTGTCGCGTACTTGACCAGTTATTTATTTATTTATTTATTTTTTTGTTTGTTTGTTTGTTTTTGTTTAACCAATTGACTCTAATTACAACTACACACACTGGAGATGGATCTGCACATCAGTGATATTTGGTTAAAAAGCGTTATTATTAATTCATTTAAATGTTAGGAAGAAATTTAATTATTTGGCTATTATAAATTATGTAATAATAATGTAATTATATATCAATATTAATATTCATTAACCTGAAAATTATAATCTTTAATATTTTTTTAATTTAAATTAAATTTATTAATATTTTTTTAATTATATTTTATTTGTGTATTTAAAATTATTTATTTAGATAGAAATTAATTTGTATATTATTTTATTTATTATTATTATTTTTAAAAAATGTTATAAAAAATGTCATAACATTCCAACTATAATTAAAAAAAATAAATTAAGATAATCAGATTCAGTTCTAATCTCACGGTCTATAATTCCCTCCTTCCCAAAATTTTTCAGAAAAAAAAAAAAATCACAAATTGGTCTTTTCCAGCCTCTCTCTGTCCAATGTCCTCCTCTATAAATGATGGTGTCCTCAGCTGCTGATATTGTTGGCAACCATTCCTATTTCTCTCATGGCTCGCTCGAAGCAAACTGCACGCAAGTCCACCGGAGGCAATGCCGCGAGGAGGCAGCTGGCGACGAAGGAGGCGAGAAAGTCAACACCAGCAACCAATGGTGTGTAGAAGCCACACAGATTCAGGCCAGGCACGGTAGCGCTGAGAGAGATCAGGAAGTACCAGAAGAGCACGGAGCTGCTGATCCGAAAGCTGAAGTCCCAGAGGCTGGTGAGGGAGATCGCTCCGGACTTCAGGACAGATCTGAGGCTCCAGAGTAGCGCCATCGCTGCTCTCCAGGAGGCTGCTCTCCGGACTTACTATAATGCCCAAGGATATCCAGCTTGCCAGGAGGATTAGGGGTGAAACGGCTCAGTTCTGGTTTCTCCGGTACTTTCTAGATTTCTTTTTCTGGAGAATTTTTATGGTTTCTCTGGTATTTACCTGTTTGTTAAAGGTTCTCTTGATGTTAATATGGTTCTTTCTATTGCTATCAAGTCTCTCTCTCACGATTTATATCGATGCTATCCGCAGTTTTTTTAGCACGTGAGTTGTGAGTCATGGTATTTTAGTTTAAGAGTAGAGCGCTGCTTACAATTTTTTTTTGTGTAATTAAGATTTATTATTGGAATATTAGTAAATTTAAGTTTATTTTATATTTAACTTGACAAGTTAAAAGTTTAAGATTACTTTCTTAATATAAATTATATTTATTAGGGTACAATGATAAGGATGGGATCTAGAAGTTGAGTTAATTCCAAAAGATAGGGACTAGGTTATTACTTTGTGTGATCAAATTTAGTATAAATTTATGTAGAAGATATAATTTTAATTAACTCACAACTAAAATTTTAAATTTAAAAATAATTTTTTATTTTGATGATATTGATAAGAATAATGTAAAAAGATATTTTTTTTATTTATTCACCTTTTTAAAGAAAAATTAAGAAAATAAAAATTTGTGATTAGTGTTTTTTTTTTTTTTTTTCTTAAAAGAAATAAAAAAAAAATTATATTATATATTATTATTATTATTTTTTAAATTAAGAAAAAGTTTTACATAAATAAAAATATTATAAATATCTAAAAAATAATATAATTAAAAGAAAATAAATTAAAATTTTCTTAAGTATTTCTCTTAAGTTTGTTTATAGATATATAAATTATAAATATTGTGCTCTTTTTAACATCAACATGAAATTCAAAAATTGGTGAGGAGTTTTTAATTTTAAAAAAAAAAAAAAAAAAAAATTGAAATATAAAAAAAATTGAAAATAAGGAAAAGAATACAAAGAAAAATTTTAAAAAGTGAAATCTATCTCTAGCATAATTGAGTTTAGATAAATAACAATTTATTTTAAAATATAACAAAAAAATATATCATAATTAATTATATATAAAATATAACAAAAATAGTAAAAATATAACTTTATTGATTTTTTTTAACAAAATTTAAATTATTTTAAAACAATAAATTTCAAAATAATTAAAGTAGAATCTCACTACATGTATAAAAATAAAGGTAAATAGATATACTGGAGTGGTATGCAAACCTCAATACTTAAAAATCTTTATCATTATTATTGTTTTTGTAAAATTTTGAATTTTTTTTTTATCTTAAATATAAAATAATAAAATATATAATAAATATAAAATAATATACAACAAATATAAAATTCACTTTTATTTAATATAAAATTCCAACTTCTTTCTATTTTTTTTAAATTTATTTTTTTATAAAAAATATTCTTAATAAAATATATTTACTTAAATAATAAAAAAATATGATACATTACAATTTTATCAAAAAAAATTATTTTAAATTTATATTAAATATTAAATTACATAACTACATAAATTTATGAAAACACAAATTTTATAGTACCGAATAAAAATTAACTAAATTTTTTAGCAACAACATCTTCGTTAAAAGAAATAAACAGAACCAACAATTCAACCCTAAAATGTTTCCCAAAACGAAAGATATTATAAGGTTTTTTTTAGAGATATTTATAATAATAATTTTATAATTATTTTAAATTTTTATTAAGACAGGGGTAGAGTCCAAAGTACAAACTAGCATATTACTTTTCAAAAATCATACAAATACAAAGACAAAAGTACCTACGATTCTACGAACCGAAACCTTAAGAAAATCACCATCTTGTTCCTTTCCCAACCGCAAAGCCCTTACCAGTTGCCACCATCACAGTCAGCCGCCTTCCCTTCTATTGCTCTCCCTCTCTCTCTTTCTGTTTCTAAGATGGCAGCTTATACGTTCCCAATCCACCAAACCAGTCTCTTCTCCACCAAACCCTCCCCTAAACCCATGTCCACACTTGCTTCCCCTTCAAGAATCCGCATGTCCATTCAAGAATCCGCCCCTTCCCTCGCCGTGGTCGGCGTCACTGGTGCCGTCGGCCAAGAATTCCTCTCCGTCCTCTCCGACCGCGACTTCCCTTACCGCTCCATCAAAATGCTCGCGTCCAAGCGTTCCGCTGGCAAGCAGCTCACTTTTGAAGGAAGAAGCTACACTGTCGAGGAGCTGACTGCCGAAAGCTTTGACGGGGTCGATATCGCTCTGTTTAGTGCTGGTGGGTCAATCAGTAAGCAGTTTGGCCCCGTGGCGGTGGGGAAGGGTACCGTTGTGGTGGATAATAGCTCGGCGTTCAGGATGGTTGATGGGGTTCCGTTGGTGATTCCGGAGGTGAATCCGGAGGCTATGGAAGGTATCAAAGTTGGGATGGGAAAGGGTGCTTTGATTGCTAATCCGAATTGCTCAACTATCATTTGTTTGATGGCTGTCACGCCATTGCATAGGCGAGCTAAGGTTGACAATTGAACATTATTTTATTTGATGTTTGTTGCTTGCTTTCTTTGTGTTCCTCCTTCTCTTCGCCATCTTCTCTATATTTAATCTACCTCTGAAAGTTGTGTAAAGAGGTATGTATTTCTTGATGATGTATTTTTGTTTCCTTGTTTTTGAATCTGTAGATGGATATCTGATTTTGGAAGTAGGGACATTTATTGTAGCAATATTACTGTACTTTGAATTTTAATTTTTGACTGAAAGGTGTTTAGCTTCTTTTTTGCGTCTTAATTCGGGAATCACATTAGGTTCTTTGAGTACATTATGAAAGAATGTCTTGAGTTATTTGTCTCATGGCTCTTGAGCAAATTAAATCTGAAAATGCTTTTGATGTGGCATCTCATGGCTTCATAAAAGTGTGATGTTGAAAATTTTGAAGAAGAACTTGGGTGTTGCAGGTACAACGAATGGTTGTTAGTACATATCAGGCAGCTAGCGGTGCTGGTGCTGCTGCAATGGAAGAGCTAGAGCTGCAGACTCGTGAGGTTTCCTCCTTGTTATCTTTAATCATTGCTTTGTCATTTCTAGTGCCTGGCAGAACTTATTATACATTAGCATGTTTATGGACTTTGTTTCACTTTGATGTTGATCTGTTCCTTTCTCATTTTCTGGTTAAAAAGGTCCTGCAAGGAAAACCACCAACGTGCAAAATCTTTAAGCAGCAGGTTGGTCAGTGTGGTGTTATCGTGTATCTTGTGATCTAAATTGTATCTTTTGCTATCTTGTGTTCAAGTTCACCTTCATAACATTTTTGCATTGCAGTATGCTTTCAATTTGTTTTCACACAATGCACCTGTTCAATCAAATGGGTACAATGAAGAGGAAATGAAAATGGTGAAAGAAACCAGAAAAATCTGGGTAAGCTCTAAAGTCAAAGCTTTTACCTTGATTTTAATATCTTATAAGACAAACTATAGTTCCTTTTTGGATGCCTATAGTGCTTCTGTTATGGAGGAGCACAAATCATTTTAGTCTTTTATATATTGTTGAACTCACTGCAGAATGATGCTGATGTTAAAGTCACGGCTACATGCATACGAGTTCCTGTTATGCGTGCACATGCTGAAAGTGTTAATCTTCAATTTGAGGAGCCCCTTGATGAGGTACTTCATGATGCTTATGTACTAGAAAGTTGCTTTAAATCCTGGTGGTAAATGAGTTTTCTTTTGCATTTTTTTCAGCAAATCTTAGAGCTTGATAGGTGCCAATTTTGCAACAATATTCAATTTAATTCCATTAAATTTCATATAGACTTTGACTTGGTTATTGAATTTCAGTGGTTGGTAGTAAGGAATTGAATTGAATTCTCCATCAGCATCAAAATTTAAAAATTGGAAAAATGCAATTGATTTGTAAAATTTATGATATTATTCTTATATGTACATTAGGCTCATATGAAGATAGAGGATTTTTTTCTTTTGAAATTTTGAATTTATATGAAGAATACACATGAAATTGATTGAATGCTCACATAATCCCAACTATTTCTATGAGAATTTCTAAATTCTACTATAATCATTGGTACAAAAAAACAAAAAGAATCTGTAAGATAATCCATGAACTGTTGCACTAAATCTAGTACTAGAATTTTATTGAGATTTTATGTATTACATAAGTTAACCTCTAGAATTTATTTTTTCTGATTAGCATTGGATAAAGTCTTCTATTAGGATTTTAATCATTCTTATTCTAGCTATTTAGATTGTTACAAATAGGACGCTACTTATGTGTATATGTGTCCACTAGAATGAATTGATAGAGCTTTTATCCTATCTTTCTCTTCTTTGGTTGTCTTTTGAGGCTCTCTTTTCCATTTTGGCTCTGCTTCTCAAATCCTCTCTGCCTTTTTTTTTTTTGTTTTCTGTTTTTTTTTTTTTTTGAAGGATTTCTCTCTTGTCCTGCCTTCTCTCCCCTGCTTTCCTCTAATTTCATTTATGTCTGACATTAGCCTTGTACAGAAAAATGTGTGAAAATTCATTTGAATTCATATATTTTTAAAAGGGGAAATAACAAATTGATGAATTGAACTAATAGAGTTCAATTGAATTGAATGCATGCAAAGAAGTGTTTGTCATTGACAGAAAGCATATTTGGAACTTGCAGCATTTTTTTGTTCTTTGTCCAAGATTTACATTCAGGAATGAAGCTGTTGATATTGATCTTTGGCAATTGTAATGAATGTGTTTATTTCTAGTTGCAGAAACAGCCTCCCCGGACACCACAGTATGGAATTCCCATGCAACTTTTATTTTTTTTTATTATCTTTTTTATTGTCAGACCATAAGCCAAACATTTTGAATCATGTCCTGTACCCAGCCTTCTTTCTCTCCCAACGCGGCTCAATGATAATGAATTGATATATCTCAGTTAAAATCTGTTTAGATAGGTTAATGAGTATGTCCTTTACGGCATTTTTTTACAGGGCATCTAACTATTTTGGGCTCGGGATATTGCCTGTCTTTACTATGCTTGTTGTCATTTACTTGTAAGATTATTTGTCTAATTGTTAAAAATTGGAGCATAACACATGTTAGCGAGTGATTGTAATCTATATTGACATTTTTGTGTCCTAAACTCTATTTTATAGCCTTTGGTGAGAAAGGACCTATGGTTGTAACTCAAATAATTTGGTTTAGAATGGAGAAAAATGATTGGTGTCTACACCCTGCCTCTCTTGTTTGGCAATTAATTTTCAGTGCCATGGATCTTAGCATAGCTTTTGTTAAATTTTCTATGTTTTTACAAGGGATGGATAGATGCCATGTCAGTACCAAATTAGTAACCCACAATTAAATCTAAATAATTAAAACATTTCATAAGAGTTATCCCATGGAAAAAGATCATTTTCTTGAAGCATCTTTTTGTGTTCTAGTTAAACAAGGAAAGTCTTTGTCACTAATTCAACCACACAAATGGGTTCTTTATTGGGAGCAATATATGAGTGAAACAGAGAGATTGTGTAAATTTAGGTGTCTTTGTGCCTTTTTCATCAATTTGACATCATTTAGTTTGATTGGGTATGTCATGCATTGTCAGGATACCATTAACCTAGTCTGGTTGTCCTACTAAAGCCATTTTTTTTTTTTAATTTTAATTCCTAGATATTGGGACTTGGGTGTTTTCAAGTCAAGCTCTTTTTGTTGCATGATACCTTCCAGCTTTAGCTATTGTCTGGCATGTGTTGAGTTCTGTTTGAAAGAAATTGTTAAACTCAATTTTGCACATCACTAAGTAAAGGATTACCCCTTGTATATTCCTGTAGGCTGTTCTCTAAATGTGTATAACTGCAACATTTTTTGCTGCTTTCATATGTGAACCATAGCTGTATTTTCAAACAGCTGTATTTTTCTTGATGGAGGCAAAAATTTGTCTAGCTGTTAGCCAACTACTCATACCATAGGTTTTACGTTTTTTTTTTAATTTACTTTTTTTCTGGTATTAACAACTGAGAAATGATCATAATGCTGTTCATAGTGTTATTTTACATGTAAGGATGCATTGTTTGAGCTATTAAAAAAAATTTCTAGTGCAAAATTGTTTTGCTACTATTAAAACAAGATTTTGCAGCCATTTTTTCATATTTCCTAAAGGTCTAGTCAAGTCTTGGTTAATAAATTTTATGTTTGCTAGCATTCAGCAATGGAACTTTTGAAAAATTCTCCTGGGGTGGTGGTTATTGATGATCGATCATCCAATTGCTTCCCAACTCCATTGGATATGTCAAACAAAGATGATGTTGCAGTTGGTAGGATTCGTCGAGATGTCTCTCAAGATGGGAATCACGGGTAAATTTCATTCATGGGCTTTTTCCCTTCTGCCCACCGACCTTCATGCACATTGCACACGCACACATACACACAAATACATACTTCATTATTTTGAGAAGCATCTTACTAAGTTTGGAATGTCCAACAGTCTTGATATCTTTGTCTGTGGTGATCAAATACGCAAGGGAGCTGCACTAAACGCCATTCAAATTGCCGAGAAGTTGTTATAGTTTGTTTAAATTTTGTTTACAAGTGCTCATTTTATTGATCCACCGGCCATTTTTGTTTTCATTCGTCAGTACTGTCAGCTTGGTTGATGCCAACCTGTTGACACTATTTTTTGAATTGAGCAAACGATTTGTTGTGGCATCCTCAGTATGAATAATTACGATGATTGGAATGTAAAGATTTTAGTGCACTTGCATTGGTTGATGATTGTACGAGGCTTTTGGTGTAAAATTGCCAAAGTTTGTCGCTTAAGAACTTCATCCGGTTCAACATATCTCTCTTATATTGAATTACAAAATTGTTCAAAACACAATCTTCTGGCGTAACCACTAATTGCATTCTTAACCTGACACACGCGTCAAAAAGCCCTTTAGTGAATGTGAAACTTTTGACGCCCGAGGAGTGTTGACGACCAATAACTAACAGTTGGCAAGGGAACATGCCGAGTAGAGCTTGATATTATATGCTGAGATGTTGTATCTTCTAAAAAAAAGAAAAATTAAGGTAATGCTTAAAGAGTAATGTAGTAACGTGATAGTAATAAAAACTTTATTATACTTTTATTTTGTTATTTTTGTGTTATTTTTAGTGATTTTCGTTGAGAAATTAGTAAATTTTTATTTATATTAAATGATTTATGTTAAATTCATAATTATGAAAGAAAAATGTTAAGACAGAAGATATCTTTTTTTATATATTATTATTATTATTATTATTAATGTTTCAATGTAATTGTATTATTAATTTGAATATAATTGAAATAAAATAATCCATTTAGCAGCCATTATCTCATATTTTGTCTGTGGTACATATATATCAAGTTGGCACATAAAAAAAATCTAGCGTGTTTTGGTTGCCCAGCATTTGGTTCAGTCAGAATTGATAGAATTGGAGTTCAGAGTTGGAGCTGAAAGTTGGAATGCCAATTGCCTCTTAATCGTGAATTAGAATTCGAAATCTAATACCACTAATATGAAAATTAAGAATTGCTAAACCATCTTTAACACACAAGTTTAAAATCCGGCAGCCGCATCTGATACGAAATTTTTTCCTTAAAAATTACATCTATGTATTTTTTTTTCCATAGACACACACTTAATAATACTTACTGTTACTTACACATTTTAAACATTAATTTGGAGCACTCGATATTACATTTGGAGTTGGCTAACACATGATCACGACCATTAGATACTACGTCGTATCATTCTCGTATCAAAGAATCATGTGGCCTTGGGAAAAATTTTTGTGATCAATAAGAAAGATTTTGCTGAAGACCCATTCGCCATGATCGATGATAATGTTCTCGAGACCAGTACACGCAAAACCATCGAGCTAGTTATTTTCCTTTTTCTTTTCTTTTGTTTTTTTTTATTTTATCCAACTTCATGTAATGTTAAACCTCGCCCTAAGTTAACCCAATTACCAAGTCCCTTATCATAGAAGTTCTCCATCAAAATCATATCAAACCTTTTGGTAATATTTTTATGTGGATCCCATCTCTCCTTCCTCAGCAAGTAGACAATCCGGGAGCATAATGTTGATTACTTTTCTCAAAGTTCCGGGAAAGAACATCCACTGGGGACATATGCGGGCCCTACGTTTGTCTTTTTCTGCTTCCATCTGATGGGCCTAACGCCCCATTGTGGCTCTGAGATTGCGCCAATTGTAATTTAGAGTTGTTAATGCAACGTGCCATTCATTTAAGCCATTGGTGCATCTTGGACTTTAGGGATAGTTATTAGTTGCCACTAGTAGGTTAGAAATTCCACTAGTAGTAACACAGTTGACGAGTTGATAAATTTCTTAAGCATGTTTGTGTCTACATATATATATATTCTCTCCATCAATTTTTTTTTTTTTTTTTAGTCCTCCATTAAGAGCCTTATTGGACATAGAACTAGAGGAATATAATACCTCTTTTTATTTTCTTAAATTGCATGCTAATCTTGGAATCAAACAATTAATTGTAATACATACATATGTTGATTTAAATCCAGTTACAAATCATTAAATGTAATCATAGTCTATATAAGCCTTTAATGCTAAAATAATCAAAATGGTCCATCTAGGCAATGTCCACAATAATGGATTTATGTAATTTTTTTAAACAGTGTCATACACCAGTGAATTGTTGACGGTGGTTAGCACAAATGAAATAAAAAAACAAAATTATTCCATAAAGTATAGAGCAAGAGGGGATAATTGGAGTTAAAAATGATGAAGTCTATTATTGTTCAAATGACAAAAAGTGTGAGTATAATGACGACAAAAATATATATACGGTGAAAAAGTTGATGTTAACTCCTAAAAAGGAGGATAATATTTAATGAAATATGTTATTTCATACCAAATACACAATTAACAATATTTTCTTTGATTTGAATACTAATAGTGGTAGCAAAAAAAAAATGTTATTGGGATAAAACTATTAAGAAATTGTAGTTACTAATAAAAAAGCACCTAAGTCTATATACCATTAAGTGGATTAAAATAGTGAGGGAAATTTGAGTAACAAAATGATTTTTTAATTGGCTAGTATAAAGATGAGATTTACTATGTTGTTGTAGACATAAATGCTTGCCACTTATTATTTGGATAACCTTAATAATTTGATGTTGATGCTCAACACTTAAGTCAAAGAATGTCTATAAGTTTAAGAAAAATGGGATAAAATATACATTAATACTTATAAAAGGAAAATTCTGAACCAAGACTTCTTAAGTAGAGGGGAGAACTTTTTTAATAGTCACCTACTCAAATCAAGAGATTGAGGTTGTTATTAAAAAATCAAAAGGGATTTAAGTACTAGCAGTAAAAGTTGAACTAATAACTCACATATCTCAAGATCTTATTACTAAATCTAAGAATGATTTTATAATTCACAAATTCCAAAATCTTGTTAATTCTTAACTTATCATATTCAATGATTTTTTTGAGTGAAAATCAAGTAAATAATTATTTGACATTATTATTTAATGTCATTGCACATGCATCACAAAATAAGATGTTGGGTCATGTTAAAAGAACTAATTTATTCTAAATATTTGTTCTTATGGTATGAAAGATGTTAATGCCCTCATTGTTAACTCAGAGGCAAGTGTTTCTTTTTTTTTTTTTTTTTTCAAATGAAGGGGCTTGACATAAGGCACATCATGAAAACTAATTTTTATTGTCCTACAAATTATATTATAATTAGTATTTTGTAATTTATATACTTATTTTATAGTATTTTAATATAATTTAAAATTTTACTTAAATTATTTAGAAAGTATACAAATTATTTGATTATTTTAAAATATTTTCTTAATTATCTATTAAGTGTTTTCTCATTTATATTAAAGTATTTTTTTTAATTAAATACTTTTACCCATAAATATGTATATGTCTAAGAGTTAAATCATTATAACAAATAAATACTTTAATAAAAGTGTCAACTTTGTCTTTATTATTCTCTTTGAGAAATATTATTTTGTTTAGGTTAATTGAATATTAATCTTATTTTTACTAAATGTTGCTTCAAAAAGCTAATATTATAAAAGAGTAAAGAGTGTTTTAGTTAAAATTGTGAAAAAAAAAAGAGTATTATACAAAACAATAGTAGAATATAAACCTTTAAATTATGATAAATCATTTTATGAAAGTTTTATAAAATCTTTATTATAATAAATGTTAAAATGACTTAGTGTAAAGGGTTGTCTTTACCTTAAAAAAAAAAAAAAAAGGGAAAGAGTTAATAAAGTTGAACTTTCAAAGGACGAAACTTAAAGAGTAGACATAAGTTTCTAGTTTAAATCAAACCATTATAAATTACTGTACACATTCTCTCTTCTCTTATGTTTTTACTCTCAATTATTTACATTACTTGCTTTGTTTTCTTTATTATTAATTATCTTATTATTCTTTTTTGGAGTTGAGATAAATGTGTGTTAAGAATCAAACTGAGTAAACTCAATTCATGCCTCTATTGGGTTCCCATGGGGACTAAAACAACTCTTAGTTAATAATTTTATCTTTGCTAACATTTAGCAATGGAACTTTAAAAAAATGTTGCTATGGTGGTGTTTATTAATGATCTATCATTTAATCACTTATATACTCCATTGGATATGTCAAAAATAGATGATGTTATAGTTGGTAAAATTCATCAAGATGACTCTTAAAATGGGAATCATGGGTAAATTTCATCCATGGGCTCTTTCCCTTTTACCCACTGACCTTTACACACATTACACATGCAAAAATTCACATAGACATAAACATAATTATTTTGAGAAGCATCTTACTAAGTTTGAAATGTTGAATAGTTTAGATATCTATATAGAGTTACACTAAATGTTATTCAAATTGTTAAAAAGTTGATGTGGCACAAAAGCAAAGAAATCGTGAAATGATATCAAGCAAGACAAATCTTAATTCTGAGACCACCTGACATGGGACAAAAGTATGAAAAAATAAATAACAAAAAATCAACACTTAGTTGAATATTTAAAAAGGTTTTTCAAATTTACCTAAAAATATAAAAATTTTCAAAATAAGAGAATATATATTAAGCTATTATAATTATTTAACCCTTAAGATTATACACATATTTATAAATAAAATTATTTAATTAAAAAAATATGTTAAGTTAAATGAGAAAATATTTAATAACTAATTAAAAATTATTCTAAAACACTTACTGACAAATTAAAGTCAAAAAGATTTTCAAATAATTCACGTATCATTATTAAATAATTTAATTAAAATTCTTAATTAAACTAAATTATTATAAAATAAATAAATAAATTATAAAATCAGACTTATAATATAATTTGTAATACAATAAAGAATATTTTTCATAATATGTTTTATTAAACTCTTTTATTTAAAAGAAACTCCTTCTCAAGTTGACAATAAGAAATAAACATCTTTTATGCCATAAGAAGAAGTACTTTGAGTACACCATTGTCTTTAAATTTTCCTAATTTTCACTTGCTTCTTTCCAAATAAATCTTCATTACATCCATAACCACCATTGACTTAGGGCCAAATTTCTCCATCAGAATAAAATTAATAAAATTAAACATAAAGGTAAATAATCTAACAAGATTTTGAGATTAATGGATTATAGGTTCATCTTTTGAGTTGGTAAAATCTATTGTCGATATTAAAATTGTTTAGTTTTAAACTTATATATGTATTTATAATTAAAATTATTTAATTAATTAAATAAATATTCTAATTTATATAAAAAAATATTTGTTTTTAAAATACTTAATAATAAATTAAAATATTATAAAATAAGAATTAAAATATAATTTATATGATAATAAAAAATAATATTTCTAACCTACCTTAGACTTAGACGGTGTTATACTTTGTTTCAATTTTATTAACAAGTTCTCATTTTATTGATCCGCTAACAAGTTTTGTTTGATTCGTGGGTACTTTCAGCTCCGGCGATGCCAACTGCTGGCATTATTTTGCGCATTGAGCAAACAATTTGTTGCGGCATTCTTAATATGAAAAATTAAGATGGTTGGAATGTAGATGATTGTACGAGGCCTTTGGCGCAAAATTGCCAATGTTTGTCGCATAACAACTTCATCCAGTTCAATATATCACCCTTATTTTGTATTATAAGGTTGTTCAAAACATGTATCTCCTAGCGAAATGACAAATTGCATTCTTAACCTGACACACGCATCAAAAAGCTCTTTAAGGAATGTGAAACTTTTGATGTCTCCGTCGCCTACAATAACTAACAATTTGGTAGCTGGCAGCTTAAAGTCGATGGAGTTGAGAAAGGTAACATGCCAGGTAGAGCTTGATATTATACGCTGAGATGTTGTGACTTCACAAAGAGAAAAATTAGGTAATCCTAGAAGAGTAATATGATACTAATAAACAATCTAGATCACATGTGACTGAATTTCATAAATAAATGAAGTTTAATGTATGAAAATTATTGTATTATCTTTCAATTGTTTATGTGTTACTTTCTATATGTTGATAAGTAATAGTATTTTTTTTTTGAGAAATTAGCAAGTCTTTGTTTATGCTAAATGATTAGTACAAAATTCATAATTATGGAAGGAAAAGTCTGACCACCAAATCATGAAAATAATCTTTTCTTTGAATAATGTTTCAACGTGACTGGATTATTAGTTTGTTAACCCAATTGCGAAGTCCCATATGATAGAAGTTCTTTATCACACAATCACATCAAACCTTTTGGACTAGGCTCACCACAACTTTTTACTTTTCCCTTTATTATTTTTTGTTTTTCCCAACTTCATGTAAAGTTAAACCTCGCCCTAAGTTAACCCAATTGCCAAAGTCCCTTATCACAGAGGTTCTTCACCAAAATGATACCAAACCTTTAGGTAATATTATAATGTGGATCCCATCTCCCCTTTCTCAGCAAGTTGAGAATCCTCAATATGATGCGGAGCGTAATGATGACTTTTCTCCCCAAAGTTCCGGGTAATGAACATCCACTGGGGACATATGCGGGCCCAAAACGACATGCGTTTGTCTTTTTCAGCTTCCATCTGATTGGCCTAACGCCCCATTGTGGCTGTGAGATTAGAATTGTTAATGCAACGTGCCATTCATGTAAGCCATTGGTGCATCTTGGATTAGAAATTCCACTAGTAGGAACATGGTTGACGAGTTGATAAATTTCTAGTGCGTGTGTGTTTCTATATATATATATATATATATATTCTCTCCATCAAGGGGTTTTTTTTTTGGTCCTCCAGTAAGAGCTTTATTGGCAAAGAACTGGAGAATATAGCAACTCTTCTTATTTTCTTAAATTTCATGCTAATCTTGGAATTCAACAATTAATTGCAGTACATACATAAGTTGATTTAAATCCAATTACAAATCATTAAATGTAATCATAGTCTATAAGCTTTTGATGTTAAAATAATAAAAATGGCCCATCTTGAGGATGTTCACATGAATGGATTTATTTTTTATTTTTTCATTTAAACGATGTCACACGCCAGTACATAATTGATAGCAGTTAGCCAAAATGAATTTTTTTTTTTAAAAAAATCAAAATTATTCCATAAAGTAACATTGCATCTCCAAGGATTGCAACATACTACAGTCGATATGTAACAGTAACTAATCCTTTGTTAGAGAAGTGGAGGAGAGAGAGAGCAATAAAATCTTGCTGTTCAGTAACAATGTGTAACATGCAACGACAAATGAGAACAAACAAGTCTCATAAAGTGCAATGAAATGAAATTTAAACAAGTAATTATAAAATTAAACATAAATTTAATATAATTATTAATTATAATTAATTATTGTGTAAAAATATTGTAATAATTACGATAGACTCGAATTCAATGCCACCGAATAGAACTCAAAACCAAGAAGAAGAGCAAAAAGACGGCGCTGGGTTGAACGAAAGCAGACCCATTGAGTGTCCATTCCGTTTAGAAAATTAATGCGGATGCGACAGAATGCGGAGGAACAGAAAGTTTCTACAGTTAAAACCAAGGTTTTAAAAACGGTTTCGGTGAATTTGATCGATAAAATTAAAAATTAAATTAAATTTTAATTTAAAAATTATTAATTTTAAAAAATATAATTTAATTATAAATTAATAAATTAATTATAATTTTATTATTTAATTAATTTTAAAAATATATAAAAAATTTAAGAAAAAAATTTTATATTTTTAAATTTTTTTTTAAATAATAATAATAATAATTATTATTATTATTTTTTTACATATTTAATATTAAATATTAATTTAATTTTAATTAAAATAATTAAATTAGTTAAATTTTAAATTTTTAAATTTTTTTATTTAACGACGAATTTCATTTTTAAAATTTTAATTAAATCAAGTACTCCTCATCAGACATGAGTAGATAGCTCGGCGAGGAGATTGATACAGTAGATGAGACCTTGCCTATTCATCTTTCCAAATGGACTATAAATGAAAAAAAAAAAAAAAGAAATTATTCACCCCTTCAACCCCCCCTCTCCACTTGGTGTTGCCGTGGGGTTGGGGTGGCAATTTGTTCCGTAAGAAAAATAAAAGAAAATGAAGAAATCACGTAGCTAGTTTGTTTGCACTTCAGATGTCACCTAGATGCAGTTGAATTAACACGTCCCAACACATATTATGTTATCATATCATTATTTACATATTTTCTTTTTAATTTTTTTGATGTATGATACAAAAAAAAAAATTCACAAATATATATTCAACAATAGTAATAATAAAATAATTTATCAAATTTAATATTAATATAATAAATATCAGAATACCAAACCCCAAGTTTAATTACTTGTAAATGGTCAACAAACAACTGCTTATGCAACAAGTCCTCAAACCTTACAGCATGTATTAAAAATTGGTGTGAGGAAGCAGGCAATCATATTCCATAACTCTTCCTCTTATTTTACTGGCGTCACACATCCAGACATAAGTACTTCACTTTTACGAGTCATGTCATGTGGACTTGGAATTGACCACCATTGATTATTGGTCTCCCCCCATCTTTCGCCCTCAAATTCCCTTGCTTGGCAAGTTTTGTGGGTAGTTTTATGTACATTCTCTCTTGCAGGGCTTTTCATGTGTTTGATAACAGTTGGAAGCTGATCAGCACTGCAATCATTGGCAAGAGTTTTTAGATATCAACCACATTCCTCTTGGTTTTCTTTTGCTTACAGTAAGTCTTCTTGACTCAATTCATGCCTCTTGAAGAATGCTGATGTAGTTGCTTCATCTGATGAATGAGGACAATAGTAACTCAAATTGTCTCAATTGTTCCCTTTTTGTTTTTCATTTTGGTTGCTTTAGCTTCTTGATCAGATGTTATTTACTATGAATTTTGTTATGGAACATTTCAAGTTATGAGCTTGTATTACAAGCATTTTAGTAGAGTTCCATCAATAATAGTAGGTCCTATTTGGTTGTTTTATGTGTTTTCACGCGCATTTTCACCCAAGTAATGAGTATTAGTTTTTGGGTTGTTTCTTGTTGACATGTTTTGATTTGAATCTTCACGGTTGTATTTTACATGCCCTTTTTAGCAGTTATTTATTTATTAATTTTTGCAGAATTTGTTTTTGGGGAAGTGGGGGAATTGGCTTAAGAATAGTTATGATGCTATTGATCATAGTGCAGCAAGCACCGCTGGGTTTTTCATGCCATAAATTTCCTTGAATCATGCATTTGGAAATTTAGGAGTTGTATTCATCATGTCTGGTGTGCAAATCACAATGCAGAAGCCTCAAATTCTTGGAAGATACTTTAGCATTTTGATATTCAATTTAGTAGAAATGAAGAAATTTATATCCAATAATTGCATTTAGATGGGGCACTGACACGTAGCAGCACGCCTAGGATCCTGATTTTGTTAGGCTCAAATGATGCAGATCGAAGGAGAGATTTTGCAGGCCTCTCTTTGTTCTGTTTTCGCATGGTGCTACCATGTTTTGTAATTTAACTCACAAGAATTTTTCCTCTTTTTTAATGTGAGAGGCAGTTTGTTCTAAAATGCATGTATTAATAATTTGAAGTTAAGCCTTCTAGTGAGCTTTCTAATGTCTGGAATGATTCACAGATTGCATCTTTGACTGCTGCTAACTTAGTTCATTACATGAAACTGCAGCTAAATTTGATCAGACGGAATGGGCAAGACCATCAGTTTGTATGGATTTCCTTCGGCTGATCCACCAGAAGCAATAAAAGAATTACTGGAGGCACATACAGGTGAAGGGACTGTTTATGCACTGGAGGTTGCTGAACCCAAAAGCAAAGGCTCAAGAACACATGCAAAAGTGCAATTCACAGACTCAGAGGCTGCTGAGATCATTAAGTCCGTGGCAGCAGATTGCAGCCTGTGGTATGGGAACTCTTATTTGACAGCTAGGGACCTAGAGCATGACATCGTTCCCATACCAAAGACCTTTCTGCACAGCTTAGATGACATAACATTGCATTGTGGATGCCAAACTTCAAAGGAGACATTTTCTGTTCTCTGGACACAGGAAAATGTTTCACTCAAATTTGGGTTTGGATTGAGAACGTTCTACTTCTTTCTGTCTTTTCTTTCCACAAAATACAAACTCGAGCTCTCCTACGAGAACATTTGGCGGGTTGTGTTGCATCGTCCTCATCATCAAACAAAGAAGTACCTCCTCATTCAGGTTTGAATTTTAAAATATTCCATAGATCTTTTGTTGCTTTTTTTATATCTATATGCAATACACACTAGAATCTATATTAAACATAGGAAGTATTGCTGTTTTTAATTTTTTCTGCAGCTTTAAGTTGCATGGACGTGGATCTCTCATATTCTAAAATCTACCCTATGTCAAAGGGCTGATCAGATTGCTAATTAACAATGTTTGGCATCTAAGTGTACACCATGCCACAATATGCCTCGGTCTGCTTTAACACTAGAGAAATAACTTAGTTTCTTATTTTTCTCTTTGCTAGTTACTTGGTGCCCCGAGGATATATAAGAAAGACACACCTATCCTCAGCTACTTCAAGGAATCTACTGATGACCCGTGGGTTCGTGAAGTTGATTTTACTCCATTGTGCTGCATTGGACAATCTTCTGCTCTGTGCTTGGAGATTCGACGTGGTGTTCAAATTCCAAATTTTAAAGACAATTTGTTTCACTATAAAGAAACTCGGAGTCAGTTTGTTCTGGAACAAGATTCAACCTTCTCTTGTGGCTTGGACCTTGTTCCCATAGTGAATCCACCCCAACGATGTAAAATTCCATTTAACATCTTGTTCAAAGTTAATGCGTTGGTTCAGCATGGTTGTCTCCCAGCACCAGCATTGGATGCACATTTCTTTCGGTTGGTCAATCCACGTAAAATAAACATTGCGTACATAGATGATGCACTTGAGAAACTAAGCCATTTGAAAGAGTGCTGCTATGATCCTGTAAAGTGGCTCGTGAAGCAGTATCTGAAGTACATGGCTTCTGGAAAACTTCCTATGCCACCTGTGGTTCCTTTGGATGACGGCTTGGTGTATGTGCGTAGAGTTCAAGTGACCCCAACTAAAGTATATTTTGGTGGCCCAGAAGTGAATCTCTCTAATCGTGTCTTGCGCCGTTACCATGATGATGTCAATAACTTTCTTCGTGTTTCATTTGTCGATGAGGATCTTGATAAGCTTTACTCAACAAATTTGTTGCCAAGGACTTCTTCTGAAAATGAGGGAAGGCGGACTAGAATATATCAAAGGATACTGTCAGTACTAAGGAATGGCATAGTCATTGGTGATAAGAAGTTTGAGTTGCTTGGCTTTTCACAAAGTCAATTACGAGAAAATTCTGCTTGGATGTTTGCTTCCAGACCTGGCCTCAGTGCAGAAGATATCAGAGAATGGATGGGTGACTTCACTGACATAAAGAATGTGGCCAAATATGCTGCTAGGCTTGGTCAGTCATTCAGCTCATCAAGGGAATCTTTCCACGTTGCTAGGCAGGAAACTGAAGTTATTCCTGATGTTGAGATTAAAAGAGGTGGAGTCAAGTACATCTTTTCAGATGGAATTGGAAAGATATCGGCAGAACTCGCTCGACGCATAGCCCACAAATTTGGATTCAAATGTTATGTTCCATCTGCCTTTCAGATCAGGTATGGTGGGTACAAAGGTGTTGTGGCTGTCGATCCAACTTCTTCAATGAAGCTATCATTGAGGAAGAGTATGTGCAAGTACAAATCAAGCAACACTAGTCTGGATGTTTTAGGGTGGAGCAAGTATCAGCCTTGTTTCCTTAATCGCCAAGTGATCACTCTATTGTCTACACTTGGGGTCAGGAATGGTGTGTTTAAAAGGAAGCAAAAAGAGGCTGTAGCTCAACTAAATGCTATCCTGAAAGATCCTCTGAGGGCACAAGAGGCACTTAACCTGATGGCTTCGGGGGAGACTACCATTCTTGAGGAAATGCTTGCATGTTATAAGCCGGATATTGAGCCATTCCTTTCCCTTATGCTGCAAACGTTCCGAGCGTCAAAGTTGCTCGATTTGCGAACGAAAACAAGGATATTCATTCCAGAAGGAAGGATTATGATGGGCTGTCTGGATGAAACTAGGACACTGGAATATGGTCAAGTATTTGTGCATTACTCCTGTACTGGTCATAGGCAACTCTGTGCTAGTGAATCAAATCAACAATTTTGTGCAATTGTGGGGACTGTAGTCATTGCAAAAAATCCCTGTCTACACCCTGGAGACATTCGTGTCCTAGAGGCTGTGGATGTGCCTGCTTTGCACCACATGGTGGATTGTGTTGTCTTTCCACAGAAAGGAAAGAGGTAAAACTTTGAAGCCCCATTTCAAAATTTAATGCTTCTGGATTTATTTTTCCAATTCATTTTGCCTGTGCATTCAATTTTCCCTGAGTTCGTACTAACTTTGCGATGAAAATATCAGTTTTTTGTGATTTGGCACCTCTAAAGGAGGCATCCCTTCTCTGGAAAACTTTTTCATTCCACTATATTTTACTGAAACTAGTTACACATTCAATCAGGCCACATACAAATGAATGTTCGGGAAGCGATTTGGATGGGGATGTTTACTTTGTCTGTTGGGATCCTGAATTAATTCCTCCTCGTCAGGCTCCACCAATGGATTATACTGCAGCGCAGAGCATTGTTTTAGATCATGATGTTACAATAGAGGTATTGTATAATAGCCTTGTAGGAGGTTCTTATGAATTTGTGTTGGTTCTTCTCTGCCTATCTCTGTGTTTCTTTGTTTGAACATGTTTGCTGCTAATGTACAGGAAGTCCAGCAGTATTTTGCAGACTACATACTCAATGATAGCTTGGGGATAATTTGTAATGCCCACACTGTCCATGCAGATAAGGAGCGGTCCAAGGCAATGAGTGAAAAATGTACCAGACTTGCAACGCTATCCTCAATTGCTGTTGATTTCCCGAAAACAGGTGTTGCAGCTAAAATTCCACAAGAGCTGCGCGTCAAAGAATATCCAGATTTTATGGAAAAGCAGGATCATAAGCCCACGTATGAATCGCAACGAATACTTGGGAAGCTTTTTCGAGCTGTAAAAGACATTGAACTGGAAACTGGTTCCATAAGATCCTTCACTAAAGATGTGGCAGAGCGTTCGTATGATCCTGACATGGAAGTAGCTGGATTTGAGGACTACATCAGCGATGCTTTTTATTACAAAAATGAATATGATAAGCAGTTGGGGAACCTCATGGACTATTATGGGATCAAAACTGAGGCTGAAGTAGTCAGTGGATGCATCCTGAAAATGTCTAAATCCTTTGATAGAAAAAGGGATTTGGATGCAATCATGTTTGCTGTTAAGTCCTTGAGGAAACAGGCTAAGGCATGGTTCAATGAGAATGAAATTGATGAGCCTGAAGGTGGCCCTGATGACTTGTATGCCAAAGCATCCGCTTGGTACCACGTTACGTATCATCCAAGATTCTGGGGTCGCTACAATGAGGGCATGGCTCGAGATCATTTCCTCAGTTTCCCATGGTGCGCATATGAGCAACTCATATACATCAAGAAGGGCAAAGCTTTTGGCAGAAATCATGGTAGTACTTCATCACTGGATGATTGGTTCAATTTCTCAGTAAGCCTCAATTCAGATATCTATGACTAGATGGATTCCTTTCTGCATGCTCTGAAGTATTCGGATACATCAGAAATGTTCTCTATTACCAGTCTTTGATGCCCTTTTGTGTAGTACAGGATTGACCATGGCCATCTAGAATGACTTCTTTTCCTCTGCCTTTTGTTTATAGTGAGGTTTTTTTGTTAGTTTTTTGAGATGCAAGTTATCATTAGTGTGTGCTTTATGATGTTGTAAGTTTTGTAGAGATTGAAGCAAGGATTTTAGTGCTGCTTTTAAATAAAAATTGTGGTTTGCCTTCAATGTTTTCCGTGCATCCTTCCCTTTGACTTTGACTGTCATTGCTTCTGGTTGTTGATTTTATTCAATCATGTCTGATTCGTGGCTCATCCTGCTTGGCGTTGAGAAAGCAGGATTTTGTTTATCTTATGTTGCGTACTGGATTTCAACTCCACCTTGTAGAGATCTCTTAACCACAAGTCACATGGATAACATATATCAAAGTTATTCTATTCCTTGTGTTACAACTTACAATGACAAATTTTTATTCCCTGGCCTTCTTATTTACAAAAATTATAAAAAAATGTAAAGTAGATGTTCAAGACTCAACAAGCCAACCTCAAGTTGGGGAAACTCAATTTTTATCGCAGACCGCAATGATTTGTCAACCAAACTACCCATTCACAAAATCCAATATATAAATTTAGGGAATAAGATTCTCACTCACTCTAACAAGAAAAAATTAACTAAGTTTGAAATTTTTACAATAAATTTTATAAGTGAATAGGAGAATATAATTAGTGATATATCTTTTAGTAATATCTTAATAGTTAAAAATTTAAATTTTTACTTTAAAATTTTTGTGTTTAATTATAAAAAAATATAAAATTTTATAATTTTATAATTTACTGTTTAATAAGTCTCTTAATAATAATAAAAAAAGATAATATAAATTTTTTGTATAGTTATTGCACATAAAAACATCCATTTAAAGTAGGAGGTGACTATGGGTCATTTTGAAAGGACACGGAGCCCAATCATACTGTCGCAAACTTGAATTTCTAGGCATCCTACCATTAGCAAATTCATTCTTACGGCCGGATTAATAATAAACTAGCTTGCTTTTCCACTAGGCACAAAATTATTTAAAATATGTATTTTTTAAAATATATAAAATTATTAAGATAATTTAAATTATAAACATAATATTATCAAAATTCTTGAAATAAATTTTATAATTTTAAAATTCAAAAGCTTACAATGCAAAATAAATAAAAAAGCATGCTCATATACGTAATGGATATTGATTAATACATATTGATTAGTACTAATTAGTTTAGCATTGTTGGTAAAACTTTACAAACTTACGTGCAAACAAAAATAAAAAAATAAATTATAAAATAAAAAGAATTAAAGTTAATATTTATTAATAGAGAAAAAAATATAAAAAAATTGCTAATTCGAGTATATCACAACATGTCTAACTTCGATTTGAGCTACCATACACACAAAATCATTCGTTATCTAAAGATATATTAGGTGACGTTGTTGAGAAATTGTGACATAGTCCACTAGGATCGTTCACTAGGCTACAAAAATTGCGGTTTATTAAGGTGATAAGTATTTTTTATATTTATTTATTTATAATTTTAATACATGATAATGCATTTAAATAGAAATAAATATAAAATAAATGTGTATTTATTTTATGTACAACCTTTTTTTATTTTACAAATTGTCACTTTTCAATTATTTATGCATCTACTTATAATTTTGCCATTCACAATTTTTGTCTTTAATATTTTTTCTTTTCTCAAATTTTTAACTTATTTTACTTATAATTAAGATTTACTTGAAACAAATTACTATTTATATTCTCGAAATATTTCGATTCATTTCTTTAAAAAAAAAAAATATTACATTCGCTTTCTAATTGTGGTTGAGCTATCAAACTGTTATTTAAGAATGCATGCAACTGCAGTTTTTATTAAAAGGAACCGATTTGCAATCTTGTTCATCACTCCAACCAGTTAATCCGGACTTAGTTTAATAGCTATGCCCAGAGTCAGTAGAATTTTTGCTACCAATAATAATAATAATAATAATAATAAAATGATAAGAATTAAGGAAAAATATATTGCTAATTTTCACTAGTAACATATTTTTCATTCAAACCGTGATAAAACCATTTGCTTCGTTTTCGTTCTTTAACGAAGATTTCCATTTTACACCATATATATGAATTAAAGTTGTATTATTGCCCGCCCTTTCTTTTTGGCACCTTTTGTTCTATCTTCTTTTATGTATATGTATACGTGCCATCGAAATTCAACCAGTAGACAAATAAATTTTGAAAATGTATCAAAATAACCCATGAGTTGTAAAATTGTAAGGTTTCTTTTGCTTCTTGCATTTATCTTTTTTGAATTTTTGAATTTTTGAACCATGAAGAATGCACCCGAAATCGATTGAGTGCTCACATAATCCCAGCAATTTCTATGAAAATTGCTAAATTCTACTATAATCATTGGTACAAAACAACAAAAAGAACATATGACCTGTTACACTCAACCTAGTACTAGAATTCCATCGAGATTTTATGTATTACATAAGATAATTCTTATTCTGGCTATTTAGGTTGTTACAAATTGGACGCTGCTTATGTGTGTAAGTGTGAATTGATATTGCTCTTCTCTGATTCTGTGTTTTGAGCCTCTCTCTCTCTTCCTTTTTTTTTGCTCTGCTTCTCTAATCCTCCCAACTTTTTATGTTTTCAAGGATTTCTCTCTTGTCCTGCCTTCCCTCCCCTGCTTTCCTCTTATTTCATTTATATCCTACGTTAGCCTTGTACAGAAAAAAATGTGTGAAAATTCAATGGAATTCTTATAATTTTAAAAGGTGAAATAACAAATTGATCACTAATAGAGTTCAATTGAATTGAATGCATTCAAAGAAGTGTTTGTCATTGATAGAAAGCATATTTGGAACTTGCATCGTTTTTCTTTTTTTTTTTCCAAGATTTACATGGAGGAATGAAGCTGTTGATATTGAACTTTGGCAATTATTATGAATGTGTCTATTTCTAGTCACAGAAGCAGCCTCCCCATACGCCACAGTATTGAATTCCCGTGCACCTTTAGTTTTTCTTTTTTTTTTTTTCTTTTAATTGTCAGGCCATATAAGCCAAACATTTCCAGTCATGTCCTGTACCCAGCCTTCTTTTTCTCCCAATACGCGGCTCAATGACAATGAAGTGATACATATCAGTTAAAAATCTGTTTAGATAGGTTAACGAGTATGTCCTTTACAGCTTTTTTTTAACAGGGCATCTATCTATTTTGTGCTGGAGATACTGCCTGTCTTTACCATGCCTGTCTTTACCATGCTTGTCTTCATTTACTTGTAAGATTATTTGTCTACCTGTTGAAAATTAGAGTACAACACCTGTTAGTGAGTGATTGTAAGCAATCTATATTGACATTTGTGCGCCCTACACTCTATTTTATAGCCTGTGGTGAGAAAGACCTATAGTTGTAACTCAAATAATTTGGTTCAGAATGGAGCAAAATGATTGGTGTGTACACCCTGACTTGCTTCTTTGCCAATTAATTTTCAGTGCCACGGATCTTAGCATAGCTTTTGTTAAATTTTCTATGTTTATACAAGGGATGGATAGCTTTTGTTAAATCCTCAGTATGAACAATTCCGATGATTGGAATGTGAAGATTTTTGTGTATTTACATTGGTTGATGATTGTACGAGGCCCTTGGAGTAAAATTGCCAATGTTTGTGGTCGCTTAACAACTTCATCCAGTTCAATGTATCTCTCTTATATCGTATTACAAAGTTGTTCAAAACACTATCTTCTAGCGAAACGACTAATTGCATTCTTAACCTGACACATACGTCAAAAAGCCCTTTAGGGAATGCGAAACTTTTGACGCCTCCATTGCCTAGAAGTGTTGACGACCAATAACTAACAGTTGGGAAGGGAACATGCCAAGTAGAGCTTGGTATTATATGCTGAGATGTTGTAACTTCAAAAAGAGAAAAATTAGGTAATACTCAAAGAGTAATGGAGTAATATGGAAATAATAAAAAATTTAAAATGAATATAAAAAAGTATTATATTTTTTTTTTTTTTTACTTTTATATATTATTATATCGTAATAATATTTATTGAAAAATTAATAAAATTTAATTTATATTAAATGATTTGTCTTAAATTTATAATTATAATAAAAATAAATTTAACTGTCAAATTAATATATATATATATATATATATATATATATATATATATATATATATATATTAAAATTCAAAATCTAATACCATTAATGCAAATTAAAAATTGTTAAACCATTCTTAATATACAAATTTAAAATCTGGCAGCCCCATCTGATATGAAATTTTTGGCTTAAAAAGTACATTTATATATATTTTTTTCTATATACACAATAAAAAAAATATTAATAATAATTATTATTACTTACACATTTTAAACATTCAATAACTAGACTAACTACAACTTTTTACTTTTCCCTTTTTTTTTTTTTTTTTTTTTTCCAACTTCATGTAATGTTAAACCTCGCCCTAAGTTAACCCAATTGCCAAGTCCCTTATCATAGAAGTTCTCCACTAAAATGATATCAAACCTTTTGGTAATATTATAATGTGGATCCCATCTTCCCTTTCTCAGCAAGTTGACAATCCTCAATATGATAGGGGGGCATAATGTTGAGAACTTTGTCAAGAAGATCCACTGGGGACATATGCGGGCCCAAAATGACATGTGTTTGTGTTTTTCAGCTTCCATCTGAGTGGCCTAACGCCCCATTGTGGCTGTGACATTGCATCAATTGTAATTTAGAATTGTTAATGCAATATGTCATTCATGTAAGTCATTGGTGCATCTTGAATTTTAGGGATAGTTATCAGTTACCACTAGTAGGTTAGAAATTCCACTAGTAGGAACATGGTTGATGAGTTGATAAATTTCTAGTGTATATATATATTCTCCATCAAGGATTTTTTTTTTTCCTTGAGTCCTCTGTTAAGAGCATTATTGGGCATAGAACTAAAGAATATACTAACTCTTCTTATTTTCTTAAATTGCATGCTACTCTTGGAATCAAACAATTAATGGCAATACGTACATATGTTGATTTAAATCCAATTACAAATCATTAAATGTTATCGTAGTCTATAAGCTTCTGATGCTAAAATAACCAAAATGGCCCATGTTGACGATGTCCACGTTAATGGATTTATGTAACTTTTTTCAAACAATGTCATACACCAGTAGCAAAAATGAAAAAAAAAAAAATCAAAATTATTCCTAAAATACCGTGCAGGCCTACCAAGGTGTATCTCCAAGGATTGCAATATACTTGTACATACTGCAGTCGATATGTAATAGTAACTAATCCTTTGTTAGAGAAGTGAAGGTGAGAGAGAGCTACAAAATCTTGCTATTCAGTAACAATATGTAACATGCAACGACAAATGAGAACAAATAAGACCCACAAAGTGCAATGCAATGAAATATAAACAAGCAATTACATGGCTAGTTTGTTTGTAATCCAAATGTTACATAAATGCAGTTGGATTGACATGTCCTCACACATACTACACTATCATATCATTATTTACATATTTTCTTTTAAATTTTTTGATGTATAATACAAAGAAAATTCACAAATATACATCCACCAATAATAATGATAATAAAATAACTCATCAAATTTAGTGCTAGTATAATACATATTGTAAGACTAAACCCCAAGTTTAATTACTCACAATGGTCAACAAACTTGTGCTTATGCATTAAGTCATTAAATCATATAACATGTAACAAAAATTAGGACGAGGAAGCAAGCAATCATATTGAAAAGTGATGTATGACATATAATGAAAATTAATCTTTATTATCATATAAATTATATTATAATTGTTATTTTATAATTTATTTAATTATTTTATAATATTTTAGTATAATTAAAAATTTTAATTAAATTATTTAAAAAGTATTTGAATTATTAAAGTATTTTAAAATATTTTTTAATTAGTTATTAAGTGTTTTCTTATTTAAATTAAAATATTTTTTTAGTTAGTTAAAGGATTTTATTTATAAATATATGTAAATCTAAAAACTAAATCATCCTAAAAAATAAATACTTCAATAAAAGTGTTGATTTTATCTTTATCATTCTCTTTTAAAAATATTATTTTCTTAAGTTAATTGAATATTAACCTTATTTTTGCTAAACATTGCATCAAATGGTATCAGAGTAAGTCTCACTTATTCTGATGGTAGCACAAGATTGAGGTAGTAGCAATCATCTTATTAACGAATATTAGGAGATACAGGTCATCTAATCAAGTATTCATGATCAAAAAGTGGAATTATAAAACCTTGACTAAAGGTTTTGATCGATTGGAATGTGAATTAGAAGTGATTAACAATCGAATCAAAACTCTTTAAGTGAGAGGTGGCAACAAGAACTAGAGAGATGAAAGGAATCAGATTAAAGATTTTGCTCACAGTTAGCCTTTCGCCCGACTCATCTCTACAAATCCGCATAGGTGCCAAATTTATGCAATGGATTCTAATGAAGAAACAAATCTACATATGTGTCAAGCTTATGTAGCAAAATGTAGTGACAATGATGGTGGCTTTGGGAAATACCCAAATTATGTTAGGTCTGAACAATAACGACCCTAACATCTTCAAATATCAAATGAATTTAAGTTAAAGGTAGATATCCTTATCTTTAATGGTTAATTAAATATTAAAAGTTCTATGAATTGGTTAGCTAAAGTAGAAAGATTATTTGATTATATAGAGATACTTAAGGAACAAAATGTTAGATTGGTAGTTTGTCGGCTAAAAGTAGAAGCTTTTACTTAGTGGGGAAAAAATGAATGGCCAAAGGAGAAGAAAACGAAAAGCTTCGATTAGAGGCTAGTATAAAATGAACAAACTTCTAAGGAAAGCATTTCTTCCTCTAAATCATGAACAAATCCTAATTTCGAAATATTAACGTTGTAGCCAAGACAACCAGCTAGTTCATAAATATTCAGTAGAATTTTTTAGATTGTTCCAATGCAATAACTTGATGGAATTAGAAAGTCAACAAGTCTTGAAAAACTTTGATGGATTGAAACCAACCATTTGAGATAAAATTAAAGTTCAAATATTGATGGTTAAATTTAAGGCTAAGAATAAGGTATTAAGAGTTAAGATCATGTTACAAGAAAATAATAAGGCTAAATCTCCTTATCAATTTATATTGATTCTAAAAAATTTGTTGCAAAAAAGGAAAAACAAAAGGTCTCTAGCCAACCAAAAATACTGATAGATGACAAAATTGCAAGCAAACAGGCATATGCTAAGAAAATTAAATTATAAAATGTTAATCTATATGAAAAGCATATACTTAGCAAGTGTCTCAAGTGCAAAGAGGTAAGCCATCATTTTAGTGATTATCTATACCAAAAGATAGTGAATGTAGTAGAATAAGAGGAGGTAATTAAAGTTAAAGATGAAGAAGTCTATTGCTACTCAAATGGTAAGGACTATAAGTATAAGGATAATAAAATTATGTTTATAGTGAGAAAGTTGATGTTAGCTCCCAAGCAGAAGGATAATACTCAATGAAATAAGTTATTTCGTATTAAGCGCATAACCAATAATACTTTATTTGATTTAATTATTAATAGTAATAGCCATGAAAATGCTAATGGGATAGAAACTGTTGAAAAATTATAGCTACTAATAGAGAAACATTTAAATCTGTACACCATTAGGTAGATCAAAATAGTGGGAGAAATTTGAGTAATAGAAAGATGTAAGGTTCCTTTCTCAATTGGTTAATATAAAAATGAGGTTTATTGCAATGTTGTAGACATGAATGCTTGCCACCTATTATTTGAATAATTCTAACAATTTGATATTGATGCTCAACAATTAGGTTAAAAGAATGTCCACATGATTGAAAAAAATATGGTAAAATGTACATTAGTGTCTATATAAAAAAGATCTTAAACCAAGACTTCTTAAGTAAAGAGGAGAACTTTTCTAATAGTTACCCACTTAAATCAACAGATTGAGACTACCATTAAAAAATCAAAAGAGGTTTAAATGCTTGTAATAATAGTTAAACTCATAACTCACATATCCAAGATTTTGTTACAAAATTAGAAAATGATTTTATAATTCATAGGTTCCAAGATCTTGTTAATTCTTTACCTATTATATTTGATGATTTTTTTAAGTGGATAATTAAGCAGATGATTGTTGGATATCATTATTTAATGTCATTCTTTATGTGATGATTCACCAAAATAAGTTATTATGACTTGTTAAAAACACTAATTTATTTTAAATATTTATTTTTTTATGGTATGAAAGATATCAGTTCCTTATTGTTGACTCGAGGGCAATTTTTTTTTTTAAGTGAAAAGGCATAAAATTAATGTCTTATAAATTATATTATAATTATTATTATTATGTAACTTATTTACTTATTTTATAATATATTTTAGTATAATTAGAAATTTTACTTAAATTATTTAGGAAATATATAAATTATTTGAATATATTAAAATATTTTTTACTTAGTTATTAAGTGTTTCTTATTTAGGTTAAAATATTTTTTTAGTTAATTAGATATTTTTATTTATAAATATGTGTAATCTTAAATGTTAAATCATCATAGTAAATAAATATTTTAATAAAAGTGTCAAATTTATCTCTATTTTTATCGTTAATAAATATTATTTTCTTAAGTTAATTGAATATTAGCCTTATTTTCACTAAATACTACTTCAAAAAGCTGATATTATGAAAGAATAATAGTGTTCAAGTTAAGATTGTGAAAGAGAAAGAGTGCTCTAGAAAGATATGATAGAATGTGAGATTCTAATTTATGAAGAATCATTGATTTTAATGAAACTTTTACAAAATCTTTGTTGTAATTAATGTCAAAATGACTTAGTGTAAAGGGTTGTCTTCCCTCCCAACAAAAAAAGAAAGAGTTAGTAAAGTTGAACTTTCAAAGGACTAAACTTAAAGGGTGGACATAAGTTTCTAGGTTGAATCAAACTATTATAAATAATTGTACATGTTCTCTCTCTTTTCTTATGATTTTACTCTCAATTATTACAAATACTTGCTTTGTTTTCCTTATTATTAGTTATCTTATAATGGTTTTTTGGAGTTGAGATAAATGTGTGTCAAGAATCAAACTGAGTAAACTTAATTCATCCCTCTATTGGATTACCCTAGGGACCAACACAAGTCTTAGTTAATAAACTTTATCTTTGTTAGCATTTAGCAATGGAACTTTTGAAAAATGTTGTTATGGTGGTGTTTATTAAAAATTTTTCATCCAATCGTTTCTCTACTTTATTGGATATGTTAAACAAAGATGATGTTATAGTTGGTAAAATTGATTAAGATTACTATCAAGATGGGAATCACAAGTAAATTTCATTTATAGGCTTTTTCCCTTATACCCCTCAACCTTCACACACACTACACACGCAAAAATATACACAAACATAAACATAATTATTTTGAGAAGCATCTTACTAAGTTTGGAATGTCGAATAGTTTGGATATCTTTATGGAGTTGCACTAAATGTCATTCAAATTGCTAAAATGTTGACGTGGGACTGAAGTGAGGAAAACATGAAATGATATCGAGTGAGCCAAATCCTAATTTTGAGACAACTTGACGTGGGATAGAAGTATGAAAAAATAAATAACAAAAGATTGACATTAAATTAAATATTTAAAAGGGTTTTTGAAATTTACCGAAAAATATAAAAACTCTTAAAAAGGGAGAATAGATATCAAAATTTTATAATTATTTAACGTTTAGGGTTACAAACGTATTTATAAATAAAATTATTTAACTAAAAATAAATATTAAGTTAAATAAAAAAATATTTAACAACTAATTAAAAAATATTTTAAAATAGTTAATGACAAAGTAAAATTGAAAAGAATTCTCAAGTAATTCATATATCATTTCTAAATAGTTTAGTTAAAATTTTTAATTAAATGAAATTATTAAAAAAATTAAATAAATTACAAAATGAGAATTATAATATAATTTGTAAAAATAAAAAATAGTTTTTATAATATATTCTATTTCAGACTCTTCTATATTATAAGTTGACAATAAGAAATTAACATCTTTTATGCTACAAGAAGAAGCATTTTGAGTACATCAATGTCTTTAATCTTCTTGATTTTCACTTGCTTCTTTCTAATAAATCTTCATTATGTCAATAACCATCGTTGACTTAGGACCAAACTTATCGATCCCAATAAAATCAACAAAATTAGGCATAAAGGTAAATAATTTAATAAGATTTTGAAATTTCTGAGTTATGTATTTATTTTTTGAATTGTTAGAATTTATTGTAAATATTAAAACTATTTAATTTTTAAATTTATTGATGTATTTATAATTAAAATTATCTAATTAATTGAATAAATATTTAATGAAAAAATATTTATTTTTAAAACACTTAATGGTAAATCAATAACAAAAAAAAATTTCTAAATAATTTACATATTTTTTCTAATTAATTTAATTAAAATTTTTAATTAAATTAAAATATTATAAAATAAATAAAAATACCATATCATTATAAAAAATAATATATGTAACCTACCTCAAAAGTTGTTATAGGTTGTTTCAATTTTATTAACAAGTGTCCGCTAACAACGTCGGTGCTTTCATCTCCGGTGATGCCAACTGCTGGCATTATTTTTTGCATTGAGCAAACAATTTGTTGCGGCATTCATTCTTGATATGAAAAATTACAATGGTTGGAATGTAACGGTTTTAGTGTACTTACCTTGGTTGATGATTGTACGAGGCCCTTGGCGTAAAATTGCCAATACATCCCCTTTATATTGTATTACAAAGTTGTTCAAAACACTATCTTCTAGCGAAATGGCTAATTGCATTCTTAACCTGACACATACGTCAAAAAGCTCTTTTAAGGAATGGGAAACTTTTGATGCCTCTATTGCCTAAAAGTGTTGACCACCAATAACTAACATTTGGTGGCTGGCAGCTTAAAAGTTGATAGAGTTGAGCAAGGTAACGTGCCATGTAGGGCTTGATATTATATGCTCAGGATGTTTTGACCTCACACACAGGAAAATTTGGTAATGCTTAAAAGGAGTAACCCGGTAGTAATAAACAATCTGGATCGCATGTCACTGAACTTCATAAATAAATAAAGTTGGACATAAAAAGATTATTGTACAATTTTTCTATGGCTTCTGTGTTATTTTCTATATGTTGTTAAGTAATAGATGTCGTTTGAGAAATTAGTAAGTCCTTGTTTATGCTAAATGATTCAAGCTAAATTCATAATTATGGAAGGAAAGTCTGACCCCCCAAGTCACCAAGAGAATCTTTTCTTTCAATGTAACTGAACCCAATTGCCAAGTCCCTTATCATAGAAGTTCTCCATCAAAATCATATCAAACCTTATGGTAATATTATTATGTGGATCCCATCTCCCCTTCCTCAGCAAGTTGAGAATCCTCGGTATGGCGGGGAGCATAATGTTGATGTCTTTTCTCCCAAAAGTTCCGGGCAAAGAACATCCACTGGGGACATATGCGTGCCCAAAACGACATGCGTTTGTCTTTTTCAGCTTCCATCTGATTGGCCTAACGCCCATCGTGGCTGCGAGATTGCAACCAATTGTAATTTAGAATTGTTATTGCGACGTGCCATTCATGTAAGCCATTGGTGCATCTTGGATTCTAGGGACAGTTTGATAAATTACTAGTGTATGTGTGTACGTGTGTATATATATATATATATATATATATATATATATATATATATATATATATTCTCTCCATCGAGAGTTCTTTTTGTTTTTTTTTTTTTTTATGCGTCCTCCATTAAGAGCTTTATTGGGCATAGAACTAGAGGGATATAGTACTTCTTCTTATTTTCGCATGCTAATCTTGGAATCAAGCAATTAATTGCAATACATACCTATGTTGATTTAAATCCAATTACAAATCATTAAATGTAATCATAGTCTATGAGCTTTTGATGCTAAAATAACCAAAATGGCCTATCTTGACTACGTCCACATTAATGGATTTATTTTTTATTTTTTTATTTAAACAAAGTCATGCGCCAGTAATAATAATTTTTTTGATGTATGCTACCAAAAAAATATTCACCAATATATGTATTCAACAATAGTAATAATAAAATAACTCATCAAATTTAATGTTAATATCATAAATATGAGAATACTAAACCCCAAGTTTAATTACTCACAGTGGTCAAGAAACAACTGCTTATGCATTAAGTCCTCAAATCTTATAACAAGTGCCAAAAATTGGTGTGAGGAAGCAGGCAATCATATTCCATAACTCTTCCACTTATGTTTTGTCGCCTCAAATTCAGACATAAGTCCTTCGCTTTTACGCGTCATGACGCGTTGACTTGGAATTGACCACCATGGACTCTTTGTCTCCCCCATCTTTCGCCCTCAAGTTCCCTTCATTGGCAAGTTCCCCTGCTTGGCAAGTTTCGTGGATCCTTTTATATGCATTCTCTCTTGCAGGGCCTTGCTTGGCAAGTTTCGTGGATCCTTATATATGCATTCTCTCTTGCAGGGCCTTTCATGCGTTTACTAACAGTTGAAAGCTGATCAACCCTGCAATCTTTCGCAAGAGATTTTAGATATCAATCGCATTCCTCTTGGTTTTCTTTTGCTCACAGTAAGTCTTCTTGACTCAATTCATGCATCTTGAAGAATGCTGTTGTAGTTGCTTCATGTGATCAATGGAGATAATAGTAACTCAAATTGTTTCAATCGTTCCTTTTTGTTTGCGGTTGCTTTAGCTTCTTGATCAAATGTTATGTACCATGAATTTTGTTATGCAGCATTTCCAGTTATGAGCTTGTATTACAAGCATTTTAGTATATTTCCATTTATGTGTTTTCACATGGATTTTCTCCCAAGTAATGACTATTAGTTTCTGGGTTGTTTCTTGTTGACATGTTTTGATTTGAATCTTCACGGTTGTATTTTTCATGCCATTTTAAGCAGTTATTTCTTTATTTATTTTTGCATAATTTGTTTTTGGGGAAGTGGGGAAATTGGCTTAAGAATAGTTATGATGTTATTGATCATAGTGCAGCAAGCACCGCTGGGTTTTTCATGCCATAAATTTCCTTGAATCATGCATTTGGAAATTTAGGAGTTGTATTCATCATGTCTGCTGTGTAAATCACAATGCAGAAGCCTCAAGTTCTTGGAAGATACTTCAGCATTTTAATATTCAATTTAGTAGAAATGAAGAAATTTATATCCAATAACTGCATTTAAATGGGGCACTGACACGGAGCAGCACGCCTAGGATTGTGATTTTGTGAGGCTCAAATGATGCAGCCATGCTAGCATCACACCATCGAAGGAGAGATTCTGCATGCCTCTCTTTGTTCTGTTTTCGCATGGTGCTGCCATGTTTTGTAATTTGACTCACAAGAATTTTTCCTCCTTTTTAATGTGAGGGGCAATTCGTTCTAAAATGCAAGTATTGATAATTTGAAGTTAAGCCTTCTAGTGAGCTTTCTAATGTCTGGAATGATTCACAGATTGCATCTTTGACTGCTGCTAACTTAGTTCATTACATGAAACTGCAGCTAACTTTGATCAGACGGAATGGGCAAGACCATCAGTTTGTATGGATTTCCTTCGGCTGATCCACCAGAAGCAATAAAAGAATTACTGGAGGCACATACAGGTGAAGGGACTGTTTATGCACTGGAGGTTGCTGAACCCAAAAGCAAAGGCTCAAGAACACATGCAAAAGTGCAATTCACAGACTCAGAGGCTGCTGAGATCATTAGGTCCGTGGCAGCAGATTGCAGCCTGCGGTATGGGAACTCTTATTTGACAGCTAGGGACCTAGAGCATGACATCGTTCCCATACCAAAGACCCTTATGCGCAGCTTAGATGACATAACATTGCATTGCGGATGCCAAACTTCAAAGGAAACATTTTCTGTTCTCTGGACACAGGAAAATGTTTCACTCAAATTTGGGTTTGGATTGAGAACGTTCTACTTCTACCTGTCTTTTCATTCCACAAAATACAAACTCGAGCTCTCCTACCAGAACATTTGGCAGGTTGTGTTGCATCGTCCTCATCATCAAACAAAGAAGTACCTCCTCATACAGGTTTGAATTTTAAAATATTCCGTAGATTCTTTGTTGCCTTTTTCTATGTCCATATGCAATACACACTAGAATCTATATTAAACATAGGAAGTATTGCTGTTTGTAAATTTTTCTACAGTTTTAAGTTGCATGGATGTGGATCTTTCATATTCTAAAATCTACCCTATGTCAAGGGCTGATCAGATTGCTAATTAATAATGTTTGGCATCGAAGCGTACACTATGCCACAATTTGCCTCGGTCTGCTTTGACACTAGAGAAATAACTTGGTTTCTTATTTCTCTCTTTACTAGTTACATGGTGCCCCGAGGATATATAAGAAAGACACACCAATCCTCAGCTACTTCGAGGAATCTACTGATGACCAGTGGGTTCGTGAAGTTGATTTTACTCCATTGTGCTGCATTGGACAATCTTCTGCTCTGTGCTTGGAGATTTCACGAGGGGTTTGTCTTCCAAATTTTGTAGACAACTTGTTTTACTATAAAGAAACTCAGGGTCAGCTCATTCTGGAACAAGGTTCAACATTCTCTAGTGGCTTGGACCTTGTTCCCATCGTGAATCCACCTCAGGAATTCAAAATTCCATTTAACATCCTATTCAAAGTTAATGCCTTGGTTCAGCATGGTTGTCTTCCTGCACCAGCACTGGATGCAAATTTCTTTCGGTTGGTTGATCCATGTAGAATAGACATTGTGTACATAGACGATGCACTGGAGAAACTGTACCATTTGAAAGAGTGCTGCTATGATCCTGTAAAGTGGCTTGGGGAGCAGTATCAGAAGTACATTGCCTCTGGAAAGCGCCCTATGCCACCGGTGGTTCCTTTGGATGATGGCTTGGTGTATGTGCGTAGAGTTCAAGTGACCCCGACTAAAGTATATTTTGGTGGCCCAGAAGTGAATCTCTCTAATCGTGTCTTGCGCCGTTACCATGATGATATCGATAATTTTCTTCGTATTTCATTTGTCGATGAGGATCTTGATAGGCTTTATTCAACAAATTTGTTGCCGAGGACTTCTTCTGAAAATGAGGGAAGGCGGACTAGAATATATCAAAGGATACTGTCAGTACTAAGGAATGGCATAGTCATTGGTGATAAGAAGTTTGAGTTTCTTGGCTTTTCACAGAGTCAATTACGAGAAAATTCTGCTTGGATGTTTGCTTCCAGACCTGGCCTCAGTGCAGAAGATATCAGAGAATGGATGGGTGACTTCACTGACATAAAGAATGTGGCCAAATATGCTGCTAGGCTTGGTCAGTCATTCAGCTCATCAAGGGAATCTTTCCACGTTGCTAGGCAGGAAACTGAAGTTATTCCTGATGTTGAGATTGAAAGAGGTGGAGTCAAGTACATCTTTTCAGATGGAATTGGAAAGATTTCGGCAGAACTCGCTCGAAGCATAGCCCACAAATTTGGATTCAAATGTTATGTTCCATCTGCCTTTCAGATCAGGTATAGTGGGTACAAAGGTGTTGTGGCTGTCGATCCAACTTCACCAATGAAGCTATCATTGAGGAAGAGTATGTGCAAGTACAAATCAAGCAACACTAGTTTGGATGTTTTAGGATGGAGCAAGTATCAGCCTTGTTTCCTTAATCGCCAAGTGATCACTCTTTTGTCTACACTTGGGGTCAGGGATGGTGTGTTTAGAAGGAAGCAAAAAGAGGCTGTAGCTCAACTAAATGCTATCCTGAAAGATCCTCTGAGGGCACAAGGGGCACTTAACCTGATGTCTCCGGGGGAGAGTACTACCATTCTTAAGGAAATGCTTTCGTGTTATAAGCCAGATATTGAGCCATTCCTTTCCCTGATGCTGCAAGCATTCCGAGCATCGAAGTTGCTCGATTTGCGAACGAAAACAAGGATATTCATTCCAAAAGGAAGGATTATGATGGGTTGTCTGGACGAAACTAGGACACTGGAATATGGTCAAGTATTTGTGCATTGCTCCTGCACTGGTCCTAGGCAACTCTGTGCTACGGAATCAAATCAACAATTTCATGCAGTTGTGGGGACTGTAGTTATTGCAAAAAATCCCTGTCTACACCCTGGAGACATTCGTGTCCTAGAGGCTGTGGATGTGCCTGCTTTGCACCACATGGTGGATTGTGTTGTCTTTCCACAGAAAGGAAAGAGGTAAAACTTTGAAGCCCTATTTCAAAATTGAATGCTTCTGGATTTAATTTTTGGTAATTCATTTTGCTTGTGCATTCAATTTGCCCCGAAAACATCAGTTTTTTGTCATTTGGCACCTCTAAAGGAGGCATCCTTTTTCTGGAAAACTTTTTCATTCCTTCATATTTTACTGAAACTGGTTACACATTGAATCAGACCACATACAAATGAATGTTCGGGAAGTGATTTGGATGGAGATGTTTACTTTGTCTGTTGGGATCGTCAATTAATTCCTCCTCGTAAGGCTCCACCAATGGATTACACTGCGGCGCAGAGCATTGTTTTAGATCATGATGTTACAATAGAGGTATTGTATAATAGCCTTGTAGGAGGTTCTTATGAATTTGTGTTGGTTCTTCTCTGCCTATCTCTGTGTTTCTTTGTTTGAACATGTTTGCTGCTAATGTACAGGAAGTCCAGCAGTATTTTGCAGACTACATACTCAATGATAGCTTGGGGATAATTTGTAATGCCCACACTGTCCATGCAGATAGGGAGCGGTCCAAGGCGATGAGTGAAAAATGTACTAGACTTGCACGGCTATCCTCAATTGCTGTTGATTTCCCGAAAACAGGTGTTGCAGCTAAAATTCCACAACAACTGCGGGTCAAAGAATATCCAGATTTTATGGAAAAGCAGGATCATAAGCCCACGTATGAATCGCAACGAATACTTGGGAAGCTTTTTCGAGCTGTAAAAGACATTGAACTGGAAACTGGTTCCATAAGATCCTTCACTAAAGATGTGGCAGAGCGTTCGTATGATCCTGACATGGAAGTAGCTGGATTTGAGGACTACATCAGCGATGCTTTTTATTACAAAAATGAATATGATAAGCAGTTGGGGAACCTCATGGACTATTATGGGATCAAAACTGAGGCTGAAGTAGTCAGTGGATGCATCCTGAAAATGTCTAAATCCTTTGATAGAAAAAGGGATTTGGATGCAATCATGTTTGCTGTTAAGTCCTTGAGGAAACAGGCTAAGGCATGGTTCAATGAGAATGAAATTGATGAGCCTGAAGGTGGCCCTGATGACTTGTATGCTAAAGCATCCGCTTGGTACCACGTTACTTATCATCCAAGATTCTGGGGTCGCTACAATGAGGGCATGGCTCGAGACCATTTCCTCAGTTTCCCATGGTGCGCATATGAGCAACTCATTGACATCAAGAAGGGCAAGGCTTTTGGCAGAAATCATGGTAGTACTTCATCACTGGATGATTGGTTCAATTTCTCAGTAAGCCTCAATTCAGATATCTATGACTAGATGGATTCCTTTCTGCATGCTCTGAAGCATTCGGATGCATCAGAAATGTGCTCTATTACCAGTCTTTGATGCCCTTTTGTGTAGTACAGGATTGACCATGGCCATCTAGAATGACTTCTTTTCCTCTGCCTTTTGTTTATAGTGAGGTTTTTTTGTTAGTTTTTTGAGATGCAAGTTATCATTAGTGTGTGCTTTATGATGTTGTAAGTTTTGTAGAGATTGAAGCAAGGATTTTAGTGCTGCTTTTAAATAAAAATTGTGGTTTGCCTTCAATGTTTTCCGTGCATCCTTCCCTTTGACTGTCATTGCTTCTGGTTGTTGGTTTTATTCAATCGTGGCTCATCCTGATTGGCGTTTAGAAAAGCAGCATTTTGTTTATCTTCTGTTGCGTACTGGATTTCAACTCCACCTTGTAGAGATCTCTTAACCACAAGTCACATGGATAACATATATCAAAGTTACTCTATTCGTTGTGTTACAACTTACAATGACAAATTTTTATTCCCTGGCCTTCTTATTTACATAAATTATAAAAAAAATGTAAAGTAGATGTTCAAGACTCAACAAGCCAACCTCACGTTGGGGAAACTCAATTTTTATCGCAGGCCGCAATGATTTGTCAACCAAACTACCCATTCACAAAAACCAATATATAAATTTAGGGAATAAGATTCTCACTCACTCTAACAAGAAAAAATTAGCTAAGTTTGAGATTTTTACAATGAATTTTATAAGTGAATAAGAAAATGTAATTAGTGATATGTAAGTGCTTTTGGCCTCGAAAAATTAATTAAAAAAAAAAAAAAAAAAGGATCAGGGTCAACTAGTTGTCTAGTTCGACCGTAGGGTTGACCGACTAAATCAATGTAAATGATGCAACTGCAGTTTTTATTAAAAGGAACCGATTTGCAATCTTGTTCATCACTCCAACCAGTTAATCCGGACTTAGTTTAATAGCTATGCCTAGAGTCAGTAGAATTTTTGCTACCAATAATAATAATAATAATAATAATAATGATAAGAATTAAGGAAAGAAATATTGCTAATTTTCACTAGTAGCATATTTTTCATTCAAACCGTGATAAAACCATTTGCTTCGTTTTCGTTCTTTAACGAAGATTTCCATTTTACACCATATATATGAATTAAAGTTGTATTATTGCCCGCCCTTTCTTTTTGGCACCTTTTGTTCTATCTTCTTTTATGTATATGTATACGTGCCATCGAAATTCAACCAGTAGACAAATAAATTTTGAAAATGTATCAAAATAACCCATGAGTTGTAAAATTGTAAGGTTTCTTTTGCTTCTTGCATTTATCTTTTTTGAATTTTTGAATTTTTGAACCATGAAGAATGCACCCGAAATCGATTGAGTGCTCACATAATCCCAGCAATTTCTATGAAAATTGCTAAATTCTACTATAATCATTGGTACAAAACAACAAAAAGAACATATGACCTGTTACACTCAACCTAGTACTAGAATTCCATCGAGATTTTATGTATTACATAAGATAATTCTTATTCTGGCTATTTAGGTTGTTACAAATTGGACGCTGCTTATGTGTGTAAGTGTGAATTGATATTGCTCTTCTCTGATTCTGTGTTTTGAGCCTCTCTCTCTCTTCCTTTTTTGGCTCTGCTTCTCTAATCCTCCCAACTTTTTATGTTTTCAAGGATTTCTCTCTTGTCCTGCCTTCCCTCCCCTGCTTTCCTCTTATTTCATTTATATCCTACGTTAGCCTTGTACAGAAAAATGTGTGAAAATTCAATGGAATTCTTATAATTTTAAAAGGTGAAATAACAAATTGATCACTAATAGAGTTCAATTGAATTGAATGCATTCAAAGAAGTGTTTGTCATTGATAGAAAGCATATTTGGAACTTGCATCGTTTTTCTTTTTTTTTTTCCAAGATTTACATGGAGGAATGAAGCTGTTGATATTGAACTTTGGCAATTATTATGAATGTGTCTATTTCTAGTCACAGAAGCAGCCTCCCCATACGCCACAGTATTGAATTCCCGTGCACCTTTAGTTTTTCTTTTTTTTTTTTCTTTTAATTGTCAGGCCATATAAGCCAAACATTTCCAGTCATGTCCTGTACCCAGCCTTCTTTTTCTCCCAATACGCGGCTCAATGACAATGAAGTGATACATATCAGTTAAAAATCTGTTTAGATAGGTTAACGAGTATGTCCTTTACAGCTTTTTTTTAACAGGGCATCTATCTATTTTGTGCTGGAGATACTGCCTGTCTTTACCATGCCTGTCTTTACCATGCTTGTCTTCATTTACTTGTAAGATTATTTGTCTACCTGTTGAAAATTAGAGTACAACACCTGTTAGTGAGTGATTGTAAGCAATCTATATTGACATTTGTGCGCCCTACACTCTATTTTATAGCCTGTGGTGAGAAAGGACCTATAGTTGTAACTCAAATAATTTGGTTCAGAATGGAGCAAAATGATTGGTGTGTACACCCTGACTTGCTTCTTTGCCAATTAATTTTCAGTGCCACGGATCTTAGCATAGCTTTTGTTAAATTTTCTATGTTTATACAAGGGATGGATAGCTTTTGTTAAATCCTCAGTATGAACAATTCCGATGATTGGAATGTGAAGATTTTTGTGTATTTACATTGGTTGATGATTGTACGAGGCCCTTGGAGTAAAATTGCCAATGTTTGTGGTCGCTTAACAACTTCATCCAGTTCAATGTATCTCTCTTATATCGTATTACAAAGTTGTTCAAAACACTATCTTCTAGCGAAACGACTAATTGCATTCTTAACCTGACACATACGTCAAAAAGCCCTTTAGGGAATGCGAAACTTTTGACGCCTCCATTGCCTAGAAGTGTTGACGACCAATAACTAACAGTTGGGAAGGGAACATGCCAAGTAGAGCTTGGTATTATATGCTGAGATGTTGTAACTTCAAAAAGAGAAAAATTAGGTAATACTCAAAGAGTAATGGAGTAATATGGAAATAATAAAAAATTTAAAATGAATATAAAAAAGTATTATATTTTTATTTTTTTTACTTTTTATATATTATTATATCGTAATATTTATTGAAAAATTAATAAAATTTAATTTATATTAAATGATTTGTCTTAAATTTATAATTATAATAAAAATAATTTAACTGTCAAATTAATATATATATATATATATATATATATATATATATATATATATATTAAAATTCAAAATCTAATACCATTAATGCAAATTAAAAATTGTTAAACCATTCTTAATATACAAATTTAAAATCTGGCAGCCCCATCTGATATGAAATTTTTGGCTTAAAAAGTACATTTATATATATTTTTTTCTATATACACAATAAAAAAAATATTAATAATAATTATTATTACTTACACATTTTAAACATTCAATAACTAGACTAACTACAACTTTTTACTTTTCCCTTTTTTTTTTTTTTTTTTTTTTTTCCAACTTCATGTAATGTTAAACCTCGCCCTAAGTTAACCCAATTGCCAAGTCCCTTATCATAGAAGTTCTCCACTAAAATGATATCAAACCTTTTGGTAATATTATAATGTGGGATCCCATCTTCCCTTTCTCAGCAAGTTGACAATCCTCAATATGATAGGGGGGCATAATGTTGAGAACTTTGTCAAGAAGATCCACTGGGGACATATGCGGGCCCAAAATGACATGTGTTTGTGTTTTTCAGCTTCCATCTGAGTGGCCTAACGCCCCATTGTGGCTGTGACATTGCATCAATTGTAATTTAGAATTGTTAATGCAATATGTCATTCATGTAAGTCATTGGTGCATCTTGAATTTTAGGGATAGTTATCAGTTACCACTAGTAGGTTAGAAATTCCACTAGTAGGAACATGGTTGATGAGTTGATAAATTTCTAGTGTATATATATATATTCTCCATCAAGGTTTTTTTTTTTTTTCTTGAGTCCTCTGTTAAGAGCATTATTGGGCATAGAACTAAAGAATATACTAACTCTTCTTATTTTCTTAAATTGCATGCTACTCTTGGAATCAAACAATTAATGGCAATACGTACATATGTTGATTTAAATCCAATTACAAATCATTAAATGTTATCGTAGTCTATAAGCTTCTGATGCTAAAATAACCAAAATGGCCCATGTTGACGATGTCCACGTTAATGGATTTATGTAACTTTTTTCAAACAATGTCATACACCAGTAGCAAAAATGAAAAAAAAAAAAATCAAAATTATTCCTAAAATACCGTGCAGGCCTACCAAGGTGTATCTCCAAGGATTGCAATATACTTGTACATACTGCAGTCGATATGTAATAGTAACTAATCCTTTGTTAGAGAAGTGAAGGTGAGAGAGAGCTACAAAAAATCTTGCTATTCAGTAACAATATGTAACATGCAACGACAAATGAGAACAAATAAGACCCACAAAGTGCAATGCAATGAAATATAAACAAGCAATTACATGGCTAGTTTGTTTGTAATCCAAATGTTACATAAATGCAGTTGGATTGACATGTCCTCACACATACTACACTATCATATCATTTATTTACATATTTTCTTTTAAATTTTTTGATGTATAATACAAAGAAAATTCACAAATATACATCCACCAATAATAATGATAATAAAATAACTCATCAAATTTAGTGCTAGTATAATACATATTGTAAGACTAAACCCCAAGTTTAATTACTCACAATGGTCAACAAACTTGTGCTTATGCATTAAGTCATTAAATCATATAACATGTAACAAAAATTAGGACGAGGAAGCAAGCAATCATATTGAAAAGTGATGTATGACATATAATGAAAATTAATCTTTATTATCATATAAATTATATTATAATTGTTATTTTATAATTTATTTAATTATTTTATAATATATTTTAGTATAATTAAAAAATTTTAATTAAATTATTTAAAAAGTATTTGAATTATTAAAGTATTTTAAAATATTTTTTAATTAGTTATTAAGTGTTTTCTTATTTAAATTAAAATATTTTTTTTAGTTAGTTAAAGGATTTTATTTATAAATATATGTAAATCTAAAAACTAAATCATCCTAAAAAATAAATACTTTCAATAAAAAGTGTTGATTTTATCTTTATCATTCTCTTTTAAAAATATTATTTTCTTAAGTTAATTGAATATTAACCTTATTTTTGCTAAACATTGCATCAAATGGTATCAGAGTAAGTCTCACTTATTCTGATGGTAGCACAAGATTGAGGTAGTAGCAATCATCTTATTAACGAATATTAGGAGATACAGGTCATCTAATCAAGTATTCATGATCAAAAAGTGGAATTATAAAACCTTGACTAAAGGTTTTGATCGATTGGAATGTGAATTAGAAGTGATTAACAATCGAATCAAAACTCTTTAAGTGAGAGGTGGCAACAAGAACTAGAGAGATGAAAGGAATCAGATTAAAGATTTTGCTCACAGTTAGCCTTTCGCCCGACTCATCTCTACAAATCCGCATAGGTGCCAAATTTATGCAATGGATTCTAATGAAGAAACAAATCTACATATGTGTCAAGCTTATGTAGCAAAATGTAGTGACAATGATGGTGGCTTTGGGAAATACCCAAATTATGTTAGGTCTGAACAATAACGACCCTAACATCTTCAAATATCAAATGAATTTAAGTTAAAGGTAGATATCCTTATCTTTAATGGTTAATTAAATATTAAAAGTTCTATGAATTGGTTAGCTAAAGTAGAAAGATTATTTGATTATATAGAGATACTTAAGGAACAAAATGTTAGATTGGTAGTTTGTCGGCTAAAAGTAGAAGCTTTTACTTAGTGGGGAAAAAAATGAATGGCCAAAGGAGAAGAAAACGAAAAGCTTCGATTAGAGGCTAGTATAAAATGAAACAAACTTCTAAGGAAAGCATTTCTTCCTCTAAATCATGAACAAATCCTAATTTCGAAATATTAACGTTGTAGCCAAGACAACCAGCTAGTTCATAAATATTCAGTAGAATTTTTTAGATTGTTCCAATGCAATAACTTGATGGAATTAGAAAGTCAACAAGTCTTGAAAAACTTTGATGGATTGAAACCAACCATTTGAGATAAAATTAAAGTTCAAATATTGATGGTTAAATTTAAGGCTAAGAATAAGGTATTAAGAGTTAAGATCATGTTACAAGAAAATAATAAGGCTAAATCTCCTTATCAATTTATATTGATTCTAAAAAATTTGTTGCAAAAAAGGAAAAACAAAAGGTCTCTAGCCAACCAAAAATACTGATAGATGACAAAATTGCAAGCAAACAGGCATATGCTAAGAAAATTAAATTATAAAATGTTAATCTATATGAAAAGCATATACTTAGCAAGTGTCTCAAGTGCAAAGAGGTAAGCCATCATTTTAGTGATTATCTATACCAAAAGATAGTGAATGTAGTAGAATAAGAGGAGGTAATTAAAGTTAAAGATGAAGAAGTCTATTGCTACTCAAATGGTAAGGACTATAAGTATAAGGATAATAAAATTATGTTTATAGTGAGAAAGTTGATGTTAGCTCCCAAGCAGAAGGATAATACTCAATGAAATAAGTTATTTCGTATTAAGCGCATAACCAATAATACTTTATTTGATTTAATTATTAATAGTAATAGCCATGAAAATGCTAATGGGATAGAAACTGTTGAAAAATTATAGCTACTAATAGAGAAACATTTAAATCTGTACACCATTAGGTAGATCAAAATAGTGGGAGAAATTTGAGTAATAATAGAAAGATGTAAGGTTCCTTTCTCAATTGGTTAATATAAAAATGAGGTTTATTGCAATGTTGTAGACATGAATGCTTGCCACCTATTATTTGAATAATTCTAACAATTTGATATTGATGCTCAACAATTAGGTTAAAAGAATGTCCACATGATTGAAAAAAATATGGTAAAATGTACATTAGTGTCTATATAAAAAAGATCTTAAACCAAGACTTCTTAAGTAAAGAGGAGAACTTTTCTAATAGTTACCCACTTAAATCAACAGATTGAGACTACCATTAAAAAATCAAAAGAGGTTTAAATGCTTGTAATAATAGTTAAACTCATAACTCACATATCCAAGATTTTGTTACAAAATTAGAAAATGATTTTATAATTCATAGGTTCCAAGATCTTGTTAATTCTTTACCTATTATATTTGATGATTTTTTTAAGTGGATAATTAAGCAGATGATTGTTGGATATCATTATTTAATGTCATTCTTTATGTGATGATTCACCAAAATAAGTTATTATGACTTGTTAAAAACACTAATTTATTTTAAATATTTATTTTTATGGTATGAAAGATATCAGTTCCTTATTGTTGACTCGAGGGCAATTTTTTTTTAAGTGAAAAGGCATAAAATTAATGTCTTATAAATTATATTATAATTATTATTATTATGTAACTTATTTACTTATTTTATAATATTTTAGTATAATTAGAAATTTTACTTAAATTATTTAGGAAATATATAAATTATTTGAATATATTAAAATATTTTTTTACTTAGTTATTAAGTGTTTCTTATTTAGGTTAAAATATTTTTTTAGTTAATTAGATATTTTTATTTATAAATATGTGTAATCTTAAATGTTAAATCATCATAGTAAATAAATATTTTAATAAAAGTGTCAAATTTATCTCTATTTTTATCGTTAATAAATATTATTTTCTTAAGTTAATTGAATATTAGCCTTATTTTCACTAAATACTACTTCAAAAAGCTGATATTATGAAAGAATAATAGTGTTCAAGTTAAGATTGTGAAAGAGAAAGAGTGCTCTAGAAAGATATGATAGAATGTGAGATTCTAATTTATGAAGAATCATTGATTTTAATGAAACTTTTACAAAATCTTTGTTGTAATTAATGTCAAAATGACTTAGTGTAAAGGGTTGTCTTCCCTCCCAACAAAAAAAGAAAGAGTTAGTAAAGTTGAACTTTCAAAGGACTAAACTTAAAGGGTGGACATAAGTTTCTAGGTTGAATCAAACTATTATAAATAATTGTACATGTTCTCTCTTTTCTTATGATTTTACTCTCAATTATTACAAATACTTGCTTTGTTTTCCTTATTATTAGTTATCTTATAATGGTTTTTTGGAGTTGAGATAAATGTGTGTCAAGAATCAAACTGAGTAAACTTAATTCATCCCTCTATTGGATTACCCTAGGGACCAACACAAGTCTTAGTTAATAAACTTTATCTTTGTTAGCATTTAGCAATGGAACTTTTGAAAAATGTTGTTATGGTGGTGTTTATTAAAAATTTTTCATCCAATCGTTTCTCTACTTTATTGGATATGTTAAACAAAGATGATGTTATAGTTGGTAAAATTGATTAAGATTACTATCAAGATGGGAATCACAAGTAAATTTCATTTATAGGCTTTTTCCCTTATACCCCTCAACCTTCACACACACTACACACGCAAAAATATACACAAACATAAACATAATTATTTTGAGAAGCATCTTACTAAGTTTGGAATGTCGAATAGTTTGGATATCTTTATGGAGTTGCACTAAATGTCATTCAAATTGCTAAAATGTTGACGTGGGACTGAAGTGAGGAAAACATGAAATGATATCGAGTGAGCCAAATCCTAATTTTGAGACAACTTGACGTGGGATAGAAGTATGAAAAAATAAATAACAAAAGATTGACATTAAATTAAATATTTAAAAGGGTTTTTGAAATTTACCGAAAAATATAAAAACTCTTAAAAAGGGAGAATAGATATCAAAATTTTATAATTATTTAACGTTTAGGGTTACAAACGTATTTATAAATAAAATTATTTAACTAAAAATAAATATTAAGTTAAATAAAAAAATATTTAACAACTAATTAAAAAATATTTTAAAATATAGTTAATGACAAAGTAAAATTGAAAAGAATTCTCAAGTAATTCATATATCATTTCTAAATAGTTTAGTTAAAATTTTTAATTAAATGAAATTATTAAAAAAATTAAATAAATTACAAAATGAGAATTATAATATAATTTGTAAAATAAAAAATAGTTTTTATAATATATTCTATTTCAGACTCTTCTATATTATAAGTTGACAATAAGAAATTAACATCTTTTATGCTACAAGAAGAAGCATTTTGAGTACATCAATGTCTTTAATCTTCTTGATTTTCACTTGCTTCTTTCTAATAAATCTTCATTATGTCAATAACCATCGTTGACTTAGGACCAAACTTATCGATCCCAATAAAATCAACAAAATTAGGCATAAAGGTAAATAATTTAATAAGATTTTGAAATTTCTGAGTTATGTATTTATTTTTTGAATTGTTAGAATTTATTGTAAATATTAAAACTATTTAATTTTTAAATTTATTGATGTATTTATAATTAAAATTATCTAATTAATTGAATAAATATTTAATGAAAAAATATTTATTTTTAAAACACTTTAATGGTAAATCAATAACAAAAAAAAAAATTTCTAAATAATTTACATATTTTTTCTAATTAATTTAATTAAAATTTTTAATTAAATTAAAATATTATAAAAATAAATAAAAAAATACCCATATCATTATAAAAAATAATATATGTAACCTACCTCAAAAGTTGTTATAGGTTGTTTCAATTTTATTAACAAGTGTCCGCTAACAACGTCGGTGCTTTCATCTCCGGTGATGCCAACTGCTGGCATTATTTTTTGCATTGAGCAAACAATTTGTTGCGGCATTCATTCTTGATATGAAAAATTACAATGGTTGGAATGTAACGGTTTTAGTGTACTTACCTTGGTTGATGATTGTACGAGGCCCTTGGCGTAAAATTGCCAATACATCCCCTTTATATTGTATTACAAAGTTGTTCAAAACACTATCTTCTAGCGAAATGGCTAATTGCATTCTTAACCTGACACATACGTCAAAAAGCTCTTTTAAGGAATGGGAAACTTTTGATGCCTCTATTGCCTAAAAGTGTTGACCACCAATAACTAACATTTGGTGGCTGGCAGCTTAAAAGTTGATAGAGTTGAGCAAGGTAACGTGCCATGTAGGGCTTGATATTATATGCTCAGGATGTTTTGACCTCACACACAGGAAAATTTGGTAATGCTTAAAAGGAGTAACCCGGTAGTAATAAACAATCTGGATCGCATGTCACTGAACTTCATAAATAAATAAAGTTGGACATAAAAAGATTATTGTACAATTTTTCTATGGCTTCTGTGTTATTTTCTATATGTTGTTAAGTAATAGATGTCGTTTGAGAAATTAGTAAGTCCTTGTTTATGCTAAATGATTCAAGCTAAATTCATAATTATGGAAGGAAAGTCTGACCCCCCAAGTCACCAAGAGAATCTTTTCTTTCAATGTAACTGAACCCAATTGCCAAGTCCCTTATCATAGAAGTTCTCCATCAAAATCATATCAAACCTTATGGTAATATTATTATGTGGATCCCATCTCCCCTTCCTCAGCAAGTTGAGAATCCTCGGTATGGCGGGGAGCATAATGTTGATGTCTTTTCTCCCAAAAGTTCCGGGCAAAGAACATCCACTGGGGACATATGCGTGCCCAAAACGACATGCGTTTGTCTTTTTCAGCTTCCATCTGATTGGCCTAACGCCCATCGTGGCTGCGAGATTGCAACCAATTGTAATTTAGAATTGTTATTGCGACGTGCCATTCATGTAAGCCATTGGTGCATCTTGGATTCTAGGGACAGTTTGATAAATTACTAGTGTATGTGTGTACGTGTGTATATATATATATATATATATATATATATATATATATATATATTATATTCTCTCCATCGAGAGTTCTTTTTGTTTTTTTTTTTTTTATGCGTCCTCCATTAAGAGCTTTATTGGGCATAGAACTAGAGGGATATAGTACTTCTTCTTATTTTCGCATGCTAATCTTGGAATCAAGCAATTAATTGCAATACATACCTATGTTGATTTAAATCCAATTACAAATCATTAAATGTAATCATAGTCTATGAGCTTTTGATGCTAAAATAACCAAAATGGCCTATCTTGACTACGTCCACATTAATGGATTTATTTTTTATTTTTTTATTTAAACAAAGTCATGCGCCAGTAATAATAATTTTTTTGATGTATGCTACCAAAAAAATATTCACCAATATATGTATTCAACAATAGTAATAATAAAATAACTCATCAAATTTAATGTTAATATCATAAATATGAGAATACTAAACCCCAAGTTTAATTACTCACAGTGGTCAAGAAACAACTGCTTATGCATTAAGTCCTCAAATCTTATAACAAGTGCCAAAAATTGGTGTGAGGAAGCAGGCAATCATATTCCATAACTCTTCCACTTATGTTTTGTCGCCTCAAATTCAGACATAAGTCCTTCGCTTTTACGCGTCATGACGCGTTGACTTGGAATTGACCACCATGGACTCTTTGTCTCCCCCATCTTTCGCCCTCAAGTTCCCTTGGTTGGCAAGTTCCCCTGCTTGGCAAGTTTCGTGGGTCCTTTTATATGCATTCTCTCTTGCAGGGCCTTTCATGCGTTTACTAACAGTTGAAAGCTGATCAACCCTGCAATCTTTCGCAAGAGTTTTTAGATATCAACCGCATTCCTCTTGGTTTTTTTTTGCTCACAGTAAGTCTTCTTGACTCAATTCATGCATCTTGAAGAATGCTGTTGTAGTTGCTTCATGTGATCAATGGAGATAATAGTAACTCAAATTGTTTCAATCGTTCCTTTTTGTTTGCGGTTGCTTTAGCTTCTTGATCAAATGTTATGTACTGTGAATTTTGTTATGCAGCATTTCCAGTTATGAGCTTGTATTACAAGCATTTTAGTAGATTTCCATTTATGTGTTTTCACATGGATTTTCTCCCAAGTAATGACCATTAGTTTCTGGGTTGTTTCTTGTTGACATGTTTTGATTTGAATCTTCACGGTTGTATTTTCCATGCCGTTTTAAGCAGTTATTTCTTTATTTATTTTTGCATAATTTGTTTTTCGGGAAGTGGGGGAATTGGCTTAAGAATAGTTATGATGTTATTGATCATAGTGCAGCAAGCACCGCCGGGTTTTGCATGTCATAAATTTCTTTGAATCATGCATTTGGAAATTTAGAAGTTGTATTCATCATGTCTGCTGTGCAAATCATAATGCAGAAGCCTCAAGTTCTTGGAAGATACTTTAGCATTTTAATATTCAATTTAGTAGAAATGAAGAAATTATATCCAATAACAGCATTAAATGGGGCACTGACCAGTAGCAGCACCCCTAGGATTGTGATTTTGTGAGGCTCAATTGATCTAGCCATACTAGCATCACACCATTGAAGCAGAGATTCTGCAGGCCTCTCTTTGTTCTGTTTTCGCATGTTGCTACCATGTTTTGTAATTTGACTCATAAGAACTTTTCCTCCTTTTTAATGTGAGAGGCAATTTATTCTAAAATGCAAGTGAGCTTTCTAATGTCTGGAATGATTCCCGGATTGCATCTCTGTCTGCTGCTAACTTAGTTCATTACATGAAACTGCAGCTAAATTTGATCAGACTGAATGGGCAAGGCCATTATTTTGTATGGATTTCCTTCGGCTGATCCACCAGAAGCAATAAAAGAATTACTGGAGGCACATACAGGTGAAGGGACTGTTTATGCACTGGAGGTTGCTGAACCCAAAAGCAAAGGGTCCAGAACATATGCAAAAGTTCAATTCACAGACTTAGAAGCCGCTGAGATCATTAAGTCCGTAGCAGCAGATGGCAAACTGTGGTATGGGAACTCTTATTTGAAAGCTAGGGACCTAAAGCATGCTATTGTTCCCATACCCAAGACCTTTCTGCATAGCTTAGATGGCATAACATTGCATTGCGGATGCCAAACTTCAAAGGAAACATTTTCTGTTCTCTGGACACGGAAAAATGTTTCACTCAGATTTGGGTTTGGATTGAGAACGTTCTACTTCTATCTGTCTTTTCTTTCAACAAAATACAAACTCGAGCTCTCCTACGAGAACATTTGGCAGCTTGTGTTGCATCGTCCTCATCATCAAACAAAGAAGTACCTCCTCATTCAGGTTTGAATTTTAAAATATTCCATGGATTCTTTGTTGCCTTTTTTATCTCCACATGCAATACACACTAGAATCTATATTAAACATAAGAAGTATTGCTGTTTGTAAATTTTTCTACAGTTTTAAGTTGCATGGATGTGGATCTCTCATATTCTAAAATCTACCCTTCATTAAGGGGGCTGATCAGATTGCTAATTAACAATGTTCGGCATCCAAGTGTACACTATGCCAGAATTTGCCTCGGTCTGCTTTAACACTAGATAAGTAACTTCGTTTCTTATTTTTCTCTTTGCCAGTTACTTTGTGCCCCAAGGATATATAAGAAAGATACACCTATCCTCAGCTACTTTAAGGAATCTACTGATGACCAGTGGGTTCGTGAAGTTGATTTTACTCCATTGTGCAGCATTGGACAATCTTCTGCTCTGTGCTTGGAGATGTCATCTGGGGTTTGTCTTCCAAATTTAGTAGACAACGTGTTTTATAAAGAAACTCAGGGTCAGTTCATTCTGGAACAAGGTTCAACCTTCTCTTGTGGCTTGGACCTTGTTCCCATCGTGAATCCACCTCAAGAATTCAAAATTCCATTTAAAATCTTGTTCAAAGTTAATGCCTTGGTTCAGCATGGTTGTCTTCCTGCACCGGCACTGGATGCAAATTTCTTTCGGTTGGTTGATCCATGTAGAATAGACATTGTGTACATAGAGGATGCACTGGAGAAACTGTACCATTTGAAAGAGTGCTGCTATGATCCTGTAAAGTGGCTTGGGGAGCAGTATCAGAAGTACATTGCTTCTGGAAAGCGCCCTATGCCACCTGTGGTTCCTTTGGATGATGGCTTGGTGTATGTGCGTAGAGTTCAAGTGACCCCGACTAAAGTATATTTTGGTGGCCCAGAAGTGAATCTCTCTAATCGTGTCTTGCGCCGTTACCATGATGATATCGATAACTTTCTTCGTATTTCATTTGTCGATGAGGATCTTGATAGGCTTTATTCAACAAATTTGTTGCCGAGGACTTCTTCTGAAAATGAGGGAAGCCGGACTAGAATATATCAAAGGATACTGTCAGTACTAAGTAATGGCATAGTCATTGGTAATAAGAAGTTTGAGTTTCTTGGCTTTTCACAGAGTCAATTACGAGAAAATTCTGCTTGGATGTTTGCTTCCAGACCTGGCCTCAGTGCAGAAGATATCAGAGAATGGATGGGTGACTTCACTGACATAAAGAATGTGGCCAAATATGCTGCTAGGCTTGGTCAGTCATTCAGCTCATCAAGGGAATCTTTCCGTGTTGCTAGGCAGGAAACTGAAGTTATTCCTGATGTTGAGATTGAAAGAGGTGGAGTCACATACATCTTTTCAGATGGAATTGGAAAGATTTCTGCAGAATTGGCTCGATGCATAGCCAACAAATTTGGATTCAAATGTTATGTTCCATCTGCCTTTCAGATCAGGTATGGTGGGTACAAAGGTGTTGTAGCTGTCGATCCAACTTCTTCAATGAAGCTATCATTGAGGAAAAGTATGTGCAAGTACAAATCGAGCAACTCTAGTTTGGATGTTTTAGGATGGAGCAAGTATCAGCCTTGTTTCCTTAATCGCCAAGTGATCACTCTTTTGTCTACCCTTGGGGTCAGGGATGGTGTGTTTGAAAGGAAGCAACAAGAGGCTGTAGCTCAACTAAATGCTATCCTAAAAGATCCTCTTAGGGCACAGGAGGCACTTAACCTGATGGCTCCAGGGGAGAATACAACCATTCTTAAGGAAATGCTTTCCTGTTATAAGCCAGATATTGAGCCATTCCTTTCCCTGATGCTGCAAACGTTCCGAGCATCGAAGTTGCTCGATTTGCAAACGAAAACAAGGATATTCATTCCAAAAGGAAGGATTATGATGGGTTGTCTGGACGAAACTAGGACACTGGAATATGGTCAAGTATTTGTGCATTGCTCCTGCACTGGTCCTAGGCAACTCTGTGCTACGGAATCAAATCAACAATTTCATGCAGTTGTGGGAACTGTAGTTATTGCAAAAAATCCCTGTCTACACCCTGGAGACATTCGCGTCCTAGAGGCTGTGGATGTGCCTGCTTTGCACCACATGGTGGATTGTGTTGTCTTTCCACAGAAGGGAAAGAGGTAAAACTTTGAAGCCCTATTTCAAAATTGAATGCTTCTGGATTTAATTTTTGGTAATTCATTTTGCTTGTGCATTCAATTTTCCCCGAAAACATCAGTTTTTTGTGATTTGGCACCTCTAAAGGAGGCATCCTTTTCTGGAAAGCTTTTTCATTCCATTATATTTTACTGAAACTGGTTACACATTCAATCAGACCACATACAAATGAATGCTCGGGAAGCGATTTGGATGGAGATGTTTACTTTGTCTGTTGGGATCCTGAATTAATTCCTCCTCGTCAGGCTCCACCAATGGATTATACTGCAGCGCAGAGCATTGTTTTAGATCATGATGTTACAATAGAGGTATTGTATAATAGCCTTGTAGGAGGTTCTTATGAATTTGTGTTGGTTCTTCTCTGCCTATCTCTGTGTTTCTTTGTTTGAACATGTTTGCTGCTAATGTACAGGAAGTCCAGCAGTATTTTGCAGACTACATACTCAATGATAGCTTGGGGATAATTTGTAATGCCCACACTGTCCATGCAGATAGGGAGCGGTCCAAGGCAATGAGTGAAAAATGTACCAGACTTGCAACGCTATCCTCAATTGCTGTTGATTTCCCGAAAACAGGTGTTGCAGCTAAAATTCCACAAGCGCTGCGCGTCAAAGAATATCCAGATTTTATGGAAAAGCAGGATCATAAGCCCACGTATGAATCGCAACGAATACTTGGGAAGCTTTTTCGAGCTGTAAAAGACATTGAACTGGAAACTGGTTCCATAAGATCCTTCACTAAAGATGTGGCAGAGCGTTCGTATGATCCTGACATGGAAGTAGCTGGATTTGAGGACTACATCAGCGATGCTTTTTATTACAAAAATGAATATGATAAGCAGTTGGGGAACCTCATGGACTATTATGGGATCAAAACTGAGGCTGAAGTAGTCAGTGGATGCATCCTGAAAATGTCTAAATCCTTTGATAGAAAAAGGGATTTGGATGCAATCATGTTTGCTGTTAAGTCCCTGAGGAAACAGGCTAAGGCATGGTTCAATGAGAATGAAATTGATGAGCCTGAAGGTGGCCCCGATGACTTGTATGCCAAAGCATCCGCTTGGTACCACGTTACGTATCATCCAAGATTCTGGGGTCGCTACAACGAGGGCATGGCTCGAGATCATTTCCTCAGTTTCCCATGGTGCGCATATGAGCAACTCATCGACATCAAGAAGGGCAAAGCTTTTGGCAGAAATCATGGCAGTACTTCATCACTGGATGATTGGTTCAATTTCTCACTAAGCCTCACTTCAGATATCTATGACTAGATGGATTCCTTTCTGCATGCTCTGAAGCATTCGGATGCATCAGAAATGCTCTCTATTACCAGTCTTTGATGCCCGCTTTTGTGTAGACACATGATTGAATATGGCCATCTAGTATGACTTCTTTTCCTCTGCCTTTTGTTTATAGTGAGGTTTTCTGTTAGTTTTTTGAGATGCAAGTTATCATTTAGTGTGTGTAAATTTTGTAGAGATTGAAGCGAGGATTTTGGTGCTGCTTTTGAATAAAAATTATGGTTCGCCTTCAATGTTTTCCTAGTCACGGCGCATCCTTCCCTTTGACTGACCTGCAGTCACTTGGTCATTGCTTTTGGCTGTTGGTTTTGTTCAATCACATATCATTCGTGGCTCATCCTGGCATGGCGATTAGAAAATCACCATTTTGTTTATCTAAATTTGCGGACTAGATTTCAACTCCACCTTGTCGAGATCTCTTTGCCACAACTCACATGAATAGCATTTATCAAAGCTATTCTTTTCGATGTGTTACAACTCACAACAACAAATTCTTTATCCCATGGCCTTCTTATTCACATAAATTATAAAAAAAAAAATGTCAAGAAGCAGATGTTCGTCAAGTTGGGGAAACTCAATTTTTAACATAGGCGACTATAATTCATCCATCTAACTACCCATTCAAAAAAAGCCAATATATAAATTTAGGGAATAAAATTCTCTCTCACACTAAATTTAGGGAAAAAATTAGTTGAGTTTGAAATTTTTGCAATGAATTTTATGAGTGACTAAGATGATGTAACTAGTGATATGTCTTTTAATAACATCTTAGTAGTTCAAAAAATTAAAATTTTATTTCAAAATTTTTTGCATTTTAATTTTATAAAAAATATAAAATTGTAACACTTCAAATTTTGCCAACTCTGATTAACCATAGAGATGAAACACATCAAATGTTGCCGAAAGTTCATATTAAAGTAATTACGAGATACGCCTAGTACACTCTCGATTTGGCCACTAACGAATCGTCTCTTTCCAATGCTAATGTTACCTATCAGTAGACTCCAGCCATCTGGATTTCTATAGGGAAAATGATCCTGCACTTCGGACATGCATATGAGTACATAAAATCCGAACCCGTACCATATTACTTGCTTCAACGTCCAGGTTCCTAAAGCAATGCGAGTCAGCGGCTGCCTGAACTTCATAGCAGATCTCATGGACGTTCCAGAACCTGGGAAAAAGCTTATTATGCCATTGCATGGCAAACTGAAGATTTACAAGTGTTGTTGCTTGCAGCATCTAGATTCTTGCATTAACAATGTAGAAGAGAAAGGTTTGTGCAGGGGCAGAAATACGACAACAACAATAATAACAAAACTTTAATCCTAAGTTTAATTGGCAGAATAAATAGGATTAAAAATAATGTGCGCATCTCTCTGGCAACAAAAAACAAAATTTGATCAGCCATGCCGTGCCACCCTATTCCTCCTTGTGTTTCATCACAACACATCTGGCTTCTGAAGCGTACCAAAACCAGTAATAAGACCAGTGTACCATTTGGCTCAGACTGCCTGCCTGGCTGTGTTCAAATCATCACGAAGTTAAGCATGGCAGGCTAACTAATCTAAAGCAACCTCAATACAAACAAGGCAATCAATTTGCAAGAAATCTGTAAAAATTAGAGTACCTCACTTATCGGGAAAGCAACTCAGAAGGTGCAGTGATCTTTTAAGACCTGCCTAGCAAGATCCAGTGCTCCACTCTTTTTGTATATTAAATGTAAGTTGTAAGCTGCCTCTCTCCGTAGGTCGCAGTAACCTGGTTTGAGATTTTCCGGAAGATCTGTGCTCTCATTCAACAGTTTTGGAATATGGTAATCTTTCACATGAGTTGCTAGCACCTTTTCGTAATATGAGGCCGCCAGAGATAAAAGTCCAACGTGATGATAAGCACGGGCAATATTATAACATGCTTCCTGCAAAACATACATAGAGCTTAAATATAGATTACCATTTTTTTTAAACATAATGGCCCAAACCTAGAGAACTGTTTTTTATGGTACAGGTGGATGATAGTACAGAGAAAATGAGCCAAGAAGAGGCAGCCCAAAAATGCAGACTTAAACAAGAAAAGACAAATCAGCAATTCTAACATTTGGCTATCCTAAGAATTAGAAGTTTAGTTCGCCATGAGACAACTGAAATTGAGAAAGATACAAGGAGAAAATGAGAAGCTTGAACAGAGAGAGAAAAAAAAAAGTTCACAGGAAAATACAATCTTTCATGAAACCATATGGCACATGGGAAGGGATATGATGGAAAAAGAATAAAATTGTATGCCTAACAAACAGAAACTTTGGCAATCTTAGTGGCAATACAACATTTGATCCTGCTTTAATGGAAAACTGTTAGGTCTAATATGACTCTGCAAATCAACCCAAGTAGCGGTATAAATTTCAAAGTTATATATGCTCATAAACAAAGTATACATCCATAACTATGTTGAAAGTCAGAGTAGACAGAGGAAATGAATTGAAAACCCAATAAAAACATTAAATTTGGTGTTTCCTCAGCATGCAGCATGCAGCATTGTAGGAATATAACTAGCTTCGCACACATCAAACTAAAATCTAAATACCAGAGAGTACCAATGGCACCATGGGAGCATGTTTCTTTACATGTCACCACACTGTAAACTGTTCTGCAGGCCCATTTGCATGCAGAAGAGAAAATATGGTGAAACAGTTAATCCTATTTAGGCACCAAAACAGTTGCACATTAGCATTCTTCAGCAATTATGGGGTAAATATTAAATTTGTATGGGTCTCATGTTTCATTTTTAATATAACATTTCACATAGTGAATAACATTGCCATAAGGGCGTGAAAACAAACAAATAAATGGGTAACCCAGAGCAGATCAATTGATCTGAACCAAAAAGCATGTTTAACTAAATTGGTTTTGAAAATGGTTAACTGAACCTTGAAAAAAACATTGATTGGTTCAGTTATGGTTTGTGATTCCAAAAAACTGCAGATAACCGAACCAAACCTATTTATATATTTTGTTACTAAAATTAAATTTAAAATAATTTCATTAATTTTTTTTTGTATTGAATAAATGCCCAAATAACTTTTCTTTAGTCATCATTCACACCAATTTCTGGGAAGAAAATATTTTAACCTAATAGTTATAGTGACAAACCAAACTTAAAATTTAAGAAAATACATACCTAACTCTTATACTTATAGTTTTACAAATCATAATTAATTTAGTATTAATTAATGAAGTTTTATAATGTAAAATAACATAAAAAGGTAACACTTAGATAAACATTAGGAATTATAAAACAGGTTTTCATGGTTCAGCTATGGTTTATGTGTTTTGCTTAAACCATAACTGGTTCAGTTCATGGAAATGTGCAGGGTTCAGTAACCCAAACCATGCACATGCCTAATTATCACCACATTGTTTCAACCTTATCTGGTCCAGTATTTCCAAGGTTCCCTTAATTTTGTAGCCAATTTTAACAAAGCATCCTGACATGACACCATAGTCAACTTGGCATCATGTTAAATAGTAAGATCTCCAAGGACATTGTCCTCCTTTTGTACATGAGCCCTGTCTAAACTGTATTTTCACATCACAGTGCAAGGGTATAGCTCACTGGAAAAGTTAACAATAGCCAACATAGCAAGAAGATCAAAGTCACAAAAGCCTTTTCATTTATTATTTCATTGACAATTTATGGGGCTGCATTTCAGAGGCTGAGGAACATTAACCATCTACAATCTATTTTCTGAAGTCAGCAACCACTGTGCACACTGAAAACCTATACTAATTAAGTTTTAATTCATGAAAATGTCTAGATTCATACAAGAAGCACATGTTATGGACACCAATGAAAACTAACCATGGCTAGCTCAATGAAACAATTTCCAAGTATGAAAATGCAACCAAACCTGGCTATTTACAGTTAAACGTAAGCTGTTATAGAGGAACGCTAATCCTTGTGCAACACATTGATGCTTGTTTTGAAGTCTAAATCCAAGGGTTAAATTGATTAAGGCAGTTCCTGGAAAAGGAGAACAAAATGTATGGTTAAACTCTGCAAGTTGGATCATTTGCACAGACTGTAGTGGTGTGGTAACATAGATGTGTAATCTCTAGGACCCAAAAAAAAAAAAAAAAAAAAAAAAAAAAGAAAATCAGACACACACACACAAAACAACACCTTACCTACACACAGATTAATCAAAGGACTTTCTGGCAACAATTTAAAAGCTTCTAGGTAATCTTTCGCAGCATCTTGATAAAAGCTCCCCATAGTGAAATGATGCCCAGAGATTACAATGGGTGGCACACAGTCACTGTATTTAGCTCGCATGTCACGTAAGAATTTTCCGTGTTTAGAATAGCCCTTAACCAATCTACAATATTAAAGGAAAACCATAAATGATTAAACATGTCAACTCAAGAATAAAGGAAAGGCATAAGCTGTTATTCTTTGGCTAGGTTCTTGCTCTGAGGACATGTGAAAAGACCACAGTTATACCAATGATGTCATGCCCTCACAGGCACCAACCAAAGGAAAAAAGAAAACATGCTAAAACAACTCCTCTTTGTTTAGTTAACAATTATGAACAACGAACATTAGTCCCTACGGAATGCGTATGAGAATAGACAGAAATTATCAAGCAAAAGCAAAACTTCTGGCATACTCTGCCATGCGAGCTCTATTCAATCTATTATCTGAAGTGACCTGTGCTAATAACTTTAACTGTGAGGTAGCAAATAGAAATCAGACCATTTGAATGGAAGTTCCATGCAACAAAGTGCGACATTTCTAGAAAATGAGTGCAACTGAAATGAAATAACCATGAAGGATCTGCAGGAATACAAAGAAAGACCTAGTAACTAGATATGAGTGGAATTGAGCCATCACATGGGCCTATGGATGCACCTGATACAAAAGAGTGATAAAATCCAAGAAGAAAAAAGGAGGTCTAAAACAAAGTGGTATGCAGTAATAAAAGAAATATTGTGTGCTGCATGTCCGTTAGAAATCAACCAAATATACTAACAATTTAGATGTGGTAGGTACAGGTTCCTTTTAGAGCCTCATAGCATTCAGGTACCTGAATGATCAATACAATATGCCAATGGTTATCATGTATAAGGAGTGTGCGACAATAGCGAAGTGTTGGTGCTAAGAAACATGATTTCTATCTTGTCAATCATATGTAGGATTGCTACATTTTCCTATTTTTAAAAAGAGCTATGAATGCCACAACCACAGACCAAAAACTCTTTATCAATGGCAGAAATGCAATGATGTTTGAGTGATAACTGACTGTCAGAGAATATAACAGCTCTTTATCATTCTCAGAAATGCAATGATGTTTGAGTGATAACTGATTGTCAGAGAATGTAATATAACAGCTCTTTATCATTCTCAGAAATGCAATGATGTTTGAGTGATAACTGATTGTCAGAGAATGTAATATAACAGCTCTTTATCATTCTCAGAAATGCAATGATGTTTGAGTGATAACTGATTGTCAGAGAATGTAATATAACAGCTCTTTATCATTCTCAGAAATGCAATGATGTTTGAGTGATAACTGACTGTCAGAGAATATAACAGCTTTGGATGAAATTGATGTCTGTCTCATGACAGCATATATCATTTTTGTCCACTAGGAGACATTATACAAGAGAGGCAACTCTCTCCTTTCCCATAATTCCCACACACCCCCTCCCCACCTAACATTCAAGCCTCAGACCTCTAATGTGGATGTTGTGGTTCTCAATTGCTGAGGCCTCATGATGGTATGTCTTTTGGAAAAGCTTTGCTATCTTGTCTTTTCTTCTTGACAGATACTATCCCCACTTTGACAACTGACGCCCAGGCTTTTTGAGTCTATAAATTCACAAGTTTACAAAAGCCATAGGGATAGTAAAATCACTAGACATGAAAACTTGATATTTTGAATTTCTTTCCAATTTTTTTAACAGTAAGCTATAAGCATAATATAAAGTGCATAAAAGATATGCCAAGTCTCAAGCACCTCGCAGTAATTTTGTAATAGCAGTTCCAGGCCGAAATGCTGTGGGGATGCTGCTGAACCATGGATCGAACATAATCAAAGCCGTGCTTTGGATCTGTAGTGTTGTATGATATTTCTATAGAAACAAAAATAGGATGCTAACTTTAGTAAGAAGCCAAAAGTTTTAATCATTTTGCTAAAAACGGTTGCTTGGACCCTTTTTTTAGCAATTTTTTTTATAATGGTGGCAAGGATGGAATCTAGAACCAGTCTAAAGAAATGATTATCTTCTGTGTTTAGGGATTACGAGCTTCAAGAGACTGAAGTTCCTCCTTCTTCTCAGCATGTAGTCTGTCATAAGCCAATCTCCGGGTGAGACAAATGATCTGTAGAGCTTCCCAATACCTTTGCAAAGATTGCAAAGCTTTACACAACTGTAAAACACATCACTAAACCATCAGAGGTAGAAGTGATTCCGATACAGCTTCAACACAACCACCCAAGAAAGCCACACTAGCATACAAACACAGACAAGCAGATATAAGATTAAAAAAAAAAAAGAGAATAGTATTTCTTTTGGTGCAGGTGTGGGTTATATAAATCAAAACAGAAAAAGGAAAAAGTACAGACATCTATAATAAGATCATAGTGCTCTTCATCCTCTAGAAAATTTGGCAGGGGAGGAACTCTGACTGCATCTTCCTCTTTTTGGTACATTTCTTCTTCCTTCAAACATCCCAATAGAGAAAATATCAGATTACAGGCCTCATATAAAAGATGTTATTGATTAAGTGATGCTCATACAAATCAAAAACAAACATTTAAGCTTTACCCAACAATTATCATCTGTATCATCACTGAATGAATCAATGCCAGCTGCCCTGGCTGTAGCTTTCTGTTCTTCCTTCTTTTGAAGCAGCTTTCTTGCTCTGGCAGCTTGTGATCTAAAGCAGAGCCTTATAAGTTAGTAGTTGTCCCTATTAATATAATTGACATAGAACCCCCTCCCCCCCCCCCCAAAAAAAAAAAAAAAAACAAAATAAATACATTGGAAAGTGCACATATAACTCATAGAGATCCCATGTTGAAGCAAACATAATAATAACAACAATAATAATGAGTTTTTAAAGCACAAAGATAGCAAATTTCTACAGTAAATTTAGCAACTTCGACCATCAGGTGTTCATAAAAAGAAAATAATTTGAGAGTAAACTTCACAGCTGCAATAATTACTGCCTTTATTTTATGGGTGATCAAAAACAAAAATAGAATATCAGAACTTCTACAAGAAAGGCATTTAGCTGTAAATTTTGAAGTTCATATCCAAACAGAATAGTGAATACAGAAATCTAGAAGTCAAGCAAGCTAAAAATGGACAAGAAAAAAACTAGCTTGTGTCATATTTATGACAAAGCAAAGGCAAATTAACTACTCACAGAACTGATCGAGAAGCCAATGGTCTGACTCCGCCAAATACATCAGCAGTTTCTTGTATATCTAGAACCTTAGCTCTTTCACGGAGAACACTCACTGTCAGCCTTTTCTTCACCTAATGCAAGTCAGTAAACAAAAAAAAAAAAGGGAAAATAGTAAGAGTGGACACAGAAAGAGGAAAATATTCTGCACCGTGCCAAGATTGCTTAATGCAGCAAATTACTTTAGTTCATAGCCAACTCCAAAACCAATGCACATTAATAGATAGTGACGTGCTAACTTAATATGCTAAAAAAGCTGAAATGAATGAATGGGGAGATATGGTAACTCAATTCTAAAGGAAGTACTCAAGGAGATTAAACAAATATCACACTGTTGGGGAAAAGTGAGAAAAAATATGATCTAGAATAATCAAATGAAATGGACAAATATCTGAGCAAAGCAGTCTCAATATTAAAGAGGCTGCAATACAATGAGGACTAGATGTCCAATTAATTTGTCCTCATCAGGTCAAATTTAGTGGAATACCATGATAGATATAAAAGTTTCTGTTACTCTACAGGCTTCGCTGTTACCTTTGGCCGATTTGTTTTGACATAAAGTGAATCACGAACCAAGGGCAATATTGTATTAACAAAGTCCTCCAGCATCCCTTTAGCTCTATATATGCAGCAAAGTTTAAGCTTTATTTTCCCATCAAGACACCATGGTTTCTGTTTATCTGAACTGGGGTCGGGAGAATCTGTACATAAATGACAAGAAAGAAGGATGGACTCAGCACTTTCATCATACATACAAATTCATTATTTGTTAAGCATTTCTTTTTCTATCTTTTTTCTGCTGGGTTGGGGGGCTACCCAAATCACTTGGAGGAGATAGCAAAGAAATGGCTTCATCTTCTTTGGCTTCTTCAAGCAAGAGAGATGCCAGTGCCAATCGAGCATCAACATCATCTTTGTGTATGTTCAAAGCTGAAGGCAAGAACTTGGTCAGCCATAGAACTTGATTTAACCACCTAGAATGACTTCTAATTGCTCAGAAAGCAAACTAATGGATCCATAACTTCACATCTATTGTCGTTCAGAAGTGAAAATTTCAGATTTACATTACCCAAATGCATAAAACCACGTCAACAAAATCTATGGAGATAATATATCTAAATATCAATTTACTACAATTCAGAATTAAGTCAATCAAATGCATAAAACTGTATAAACAAACACTATGAAAATAAAGTAACCAATTCTTCTGAAATCAGCTCAATCCCTTTGAAAGCCTCAACCAATAATCTTTTTCTATGTGCCTTTTTTTAGTACATGGAAGGAGTGTTTTTAATCTACAACATTACTCATACAGAACCAAGAAAAGAACTTTACACCCCAAACTTTGAGATACTATATTGCATTCACATGGCTTCTGCTTGTGCCTCAAGTGCAACATCAACAGCAGAATGAATTGAAGAATAAGTCTTATCATATTTTTCAAAATGTGCATTTGAAACCTGGTTTCATTAGAAACTGGGGATCTCAAGAGCTCAACTCACCTTTGTAGAAGAACTCAATGGCTTTTGCTCTTTCTTTCAAGAATGAGTAACACTGACCTATTTTGAAATGTATATGGCCCTCCTAAGGAACCAACAACAACAACAACAACAACAACAAAGCCTTAATCCCAAATTCAATTGGGGAGCCCTTCCAAGGAAAATGAAAAATATAAATCAGCAGTGGAAGTAAATCAAGACTAAAGCTGTAAATAATATATTTGCCTATAAATAATTACAAAGCACATAAAACCAACATTTACACTAACTAAATATCAAGCATGCTTGTATTCATTGCTCTCATGGCTTGTTGAAGGAATAAAAGGACAGCAATCAAAATAAATTACACAGCAGAAGGCATATTTGTGCAAGTGCCATATTTGTGCAAGTGCCAAAGCTTAAAAGAGAAAAGGGAAAAGAAACTCTACTTTAATTTAGAAGGTGCTTTGCCTTATTTCAAAATTGACTGACCTGATTCAAAACTAAAATTGGCAATAAGGTGAACATGTTATGTTATAGAGCAAAATCAGATCAACAATGGGCACCTATGAAGAGAAAAGGTCATAATGCCAACCAGTGGCACTAGATTATAATGGCCGATGTACATGCAAAACCAAGTGAACTTCCCAACTGAAATTCTTGTTACAAATATGTCAAGAACTCATATTCAGAATAGCTTACTTATGTTCAATAATGCAACAAAAATGCAGTGTTTTTCCAGATGGCTGGTGTGGTGATGAAACCCTGAATATCTTTTACTGACAATGCAACCATCCAAAAAACAACCTCTATGGGCATTGTTTTGGCCCATCAATAATTGATTCCAAGTTCTTAGACTTATATTTGCTAACCAATTTTTGTTCAGCAAGTCAGTTGAATGAGAACACTCATATCCTAAGGAGTTTCCTAATCCACATATTTATTTTTTTTTCAATTAGTCATCGTAACAAGTAGATGAAAAGATAACCACATCAAGAAAAAATCCAGCATCTCAGTCTTATTTACAACTCAATATTTCCTAGAAGATATTGTATGTCAAGCCCCAGTCTAGGCTTGGTTCATGGACAGCATATAGTTGCACACGGCAGCCTCCAGAACTGGCCTAGGCTTCTAATGGTGCAAAATATTACATCACTTTTGCACATGAGCAAAAGAAGGCTTGTCATATAACAATTTTGCACATAAAATGATTGTTTGCCAATTCATTTGGAAAATGATTTACATACAAACAATTCTTTTGTTTTCACAACTGACAACTTTTTCCATGTAGCAGACCTCTGATGTCAGATGATTTTATGGGATGATGTAGGTGTTTGTATGGTTTATTCTAATATTTGTTAGTAGAAACTTGATCATACACTTTCTCTAGATCAACAAAAACCATGTGAAGAATATGATTCCTTTCTCAATATTTTTCCATCAGCCCTCTTATGAGAAAAATAGCCATTGACCTACACAACACAAACCATAAATTTGTCCATGCACTTGGAAATTTTAGTTTTTCATTAACATTTATAGTTCAGCATGTGGCTGCTAAAGCTTCATCACTTGAACCAATCAAAGCTTGAATCTATACTCCATTTGATTAATAAACCAGCTTACCTTAACATGCCAAGCCCTTGTCTTTCAATGTCACCCTGATTCATTATAGTTCCTTGGTTAGCATTTTAAATATATATAATTTTTCTCTCCACTATTTGTGTTAGTATATAGGACAGCAAATCTACAAGGGCGTCTTTAAGGGGAATGGATTTAACTTTATCCACAAACCAACAACTGGTGCCCATATTCATATTCACTACTCTAACTGATCTACCACACAAGGAATCAAAAAACTATATTTGGCTATAATATAACAGAAAAAATTTTAATTAGCTTAAAGGGCGTAGTGTTCCAAGGTACTTTTCCCATGTCACTTTTTGTTATGCATGAGGCACTATTGAGAAGGTGTATCAACTAAAAAGACAGTTCAAAATGAGTCAATACAGCTTTACATAATAGGATACCCTTGCATGAAAAAGGACAAACATTTGGACTCCAAATCATTGCTGTGTTACCCGCATGCATGCACACACAAAAACACAGGAGAGAGAGAGAGAGAGAGAGAGAGAGAGAGATTTGTAAGGATTTTCCCATACATTGTCGGTGCCAACAACCAGCTCCAGCATATGGTAGTATTTCAATGCAGAGTGAAAATACTCCCGGCACATATATGCATCAGCAACCTCAGTAATCAATCTGACATGATCAGAAACACTTTCCCAGTCCATGTTGAAGAGAATCTACAAAGCACCCAAGTAAGAATCATTAAGTGCCCTTAACCCCCCCTCCCCAAGGAAAAAGGAAAAGATTGTCATAATGCAAAAGCTTTCACAACCAGCTATTGTCTTGAAATGGCAGAAAGCATATGCCTGTACAAAAATTCTGCACTGTCAACCTTTAAAGCCCCAAATGGTCTCAGGGGGGACTGAAGCAAGTAATCAAGGTCTCAAAAAGCAACTAAATATATATCAACATTGAAACAGCCTTAAAAAAAACTCGTATTCTAGGAATTGGGCATGGATTTCCCTCTCAATAAATCACAATGGAGAAAATAAGCAAGGAAGTATAAGAAATAGTCTACAAGGTTAATAAGAATCTAAAAGGCACAATAAACATGGCAGACTGGTATAGAAATTCATTATTTAAACGGAAGTTAATCCCCTTTGAATATATAAGTATTCATAAGTACTTAATTTTAGGCAGTTAAAAGGTTCCCTCTTAGGCAGGATTCAAATAAGTCTTTAAATCTATGTGGCTACCTAAATATTTAAAATCCTTGATTTTCTACAAGTTTTATAGATCAAACATAGGCTACTGTTAAGCTATTTGAGACAAAGCTAAAGGATGGTTAAGAAAAATGGCACCCATACTCTTCTGGCAATTTTTGTTTTTGGGGGGGAGGGGGGGAGGGGTGGATTTCAAGAGACATCTGTAAAGTAAGTTTCGGTGGGAAAGGGAGGAAAGGGATCTGTTTATTGAGCAGTTGAACAATGAAAGTAATTAGTAATGCCAATTAAATACAACGAACCTCTGCCTTTTCAACATTTCCAAGGTGAAGATGGCAGATTCCTGCTTTGACTTTTAATTGCAATGGCAGTTCCTTTCCAGAATAGTAGACAGTTTCAACACGCTCGATACGTTGTAGAGCATTATTGTAAGCATTAATTTCCATGAATACAGAAGCTAGAAATTCAGTGACACTGAGAAGATTAGCATCAGATGGATAATCCTGGAGATAATCCTCCAAAACACCAACACCTTGCTCAATCTGACCAGATTTGAGGTATAACTGGATAAAAAGACACAAAAAAGAAGAACAATTAAATGAAAATCCTTCTTATCCCAAAAATAACTTTTGCATCAACTCAAACTTCAGCATCTAAATCTTTTATGCTCCCAAGACCCATCCATTTCTATAGTCCTTTCCTATCCCTCCATCTCAAATTAATTCACCGCTATCCGTTAGTTTTACCTTCAATTTTCAAAAACCAACATCCTGACTATGTCAACAACAAGCCATATAATGTATCACGAAAGAACAAAAGAACATGAAATAGAGAGAGAGAGGGAGTACAAACAATTCAATAAAGCAATCACCAGACAATGATGTTGAACTATTAATATATAAAACAGAGATATAACATGAACAAAAAATGAGACTAAAAATGAAAGGAAAAGAGAAAAGCCATGTTGAACTATTCAACTCAAACCAATCATCTTCTGCAATTATTTCTTCTTTACTGAAAAGATGTGACTGCAACAATTGCCCATTTAGCACACGACCTAAGGCACAGCTTTGCGGCATAACCAGCAAAGTCAGACATGTTTAATAAGTTGACTCGAAGTCTACATGCTGTACCCACTTTAACAAGTATCCATCTGATGCATTCCAATTCCTCAAGAAATGCTGTTAACTACAATTTGGTGACAAATGGAAGTATCATGACATTTATGGATGAATAAATAGTTGATAAGAAAGAGGATACAAAATAGATATCAGTTTAATTATCAAATATCTTATCTTGTAAAATTAACCATGCTGGTTTCAAGTTACACAAGTGTTAATATAAAACTCATGTAACAGAATGCCAAATAAGTATCAATTTTTTATTGGCCAAACTCATAAAATACATCTTTATACTTGACACAGAGAAATAAAGATAGCTTTTTCTTTCAAAAGATCCTTTCACAAAAATAATTCCTTTGACCTGAGGAAAAAAAAAAAAAAAGGAACAATTAGGAAAAAATGAACGATTTGACTTCATTGCATGCAAAATATTGACTGTTCCCACCACAATAGAGGTGAGATAGAAACTTTAAGGCCTGTTTAGCGGCAAGAAGATTTTGCAATCAGAAGAGAAGATGACCAAGTTCAGGGACCAAATTATGGTTTTGGCCCTGTTTTATTTTATGGGCTGTGGTTTCAGATGGAGAAACCCATTCCAGTGACAAATGCCTTTGTAAAGTGGGGTCAAACAAGAAGTTAGTCCAACTTAACTTACAAATCAGTGTTTATAGTGTCCACATACAGTTTGCATCAACTTTATATGCAATTTACATGATGTAAGGCCAAGTCAACATGCTTATTAAATACATGCTAGATGAAGAACCCCTGTGTTGCTGGTAGCCTCATATAAATTATTTAAGGGAAGATAATTAAGATGAGTCAATTGATTGCATAGCAAATATTATTTTGGTATAAAGCAAATCATATGAAAATATTAAAGTCCGACCTTTGCAGCAGTCATCAACTCTTGAACTCTTTCAGGACAAATTTTTACTATTTGCTCATATAACTCTGCAGCCCTCTGATAGTCTCCAAGTTCAACATAAAGTGATGCATAAGAAGATCTTAGATCAATATCATTAGGATCAGCCTTTATTGCTTTAGAAAGGTATTTCCTAGCACGAGCCATGTCCCCTCGATTTCTGCATTTTAACAAGCAAACTAAGGTAACTTGTATGCGTGGCTCTAAAAGCATGTCACTGATAAAATGTCACCAACAAGAAACTTATAAATTGCTTGATATGTATCTCCAAAACATAGATACATTTTTTAAAAACATGAGGTGACAGTGTTCAGCCATTATGCACAGGAATATTTTGAAATGGAAGCTCAAGTCCATTGATTGCCAAAAGTCCAGTCCAAAATCTGAACATCTTATGGTCTTCAAAATTTACAAGAATGATTAAACAAGGTGCAATCTTAAAGGAAAAATCAGACTATTGTTTTCTACTTTATGAAGGAAGCTCAATGAAATTGTAAAGCCAAGTGAAAGGAAACTTACGAATGCCATGTATAAAGGATTTTCCATAAGGATGAATTCGGCTTAAGATGTGCAGCAAATGCATAAAGTCCCATGGCTTTTTCAGTATTACCAAGTGCATCATGAACACGTCCAAGTATATGGTAAGAATCAGGTACATGAGCTGCTCGCCTAATGACTTCTAATGAAATAGATATGGCCTACAACAAAAATATTCACTTTGCATCAGCAAAATAAACTACTACATTTTAACCAAAGATGAAGCTTACATGCTAGTTAAAATTTGACAGCTAAAGCCAAGGTGTTCAAATCCCCAACACCATAGTGAAGAAAGTAAATGTGTAGGCTAACACAAAAATCCAAAATTTCATGATGGAAAATGTAACAAAATGATCAAATTAATCAAAAGTGAGAAAAACAGAAAAGACAAGATAGAGTATGATTTTGCCGTACAATTAAAGATGTTAATATCTTAAGCCTGACTCTCACGTGCAAAAAAGGCAGCATGGCTTCTGCTGCTGAGATGCAGCTGTTATTGCAAAAGTACATACATTTAAGTCAAACTATTCTTCCGAAGTTCATTATAGAAAACATCTTATATAACAATTGAAATATGACTAGAGATATTTAATTTTGACCCAATCTAAACACACATATTCCAACCCCCCCAGCTCCCACAATCAAAGTGAAAAAAAAAAAAAAAAAAAAAACTAAATGCTCATATTCTATTCTCACTGCTTCTAAATGCTAATATAAAATCCTCAATGTAAACAACAATATTATTCATTTGCACATTACTATTTTCATGTTCTGCTATGCACTCTCCACCACAAAATATGAGAATTGTGGTATTCCGTCACTTGTCACATTTTGTTGGTTCATCAAGAGGCCCATTAGGATGTAAGCTACATAACAGCAGATGACTCTCCCCTTCCCCATAAATCCTACATCCTCTTGCAAGATTTAAACTTGAAACCTCTAGATGGATGCCTAGATTATTAACTACTAAAATATCCCCTTAAGGAGTGTCAGTTACAACATTTAAGACAACCAAAGTGATTCATTCCCAGTATCACTGGAAGCTTTGTATGGAATGTTTTAATTAGAAGTCAGAACTCAGGAAGTATGCATATGGAGAGGAAAAGGAACTAGTTATTGGAAATTCTACGACTCTTGAGGCATTTAGGGTACCACAGTTTATAAAATTGACTCTTAGAAGCCCCTTATATGGTTGACATGCCAAGGCATATTATCTCAGTGGAATATAGAGATGTATCAAGAACCTAACCTCTTCATAACGGCCATGTGCAAGGTGAACAACAGCATCACCTAGCATCCGTTCAATTTCAGGGCTGAGTTTGTTTTTGGATCCCTTTCGCCTACCTGCTTTCTTAAGCTGCATATGCTACAAAATAAAATTATTAAAAAATAAATAAATAAAGAAGAAGAACATCCAAACCCATGATGAGATCACTGCAAGTAAATCAAAGTTAAGCTTGTCTTGAGGTTAGAACTGCTCACACAATTTCTTAAGTCAAATTCACTTCCAAAAGTTAAAATTTTGGTGAAATACATGCAAATAAATACGCAAAAAAAAAAAAAAGCAGACTGTACCCAAATTTTTAGTATTTTTCACTTTTTAATATTGGCCAAGGAACATGCTCCAAGGAGCACGATTGGGTTTTTTTTTTTGTCCAAAATTGAGACAATTATGCAATGATGGACCATGGAACTATGGAAAAGCAAGTTCCTAACACCTTCAAGAGAGGTAAATATGTGTGTGCTTCTAGGAACATGATTTCGTCCTATTTTGTGAGATGGAAAGAAATTATGCCTCAATAAAGGGAACACTGGAAAGCCAAACTGGCAGTAGCATCTTCTGTTGTAAGTGACACAAAGATGACTCAGACATTGCAATAATTGATGTACTCATTATGAGTATAAGTCCTCTGCATGTTCAAAGGAAGACTCCATTTAAGACAAAATCTTGTGCATTTGATTAAAACCAAGTGCTTATGTATTCTGCCCACCTACAAAACCAAGATCTCCAACCAGTAACAGTTCCAGCTAGATGAATTATATCAACGCCACAACATAGGAAACAAAAGGGTGAGACATGTAGACATATAAACATGCAACTCATTTCACTTTCTTGCTTGACAGATTTACAAATTTCAATTTGACCTTTGTTTTCTTATATTAAAATTCAAGAAGAAAGAAAAAAAACTTTAAGGGGATTCCCTTCATCAACGAAGAAAATTTAAGGTTATCAAGCACACAGGAATGAGAATATAAGCCACCCAAAGGCACACCTTTGATTTTCTCGATTTTTTCCGCATACCACGAGTCATGATCTCCATTATTTCATCCATACTAGCCCCAGACATATCATCATGCCTAGCCTTCTTCCCTGATCCTTCACTGCCATTAAAGAAATCACTAAAGAGATAATATGCAATCAAGTAGAAACCATTTCTTCAAACGAGGATAAAGGTCAAAGAACAGTGGCCCACGACATGGAAACAACAGATGGAACTTTTACCATCCTCAAGATGAATAAGTGTCTACACCAACAGCAGCAGCAGCAACAACAAGAAAAAAAAAAAAAAGATAGAGAATAAAATGCCCTCTTTGATCTCAGTCACTTTGTTTTTTTTTTTCAATATGTGGACATAAGATCATAAATCCAAAATCTCTTAAAACAAAGAGAAATGACGTACCAACTAAATCAACTGACTGATAGATATCTTCTCTATCAAAAAATCAAGAAAGTCATTGGCATTATCAAAGAACAAAAAAAAAAAAAAAAGAAAACACCAGAAGCCAACAAGAAAACCCTAAAAAATACAAAAGACAAGAAAGATTAATTACTGACTCCTTGAGATCAGCAAGTGCTTGGCGCTTTTTCTCAGCAAGAGCTTCATACTCAAATGTCTCATGATCAGATCCTCTTCTTGAACAATCAGCTTCCATTAATTCTCTCGGATTCTTTTCCGTCTGCTCCCTAACATTATCTCCTTCTTCTTCTTGGTCCACATCCTCTTCCATATCACCGTCTTCTTCTTCTTCTTCTGCTCTTTCTCCTTCTTCTTCTTCTTCTTCTTCTTCTTCTTCTTGCTCCATATCAAATACATGTTCCAATGCTTTTTCTAACTCATCAATTACACTTCCCTCTTTTACCATTGCAACCTAGCAAAGAAGAACCAATTGTAAAGATACTCAGACAACAATATAATTGTTTCTACAATTCCGTTTAATAAATAAAAAATTAGGAAAAAAAAAAAAACAATTAAGCGCACTTGTAACGGGACTTCTGTTGTTTTCTCAGCAACCAAAAAGGAAATTGAAGTTGTTAATCAAAGATCACAACTCTGTCGTATTTCTCTCCACCCAACCAGCAGAATTTGAAACCCACCTTGCCTTCATAACAGCAAACAACAAATTAATCAAATATACACAAAAAAAAAAAAGCTATGTTATTAAAAATTAAGTTTACCGAATTCATTGAAAGACATCAAAGTATACCTGAAAATAATAATAATAAGAATAATAATAATAATAATAATAATTATTATTATTATTATTATTATTATTATTATTTACTTGTTCCTGAAAATTTTTTATCCCCTAAACGTAATAGGGAATTGAGAATTCAATAATGCAGCTCGAAGCGTTAGAGAAAAACCTCATGTCATGCAGTCGTCAGCCTTCCTCAGCCCCTTCGTCGCTTCTGGCGAAGCTGCGAACCTACCGTTCTCGAGCCTACTTAAATTGCTTAGCCAGCCTAGTCTTCTAGAATAGGACTCCAGCAAGCAAGCTTTCCCGCTTTGTTTTTTGTGGGTCGCCTCGTCGTATATAATTTTGTTTTTTTTATGTTTTTTCGCATGAACGTATGATTTGTTTATAAATCATTTTGCTTTTTTTTTTTTTTTTTTTTTTTGCTGTGGGCACTGCTAGGTTTGTTATTGATTTTTTATTTTTTCCTCTGAGTAAGGCTTCTTTGACTTCCTGTTTTGCAGCTTTAGTTTTTCCTTTTTTTTTTTTTTTTTTTTTTTTTTTAGGGTTTCCGTTTGGGATCCAACTCCATTTTGGGTGAAAATTGTGATAACATGAGATGAAAAATTAGTGTTGAAATTCACCTAGAATTTTTTTCACCGATTTGAAAAAATTGAGACTGCTTTCTTTTATATCCTTTTTCTTTCTTAATTAAAAAAATTAATACCATATAATTTATTGAAAAAAATTTCTATTGAGAAGCCCAATCAAAATAACAGGCCCATTAAGATTCGCAACTTAATCCTTTAAAACGACCTTAGATTTCAGTTTTTGGTAGCTCTTTCTCTCCCTGGGTCATGTGAATTGAATTGAAATCCTGTGCAACAGATGCTTCGGGTCATGGAATCCATTGTTATGCTTTTTCCTTTTTTTTTTTTTCCTTTTTTTTTCTCTTAATTTTATTTTCTTGACTAGCTATACGATTTACTGTTTTATTGCAGTTGTGTGTGTTGAATTGTCTGTTTACATGATGATTTGATCTCTCTCTACGGATTGCTATTTTCTTTAATTGTAGCAATTAGAGAAAGATTAATTGATATCGATTCTGAATCTTTGGTGTATTGATTCTTCCTCCTCTTTCTTCTGTAAATCTGGTCTTTGCTGTCGCAGAATTATAGACTTTTTCCAGGTAAGAATTGAGAATCAGTTTGTGTTCCCTTGACCTCACATTATGGGGAAAGCCGTGTGTTGGGACGCCCTTTCGTGCTCTGCTTGCACTTATCATTCACTCGGAATGTCGCTACTTCCTAGAAATCTGATAGTTCAGTTGGTTTTACATTCACTATTTTTCCCTGTTTTTGTGCATAATGAAATAATGTCACTAAAGGTTCTATTTGTTTTGTTAGAGAATAACTTGTTTGAGAAAATGAATCGATTTTTTCTGTTGTATTGATGCCACAAATGATATTGGACCTAAATGAAATCTTGATTGGAATGGTATTTGTGTAGGGTTGGAGTAGCAGTAGTTGATTGTAGGGTAATGGTCTGCGGATTTTTGGCAATTTGGTGGCAGTTGACGGGTGGTCAGCAATGGCTGGTCAGCAATTGTTGGGGTGGTTCTAGCAGCCAAATAACACCTGGCTGATGGGGGCTAAATTCTTGAGTGTTGGATGGAGATTTTGTTAGAGTCGTGTTGCGTTGGTGTAGTGATAGAAAGAGGCTTGATCAATGGCCAATTGGTGGTGATCGGATGACAGACATTACCTGGTTATAGTTGGTACGGTTGATGGTGGATGTGGATGGTGGGAGGATTGTCTGCTCGGAAAAGATTTGGAAAATGATGACCCATTTCGAAAGAAGTCATTCTGTTCCAAAATACTCTAGCTCTTCATTTGACTAGTAAACACCGTTTGAAGCTGCCTCATGTATTGAAGGAGCAACTGTGGCCACCAGCATATAAATAAGTTGGGGACCTGCTGCTTACTGCTCTAGAATACTTTCAACGTGTACTCGTAATCAGGTTATCCGCCTATCCTTCTGATCTCCTCTCCCTTTGTTAATGAGATTCTAGCCTTTACCAATCCAATGTGAAAAAAATGGGGGTGATACAGAGGACTTGCACTTTGAACGAGAAAGGCCATCTTATGTTTGTAGGCACCACTCATCATGAAATCTGTAATGCTTATATAACAAAGAGTATTGCATGAAAAATCCCAACTAAGCCTATTTAAGCTTTTCTGATTCTGCTTTGATGGCCATAAGCATTTTCCTCTCTTCCTACTGATAGAATAAATAGCATTTTCTGTTGTTACTATGTTGACCACTGTAACTAAATTAACTAAGCTTTCCAAAGATTTAGCTTAATGGTCACTCTAGTTAGCTTTTGTTGTTAAAAGAAACGGGTAATTTTTTGACCATCAAAACAACTCGGACTGCAAGTTTCAATGAAGGAAGCCTTTTTTTTTTTTTTTTTGAGCTTCCGTATGCCATTCTGATTTGTGCATGTAATGATGGCTAGGATAGTAACGGGTTGCACTGGTTAAATGCAAAAGTTCTTAAAGTAGAAGCTGCTATCATTGACTAGGTAAATGTCATTGCAAACATAATTTCTGTGCAATGTGGCTGATCATTACATTACTACTCTCAGAAGGGCTACTTCTAATTTCTCTTGTAATGTCGATCTTTTGAATGATTCTGGCTCAACCGACATTTATCTAGTTTTTCTTTTTAGCTTTATGCCTATGGTTGAATAAAGTTAAAGATAAGAATTAAAAATCTTTGCTACCTCTTTCCTAGACCAATTTCTTTGTATCTCATCTCCTTGTCCTTTTTGTTTCTTTCCTTAGGTCGTATGAAAAAAGTTTATGTGCAGTTGCATATATACAGCAAACGGGTTGGGTTGGGAAGGAAAGCATAATTTAATGAGGTTTTGCCCTCTTGAATCTTTTTCCTTCTTTTCCACAAAGAGATGGAAAAAAAATTTTGTTCTTTCCTCCTCCTGTCTTTCCATTCCCATCTCATCTTCTTTTGTTGCACCTTCTCCTTCGTAATAAACATGCTGTTGGTGTTAGCAAGTATTTCTAGAATGATTGAAATGATTTTTTTTTTCCCTTTTTTGGATAATTATGAGCATGCTTGGAGACCAATTTTCCGTCTAGAAGACGTTGTCTTTTTTATGGCTTCAATCAAGCTGCCAATTGCTTGTTGAAGTTTAGTCTATATCCCATTCTGATGGCCAATGACTGTTGATTAACGTTTGATTACACCTAAATTTTGGGGATTCAATCATTTTATTTCCAAACTCAACGTTATTGACTGCAATTTGGAGAGTGCATATTGAAATGTGCAACTTCAATTTAACTCAGATTTATATGTCTTTCTTTGTTAGGCAATTATACGTGAATGGGAGTTGATTCTGTTGAATTAGCAGCTACATATGCGTGGAGCTAGTGGAGCTCTTGGGCGTCGTGAGGTGGTTAGATGACTTGCCCTGTTCAGGACAATAACCACGTCTCATCCATAATATACAGGCACATGCAGTTCCTAACCTCTAAGTAGCATGAAGAGGTAAACATATTTGTCAATCACTTTCCCTCTTAAGTAATGTTCTTTTGCTCTTTTTCATGTTGGATATTATGCTTGCATAATATAGTATGAATTTGTTTGTGTTGCACCACACCAATAGACAAACTTGAAAATATGATCGAGTAATTTTCCCCTCTTTTCCCCTTGGTGGATGTCACTACAAAATGTCAACATAATACATTGGACTAGCTTTTTTTTTTTTTTTTTTTTTAGCAAATGGGGAGCGAATTTTCAGGACGGTACCCCATTAATCTCTTCAAAACATAATATTTACAGCACATGTACATATTAACCTACACTAAATGTCGCTTTCAGTTTAGGTACAACTCTGTCAGTTTCCACTACCTCGCCACTGCAAGTTGATGCTCTCAATAAAGAAGAGCCATCAAAATCTTCCTTAGAGTTGTGGATCGTTCCAGATTTCTTGCAAGATAACTTCTGGCATGTTAGGCACACAAACTTCGTGGTAATCACATTAAAGTCATCAATCCCAGCACAACGAGTATGGTGCCAAACACCACATTTATCACAAGCCAACATTCTTTCACCATCATCATCCTTTGCCCCACATATGCAGTCAACCGTCCACCTTTCTGTTCCCCTCTCCATTCTGAAGTGGCCAAGTGCATACGTTTTTGGGCAAATTCCTTTAATTCTCACTGTTCCACTTGGTCCAACCAGAAATTTTAGGGTAATGGAATCTTCTAGAGATCCATAATCCAAGAGTTCACTGGCTTCAAACCTCTTAAACATGGCATATACTTCTTGAAAAGTTTTAGTTGCTTCAATCTTAAGGTCTGCTATGGTAGCATTTGAAGGCAGGACGATCAGTTCTGGAGGTATGGCTGGATCTTCTCTCAACTGGTCTGAAAGCTCTACATAACATAAAAGCCTTAGGCCAGAGGAGTTACTTACTATTGTCTTTTCAGGTCTGTAATCTTTCATAAATTGCTTACAGTCCAAAAGCTTTGTTGCTGCATCAAGCATACTTTCCCTTGTTGCTTGAGGTCTAAGATTTATCATGGTTCCAGGGTGAAGCAATGAATCAAATAAAAATTTCAGATCAGATTTGACATGCTCCCTTGATGGGATGTTTGAGCACATTCCACCCTCATAGCTTGTAAAACTCAGTTGCGCAAGCCTGTTGGAATAGGGGGAAGAAACTTTTATCAGAGAAAATTTTACATTGTGAGGAATAAATATCGTACAAAGTATGTTTCAACTACCTGAACTCAACATCATAGGAATCATGATTCCATCGAGTTTGGACAACCATGCCACTAGCTGCAAACTTCCCTCCCAGGTGCTTAAGGCAGTAATTAAGAAGTTCTGGAGATGCTGTTTTACACATCGCACCTTTAAGAGCATATCTTGTTACCCAGTTTGTCTTATGAGATGCTGCTAGAAGAACTTTGATCATAGCTTGTTGTACACGTTCTACATCATTCTGAGTATATGCACATAACACTTTTGAGGCACCAGACTTCAAGTCATTCTCTGTTGCTTTAGTCAGAGTTGGAGTGGAGCTTTCATGAATGAGTCTTAGCAAAAAGGAGAATAAGTCTTTTATGTTTAGGAGTTCTGAGTCGGACAAGGATTGGTAAAAAGCAATAACAGCCTGCAGGCGTGTTCGCAGTCCTCTCCCTTGTAAAAGGGGGGCTAAGGGCACAGTTGAAAGAGTATGCACTGCTTTCCGGTATGCATCCAACGTGAGTGCATAGCTGCCACATCCAAATTCATAGCCCCAATTGGCATACCATGAATGACCTTTAGTGATTGCATGGAGCAATCTATACTCCATTTCATATTTTCTAGACATATCCATGACAGTTATGCTCCTGTGTAGTAACAAGGACAAATAAACAATAAAAAAAACTATCATGGAAGAATAAAAAAATAGAGTTCAATCTCGAACTTTGTTTGTCTTGGGCATTTTCAGAGCATCTTCAGCATTACTTTTTTTAATATTTGTTTCTTAATTTGCTCTTCTAATCATTTTGTCTAAAGGAGTAAAGGGGTATGCACAAACAGAAGGCTTCTTAATTTTGGTATATAGATGAACAAACTGGGAACTAACCAAGCTGAGAAACAATGTTAAAGTTTAGCTCCTGATTTTTGGTGTGACGCTAAATATTGGTTAAAAGCTATGTGTTCAGAAATACAATCCAAGAGTGGGATGTTCAAACCTGACTGCGAGCCTTTTACACAGTCGGTCCCAGAAGTCCATGATGTCACTTCCAGACAAAACCTTGGAACCTCCTTCTCTTCCATTGACAGTAAGAAGGTGACCATAGCCATTAGAGTGAACGACACCGTGAAGTAGATGAGTGTGATCCTCAAATTGAGCGTATACCCATTCCTCAAAATCCTCCATTGGGGTCGCTGAGTCACACCATTTGCACCTAAACAAATTGCCCCTATCGTCAATTTTATTTACCAAATTCTAGCTTCTTAAGCCCAAAAAAATAAATAAATAAATAAATATATAAAGAAGTGGGGAAAAAATGGCACTTACCTTGATTCCGACAAATAGAGCAAATTGCCACACCTCGTACAAGCCTTCTGGTACCCGGAAACTGAACTACCATCTGCTCGTATGATGAAATGGTACCGCTTCCTACACACCGGATGACCACTCCAACCTTCATTAATATCACCAAATTATTACAAGCATGTACACTTGCACGAAATTAAATATTTAACAATATAATCATCATATTTATTTATTGTTCACTGTGGTTACTGAAAGGTGCTTGAGTGGACTCACCAACAACTCGGCACTGTGTGCAGTAAACAGATCTGGAAGATCTGGTCACGTCCTCTTCCACAACGTCCATCGGCACGACCAGCTGAGACAGATCTGAAAGGTCTCCCACCGGATCGCCGACCTGGAACACCATCTGCCACGCCGTCAGGGACTGCAACACGGATGGCGGGTACATAACGCTAGCTTGCCGGTTAAGGAAGGTCTTCACGCTCTCCCTAAACGGCTGGCCGGAGTCAGACTCCCCTGCTGCCGGGAACGTCCGGAAGTCGTGGAGATCCGCCGTCACGCGCTTCCTCCTCGGCCTCTTCAAGGGCCTCTCGCCGCCCACCGCCATTTCTGTGTTCTCTTTTCCCTTTCCAGGAAGAAGAAGAAGAAGAAGAAGAAGGTCCACTCTGTTCTACAGCCTTTTAACCTTTAAAACGGTGCGTTTTGATGATTAAACAATAACAATAAAAATAAATAATGACAAAAAAAATTATATAAATATTAAATATGTTGGATGTGGATAAAGGGGAAGAGATCAATATAGTAGAAGAAGGGGCATACATATATATATATATGTGTGTGTGTGTGTGTGTGGAGGTTTTGGGGACTGACAGGAAGGTGGGGTCCACTGGAGTTTGGAGTTTTGGCGGTTCGGATTTTGCGTGCTGCTGTCGTGTTTGTTCTTTACCTCTGTGCATATACTATTTTACCCTTCTTAATGGCGGTTGGTTTTTTTTTTTTTTTTGGAAATATTATATATTTATGGTTACAGTCTTTGAGATTTTTTTTTTTTAATTTCCTTTTTTTTAACCAAAAAATAATCATAGTAAAGTCCTGAGTCAAGTACTCACTTACAAAATCGAGGATGTCCGATGGAAATTTGCTTGTATTGACTTGTGGTGGTGCTGAGATTGTTTTTGGGGTTTGGAGACTCTGTTCTAAAACATAGGTCAAGTATCAAGTAATCTTTTAATATTTGTATATTATATATTTTATTTAAAATATAATTTTATAAATTATAAATCTCTAAAAATATTTTTTTTATAATTATAGTTAGTCATTTGATTCTTTTAATACTAAATGGATTACTTTATTGTAAAATATAAATGATATATTATCAATAAAATAGCTTTTTGATTAAATTTGGAGATATTATTAATGATGTGGTTTGACTTATGAAATTAAAGAATAAATAAAAATTAAAAGAATAAATGTAAAAATCAATACTCTAAAATAAAAACACGTGAGACTTGAAAACTTAAAAAAACAAATAACATTTATTGAAAAACTCAATATCAATATTAATATAAATTGACAATAATCATATATAGGTTGATTAAAAGAACTAAAATAAGTCTAATTTATAATAATATAAGATTGAATCCAAATAAGAGTGAAACTCAAAATAAGAATTAAAAATTAACTAAAGAAGACAGCTAAATAATTAAAAAGAATAACTAAATTAAAATTGTGGTTTGAATAAGAGATTATCAGAATTCGGGTTTTCTATTCTGCCTTATAGATTTCTTCTTAATGTTTGCATCAATTAAATATTTTATTTTTAAATTTAAAGATATCATGGAATTAACTTTTCTTAATTTAAAAGTAAAAAAAATAAAAAAATAAAACCTACTCGACGGGGACCACCGGATCGAACAGTGGGACCGCCGAGTGCGGACCGGTGCCGGGACATCATTTGTTCGCTTTTGTATTAAAATTTGTGGTGCACACTAGGAACAGTGGGGGCCCGATGTCGGGAAAAGAAAACAAAATAAATTCTTGGGTGGTGGTGCGAATCGGAACAGCCACACGGGAAAGCACCCTGCTGAGTGAGGTTTGAACGAAAACCTTAGCGGGAACTCATGGCAGTTCTCGGCGGGAAACTCAGATTGTTGCATGCATGGAACATTGGAACATTGGACACTTGTTTCGGAAGTACGATGGTTGTATTGTTTCATAGATGCCAATACATACAATTTGATTTATATTATATAAAATAGTATTTAATAATTAATATTACATAAATTTTATATAATTTTTTTACACAATTTTATTATGTAATACTAAATATTATTTATGTGGCATTGATACTACTTACGTGATATAATTATATTGTATCTAATTAAGTACAGAGTATATATATATATATATATTAAATATATTAAGATTTCATTAATTTTAAGTTAAAAAAATTAATTTCTTTCATCTTATTGAAAGATTTTTGCAATTATACTCACTTTATTTTTTAATTTTTTAAAATTCATCTGCTACATTAATTTTATTTAGTTAAATTTAATTCATATTAAATATTTTTACTTAAACACAATCACATATTAGCTATTTATATAAAATAAAAAATATTTTTAAATATTGTAAAAAAGATAAAAAAAAATAAATATAATATTTCAAAAAATTTTTATTTTTATTTTTGGTTAATAAATTTTGAAAATAAAAAATAAAAAGGATATAATTGTAAAAACCTTTCAATGTAATAAATAAAATTAGTTTTTTTACCTTAATTTTATTATTGAGAACTATTCCAATTATACCATTTTCATATACTAATTAATTTATAAAATTTTGAAAAAAAAATTAATTTTAGAAAAATTATAAAATTTAAATATTATAATGAGATTCAAATTTATTAATTTCTTAGAAAAAATGATGTCATTTTGGTCAATTTTTTGTTAATAAAATTAAGAGAACCACAACAAAAAATCTCAATTAACAAAATAAGAAAACATAAAAATCTTATTTTGTAAGGTAAAATTCTACTGAGTATTAGGTACATTTAATTTAACCCTTATTATTTCCTCACCTCTGTCGTCTCTCTTTAGGGACCAAACTTGATGGACTACTTTGTCTTTAGCCTTAAATAGCCCAAAAGTAGCCTGCAGATATCCAAAATGAATTTCTTTTATTATTGCCAATTGCTCAAGCATTCATCATTTTATTTTAATGAAGATTTTATAATTGATGAGTTATTTCGTGGTTGAAAGCTGGAAACTTAGAAAAAAGGAGAAGGAAGATTAGAGGTGTAAATTGAAACTCAATTAATTTGAAATTTAAAATATTTAAAATTTTAAAAAATTAATTTGAGAATCAATATTCAGAACATTAATCAAATTAATGTTTTATTTATTTACGTTGCAATGCGCGGCTATCCACCTAATATTTTTCAATTTTATTCAGAGTCTTTGCACTTGTAAAGTATCAAGAAAAATGAAATCTTCAAAGAATGTGTACTTTAATTGAGACTACGTCTCGCACGAAGAATTGAATGGAATATTCTCCTACACTGACTTAATGTATTCAAATTTTATTCCAAATTGAAAAGGAAAATTATTCATATTCTTACCAATTAGACCAATCCTTATAGGTTTATGGTATGGGAATCTAAATCTATATAGCCATTGATTTTCCAACTCTGTACACTGAAGCTTAAAAGGCTACTTTAATTACATTTTGGACCACGCAACTGTGTGTACCTAGCCATTAAAATACTGGCAGAAAAGCACAGGAGCACTGAGAATTGATTCCAGGTTATTTTGTACACAGAATAGCATAGGAACGAAGGGTGGACTGTAAAAGAAACTATGTGGTTGGCGAATTTTCAACCAGATTTTGGGGGCGTCAAGAATTCATTAGCTGCGTTGTCATTTGCCCTCGCTTTCATGGAAGCCACGGGATGGTTGGAGTGTCCCTTTTCTCCTGATTTCACGTCCTTCAAGCTTTCTTTGAAACGCCCCTCCCGCCTCCCCCACAACCCCACCTCACCTTCCATCTCCGGTCGAGTGTGGTGTCCTGTATTTCTGGCATAATTCTTTGCGATATTCTTGTTGGAACCTCTTGATTCCATGCTCAAGTGCTAACTGAGTACTCTTTTCGTGCCCTTTCACCTCCATTGTAACCATTTGTTGACTTTGGGTCTACAGAAAATAGTTTCAAATTATCCAATTTTCCAGCCCATATACATGACTTGGTCTGGGTCGCCCACTGGTGCAGGTGTGTCCATAATAATCCAATAAAAAGTCAAAGCCCGTGTACCCTCTTCCCCTTTAGTCGGGCTTGGTCCATCAAATTGGATTTTAATTCGGGGTTAAATAATAATATTCTTTTGAAGTCATTAATTTCAAAATTTAGTGGTGGAATTATTAAAATTTTTAATTTTAAATATAAAATTTGATCTTAATCTTTGAAAATCACAAAATAAAATTCTTCATACCATTATAAATAACACAGAGATACACATCATAATTTTTATTTTTATTTTTTAAGAAAAAGCCCCTATATCTCCTTGAAAGCCAAAAAGGAAAAAACAAAACAAATAGCTAGAAATAAAAAGAAAGGACTGAAAAATAAGAATTTTTTAAAAAGGAAGTCAAATTGGACTTACAAAAAATAAAATTCAAGTTAAATTTATACAAAAAAATGGAATTTTACTATTTGCTGTTCTCCATCTCACCAGATCATTTTGCTGAGCTTCAAAAACAATAATAATAATAATAAGAAGGAGAAGAAATCCATTCAACCTGCACGTTTCGTTACTTCCAAGCTGCTTGACTATTTACACCATTTGATCTGTAGATGTCATTTTGAGAAATCAGCCTTACATGGACTTAGACACAAAATTTCTCTTCGCCCCGCTCCAGAGTTTAACATTGACACGTGCTTTTATTCTTTTTCTGCTTGTTTGACAACCAGCAATCCACCTGCTTCAAGGCTTGATCTGGAAGGGAGTCAAACTTGTGCTTGATTTTCATTCATTGGCGTTCAATAGGGAGAACTTAACATGTAGGCTTATTTTCCCATTCTCCAGCACCAGTTTAGCCCCAGTTACTAACCAATGTCCAGGGCTGTCCTGTGGTCCTCTACACAACTGAGAATTGTCTACGAACTTCAGCAGCTTCTGTGTTTGCATTGGCTTTGGGGGGCCTGATGGATACACACCGGAATCCACCACCACTGGCTGAGGTTTCTCCTTCAAAAGATTGCCCGTCATAGATGTGCTTATTGCAGAAAAGAGGCCAGACTTCTGCAGTAATCCTGATGATGCTCCTTGTTTCCAGCTCGACTGCGATATGAAGAAATCTGAAACTTTGGAGAACAGCAGCCGAATATGAAGCACACGCTTTGAGTTATGCTTCTTTACATGAAGCTGAGCTCCTGTGACGATGTAGGCTGCATCTTTTCCAGTAGTATTCCACCTGGGGTTGTACTTCACTGGTGCTGTGCATATGTGGGAGAACCTCTTTCCATTTATAGCTTCCAGGTATCGATCATCGGCAATGTCTTCTGATCCTTTCCACAAAGGTGTGCCGTCTATCTTGTTTTCCAGCACTTTTGGAGTGTTTGAGAGATGTTGGAGATGTATGGCTAACCTGAAATAAACAGCAGCCAAAGGTTTATTGGTGTTGAGTGTTTGATAAGAAAATGCATAGCTCCTCAGATTCATTCTTTTGTGTTTTCCATGCACGGCAAGGGTTGAACAACTTTAGAAAAGTTGCATTTAGAAAATGCGCAAACATTTCACTGCTGGAGATTGAATTAATGATAAAAGAAAAAAACATAGATGATTATTCCCCATAACCTAGTGTGTGACCTCCTGCACTGGTACGACCTTTTTTTTTATTTAGATAGATGCAGGATCTAGCAGGACCTATAGGTGAAAATTAGTTCAGGCTACTCTAATTCTTGTAAGTGGTTACATTTGAGATAGTAATTTTTATGTTGTTTAAGAGTTATACCGGTTGCATTTCATGCCTTCCAGGTAGAACCTCATTCCTGTCACTGGTCTCTTTCCAACTGCAACCTGTTTGGCAAAAGGAATTTTCTCATGTCCCATTGCAACATATCTAATTCTTGAAAATGAAAAATGGACTCATTGGAATAGTACCTGAGTGGTGTTCACGTATAATTTGCGGCCCATCAAGTTGAACTGAAGAGCTGGGGATGAACTTGCCAAGTTTGTTGTAGGGCAAAATGGCAGGTCATTGTGCATGGGAGCCCAAAGCTTGTGCGATTGGAAGTCGAGAAAGTACTCCAGATCATTTTTAGGAGGCTTGTCTGTATGCCAGATAGAGTGATGATAATGAGGAACAAAAAAAATGAGATGGAGACAATTAACTACATGGTTTGCTGTTAAGCAAAATTCTAAATTCTAGATTCTAGGTGACATTCAAGATTGCAGTTCATTAAATGGAGGATTAATTACCAAAGAGAAAAAAAAATTATGAACACCCAAATAATTAAAATAAGGTTAGACTTACATCGAAGATAAAGGTTGATAGCATGGGATAAGAAACCTTTGCCAGGAACACCATTGAGAAGAGACGTTATGGGTATGAAGTTAAACTGAACTGCATCTGGCGTTGATGGAACAGTTAGCAGCCACTCACAGTGACTGCTCACCCATGGGTCACCTCCCCTCTTGGCACAGATGACTGTGATTCCCTGCACAAGCTCCCTACTTCAACGTTAGTTACTTCTGTGTGAATCTCATTCCTTCTTGAACTAAACAAGTCCAGATGGTAATTAAGCAACAGTGAAACCTACATCTTTTGCGCTGATAGATGAATAGCTGTTGAAAGGGGGCTTTTGACCAAAGACATTGAAAGCCTGTGGTACCTGTAATTAACACTGCTGAATTAGAAAAATAAACCATACACAACAAAAATAGCAAAATGCGTTGAGGGTTATAAAACATAGTTGGAACTCTGGATATGTATGATGTTTGTTTGATTCAATCTAGAACACAGTTAGAGAACTTCCAGTGCATCAGTTGCTGGGCCTAAATGGAGATTCCAAATTAAATGTTCGTGGTAAAAACATCAGTCAAGAACCTTGCAGTCCCTAGGCTTTGGGGGAGGAAAATTGCATGCCCCTGTAAAAATTTGATCTCCAAGGTCATCCAAATGTTTCTTTAGCTCGGATGGACCCACGTTGGAAGATCGATCCTGCCTAACTAGTACCAGATCTGAGCCACCAATGCCTAGACCAACAACAATGTGAGTCCCATATTTCTCAATGAACCTGTGAAAAACGAGCACAAATTTAATAAGAAATCAAATTTCCTAAAATTCAACATCTCTGGTTTATGTTTGAATTACATTCGTTAACCAACCATTAGACAATAAAGGGCTGGACAACGTCATTGTTCAGATATACTTTGAATCAAACCTTATCTTGCAATGACAGAGGACCTGGAACGTGGCCTAACACAACAAAATTCAACCTTGATCCTATTTGCTTTTCTGCTTTTTCCTATCTTTTGCCAAAAAAATCAGCCATCCAATGAGGCATAATATTGGGGGCAACTTTTTACTTTTTCTGATGGTAACATTGGGGGCGGCTCTCCAAATTCACTTCAAATCTAGGGGCCGCGGCGGCCGAAATGGAATTTATACAGGTCCCAAAAGCAGTTTTCAAAGAGAAAGAACAAAAAAAAAAAAAAAAAAAAAAAAAAAAAAAATTGTGGGGAAAGAATAAAATTGCATGCACAAACATATTTACATATTTTTATTATTTAAATTTCCTCTTCTTGACCACTCTAGCTATTTTATTTTCTTTTTCTTTGTCTTGTGACACAAAAACAATTAATCGAACATAATCAAATAATTTGGCAGATGGACTTATGAAAAATAGCAACTAGATTTATGATTAACAGCCAAATGATTGCAAGACCAGTCAGTAGTTTAGAAATTTAATATTTTGATCTAAAATTATGAATTCTAAAGACTAATCTTCATTTGAATTGGAGTAAAAATACCCATAAGGTGAAAACAAAAGATTAATTATGTTTTCTTAAGTTTTTTTTTTTTTTTTTCAATAATAAGAGAAGGGTACTTTTCTTTTTTTTTTTTTAGAATTTTTTAAAGATATAAGACTCAACCCCATTATTTTTTACAGGTTAAAATCTGAAGCTAACTCTAACAATCATAGATAGCATTTCTAAGTCAAGGCCTTCAATTCTATCTCATTTAATTTAATAGAAATTTTTTTTTTAGTTAATGGGACAGATGAGTAGAGATGGTTGAGAAATTGGGCTTGAGATTGCAAATACGCTGTATCTTGTCATCCAAGTGACCATTTCTTGGAAAAGTTCATCGCACTTGATTTTGACAACAAATCAGGATTTTTAAAATAAATAAATAAATAAATGAATAAACAGGAGATAGGAGTTCGACCATATTATTGAATGTATTTTTTCCAATAACTATTATATAAATCAAGCCGCTAAAGCTGACTTTATGGTTTAAACTAACGCATGGACTAATTCCAATCAGGCATGACTGGTCAAAGAAGAACGTACGTTTCAATTTGATAAAATAAATTGAAATTGCAATTTGTGCCAATTGGTTGGCACGTTGGCCTCCCGTCGAGCTCCTATGACTCGGTCCAATTTTTTTTTTATTTTTAATGTATTTTATTTTTTAGAAAAGCGAGAAGACAAAAAAATATTTTCATTAATGTCGGCATTAAATGATAACTTCCATATTTTCCTTTTAATTTAATATAACGAAAGTCAACTTGGATGGTGAAATTTTAGGTACATACCTTTCTAATTTCCTTGAAATGTTGCATGAAATTTGAGAATAATAATTAGACAAGAAAAAAAAAAAAAGTATGCTAGATTAATTATTAGCTTGGATGCACCCCATTTTTCCACCCTATCATCCCAACCCAAATATGAAGTTAGTTAAACTAAAATTCCAACCCAAAAAAAAAAAAAAAAAAAAGCATTTCATTTTTTTATATATTTTAAATACGAAATAAAACTTTATCTGATATTATTCTAAACGTGTTCAGCTACATCACTTTCAAGATGCCCCCCCCCCACCAGCAATATCATCATATGACGCCACCAGCTTTTAATTCCTTCTTCATTTTGGTTAGAAGTCTAAATTGCAAAATAAGAATAATCTTTTACGTAGATTCTCTATATTAGACTATGCCAGAAATCACTTGTTAAATATCCTTAAGAATTTATATCTTAAAATTACGAATTTTAAATTTAAAGTTTTTAAATTAAAAAATATATAAATTATATTTAATGTGTAATTTACGGTTTAAAAACCTTCAAAACTTCAATTGGATCTTAATATCAAACATTCAAAACGAGAAGGAATGCAGAATGATATGAAGATTTTCTCACATTTTAGTTATTCCAACAAGCCTTTTCTAAATTTTTTGCTTTTAGTGTCAACTTGGCTACTCTGGTTATTGCTTGTATCTCTACGTTAGGACACCAAAGCACACATTTATATAACCGGAAGGATGTTGTCGTGTTACCTTGCAAGAGCAGAGGGATCCCAGGAAGATGGAACTGAATTCCGGACATCATCGGAGAGAACCAGCGGATAGCGATCGATGTGAAGGCTGGCTAGGACTATCATGTAACCATCAATTCCTAAATATTTGGTCCTGCCTGCATCCGTTGCCCACGAGTCTTTAAATCCAAACGCGGCATTAAAGTGCCCCGTCGGGATTTTGCCGTGGATCGATGATTTCTGGTTGAACAGCTCGGCCATCTGCACGAATTGAATGTCCGTGAACCTTAAATTCCACGAAACACAAACACGGTCTCGTGTGTTTTTTCTTTTTTCCTTTTTTTTTTTTTTAATAAAAATTGATAAAACGAAAAAAAAAAAAAAAAATAATAATAATAATAAACTGTTGAGTGAGACGACGGACCTGATGGAACTCAAGGATACCGGATTGATGGCGAGTACGGTCGCCTTTGTCGCACTTTATATCGACGGAAACATCTTTGAGGGTTCCATAACCGGGGACCGTGATTTCTGTTTTGTCTGCTTCATTTAGCAGAACAAGTCTTTCCTTGCCTTTGCAGTATTTGAGCCGAAAATCCGATGTTAAATCGAACCCTTTTCCCAGGCTGTTTATAGCCTTCTCCAATATCTCATTGGTCATTTTGTCTCTCTCTTTTTCTCTCTCTCTCTCTCTCTCTCGTTTCAAGTGGTTTATAAATAACACAGATAGGGTGGTGGGTGGAGACGCAGACTTCAGACTCGGGATAAGAGAACAGTCAGACCAATTCCAAAATGCTACGGAAATGGTATAATGTGTGGAAGTTAAGCTAGCTTTAAGAATCCAACTGCTCATTCAATTGGAAAATTAAAAAAAAAATTAGAAATTTAATATTTAATTATTTTAATTAAAATAAATTAAATAAAATTAATATTTAATATTAAATATATAAAAAAAATTTATTTTAAATTTTTTAAAATTAATCAAATAAAAAAATTATAATTAATTTATTAATTTTTAAAAATTAATAATTTTAAAAAAATAATTTAATTTTTATTTTTATTAATCTAGACTCTTAGTTTGAGGCGGAAGTATTGTCGTTGTGGAGCACTTCGTGTCTTCAGGCAAAAGACTAAAAAAAATAATAATAAAAAAAAAAAACCATTGACTTTTGCGTTACGATTAAAAAGGGGCTCTACGGAGAATTAAGTGTGAAAAGATACCTGCGCGGAGGGGCAGGGCCCGCCAAGAGACGAGACTGATGCGGTGGGCTTGAGCCCACGTAGATTTCACATTCGCATACTTTATTTATTTATTTATTTTAAAAAATATAATATATAAATAATTAAGTAAATTATACGAAAAATATAAAAATATATAAAAAAATTAAATATATATATATATATAATTTAAATATCATTATTATCCGTCTCCATCCTCAACTCGTTTATGTATCGGAGTTATAATTAAAATTTTAATAATTAAATAAAAAATTTTAATAATTTATAATTTAATTATTTTAATTAAAAATAAATCAATAAAATTAATATTTAATATTTAAAATATAAAAAATTTTAATAATATAATTTTTATTTATGAATAAATTAAAATATAAAATATTAGTTTTTTATAATTTTTAAATTAATTAAATTAAAAAAATTATAATTAATTTATTTATAATTCAATTAATAAATTTAATAATTTAATTATTAATTTTTAAAATAAATTAAATTTAATTTTAAATTTTATTAATTTTACCTGTTCATCCGTCCTTATTTTTAAAACCTTGTTATAATTACTTAGAGGACACGAAAAGGCATGGAAATGTGGAAATGTAGAACACGGTATTTCCGAGCCCACCAGGCAGTTGCGACAAAAGTGCTAAGTCGCTGCAGAGAATAACAGTCTTCACATTCTCAAATCCAAATCCAAAGAGCACGCGACGCGCCACGCCGAGGAAACTGTTCTTCTAGCTTTTTTTTTTATAACTGTTCTATTCTTGTTTTAAAAACATAATTAATATTCTTATATTACATAATAATAAATAAAATATTATTAAAATTAAAATTAAATACATATTTATAAATATTTCTATCAAAATGATATAATAATATATAATATAAAAAATTAATAAAAATTTATTTAATTTATAAATTTAATAATACCATCAAATTGTTTTATTTTAATTAATTGAATCAAATATTTTTTTTTATTATTTTCTTATTTAGTTATATAAAGGAATTTACAGATTATTTACTGTTTTAATCTCAAACTAATTTAATTTTTAAAATTGTAATTCTATTTGCATCAAATTATTAGGAATGACTAAATTAAAAATATGAAGAGGTGAGAATCTCTTTTTGATGAAGTCACAAACATTTAAGTGAAGTCTCCCTTTAGCAAAACTTGTTTTCTTTTTCTTTTTCTCTTCTTTGTTCATTTAGCTTAATCTGTTAGTTTAGCTAGCTAGCTAGATTCTTGCGTTTTCCCATAATTTCCAGCGAAATTGTGGTATTTTCTCTCAATTTCTTGACAACCATACGCCATGTCACGCGAGTTACTTGTCGATTCCGCTTAGTGCTACACAGATTCGGTTCCCAGTTGGCTTCCCTCCATCGCCTCTGTGCTTCGCACTTACGCGTCATTCGAGACATTGCCCCAGACGACTCCCAGCTTTGTTATATTTGGTTTTACATTGGCATTCCATTTTTCAACAACGACTCCAAAATGGTCAAATCATTATATACAGCGAGCGTTTTTATTGAGAGTAGTATTACTAGGGAATAAAAATCAACGATTCCCATTAAGATAATTCTATTCACATTCTCTTATTTATATCCCATTCACATTTTCTTATACATGAGAATGAGATTTTTTTTAATATAAAAATTACTATCCTCCAACTCCTCTTAATTAATTTTATTTTCATTCAATCTTTAGTTTTTCTTACAAAATAAGTAAAATATAATAAAATAATAAAAATAATTTTTTATATATTATAATAATATTAAATATTTTTAAATTATGATAATAATTAAATTATTAATAATAACTATATATATATATAATAATTATTATTATTAGTATTATAATGTAAAAAAAATTATAAAAATTATAAAATATTCAAATTATTAATTAATAATTTATTATTTTGATTTTTAATTTTAATTTTAATTTTAGAGTAAATTAAATATATTATAAAATTTATTATTCTATTTTTGATTTCTATAATCCAATTCTAATTCCAAACTAGAATCTAAATGCCCCACATATACAATATAATACATTAAATTTAACCTAGTATTAGGTTTTGTTTTGCCCATCTCAAATTTTGGGTTCAATGCTCAAGTTTGTTATAATGTGTTTTTTAAAATTAATTTTATTAGTTTTTTTCACTATAAAAATTTGTCCCGCTTGAGAAGTTACTCTGATTCATCGCCGAGAGCATTCAAGCACAAAAGTTGTTTGTGACTTATTTGAGTACAAATTCACAAGGTTTATTATTGTTCTATTGTTGTGTGTTTAAAGCACAATAGGGAACTTGGCATTCTCGCGCCCCCCCCCCCCCCCCTCTTTATGAGGGGAAGAGATTTTGGTCCCTAAGTGCGATCTCCATCTCATTTATCTCTCTCTCTCACATATGTTATATGAACGAGATGTTATCCTATATTAAAAAAATTGATTTTTTTTTATGTGTTGAAAATTTAATTTTTATAGTAAAAAAATTATTATAATTATTAATTATTATTTTTATTTTAAATATTTATTTTTTTATGAGATATTAAATTAAAAATAATATAAATTTTTTTTTCAAAAGATAAAAATTATATTTTTATACTTTATTTTGTTATTTTATAAAAATTATTAAATTAAGTAAATTAATATTATTTATATTATTATATTATTTAAAATATATATAATAAAAAAAAAAATATTATATATTTATTAAGAGAATAACAATTATAATTTACTGTATTATTTACAAAAAATAAAAATTATTTTTTTTAAAAAAATATCAAATAAATTTTAAATATCAAATTTTTTTATTTATTTTTATTTAACTTAATTTTTATTACATTTTATATCTTTTATATATTTATATATATATATATATATATATATATATATATATATATATTTTACTAACACAAAATAATCTTTTCTAGTCAAGTTTTAATTTAGTGGTATTGTAGTTGCATCCATGAGTGAAGAATTTAAACTCGAATCCTTCAATAAATTAACAAAACAAGTAGAATTTATACCTCTAACTAGGGGGTATAAGCAAATTGGTTAGAGTCAGTTTGATACTCATATTCAAACCAAATTATTAAAAGTAGTTAAAGAAATTTCAAAACTCAACCAACCTAAAAGAGAGTAAGAATATGTTAAATCATCATTGGTGATTACAAACTGAATTGGTCAACTTAGCTACATAAGCCACGCTCTAGAGTTTGAAATATCCCTTAAGTATTTTATAATAAAAATTATATATCAAATAATATCAACTGATTTTACATCGATCGATTACAGACGGTATCACTTGCACTCTCCTCTTGCCTCTAACTTGGCCACGACACAATCTTGTACTCTTATTCACCTTATAGGTTGAGCCGTTCTTGCAATAAAGAAAATTCAAATCAAAATTTTTTAAAATTCAAACCAATGTTTACAAAACAGAATTAGTTAGTGCGAAATAATGGTTAAATCATTGGGTAGGTAAAGGATGAAGAATCCATGATATTGTCACTTATTTCTATATAACATACGACACAATGAATAGTTAATTGTTTACAAAACATATTACCTACGTTTATAAGTAAAAGTAGGAGCAAATATTATTAAGTGGAGAATACAAAAAAAAGAGTTAAGAGTTTGCCTACGTCCACATGTAAAAGTGAGAATAAATATTACGAAAATAGAGAAAACAAAAGAGAGAATTAAGAGCTTACCTACGTCCACAAGTAAAAGTGAGAGCAAATATTACTAAAATGGAGAATACAAAAGAGGAGAATACAAAAAAGAGAGTTAAGAACTTACTTACGTCCATAAGTAAAAGTGGAAGCAAATATTACTAAGTAAAAGTAGGAGCAAATATTATTAAAGTGGAGAATACAAAAAAGAAATTTAAGAGCTTACCTATCCACAGGTAAAAGTGGGAGTGGGAGCAAATATTATTAAAGTGAAGAATACAAAAAAGAAACTTAAGAGCTTAGTTAACAAAATTCAACTACTGGGACTATAAGAGCAACTACTGGGACTATAAGAGTAAATATTATTAAAGTAGAGAATACAAAAGAGAAACTTAAGAGCTTAGTTAACAAAATTCAGCTACTGGGACTATAAGAGCAACTACTGGGACTATAAGAGCAACTACTGGGACTATAGGAGCAAATCTGGGACTACAAGAGTAACTACTAGGACTATATGAGCAAATATTATTAAAGTGGAGAATACAAAAGAAAAACTTAAGAGCTTAGTTAACAAAACTCGGGACTATAAACTTATGGAAATTGAGTTTTGACTCTTTTAATTTTCTCTTATTTTCTTATATATAACTAATTATAAATATTATTAAAATGGAAAATACAAAAGAGGAACTTAAAAGCTTAGGTAACAAAATTTAGCTACTGGGACTATAAGAGCAACTACTGGGACTATAGGAGCAAATCTGGGACTATAAGAGCAACTACTGGGACTATAAGAACAAATATTATTAAAGTGGAGAATACAAAAGAAAAACTTAAGAGTTTAGTTAACAAAACTCAGTTACTGAAACTATAAACTTATGGAAATAGAATTTTGACTCTCTTAATTTTCTCTTATTTTCTTATATATAACTAATTATATAACTTTTATTTATAAGAAATAAAAGTGATCAACTATATTCTTATTTTTAACGTGAGATTTTGACATTCATCATCAAAAGTTTCGATTTGAGATTTGAGTTAAAAATTAACATTAATAATAAAAAAATAAATTTAATGATTTTAATTAATATTAAGAATATAAATTTTAATTATATTCAAATATTATAAATATATTATCAAAATAATATAAATTATGAATTTTTGCCAACATAAACGTCCATGAAAGGCAAAAAAAAAAAAAAAGGTCCTTTTTTTGTTATTTTTTTATGGAAAAACTGATGAGGTATATTTCTTATTTGTTTTTTAAGTATTGAAATTTTCAACCTGCGTATTGAATTTGATTATCCATACTGAGTTGTTCACCCATCGCGTCTATGAGTCCCACATCCACCTAATTGTGTTCATTATTACAATTTTAAAGTCACAAATCCCAAACACAATTATTGGCATTTGTGGACCTCTCTTTGTACCCCACACGACAGCCTTATTCACAATACAACCATAAAGTACAATCTATATAGTCTAGCGGTAGAGATGCTAAGAGTATAAGAGTGTATTACTGCATTCAAATTAGCACGCAAACAGTGAAGTAGAGGGTCATATTTTACAAAAAAAAAAAAAAAAAATTGACTGTAACTCAGTCTCGAGACCTTCAATCTTATGAATGATTATGGTATTATTAAACGACAACTCATTGGTGGAGGTTCATGCCACTAATGGTGAAAGAATGTAGCTCCTCCACCTTTGACCATGGTATAATCCTCGGAAGAAGCTTCCTTTGACCACACAGCCTTTGAGGAAATTTCATGCTCATCTTTGACGTAGTGTGGCATGTTTGTAGTTTTAGAATTTAAATATTAAAATTGGTATATTCCAATTTCTTATGTTCATAAGCCGAGTGGAGAAGAAAATTTATATTCCCTTTCACAGGGTTTCATTGTCTCCCCACCCCATCAATCATTCAATCCCTAATTGAATGCTTCTCAATTTTCTTCATTATCAACCTTTTCCGCAAGCAACGGGCAATACTGGGGGGCATCGGTAACCCTGAAAATTAGTGTGAGAGATCAATTGCATGTTTCCTAGGCTAACAACTCAGGATTCAAATCCTAGAGTCATAGGAAGTAAAACTTCATTTTTCAATAAAATACTCCAATAATTTAAAATATAAGCTTTTATCGTTGAAGTCTTAATTAAAAAATAAAAGAGGGGGGGGGGTGTGTGAAATTTTAAATGAAAGATTGAGCATGAAGGATGCGTTCTTGGATTCAAAAAATGGAAAAAGACATTCTTGATTGGCGTCGAGAAGGTGGGGGATATTTTCGTGCAAGGGAAAAAGAACCCAAGTGCGACAACCAACCAGCCAACCAACCAATTGACTTCCAATAATGATGAATAACAAGTTCCGTGTTGTCGAGGTCAAAACCGACCTTCGATACGCCAAAAATTTTAGACAATGCCAATGTTGCTTCAAGAGAAAGCCTACTCGGCCATGAAGATATAAATTCAACGTATGAAATAATATCGATGTCATCGTGACAGCAACATGCACACAAACGTTTGGTTCTAAAGGCCAAGAAGGTCGTGTGGGTCCGAGGAGAATTTGCATGGAGTCAATTCGTTTGAAGGTCTGGAAGGATGTGTTGTTAATTTGGCAGAGCTTGCCGGACTACCAAGTCAAAGTCTCCCTTGACTGGAAACGCCTTCTGCCCCCTTTTACCATGGAAACAACGAGTTCAGACGACTGTTTCACGATTCACATTGGATTCACTTGTCCATACTGAACCCATTAAAGAGAATTTAGAGATAGTTAAAATTTTCTATCCACTACGCAGATGTTACTATAAAAAATGTAGGTAACCGTAACATCTACGTGAATAAAACAAATGACAGCCAGACGTTCTATGGACGCTTTCTCCTTGACAACTTTTCTATGAACGGAGGGGGGGGGGTGTTCAGACTTTAAAAAATCACTCATCAGTCTATTTTTAGTATTTAAAAGTCTTCAAGAACATCTATATTTCTACCCAATATTATCTTTCATAACTCCAAATATATATATATATATATATATATATATATATATATATATATATATATATACTTATAAAATTATCTTAAAAAGTAAAAAATTTGGAATTAAAAGTTTAAATTAATTAAAAATATTTCCTTAAAAGGTAAATTTTGGGTGTGATAGCCTTCAATATTGCAGCCTCGGTTTGCTTGATGGTGTGCTTTTAGGGCTAAAAGATTTTAATTGAGGTTATGCACCAAGTGACGTAGTGCATAACAAAGATTAACAATTTTTGACTTTTTTTTTTTTTTTTTTGTTTTAGGTAATTAAGTATAGGATACTGAGAATCAAACTGGTCTTATTATTCAACCGTAACGGATTCGTCAATTTTAGACTCGTCAACGTTGGACTTTTTACATGGGGTACATGATACGAGTAGCCAAAAATTCATTGGTACGACCAGATGATAGAGCTACCTGTCGACAGATGCCGACAAGTATGTGAACCATAGTCCATTGCTGCTTTAAGAAAAAAAAGTAAGCTTTTGGGCCAATTGGCAGTCTCGAAATTACCCCGACATCCAGAACCTGTCGATTTTTGGGTTTCTCGGTGTCATTGTTTCGATAACATTTTCTTCTGCCCCAAGACTTTTTCCAGATTATTTTGCTAAAAGAAAAGGTCATCCCCCTTGTCTTTTTTTTTTTTTTTTTTTTTAAAGTAAAAGAAATGAAAAAACAATAATGATAATCTATAGTTGCCGTAGAGAAACATGCTACATTTCACTTAATAAAATATAATAATTTATTCTTATATTAAATTTATTAAAATATATATTTTATAAAATTTATCACTCTTATAATTATCACTAAATATCTTAATGAAAATTTGAATTTATAATTTTGCATGAAACAATCGAGTGGACCACAGCATTGAGTAGTGTAATTTCAATTATTTAATTTTAATTTAACCCTTTTTTTTTTTTTAACCTTTTATGGATCCATGGTAATACAATTTATGGTTCCCATGCCACGAAAATATTACAAAAGGCTCATTACTTTTCCTTTTAGTATATCAGAATTAGAGCTTCAATTTTGCGAGAATTTGAGGATTTCTTTGACGTGTAGCTACAAAACGCAAATTATTTTGTATGAATTTGAAGGGCCGAATCTTGATGTAACATCAAACAGTCTCATACACCACGATGTGCAGTTTCCTCCAGTTGAATATATACATTAAAAGAATAAATATATTTTTAAAATTTTGTATATATTTTATTATTTTTTATAAAATAATATTTATTTTATATTTTATAAAATTTTTTAAAAAAATTAAATAAATATGATCATACAAAAATTAACTCAAATTTAAGTCTGATATAAGAAGTTTTTAATTAAAACTTTTTTTTTCTTTTTTTACTTTTTACAAATCTTTTTTGTTCAAATATTAAAAATTAAATTTTATTTTGTTTTATTTTTTTAAAAAATTATTAAATTAATATTATTTATATTATCTTTTTTATTTAAAATATATATTAACGAAAAACATTTGTTATATTTTAAGATAACAATAATTATAATTTGTTATATTAAAATATTATTAAAATTTATTTTTATAGATAAAATTAAATATATTTTAAATATTATATATTTTTTAATTATATATATATATATTATAACATTACCACGCATGAACGAGTAGATTTGAGAAAACGGAAGGGTTTCCCGTCCAAGCCTCCGAAGTTAGTTGGTCTCTGGCCTTAAAACAAAATTATGGATGCTCGCCCTTAGGAAACATTCTAACGATTTAGAATTTAAATTTAATTTTTTTTTTAAATTTTTGATATTTTAAATTTCAAATTTAATAAAAAATTTAGAAAAGTGAAAACAATAATCTCTACCATATAATTTATAATTAAATAAATTTTTAAATTTACAAAAAAAAAAAAAAAAAAAAAAAAAAAACATATATTAACTTTGGATTCACATCCTCCCTCTCATTTTGGATTCACAGCCCAATGGACAGCTCTAGCTATTGAAGAGCTGGAACAGACCTACCATGTGCTGCTGGTAAACTCAAGTAATCAATGGTTAAAATGTATCAATTTTAAGTCTGAGTTTTTCACTGATTTGGTTCACTAGTAGTAATGCAAGCCTAGCCCACCTAAAACATAATTCTCAACACAACAATTACAAAGAAAAGAACATAAAATAAATAAAAACAGGCGGTAAAAGGAAGAACAGATATGCTGCTCTTCTCCTAAACCAATTGTTCAACATATTCAAAAGGAAAACACAAGTGACCACAAAAAATTTTTATATTATATTGATAATATTTTATATCATATTGATATATAAAAATATTTTTTATATAGTACAAATCTTTTTCTTTTTTTGGCTACAGCTTTTGTGCACCTAGTTGGACCAATTCAAAATTATCTAAAGAATGACAAAGTCAAGCAGCTGGCCATTGCTGATGTTACCTAGAGAGGAAAAAATGGGATTAGAAATAGAGCAACAAATCCTGATCAACTAGTATATTGACCCCAATGCAACAAGTTGGTGAATTACGCAAGGTGACGATGAAGATCACTTCGTAGGCATGCAATCTGGTGGGAAAAAACCAACCAGGAACATCGGACAAAGGAGACAAAAGACACCACTTGGGATATTATGCATTGACAACACTAACGACATTTGTTAATCCTCAACCATCTACATGTTAAATTTATGATGAACTTGAAGCTAACTTCAACAAGCTCGGATTCATGGCACAAATATCGGTACAACTTAGATGGAAAGAGATCAAACACACAAGAAGTATCCAGCTCTACAGCTTCTCCAAAGTAGCACAATTGTAATTCATGCATAAAAGAAGAACATTATAGCACACAAAACTATGCCAATGACACCGCTCAATGTGTGAACCTATATGCTTTAAGAGAAAAACAAGGACAGAGCACCTTTACTAGACCTACATTGTTTGCTCGGAAACGGAAGCCAGCCCTTGCATCAACCTAACGATTTCTGCTGTATCATCCAGATAATACTTTGCCTTACTGGGTTTTTGATATATTGTGCATGCAAAAACTTCTGCCCTTGGAGATATTGATGGTCCTGCCATGGAACTTGTGATAACCTCAAACATATCCTCGTCAGATCGGTCATCTCCAATACACAGAACGAAATCCGGTGACATTCCCTTCTCTTGCATGGTGGAAAGCAGACGTTTGGCTACAATCCCCTTGCTTACCCCCTGCACATAGACAAGTTCATTAACTCTCATTTGCACAAGATAAAAGCAACACCGTCCTGTTTAAATTTGGTATATTAGCTGCTCTTTCAACCATGGAGCACGTTCAAAAGGATGACAGAATTCTTAACTAAAATTATCAAACCATGCTGCCTCAATTTCTCATCTATGGTCAACTATCATATTCTATCAGCTCTTTCTAACTCTACACATAAGAGAGCTACCAAATTACCATACATCTGATGTGTATAAATAGAACAATGGAGGCTGACTTGATTTCAAACTTTGATACTGTTATATTGGTGTAATATAAAAGCCAAACCTCACGGCAATCATCTGATGTTCTCTACCACTCAGGTGTGTGCCTGCTAATATTTTCATCTGAAAAAATGGACATCTACAAAAAATGATTATGACAGACTCACACATCAGAATCAGTCAATAGTCCCGTCTTGAACACTACATGCAAGGTGAATCAATCTTCAAAGTCACAGCAATTTGTTGATGGAGCATTTGTTCTGGGGTTTCTTCTGATTGTTACATCATTAAAGCTAGCAAATGATTGAACTAATGCAATCCAAAACACCTGGCAGTGCTCTTAAAAAATATTTCTCTAAACATAGGCCTCATGACACTATAATCATTGGAATCAATGCTGATATGAGTAGGGAAATATAAAAGAAACTGATATTGCAACAACAAATAGAAATATATGATGCAAACCTGAGGTTTGACCTCCACACTATTCTGGCCACTCTTGACTGTAACAGGTTCATTAGCTAGGACACTTTCAAGATGATCAAGAAGTTCTTTAGCCTGACATGAACCGAAATCTGGATCTGCATCCTCATAACACCATACTAAAGCAGTTTCCTTATCCTCAATAGTGGATCCATCTGTTGTTTCAGTATAAAGCTGCATCACTGGCTCCACAATCTGCTTCCAACTTGTGTCTGCTGCAGGCACACATGTCTCCCATTCCGCATCTCGCATTAGCCTAAGATAGTATTTTGAACAATTCCAAGTTAGTCACATAGCAGGTACGCATCGCTATATATTAGTAGTAATCAGTTTCAAGATTAAGCATCATTTCACCTTAGAAAAAAACCATGCTCTGCTGCTAGTCCTAGCTTCTCACATGGAGAACCATTCACCAAGTGTCTTGCGGCTTCTAGCACTCACAAGGAAAACCATGTTGTTATCATCTCTGCACAAGCTCCTTAAGATGTCAATGGTTTTTGGAGATGGGCTTTTATCAATGGAAGCTTGGGGCATTAGAGTACCATCATAGTCCAGAAGAATTGCCCTGGTCATTGTCCTCTTGTAAGCTGAGACAATATGCTCCATTGACAGCTTCCTGAAATTTGGATCAAGTGCTACAACTCTGAATCTTAAACCAAAACCAATACCCCAGCACCTCCTCCTTGCATGGTCACGGCATGTCCTCTCCAAATCCTGGAGAAAGCTACGTGCCCAATATCCAACATCATGTGTGCTGACATATCTATAATGCTTCTCATGTCGAAGTTGTTTTTCTGGCTCAGCCATATCCAGTGCATACTCCATGGCATCAGCCACTGCATCAATGTTCCAGGGGTTTACTCTAGTTGCTCCACTCAGAGATGGGGAACAGCCAATAAATTCAGAGATAACCAGCATGCTCTTCTTTGGAGTAGTCAAATCCAGTCCCAACACTCTGTCTAATCGCTCATTCCCTTGACGACTAATTATGTACTCGTATGGAATGAGATTCATTCCATCCCTCACAGCAGTAACCAAACAACACTCGGCAACAACATAATATGCAACCTTCTCATAAAATTTCAGCTGTGCATCAATCAGAACAATCGGGTCATATCCAGACTTCCCAAATGTTCCATTGATTCGTTTCACAGTTGAGTATGTCTCATCCTGAACTTCTTTGACATCTTTTCCTTTACCCCTTGCTGGGTTTGCTATCTGCACTAACACCACTTTCCCTTGCCACTGGGGGTGCTGCACAAGTAACTGTTCCATTGCCAGCAACTTCAAACTTATACCCTTGAAAATGTCCATGTCATCCACACCTAGCAACATGATCCTACCTTGATCACAGTACTGCTTAAGAAGTTCTGCTACCTTTGCTTCAGTCTCTGGCAGGCTTAGCACTGACTGGAGCTGACCCATATGTATACCAACAGGAAGAATTTTGATGCTTACTGTCCTACCAAAGTACTCAAGGCCTATGTATCCTCTCTTGGATTCATAGGTAAGGCCAAGCATTCTACTGCAACAAGATAAGAAATGTCTTGCATAGTCAAAAGTATGAAACCCAATCAAATCTGAATTTAACAGTGCTCGCAGAAGATCATCTCTAACAGGCAATGTCTTATAAATCTCGGAGGAAGGGAATGGACTATGGAGGAAAAACCCAAGTTTCACCCTATTGAACCTCTTGCGCAAAAAGGTTGGCAGCACCATCAGATGATAGTCATGTACCCACACGAAATCATCTTCCGGGTTAATCACTTCCATGATCCTATCAGCAAATATCTTGTTTACAGAAAGATATGCTTGCCACAACAAACGATTGAACCTACCACCGAGATCCGGAGACAAAGGCAACATGTAATGAAATAAAGGCCACAACTGCTGCTTACAAAACTCATGGTAGTACCTGCCAAAAAGATCTGGTGGGATAAATGTTGGTACACATTTGAAGGTCTCTAACAGAATCTGTGAGACCTCTTCTTGTTCACTTGGTCTAACTTCTTCCCTCAAGCAACCAACATAGATAACCTCAATCTCGTCGTCTCCTAATCCATCTTTCAACTGAAGGAGAAGTGAATTCTCGTCCCAAGCGAAATTCCAAGACTTGCTGCCGCCATCTGATTTCCTCTGTGCCCTTATTGGCAGCTGATTCGCTACAATTATAATTCGGTCCCTCTGACCAGAAGAAGACGATGGGTCAGAGCACAAACTCTCTGACGGGTCATTATCCAGATCGGATATTATGCCGGCAACCGTCATAATCCGTGGAATTCGCCGGCTCATGCGACCAAACGACGGGGACTCACCGGATACAAGCTCCAAAAGGTTTGAATATGATTTTGATACCATTCTCTGTTGACCCTTTCCAACCAAAACTAGCTAAAGTAAATTCTTTTTGTTCCAATTTGGCCAAGTAAGTTCTCATTTAACATTAACAACACTCTTGCAAAAATAAAAGATGCCCACTTTTGCTTTTTTACACAGATAACCAGGTAAGTGGTTGAAAGCCAAGAAAAACCAACTGCAAAAAGTGTGCAATGCAAATCAAGATGTAATCTTTTTCAGAGAAGAGGGATATGCTTGCACAAGTGAGAGAATAAGTAGAATAAATTCCAGGTTATGTAGTAACTACAAGTAGCACTAAACCAGGGTGAGAAAACTAATTAAGTTAAGGATATGGAAAAGGGTAGAGAGAAAAGCTTTGATGAGTAAAATCAGACCACACACTGGGATCAGCCAGGAACCCTCCAGCTATGGAGATAAAAAAGAGGAGAGAGAAAGAGAGGAATGAGACATAGATTCAAGACTGTAGAGCTCAAGAAAAATACAATGCTGCAAAGAGTAGATATCCCACTTAAAATTGTTACAACACTTGCAACAATTTGACAATGAGAGTGAAAGAGAAAAAGCAACCAACCAGAAACCAACTCAAACAATTACCGCACAATTGTGCCAAAAAAGAAAGAAAGAGAAAAAAAATATTCCAACAACTCATGAATAGTTCAAAAAAAGTTGTCCGGCTCTTGCAAAACGGAACTCCATTACACCTTTTGGTAGCGTATCAGCTTTCACATTCAAGCCCCACACAAAAATATCTGGCTATCTTAGAAATATAAATTCTTTTTATTTTTAGAAGTGACATAATTATAAAAATTAAAATTTAAATTAATAAAAAAAAAAGTGACACACTCTAAATCATCTTTAATTTCCCATTTTGAGAAATAAAAGTTATATTATATAACAGCTGAACTTAGATTTTTGCGAGGAAAGATGCAAATTTTTTAGTGATTTATCTAAATATCCATCTTATTATATATACGTAATAGCTTTTCACTCTCTCTCTCTGTTGAAGTTGAACTGGGAATAGAATATATAATTATTGTTATATATTAATTAATGGTTTACAAAAATCACAGAACGTTTAAACCTTTTTTGTGAGTCAACAGATATTTCTAATGTCAGGAAGCAACTAAGGAAATACGAGCCGTTAGATGGGACCAACATGGGGATGATCCAACGGTTGATGGAAAAATTGAAGTCGTGCGCTGTCTTGGGTTCTGATCTCCAATCTGGAGATTGAGGACTCCGCCGCGAGGCAACAGGCCAGTTGGGTCCCAAGGAGACTTTGCCGAGAGGAGATGGCTCTTTGTCTGAAAAACTAACAAAAACATGTTATCCTGTCCGCATTAAATGACACGTGGCACATTCCTATTCGCCTTGGGGGATTGCTCATAGGCCACCTGTCGAAATATTTAAGGTGATGGTATATAAAAATTTTAATAATATAATTTTTATTTTGAAAAAATTATTTTATTAAATTTTTATAAATTTTTTAAATTAAAATTAAAATTAATTTATTAATTTATAATTTAATTAATTAATTAATTAATTTAAATACAAATTTAAAAATTAACTATTTTTAAAATGAATCGATGCCGCCGCAGGGCCGCTCGATGTCCCGATGTGTGTGACATTTACCTCTTAACTAATCGTTTCTGGGCCGGTTTGTGTTAAGTTAAGTAGCTAAACATGATCAGGCATGATGAAAAAAAATAAAAAAAAGGCTTTCGTATAAAAATTTTTTGGTTGAAAAAAAAAAAAAGCTAAGAGAATAATAACAAAATTATATAATTAATTCCGATTTGATATTTAAAAAAAATGAATATTTATGGTAGAGACTAGAATATTTAATAAATAAAAATTAAATCATTAATTTATTAAAAAGTTTAAATGAACGAAATAGTTGGTTAAAATATGGAGGGAAAGCTAATCTATTAGAATGTGGTTAAGCTACGGAATTAAAAATCAATAATTCAAATCTATACAAAGCCAATTTGATGGCAATAAAAACAATTGAAGTGGTGAAAGGAGAAAAATTCAATAAAATTGTCGGATATAATAATAAAATAAATTACACACCTCACGAAATGTCGGCCGGCACCGAGGGATTCAAAAGCAGTTGGACGGCACATTGACTTATACGCCACCTGGTTGGGGTGGGACCTACTCTTTAATAGCTTCAAATTAATTAATTAGATTGAATAATTAATTTTAGATGAAATGAAAATAATTAAAGTAGGTAATCTAATGGACACACATAATTAATTTTATATGATTTCACTCCAATTTTGTTATATTTGAATTTAATTTATTTAATTAATGAGTTAAATTGAATTTTAATAAATTTATAAATTTTATAAATAACATAAATTTTAAATATAATTTTAAAATAAAAATTTTAAAAATTTTAAAATTAAAAAAAATTGTGTAAAAACTTGAGAATAATATGAAAACTCCTATTTTAAATCCCTTTCTATTACATTTTTCTCTTTCCCTCTCTTTCTATTTTTGTCACTTTTTTATGTTGTGGAAGTAAATCAATGATTAAAAGTTTAAGAATATTTTACTTTTTAGATTTTAGTGAAGTAAAGATATGATAATGCTAGAGAAAAGAGAGAGAGAGAGAGAGAAAAAAAAAAAAAAAAGCAAGAGGAATAGACAAACAAGAGAGAGCAAGAGAGAGAGAGCGAGAGAGAAAGAACAAGAGGAAGAGACAAACAAGTGAGAGCCAAAGAGATAGAAGAAAAAATTATGAATTTTAAAATTTATTTTAAAATTTTTTATTTTAAAAAAATTTATTTTAAATTTTTAAATTTTTTAATGCTTGGATTTTTTATATATTTTTATTTTTGGAATTTTCACATTTTTTTAGGTTTTTCTTAATTTTTACTTTTAAAAAAAATCTTATTTTTAAAAAGTAATAATATGATATCTAATTAAAACTCATAATATATTATATGATGTATTTAATAATAAATTAACAAATAATAAATTTTATATACTTTTTATTGAAATTAAAACTTAAATTTTTTAAAATATAAATATAAATTCTTAATTACTTTGAAAAAATTAGTTGGTTAGGTTGTTAAACTTGCTCATGTTGAGTTAATCTTAACACCAATTAGTGTTATTATATTAGTTGTCACATAATTAAATTTTTCAACCAAAATTTTGGTTAAATAATAACATGAAGTTACCACATTGGTCTTAATTTAACCTATATATAAGAAAAAAAACAACTTTTCACACACAATCCCACACAAGAAAAGTAAATAGATATAAGACACTTATAAGAATTTTACTAATTTTTTATTACTTTTTTCACAAAAATATACAAATAAATGTTATGTCAAATACCTTACTATTATCTCTTACTCAAATGTTTCTCTTAATTAAATTACTTAAGTGTTTTGTATGTTTATTGGTTGCTACATTACATTTATTTATAATAGTAATAGTTGACACCTTAATTATCTAGACACATACATGATTTGATTATTAAATCAATTATATTTAGTGGGTTTCCCTTTTTTTGGAAGTACTCTTCATTTTTTAGCAATTTCTTGCTACACAATTAAAGGAGAGAGTAACATCTTAGGTATTATTTGGTTAGCTTATCACCTTGGTAGTCCATATTTTCTTGCATGGAAGGAGGATGCAACACATCGACTTAGATAAGCATTTCCTATTTGCCATTTCTGCTACCATAATATGCCCTTATGGAGTAGGGGAATTTACCTTTATGCTCTCTTATTTTCATGGTGCATGTGGCACTCTTACTTGGTTTACACACTAAGCCTGCACCAAGTTACAACCAACCATATCGCATCTAGCACGTTAACTTAAGCCTATACTCATGCATCAACACCCTTTAATGTTGTTTGCATCTTTTAGCCCTTTGTTTGTAGCATGTAGCATGTTAATACACACCCAACTTATGCATGTTAAAGCACATGTCATTGGCTCGAACCCCTAGCTATACACCAATTTTTATGATGTTGTAACCATTTGTTAGCCAACATGTCTTTTATCCATGTATTGTTTGTCTGGACCATTGCCTATACTCTAACATTGGTTAACTATCAAGTGAGACATGTATACTCCTAAAGAGTATTAAAAAATCTGACCATTTAGTAAAAGAAGACATAAGAGTATTTAAGTAGTCACACCCTTCTAACAACTTACATTAACATTATTACTACATGTTATCACACCAACCAACACTTTAAACAGCTTCCAGTTCAAGTTTTTGGCTAATGTCATAGCTTGCATTTAATCTTCCCCAACTATGTTTGTTATTCATATTGTTTTACACATCTATTTTGTTTTCTTTGATGTGATCCTTACACATCAAAATCATACTAAAGTATTGGTACAATATGATACCACTATTTATATTTTTCCATCAAAGGATCCAAAGAGTTAACAATAGACACTTGAAGGATTGACAGTGGTTATTGTAAACCAAAAGAAAAAATTAAATAAATAAAAAAGCTCAATAATGAAAATCCCAACAAATTAGGTTCAAGCGACCTTGACTTCAAGGCTCATAAACTTGAGCCTATGGTCTAACTAATGAAATTATTATAAAAAAACAAACTGTTGAAAATTTATTATAAAAACTTTTTTAAGAATTATAATTATCTTTTAATCTTATTTAAAAGATTTATAATAACATTATTTTTAAATTTTTTATAAATTTTTAACAAATATTTAATAAAAAATGTTAACTATCATTAAAAATAAATGTAATATATTTTTTATTAATTTAAAATAAATGGTATAAATTATTATAAATTATAATATGTAATATATTAAATATAATTATAATTCAACCTACAAAAACAAAATTATTGGCAAACCAAATCACCGACTCGTTAGATTGGGAGTGTAAACATGTTACTTATAATAACATTTAAAAGTATTATTAATTAGAGATAATACATTTAATATTATTAGAAGTAAAAATAACAAAATTTCATCTAATTTAAATAATTTAATTTAATTTATTTTAATTTAAAAAATTAATAATTAATAATTTGAATTATTTTTAATTAAAATAATTTAAAATTTAAATAATTAAAAAAGTTAATAGTTTAAAACATGATTAATTTGAAATTTATACAAATAAAAATAAAAAAATTAAAAATTTTAAAATCTAATATATTTGAAACACATCGAAACTAATGAACCTGAACTTTAAATGGGTGTATCTTCAAACAATATGGCATGAATTCGACTCGTAACACCTGTTTTTCTAACCAAAAAAAGCCTATAGTTTGGACTCATTTAAGTTTGTGTTAGATTTAAAGTTACCATTTATTTTTTTTGCTTATTGATTCTAATTAAAATTAATTTTTTTAATTTTTAATTTTAAAAACGATTCCAATATTAATTAACTCTAAATCGTTGCTAGTTATCAATTATTTCAAACTTTTCCGAATAGCAGTGCCAGGTTTGGGCCAAAGGTCACATTGTTCATCAGTGGCAGAACATTGCTTCGCTTGTACACAGAAAAGGGTCTAAAACCCCTATTCCATCCGTACGATCTACCGAAATTCCCTGGATTGCCCTTGCCATTCATTTTCCCTGACACGGTTTCCAAGTCTTTATGAAGAAAATACGATAAACCCTTCTTTTATATCCAAAGTTAAAGTCTTTGGCTTCTTTTCTGGTTCATCATCTCTAAATATTTGTGGGTTTTGGATCGTTTGTTGAAATATGGTGAAATCAAGCGATAATGGGTCTCAGACAATCGCTCCTTTTCTGAAGAAATGCTATGAGATGGTAGATGATGAGTCTACAGACTCGATAATATGTTGGAGCCAAAGTAAAGACAGTTTTGTTATAAGGGACATGACTGAATTCTCCGTTCAGTTGCTGCCGAAGTACTTCAAGCATAACAATTTCTCTAGCTTTATCAGGCAACTCAATATCTATGTCAGTTTCTTTCTTTTCTTTGAAATTCTCTTTGTTTGCCTTATTGGGTAATTTTTGTTTTCATTATTTCATGGGGTTATGATGTATTTTCTTTTCTTTGTGTTTTTTTTTTCCCTTCTAATTTCTGGGTTTGGGTTGGGGTGGGGTGGGGTTTCGGGAATGGGAAGATGTGGCTTTGATTTGGGTTCTTTTCTTTTTCTCTTCAAGTTTGCTTTGATTGTGGATTGAATTAGTAATGTTGCTTGCAAAACTGTGTTGATTGTGCAAGCTATATATTGATGATGGTCGACTTTTGAGTCTAGAGTAAATAAAATTGTTGATTCCAGTGGAAAAAAATTCTACATGAACTTTGCCCAGCAATCTGGGACTTTGCCAAGAAAGATGCTATATCTAGGAGAAGCAAAATCTGATGATAAAGCGTGAATTATTCCTGGTCTAGTTGGTATTTTTCTACTTTTTTTTTTCTTTTATTACGGTTAATTTTTGGATTTGAATAGAAGACATCTATTATTGATACCTGGGCATGCTGTATTTATGGCTTATAGACCAACCTTAAGAATTTAAGCACTGCTTCATACCCTTGATGTTAGATATTGTCTGGTAATTGAAGAGCTGTACAATGCTGTTAGATATTGTTTGGTAATTGAAGTATTGTAGAATATGGAGTTGCAAATGCATTGGATTGCATTGCTCCAATACTTCATGCTGTTTTGACCACTATGCAGGAGAAATGTATTGTGTTTGCTTGTCATTAGCTAAATAGTTTGGACCACCCCTAAGTTTGTAAAGCTTCAATAAGCAGCTCTGCTTTGATGTTGAAGGCTGTGTTACTGCAGTAATCCCCTTTAGATTATTAAAGTGGAAGCAACTTTCCTGCTCCCTATTCCTATACCTATACGAAAAAGAAGAAAATCTTTTTAAAGGCTGCCAAGTTATATAATCAGACCTTTGTTATGTTTTGTTTTATGTTTCAATCTCGGATGCTTGCATGCCAAATTCCATACTGTTGGCTTATTGTGCCAATTATTTTTCGTTTATGTTGTGAATTTTTTAATGATACCTGTTTGGAAGAAGTTGGAGAACCTCATGGGCAGGCTCTGATGGTAGAAGCATGAGATTTTTTGGGGGTGGAGGGAGGGGGACTGGGGGTGTGATAATTCAAAATTTTGCTGACCTAGATGGGCGGAAACATCAAAAAGTTAAAAAGGAAAAGATAAGGCTAGGCAGCTGCAGGATTCTATGCAGATGGCCTTTTCAAGATTATATTCTTCAGAATTATCTAATGACAGTGATTTGAAGTGCAATGCATGAGCTGCATATCATGCTGTTAAGCAATGCAAAGTGCTTCCTGTCACATCTTTTTTCCAAGGTCTATGGCTATGGCCATATCAAATTGTCTGTGAAATATATTTCATAACCATTATCTGGCCCTTTACCTTTGTGCATGTCTAGAATTTGTATATGAGCAATATCAGGGTCTCAGCATCCGTAAAATTTTGAAGAGAAATGGAAATGATACTGAATATCCCTCTAGTGTTTACTTCCAAGGCTAATTTTTTAAGCACAAGCAAAAAAGTTGTGCTGGTTCAATTGTGCTCTTATTTTATTTCATGAGCTTGTAACAATATTGGATGGCCTCACAAAGTTATTGTCAGAAATGTCCTCTTCAAGAAAATTACATGTGTGCAATGTGTGTAAGAAAGTTGATTTCTTAAGGGTGGTATTCATGAATGCCTGGCATTTGTTGTTCTTTCATAACAAAACTAGTCTGTGCCATATAAACATTTGAGGGTAGCCGAATTCTGGAGTCTTTTTCTTGCTCTCTTGCCTCCCCTCCGTTCTTTTTAAATATTATGGATGAACATATGTTAGAGCCTTGAATTCCATCTTAGGAGGGCATGTATGGTCTAATTATGTAATTCAAGCATCCATCATTTTGACAAGTACCTGATTGTGTTTCAGGGATTCAGGAAAATTGATACAGATCGTTGGGTATTTGCAAACGAGAATTTCATCAGAGGTCAAAAACATTTGATGAAGAATATCTGTCGTAGGAAACATTCACCTGGAGATAATCAGAAGTCACCACAGCAGCTGGACAACTCTATTGAATCTTGTGAAAATGTTGAAAGTGTGGGGCTGTGGAAAGAAGTTGAGAATTTAAAGAGTGATAAAAATGCACTTACGCAGGAGCTCGTTAAACTTAGGCAGCACCAGGAACTTACACACAATAAGTTGCTCCTTCTGAGAGATCGACTTCAAGGAATGGAAAAACATCAGCAGCAGATGCTGTCATTTTTAGTGATGGTCATGCAAAGCCCAGGGGTTCTGGTTCAGCTTCTTCATTCAAAAGAGAACAATTGGTGGATGGCTGAACGAGGAAGAGTCGTAGAACAAGATGCAGATGACAGTGAACCAGTAACTTCTGATGGGATGATAATAAGGTACCAACCACCAATGGATGAAGTTCCTGAGCCTGTACATGTTTCACCGATGGTTTCTGAAAATCCACAAGAGTCTGACCCTTGTTCTGATGGTATGAAAGATTTCGTCGTTAGTCCTGATTTCATAAAAGCACTTATGGAGGAAAATTGGTGTTCTTTTGATAAAAGTGCTCCATTTGTTCTAGCTGAGTTACCAAATGATTCTGAATGGGAACAGCTCCTATCAGCCAATCCTTTCTCAAAAAATGATGAAGATGGGAAACAAGATTGTGATGGGCCTGCAGATGGGGAGATGGAAATGGGAACAACAATGTCTGGAACCCAGTTTGATGGAACTCAGAATTTTGATCTTTTAATAGAAGAAATGGAGAAGTCTCAGAACTTGGAACGCAAGGCAGTGGATCGTAGGCCACCCTTGGATAAGCTCCAAAGCTTGGATATGTTAACTGAGCAATTGGGTCTCTTGAATTCTGAAACTTAGAATTACTCGACTTCTTACTCTACCTCTCTCGTGTGGGTCAGTTCATCTGAGAAATGTAAGTTAATTCTTTCCATTTTTATTATTCCAAACTAATTAGGGTCATTCTGTTCATGACTGTTCACTTCAATTCCAACATGCAGACTACATTTTGCTTGGCGCATTGCTAGATTAATGGCACAGCTGCATTGTACCCACTATTCATCCTGATCGTGGGAGTGACATCCTGACGGTACTTTGGCGTGTTATAAACAATATCAGAAATTTTATGCTAATTGAATTCTTAGCTACTTTGTTGAAATGAGATTTTACATACCAATAGAAAATACTTAATACTTCCTAGTTCTACCCCTTCATCTGTGCGTGCACTGGAATTCACATCATCGGGTGATTGTGATGTCCATATGTTAAATGCAATGGAACATTCAAATTGCAAGTCCAACGTAATGTCAGCTGCCAAATGAATCCCTTATAAATTGTAAGTCACCATATTACAGGTAGATTTTAAGCTTCTGTCAATCAAATCATTTTTCATTATATATAGCTGAGTGATCGTTCCTGCAAAGTTCCCATCAAATGCTCTGACGAGTAATTTCCCAGAAGACCAGTTTCCCTTTCACGGGGATGAGGATCCCAAAATACCAATCAGGCTGTTCCTATTGATCTACGTACTACTTGTGGGGAGTGATGCTCTTGATGCCTGAGTGGAATGACTTATGTTTGAACACAGCTCAGTCCACATGGACCACATCTGCCCTGTGATGAACTGTCCATTTAACTTTGTGTTCCTCTTTTTTTTTTCCCTTTGACATCCAGTGCTGTAAGCCGTGTATGGCCTGAAAAAGTTGCAGGAAATGAGGTGGTGGCTCTCTTCCCTTCATTGCTCATCCATCCACAATGTTAAACCTGGTAAGATACACCTGAGGTGGTAGTTTGATTAGGAATACAGCGTTTTTTTTCTCATATTGGTCAATGTTCGAGCTTTTGCCTTAATGCACACTCTGTCAAAAAATAAGGTTGTGTAATTTCAGACTTTTTAACATTGAAGCCGGAGATGAGGGAGGTTTATTTGAATCTAACATCAAAATTTTAAAATTTTTAATATTTAGTATAAATGTAAAAGAAATTTATTCAAATTAAATAATATTTAAATTTAATAAATTCAACATTAAAATTTTAAATTTGTTAATATTCAGTATAATAATACTCAATTCAATAATGTTTACAAAATTAGTCTTCTTTATATAAAAAATTAAATGAGGATTGAAATTTCGACTCTTGATCTCAATCAATAAGTACAATAAATATATTTAAAATGTTTTTTTTAATATACAAAGAGGAAGAGTTGCTGGCTTTGGATGCATTATTTATAATTAAAAGTATCGTTTATTTTTATTCTTATTATTCAATTTTTATTTCAATCTAATCATTATGTGATCTTATATTAACAAGATTAGTCAAAAGGTGTTCACCTTGTGTTAAAAAGGAGAGGCGAAACGTTTTATATCTATCATTAAAAAATAAATTTTATATTATTAAGTTTATCATATTTCTTTTTTAATTAATTTTTAATATATTAAAATAATTATTTTAAAATATATGATGTAATATAATAATTATTATTCTAAATTATGCTAGGTAAAAGTAAGAGTGACAATTAAAAAAATTAAAAATTTATAAATTTTTTTAAATAATAATAATAATTAATAATTTTTTTAAAATTTTATAATTATAAAAATTAAGAAATATTTAAAAATTTTTTTTTAGTCAGTCAAATTATTATTTTTACTATTGTACTGTTTGAAATAATTTAAATAATTTTAATATATAAAAAAATATTAAATTAATAAAAATAAATTTAATAAAATTAATTGAATAAATATATATTTTTTAAAAAATAAATTAATTTTTTAAATAATTTTTTAATTAGGCCATAGAATGTTCAAATTGTATGCCTAAATAGTTCACTTTCAGCTAACAAATAGATAATTTTTTTTTTTATAAAAAATATATTTTTAAAATTTTATATTTTATATTAAAAATAAAATTTTTTATTATAATTATTTATAAAATAATATTTATTTTATACTTTCTAAAATAAAAAAAAATTAAAAAATTACATATAAAAAAATGACACAAAATATAAATATGATATCAAAAATTTAGTTTAATTTTTTTTTATTTAATTTGATTTATAGGGAAGAGGGCTGAGTCATGGATGGCCATATTCTCAATATTTTCTTTCTTTTGCTAAAACGCCTTTGCTCCTTGCACCTTATACATCTTGGTACAACACGGTAAGCACAGGAGGGAGGGCAGGGCTGAGCCATGGATGGGGGGTGTTGTTGTTTGACAATCTCACTTGGGGTGTTTGTATTTCTGCCTGGTCTTGTTAAGCAGTCCTCAATGTATAATCTGAAAACCCATAAAGGCTGTCACCCACTTCCTCTGTGTATGTGAGGTAGGGATTGATGACCATGGACTGGCAAGGCAGCCTGTCCAATTCGTTTGCTTTTTGACGTCTAAACTTGATTGGTATTACTTCACAATTTTAATTTTAAGGTCGTGCTTTATTTGTTAATACGGTTGGAACATATCAGCATACCAATTCTAATAATCAAATAAAACCCACTTCTAGTCTGCGCAGAAGTAAAATAGGCCTTCTTGCTATTTACAAACTTAGAAGCCTCCGTTTGATTATACAGATTGGATATAGTGTAAAGATTATACAACATAAGATAATGTAATATATAAATAAACTAGGCTACTATTTTATATTATTTTTAAGAATTATTTGATAATATAAAATAATTAAGTAGTATATAGTGCATTAAATTAATTTTATTATTTTTATTACTTAATTAATTATTCATTATTTACTTCAACTCTTTTTTATTATAAATAACTAAAATTAAGCGTCAAGTTTAAGACATATTTTAGTTATATGGACTCAACATCAAAATTACAATCACAAAAATATACGTTATAACATTATCTTTATTTTTTTATTTTATTTCTCCTTCATTTTTTTATCTTTTAAATAAAAACAAAAAGAAATAATCATTGTATAAGAAAAAGAAATAAGAGAGATGAAAAATAAAGTAACAATAAAAAGATAAAAAAATTATAAAAAATAAAAAGAGAAATTTAAAAAAGAATTGAAAAGAGAAAAAGAAATCATAAACAGTCTTTGACCGGGTAGCTCAAAATCATTGAATCTGTACCATTTCAAATGTACAAAACAATCGCTTCAAAAATAATGCACAAAATTTTTTAGCAGTTATTTAGATGTTTAAAATAATCTTATTTCACGTTCAAAAAAATATAACTTTTCTTTTATATGAAGTACAATTTAAAAATAAATAAATAAACATAATTTTTAATGCAGATAACAACAGATGGTCAGATATACGTCATTAACTGCAATGTAATAGGAGTGACATACCGCCGCATCATTCTCGGGGAAAATACGCTAATCCAATATCTACAATAAAAGCCTACACGGATAGTAAACCAACTCCGACTTGGTTTTCCCACCCAAAATATATTAGTTCATACTTGAGGTTCTGAAAGATCCTATGTTGCTCAAAAGACACTTTTGATTTCCAGGCAAATACACACTTTGGAATACCTCCTAATCTATTCATCTCCTCGTAAGAAGCATTGATTTGCAGGCAGAAGATCCCACTATCGAGTCACACGGACTCATTTAGGGTTCCTGAGAACAATAATCACAGAATCACCACGGAGGAACATCTTGCTGATGAATCTGTCCTTGTTGACCGGTTGGGCCTTCTTCTTGCCCTTCCCTGTCTTGGGCACCTGAAAAAAAAAATACAAAAACCAGAGGATACAACTCTGTCAATGACATTATGCATTAAAGGTTATGGAAACATGACTAATACATCCGACTTGCTGCTAACCTCAGTCCACATCTCTCTAACATTTTCGAGAACCATGTTGCAATGCCTGTCAAAGGCTCTCACACGGCCAAGAAGTTTTTTGTTGTTCCGACAGTTAATGAGCACCTATAAGGAGATATAAAACAAAATAAGTACCATCGATCAAATACTCTACAAGGTTCATATCAAGACAGATCATTGGAAACCATAGCAGAAATGGTGGACAGCATTTTGACAATAGAGAGCTACAAGGCCATAAGACAATTAACCTGAGTATTATTTTTGACACTCATCATTAGCACAGAAAGAGGTCCTGTGTTGAACTCCTCCTCCTCTTTCTTGCCACCCTACAGCAAATAACATACATAAACATCAAGGGGGAAAGGCGAACAAAAGCAGTAATAAATATTACAGTGATTTCAACAACACTACAAGAAAACAAGTTACGACAACATCTATGATTTCACATTTGAAAGGAGAACATATCCTTCGAATGATAAATTTAAGAGTCCAGAGTTGAAACACTCTAATTAACAGTTTAAACTACAAAAAGAGCTTGCTTGTAGAGAGCAGGAGAGGAGAGAGAAATAGAACATCCAATGCCAACGAACACGTAAAATAACGGAGGGCATAAGAAAAGTTCCCAAACTGGAAGATTAAGCATTTAAAAGTTTTTCAGTAAAAGCATGCTTATCCATTATTGCAAACAAACAACAAAGTGAAGCATAAAGATATAATATATGATTAACAAAACAGATACAAAAAATATTGGATAAATGAGCTAGATTTCAGCAGAACTTACATCTTCCTCCATTGGCCGGCTGGGAAGACAAAAAGCAGTAGGATTAAGAGAAAACAGATCAAAAGTTGTTAGAATTCCAGAAAATCAAAAGCTCAACTTCGAAATAAGTGACATTGGAAAAATAATAGTAAATGAAAGAAGGAAAAACAAAAGACAAGCAATTAGTACCTCATCTTGTGAACAAGAAGTGCTATTTAATGCTTCCTTCAGCAAAACCTGAAACCAACAACAGAGAATGATTAATCACAGGAAAATAATCAAAAGAAAGGGAAAAAAATACTTAAAAAAACAAAATGGTCACAATCATGGCTTGAGCACAAAACATTTGGCAGCACATTTTCAGTAGGTCATTGTACATTGTCAATAAAGCAATCATGAATTGTTGGATGAAAGTAACAGCAGAGAGCAGAACACCAAACAAAGAAACTCCATTTACAAATAGGCACTCTCACGCAAAAGATCCTCTCAAGAACAGGAACCAAAAGGGAATTTGATTTGGAGGCTTATCAGCCCCCCTCCCAAAAAAAAAAAAAAAACCAAATAGATCAATGTCATCTCACATATTAAAAGAGTGAACCCAAGATATATTTACATCATACTGTATGCTTCAACTTTTTCAACTTGGCCATCAAAAGATTGCTTCCATGTCTCTTACTAACACACAAGAACAAAGAGTGCATGAAGAATATTTAAGCAACAAAAAATAAGATTGAAGATCATAATTACAACCCTTCAGCTCAGGTCTCCATAATCTTTCAGCATCAATGTGCTCAGGAGAACGAAAGTTTGGCATGTGCATCATAAGAGGTTAAAAAGAGATCTTCAATGTCTATCCTGTTATTGCAGATTTTATCTTACAGCTGCCTTAGGTCAGAAGTTTCAAGGAGCATTAGCTTTCTACACTCACACCAAAAAAGTCCAAATATTGAATTATTTTCACGCAACAGAGAACTTAAATGGACTGAAAGAAAAACAATAAAAAAAAAAGCTAATAGCACTTCATAAAACTATTCTTTAAAACCCTTAAGCAACACATCTTAATCGAGGAAAATTTTATACTTCCAAAGGAAGTTCAAAATTGATAATGATTGACGTGAAGTAGACCACATACAAACAAAATGGACAAACATATTCCACAGCACCAATTTCCAGAATTTGCTCCAACAAAATATGAGAAAGTTGGCAGAACATCAGCATTGGCACCGAAAAGCAAAGCTAAGGTTTCATAAGCTACAAACTCTACTGTGCATGATTTAACACAAACAACATTGCAAAAGGAATATATATATATATATATTTTTTTATTGTTAGAAATGGAACAAAAACAAGCCTCTTCAGTTCAGGTCTCCAAAAAGACTTCCGCATGGAACATCTCGGAAGAACGAAAGTTATATAATCATCATCCTCAGAGGCAACACAGATATCTCCAACTATAATTATTTCGATTTTAAGAATTATACAAAAGTCATCCCCTTAAAACCGTATAAATTGGAACCAAAATCAGATATTGAGCTTAAATTTAAACAAATCGAACAAACATTTTGTAGAGAAAACACGCCCAAAAAAAAAGGTAAACAAAAGAACAAGAACTACCATTTCCACCTCAACTTCAGCTTCCTAACCCATTCAAAAAGAGCCAAACCAAACAGCGAAACAAACCCTAATCGCAAACTTCAACCTTCTATAACGACATTCCTATTATCATCATTACTTATAAAAAAAAAAAAGAAACGAAACTAAGCATTGGAAAGTAAAGAATTACCTGGAAACGATAAGCTAGCTGCGAACGAGACTGTTGACTGCAGATGGTGTTACCGCGTGTAACTTTATAAGTGTGAAGCTTTGGAGGTTTAAAGGCGAGGCGGCGATCTGGTTTTAAAACCCTAGCCGTCATTGAGAAACATTTTGGGCTTTCTTACTGTTTGGGCTTGTACTTATTGGGCCTTTCCAAGTTTTATCCTTCTTCTCTTTTTGGGCTTTGGGTCCAAATGTGAAGATGGATCAATGTGAGTTTTCTTTTGAGGTTTGTTAACAAAAATTTGCTAGTGACCAGAATTTAAAGCGTGTGATTGTGGCTTCTCATGATTGAAATTAATATTTTTTATTTGTTAGTGGGATTAAACATAAATAAATAAATAAATAAAAAGCTTACACAATTATCTAAAATTGAGAATGGAACATTGGGCACTAAAAATAGATGGACAATTGCTCTGAGATCAAGAGAGACAAAAAAAAAAAAAAAAACACTGTTTTTCAAAAATAGATGTTTTACAAAAAAAAAAAAAAAATAAATTGTCAAGCACCATTTAAAACTGGTGTGATGCATAATCTAATTTTTTTTTTTGCGCAGATTTTGGTAGTTACAGGACGATCCAGAACTAGGCCTAGTCTAATGCAACCGTGTAGGGAAGTCTTCCAAGCATATAATCAGTATCTAGTTATATTATAGACACTTTAAATTTCAAAATGTTATTTGTTTAAATAAAAAAAAAAAAAAAAACATTAAACTTTGCACTTATTTGGTTTTGTGTTAGTTTCTACTTTTTGACTTAAATAACGGACGTTACCAATTTACAAATAAGGACCCCACCGAGTTGTCATCCCGTACAACCGATTCACTCTCACGTGGATCGACCCACACTGCATAATCTCCCATCCACTCCGCGCACTTCATCCCTCAACGGCCATATCTAACCAACCGCCTTCGAGCCCCACTTTCTGTGTGTGTTTCTCTCTGTCTTTCTCGAACATTTGAAAAAACGGAAACAGAAAGCTGAAATTTGAAATTTACCAAATATGAAGCTCGAATTGAGCGCAGTCTAAGTGAGAGATGAAATCAGAGCCGTACCTTAACTTCATCATCATGAAGAAGAAGCTGCGAAGCAAACGAAGTCGCAGGACCTCCCCTTGGATCTCCCCGAAGACTCTGTTCGCGAGGTATCTGAACTCGGTTCCTCCGTGCGGGAAGGCCAAAACCGGCTGCTCCGGTTTCGCGGCGAGTTCCGGCGTCGACGAAGTGTCGTGCGATTCAAGCAGCAGAGTCACGGTTGAGTCGAGCGTCAGGAAGAGAAAATTGACCGAAGAATGCGCGCCACCTACCTCGTCTCGGAGGATCATCACGAGTTCGTACTATAAGCCGAGCAAAGGAGATGGTGGAGTTGAACTGAGCGAGTCGTCTTGCGTTGTGGAGACCAATGGTAGAGCTGCGAGTTGCACTAAAGTGAACGATGCCGTTTCTGTTGCTTCTCCTGTGGACTCGTGTTTGTCGCTTCAAACGGTCGAAGGAACCCACTACAACAGAGCGCGGGAGGAAAAAGAGCTATCGGAGATTTCTAAAAATGACGCCGTTGGCACCATCTACGACAACTCTGTCGTTGTAGCCGAAGCCGATCTCGTATGTACGGAGAATTTCTCCTCCGACGATGCCGTTTCAGAATACTCGTCGAGCCACGAGAGGGCTGCTTTCTCGGAGCTGCAGTCGGAGCTATTCCCAGAGTGTTCCTCGGAGCTCGATTTCTCGGAGTACACGCCGTCGATTTTCCTGGATAGTGGAAGCCAATTCTCTGAGAAATCATTCGGTGATTCAGCTTCGTCTCCTACTCACTCTTTGCTGCAGGAGTTCCGGCAGCAATTTCTGCGATCAAGTGCTCCTTTGGAGATGAGAAAATCCTCTGTTGTTGAAGCAGAGTGCCTTGAACATTGCAGAGTAAGTTGTGTCCACTTTTCTTTGTTTAGTCCTTTTCTTTTCTCTTTCTCTCTTTATTATTATTATTATTATTATTATTATCTCCTTGTGCATTTTGTCGGCAGCCAAATAAGTTTTACTTTTATTTTCTGATATATTTTTGTTCCCCTGTGCATTTTCTCAGCAGCCAAACAGATACACTTTTTGGGTCAACTTTAATATCGTTTGAACCTTAATTTATTCTTCTTTTTCCCTTTTTGGATTCTATTTTCTTTTTTTAGCAGTTTGTGAGGTTCGAAGGTGAGGAAGACGAGGAGAGCTATCGGAAATTGAGGGAAAGAGAGAGAAGGCAAGTATTTATGCACGACTACGTCGAGTTGTACCGCTCCACGACGGAGCACGCGGAGATGATCCTGGAGCAACGGTGTCTAATGGTCCAATGGATTGTTGAGGTTGGTTTAGTCTTCAGCTACGTGGCACTAGTATTTAATTATCAGCCATAGAGTTGTTAATGGTCAATTACTCGGATCGGTTGGGGTGATCCGAGACAGTTAAGTTCACTTGACAACACGCATTTTGGGAAGACTGGTGCAATGATGACAACTGGCAAGTTCTTTTCAGTTTTAGGAACCCCAATATTCTCTCCAACACAAAAAAGATCCAGTGAGTCCAATCCTTCTCAGTGAAGTTACGATGTGTTGCGTTCTAGCGTTCTAGAGTTCTAGACTTCTACTAGAGTGTTTAATTTCTAGACTTCTTCTGAAACGCTTCCAATGTTGCATGTCCATCGAATATGAAGCGAACCAGAGTAACCTACTTCCTACCCACAAGGCTTACGTGCCTTCACTTGGGCCTAGGGTGATGGTCATTTTCTGTTCTTGGTGTGTGTCAAGTACTCTGCACTTCCTTGGTAATTAATGACCACTATTTTATTTTTGTTAACTGATTTCTTTATACAGCAATCAACTCGAAAGGAGCTTCAGTATGAGACAATGTTTCTTGGAGTTAACCTTCTGGACCAGTTCCTGGGGAAGGGATTTTTCAAGAGCGAAAGGAACCTACAAATTGTTGGAATAGCCTGTCTTACATTGGCCACCAGAATTGAAGAAAATCAGCCCTACAATAGGTATTCTTTTTTCCATTGCCCGTAATTGTAGGTTTGTTTATCTAAGGATATCGTTTTCTTTATCCTTTAATTGCCCTATGTCCTTTGATTGCTATATGATAGGCAGAGTGTATGCTAGGCGATAAGACAATTTTAACAGTTTTCAATTGATTCCCATTTTCTGTAATCTGAATGAGTGTTTTAAATGGACTTTTTCCAGTTGCCAAAACAGAAAATGTTTTTAAAATTGTCGAGTGATCAAGCACAAAAGAACCAGAGCATGAGGCAGAGGTTGAGGAATATCAGAAGTAGATATTTTATTCCATTTTATCTAGTTCCCAAACTTGTATAATGGCGAGATTCAGTTTTTAAGTTTTCCAGTCAAAAGCAAAGATAAAATCATGCCTCGCTGTTTCAGTCATTAAAAACAATGATCGTGTTTAGATCTAGCTGAAAAAGATCTCTAGGTAGATGAGAATCCACTGACTCATTTTGCTTTATGAGGATTTCAGTGTGAGGCAAAAGAACTTCCGCATAGAAAGTAATGTATATAACAGATGTGAAGTGGTAGCGATGGAATGGTTGGTGCAGGAGGTCCTCAACTTCCAGTGCTTCTTGCCCACTGTCTGTAACTTCCTGTGGTAATTTCCTTTCCCTTCCTACTGTTTCATAATTAGGACTAGTGATTGCATAATGTGATAAATGATGTCGTTTTCCTTTCAGATTAATTTTTATATTTCCTCTGCACGATCAAAAAATATGTAGGTTCTATCTGAAAGCTGCTAGAGCTGATGCAGAGGTGGAGAAGAGGGCCAAATACCTGGCTGTGCTAGCACTGTCAAACCACGAGCATTTGGAGCACTGGCCCTCAACGGTGGCAGCAGGAGTCGTCATTCTGGCTGTTCTGGAAAGTGATCTAGCTGAATCCTACAAACGAGTCATTGAGGTATACACTTACAAGGCAACTTTGCTCAATTCTTTATACTTGCTTGGGTTCCAATTACGGCTAACTTAGGCTGTTGAAAGGCAGGGCAATTAAGCATACTTAGCCAGGCTCCAGTTATTCATTGAATCAATCAGAGATTAAAGTGATCTCTGCTGTTAATATTAAACTGTTGTCATGGATACTCTAGCATTGCTTGGATGCAATTAAATCTTCTGTCTCACTAGATTGCCCCATCATTATAATGCCAAGAATATCTGAATCTGCAGATTCTAATTTGAGGTTTCAATTTTGCAGGTTCATGTTAGAACAAAAGAAGACTACCTACATAAATGCATTAAGGTAAAAAAATCCAACCATGTCAAGAATTTGCCACATTCTGCTGTTTACTTTTACACATCTCATGCCTAGAAGTGCATCTGCAAACAATTGATTTACAAATGCTTCGACATATAGTGTTATATTGTTGATGATGTCTAATGATTTGATGATGTTAATCTCAACAGAGCCTGGAGCGATTGCTGCAATATGTAAACTAGCTGATTGGCTTGGACAGGCAATAATCTCATCAATCATCCATTGATATTCTTGTCTCATACATCACAAAAACACTAGTAAATGCACATTTATATTGTATAGCCTGTAATAATAGGTAGAAAAATCTGATTCTTTCCAACTGAGCTGTTAATGCATGTTGTAGCTCATCCATAAGGTAGAAGACATACTCTGTATTCGGTAAGCCACCTGCAGGGTAGAAGAGTTCGCACTCCTTCCCTCTACCCAATGGCTGTATGTTGTTTTTGTTAGAGAATCTGACAAAAAAGTACTCTCATAGTTTCTGGACATTTTATGTGACACCATTCTTGTTACATGAAGAAAGTGCGTGAATTGCTTCTAAGGCAAAGCCACGTAGTTGTTTTTGTGTTTAGTATTATTGAAGCATAGAAGTCTGAAAAGGACCAAACTCAAGATGCCACGATTTGTGGAGCCTAAATTGTCGAGCATTGAATTTCATTCTTAGAAGCTACATAGTGAGGGTTTTCTATAGATGTTTTCTGATCCTCAGTTGCCAGTATCTCATTTAAGTTATGCATAGCCGAGCATGAATGATTTGGCATTTGTTGATTCCATGGGAGATATTCTTGCAAAATAGACTGAACTAGCAATCTCCGAAATAATATATTTTGATGATAAAATTGCAGATACAGCATTTCTAGCGAATATGCATTTGAATACCTAATCTGTTTTTCCTAAATGCAGCAACCTGAGAACTTCTGAACTTCAATCAGATCTGTTGCCTGCAAGTATTATGGCAGAAAGAAGACGTATTCCCCCATTCATTCGATGTCCAAAACCGGCTTATATTAACGTTGGGAAGAAGCTACGTAATAAAATGATATGAAGGAATTCTAGATTAAAGGAGAAATCAAACAATGCACAACAATATCTCGGCGGCTGCAATATGGACCTGCTAAATGGCATAGTTCACCATCTAGGACGAGTACACAGAGAGGTAGAAAGGTAGACCTCTAAAATAATCCTAATAAAATTTGTAGAATTACATTTACTTGAGACAATCTTTTAACAAGGACCAATGTGAATTGATATTGAGCACCTAATTCAAAATGCAATTAACAGACAATCCAAGCTACATGATTAAAAAAAAAAAAAAGGAAAACAAATCCAAGTTACATTCAGAGGTAATGTCATAAAGACTGAAATTTAGGTGTCTCGAAGAAAGTCCATACAGATCATATATTCGCAAGCTTACTATCAGCTGAATCAATTGGAACTGCTGGAGGCTCCTCTGCAGGTAACTTGTCAATATGTACCTGTTCTAAGTTAGTAACAGTTCCAGGATTTTCCCTGACAAGGGTGTCCCTTTTTTCCTCCTCAGCCTTTTCAACTTTCTCTTTGGTCATCATGCTCACACCCCCAGCTACCTTTGCCACTGCAGAAAATGCACCTGAAACCCATGAAGCACCCGTCGATACATAATGATTGCTCATAATGGCAGATCCAGCACTGCTTGCCTTTTCTTCAGCAGCTGAAAAGGCAGATCTTGTCATCTCTGACACATGGAACCGCTCATCCATCTCTCTCACCTTCTCGTTTACAACAGCTGTGCCTATGCCAAGCTTTTCACTTATGCCCATCTTACGGTCAATGGAAGCAACTGTTGCAGAGGCATTTGCTGTTAACTGAGTACGTTCATCCAAGGCTTTTGCCTTACTGATAGCATCCTTCCCCAAGACAAAGCCCTTGGCAAGCATTGTGCTCACCACATCTTCAGCCTTCCTCATAGTAGATTCAGTATTAGGTGTTGTTTGTTCCTTCAGAATTGAGAAAGATAACAAAGCAATAGGTCATAAGAGCAATTGCCTATTCAAAAGAATGATCCTCCAAGCAAGTACCCTTTTCTTTTTATTACTGACTGTTTGGATTTCACGTACAGTAAATAAATGTGTTTGCATTTTGGACTTTGTCATACACCTAGATTCATTTCACATGCAAATGTCGACTAGAGCATTTTGCTGGAGGATCAGTTTATACCAGAAAAAGGCATGTAAGCAGTTGTATAAAGCCAAAATATTTACTGAATTTAATGCAACAGCCTCAGGTGGCAGCTTGTAATCCTCAGCAGGGGTAATGGTGACAGGAAGATCTGCTATGGTCGATCCCTGAATGGACAAGGAATAAAAGTTACCACCCCAAATCAAATTTGTATTAAAATACCAATGGAATGTCCTATAAAATGTGACACAGAAGCTATCCAAATTATTTTAGATTTCATTATGAGAAAGCGAAAATGCTGTCAACAAATACAAGGAAGGTATTCTTTTCCTGCCTGTCCTACTTCTTTAATATGTCAATTGAATTGTTATGTCCAAGGGTCAATGTGTCACAAGATTAATCTTTTTCTCATAAATACACACCACACCATAGTGCCAACCATGTTTACTGGTGTAAATGATACATTGTTTCGAAATGAATGCTTTTGGAATATGCACCATCGCTTTGTACTTAGAACTCTTACTATCATTAGAGTTTTTTCATTCTAATTGTCCACTATTTCCATCACAAGCAAGTGTTTTTGTGATGGAAATGTGTATCTCAACACATGACACTTGAATTTGCCTCGCAAAATTTGTAAGACCCACCACTATGCCTATTCTCTGATATTGACTTACAGAAAGAAGTATTGCCATATCGGCTCCCTGAGACTCCTTGAAGGTAACATAAGCAAGCTGAGTTGTTTCACTTTCCCTACAGTATAATGCCAAAAATAATCAGTTAGCAGAATATCGATTTCAATCTAGTGATTCCCCAAAAAATAAGGTTGCTGACCTTTGCATCTCAACATATTGAACTTCACCAGAAAATGAGAAAAAATCTCTGATAGTTATCTCGGAAGCAGCCAACGAAACATTGCTTACTTTAACTGTTGTCATCTGCAAGGAGGAGCATAGAGGTTAATGAAATAAAACATATTTTGAATCAAAATCTCTTCACTGTAAATAACATTGGAACTTTGAAGGTACAAAAGTCTAATAAAGAACTAGCTGCATCTCCTGTGATAGTAACCAAAACTAGTACATTAGAGAGGATGACATATAAATTTGGTATTGAAAGTTAGCCTTTTAAGTTTAACACATTCCAAACAACTCCTTGAACAAATAAGAGATAACACATGAGCTGCATCTTAGCCAAAACCAACAGACATATTGTTGCCATTTCATAAAGCATAAAGTTTCTTTTAGGTATCTGATTAAAAGCAGTTGCATCTGTTTATTCTATGAAACTAACACATCTATTCCTTATCTTTTACGTACGTCTGAAACATTGATAGTCCAGTTGGATGCAGTAGTGGATTGAGGAACTGCTTCACTAGTCTGATCGGTATGTGCTGCTGGGACCTGAATGTGCATTAAAATCTTAGTAGGAGAAAAAGGAAAAAGAAAGCCCTGGGAGCTGTCAGGCAACAAAATGATGAAATAACATTGGATATATGGTTTACAACTATGCTAAACCAACTCATTAACAAAAGCATGATGACAAAAATACTGGAACAATGGAACAATATGATCAGTCAATCCTGCCGGAATCATCAGTAAGCAGTCAAGATTGTGAGTGTCTCTAACAGCATTTGCCTCCATAAATATATTGACAATGCACGTCTAATATGTACCTAGCATCAATAACAGGAATAGAGAGATCACTCTATAGCAGACCTTAATCTTATGATTTAATTTCGAGCTATTTTTCTGAGTTAGATCTTTAAATACAACTTCATTGTTCATTCCACCCAATATCCTTCTACCTAAAAGGAATTCAAAACAAAAGACAAAGAAAACAAATATATCCCTGTCCCTTAGAAAATTAAGTCAATATGAAGTATATATTGTCCTTTGTTTCTCTTATGTTGGTCCTTAGAAACAGACTGAAACATCCAGTCTCAGAATGGGTCATAAGGGATGATGTCTAAGCAAAACAAAAACCAGCCATTTACGCGCTGGCCATTGAAATGCAGTCATACAACCAGGTCAAAGAAGGGTTTTACGTGATAGTTTTACCACAGGGAAGGAACCACATGCTTCCATGAATTTGAGGGTGACTAAGCAAAACAACCGATCCCTACCATTGTGACATCCATTGCATTTAGATATTAATGGTAGGTTGCTCTGAATTAACACCATGAACCCTCTCCCCACACTAGCTATTGACTGAAGCAGAGTGAGAGAGGGTTAGAATTAGCATTTTGGGTCAACAAAAATTTATGCAACCCAAAAGCTTAAGATAGGATGGGAATCATATATTATATATATATATAATCTTGACCTCAGTAAGCTCTATTTGATCTGTGATATTTTCCCTCTCCTAGTATTCATTTTTTTTTTTTATTGTTATTTAAGAGGTAGTCTATTTACAACATTTGTTTTCTTCACAACAAATGTCAACTGCCAAAATGCAATAATGGGGTGGTGGACCATCATCCTGTAGTTTATGATAACCTCCAATAGAAAAATAAAAAATAAAAAGGAAAAACAACTAAGTACAGTTTCATTTCAAGGATACCGCATGAAGGCAACAAGGAAGAAACAAAAGGAGTCATTGATTTCCCTTTGAAGGGGGCATGAGAATCAGCCCTCCCCTCAAGAGAGACTAATGTTTGCAAAGTTTCTTGGCTCTTCAAAAATGCCAGACAATGAGGGATCTTGCCAGGAATTCCCACCATGATATGCCTTATTCTCATTCTATTTTCAATATTCTTTGCATATTAAACAGAGAAATTTGATGTCATCAGATCCCATATTAAAGAAACTAATGTTTAAGAGTTGGAAAAAGAAAGGTAGAAAATCTCACCGACATTGCCAGATTGTTTGTAGAAGAGATTGCCAATCAAATTGCAAGAGCCAAGAAAAGAGCAATGCTCAAGGTAGTTTTTTTTTTTTTTTGGCAGAGAGACACCAGCAAAGGAAAAGAACGGTTCTTTCTTTTCTTCCTTCGCGAGAATTTCGCGCGCTTGTTGAATTTTTCATTTTATTTTATTTTATTTTATTTTTCTAACTATATATATACTTCTTGCTGCTTATGTTATATAAGAAAAGAAAAAAAAATTGGCTAACCTTTTATACAAGTGAAAGAGAGAAAATCCCACTCACAAAAGAAGATTCAATAAAATGTGAGTTAATTAAAGAATTGGATAAAAGAATTTAGAAAGAAAAAAAAAAAAAAACTTGTAAAAGAGCTCTAGAATGGTCTTTGACACTTTTACATATATTTAAAAAAAGAAACTTCTACAAAAATAAAAAAAAATTTAAACTTATGAGTATAATTTTTTCATTCTAAGAAAATAAAAGAAAATATTTGAAAATAAGTTTCTTCTTTTTATGAAAATAAAAACAAAAATTTGAAAGTATTTCTTTCTTTTTTAAGAAATTTATAATTGAATTTAGGAGAATTTTTTTAAAAAAATTAAAATAAAAATTTGAGATATTTCTTTTCTCTCATTTTAGAAAAGAGAATTTAGAAATATTTTTTTTTAAGAAAGAAAAATGTAAATTTGGGAGAATTTTTTTTCTTCTTTATATTCTTCTTAATTTTCAATTAAGAGAAAATCACTATATAAGCAAAAATAAAAACATGACTAAGAGAAAATAAAATGATATTTTCTTTCCTTTGAGTGAATATAATAAAATAAATTTACATTACTCACATTACTTGTGAATTTAGTTTATGCATCTTATAGAATATATAAATTTAATTAACTTATAACCAAAATTTATAATTAAAAAATAATTTCCACTATGAACAAAGAAGAGACTTAAAAAAAAAAAGGGCTTATATTTTGAGTGTTTTTTCATTGTTGTTTATTTTTAAAAAACAAAAAAGAAGATTTGAGATTAATTTTTTTTTTTTTTTTATGAAAAAATGAAAGATAAAAAATTAAATTATGATTATTTTTTCTCCTATTTAAAAAAATAAAATATGAAATTAAAGTGTAATTTTTTTTTAATTTGAAAGAAAAAAATAAAAATTTTAGGAATATTTTTTTCCCTTTTCCCACTTTTAATTAAAAACTGTGAATTTAAAAGATTTTTTTTTCATTGTAAGAAAACAAATGGAGGAAGTTGAGATTTATTTTTTCATTTTTAAGGAAAAATAAAATGTAAAAAACAAGATGAGATGTAGTTTTTGTTTTTTTTTTTTTAAATCTTTTTGCCACTTTTTAAGAAAAAAAAAATATGTCAATTTTAAAGAATATTTTTTTTTCTTATTTTAAGAAAATGTAAGATGAATTTGAGAATAATTTTTTTTTTTTGTTATTTTTATAAATTTTTTAAATTTAAGAAAAATTATAATATAAACAAAAAAATATGAAATAATTATAAATATAAAATAATTAAATTTTTTTTCTATATATATATATATATATATATATATATATATTTTAACTCCTGTGATTTATTTTTTTTTATAACTTATTTTTCTAAATTTTTTTAATACACACTCTAAAATTTTTTATAATTTCTTATTTCGTAAGTTTATTTTATTTATAATTTTACTAATTTCATCAATATAGTTTAGTTAAAATAATATAATTTTAAATATATTTAATTTTTTATTAAAATAATAATGATACCTTTTATAATTTTAGTTAAAAAATTACACATATAAAAAATGCAAGCATTATAACTAAATTTTGTTAATAAAATCATTGAAATTTTAATAAACTATTTTAATTGCCAAAATAAAAGCTGCTGACATCTTAGGTGCAAATGAAAACTAAGGTAGTTGCAAATTATGCATTCAATATATGTATGTATATAATTATATGATATAAAAATTTGATGATAATTTAATATATAATATTTTTATTTAAATAAATTTAAATTTATAAATAAATATATTAATAATATATAAATTTGATATATCAAAATTAAATATAAAAAATTAATTTAAAATTATTATTACATATTGTGATCAAATGTAAAAGAGAAATATTTTAAATGTATTATTACGAGTCTTTTCCATAAGAAAATCAAATTAGGGCGACCTTGACCAAATCTCTCAAGAGCTCTCTCCAATTTCTTTTTTTTTTTTTTTTGGTATTTTCTTTAGTTAAAGAAAAAATATGTATTTTTTTTAAAAATAAGTATATATATATATATACAATTAAAACAAAAACGAACTGAAGGCTTCGACCGCAGTGTTCGCTTTGCTCGCAATATATATATATATATATATATAATTAAAACAAAAACGAACTGAAGGCTTCGACCGCAGTGTTAGCTTTGCTCGCAATGGCGTTTACGGTCTTCCAAGACTACAAGAAAAGGAAAAGAAGCGCACAAATCTTCACAATCCGCAGCCTTGCTTCGCTCGGCCTCCGCGGCCCGTTTCGGGAAAATATCAGGGAATTTTTCGATAAATGCGCGGAGATTGAGGATTACAGCGTCGGAGGCTGTCCCATTTGGTGCACATTGTTCGAGAGTGAATCGAGCGGCGTCGTTTTCCCTCTCTTCGCGGTTGAAGTCGGCGTCGACCAGGCCGCTGAGCCTCTCTGTGACGTCTGCAGATGCGTTGGTGGGTCTGTGACTTTACTGCTCTTTCTTTTCAAGGACTTTGGTTTCATGGTCTTGGTTTTTTTTTTTTTCCTTTTCTTTTTATCTGTTGTTTTTGTGGTTCTGTGTAGTGTTTTTTTTATTTTTTACGAGATTTTTGTGTTTAAATATGAGATGGGTTTTTGCTGTCTCTTACACTTTTTTCCTAATTAATGTCTGTGTTACGCTGTCATATTCATTTTTGATTAATTGTTTGTTATCTTTGAGGTGTGGCTGTTCAATTTTTTGATCCCAACTAAATGTCTTGGCTTGGTATTCATAAATTATGAGTGTTGGTATTTATAGTTGTTCTGCAATTTTTCTTTTTTTGTTTTTTTGTTTTTTTTGTTTTTTGGTCTTCTAACAGCAGGGGAATTCAATTTTGCATTATTTAGAATCTGTAGAACTATGCTTACTTTTTGGTTTTATTTTGCTTGTTTCTGACATTGGTTTTGGTCTTTTTGGTGTATTTGAGTGCTGTAAATGAAGCTCTGCTTAATTGATTCAGCAGTTGTTGTTTTTTTTTTTTTCAATTGTTGAGTACTATTCTAAATTTGAATTGACCCTTTGGTGAATTTTGAAGGTTGGAGTCACCATTTTGTGTCTAAAAGAAGCTATCACCTCATAATTCCAGAGGAGGATGAGTGGAAGAAGCGTCTACAAAAGTCGTCCCTTGAGCTTGAATCCCACCTATTCCATGCTGTTATTCACTGCAATGGCTTTGGCCATCTACTCTGCATCAACAGAATTGAAGAAAGTTCTAAACATCCCCATGGAGAAGAGCTAATGAATCTTTGGGACCATCTTTGCACCATTCTCCAAACCCGGTATAGAGAAACTTAATTGATGACAACCAAAATAAGTTGTTTAGCTAGCTTCAGAATCAAAGTTGAATTTTAATATTAAGTATCGTCGTGGTCAGGGCTGATGTTAACTTTTTATTTTGTGCGTAGTGAAATTTCAGTGCTTGATCTTTCAAAGAAGGGATCAATCGACCTGAGATTGCTTCATGGGGTGGCATATAGGCGTCCATGGTTTGGATATTGGGGTTACAGGTTCTGCCGTGGAAGCTTTGGAGTTGCCGAGCAGCATTATGACAGAGCCATCGATATTCTCAGCTCAATAGACCTCAGTAAGATTGTCCATGACTTTGTGGAGGCTAAAAAAGGTAAATTGATTAAAGAAATCATTCAGACTTATAGAGATGCTAGTGAGTCCCAACTGGTAACCATTAGTGATTTGTTCCAATTCATGCTTGCTTTCAAGTCCAAATCCTTGTTCCAAGGAAAAAGGGTCACAGCTTCAGCTGCAACATCATCAAAGTTCTCAAGTAAAACAATCCACCAAGACAAAATTCACTATTCAAGTGATGCTTCTTGTTCAAGTGATGCTTCTCATCAAGGGACATCTTCTGTAGTTAGGACTCCAGCCAAATGCGATTCACTTACTTCCTTTGTTGCTAGAATGGATGGCAGATGGCCCTCCAGAAGATTGGAGTATGCAGTAAAAGTGATTGCTAATACACTGGAAGCAAATGGAGCCGAAATGTGCTGACAAGAGTTGCGGGATGCAGTTAGAGAGCACATTGGTGACACGGGTTTGATTGATTATGTCATAAAAAACATTAATAAGGTCACTGTGGACAACCGGATTATTCATCGTGCCATCAACCCAGCTACAAAATTGTTGGAGTTTTCACTTAAACCCGTTACCAATGGAGAAAACTTCAGAATGAAGATTGAGCCACAGACTGACATTCAATCTCTAGAGCAAGGACCAAATGTCTATGAGGATCTGCTATTCTTGTACAATAATGTCATATTGGGGTACCCTGAGAATCATTTAGTTGGTCTAGCATCAAGTGCGGTCTTGAATAGCAAACTGTTTTTGAAGAAGTGGCAGGTTAAGGGTAGTGCTGAAGACATGTTACTCCGGCTGGTTTGTCAAGTTAGGCCAAGGTATGACGAGTTGGTGGATAAGTTGACTCGGCCATTGCCACCAGGTGAGCTGGTAGTCCTCCCACAATCAGTTGGAGCAAGTGAGCTTAAGTTGAAGTTGCAATGTGCGCTAAGGGACACATATTGTATAATGGACATGTTTACTGTGAATGATATAAAGATTGCTAAGCTGAAGGGAAGGGAAGGCCAAGATCTGCTAGCCTATGCTGCTGAGCAAGGTTTGCAGGCTTGGGTCACGGGTTCTGGACTAGATTTGGGTACAAGTTTGAGGTATCAAGGTGGGGTCCATGAATGGGTGATAGATTGCTTGTGTGGAGCCAGGGATGATGATGGGGAGAGAATGCTGACATGTCATGTTTGTCATGTACGGCAG